>JAOTQQ010000001.1:146027264-146066728 GCA_026546715.1 Gallinago undulata | reverse complement strand
TCTTCACCTCCTAACACGTGTCAGGCCACCCCGGCTTCTGTCTTTTATCTGCTTCCCAGATGCTCTTATCAGTGCCTCTGTGTCTCAAGAAGTCTCCAGCTAAATGAATTGTCTGCATATTCAAACACCTTGCTGCTTTCAGTAGCTGCTTCATCATAGCCTTCTCCTTGACTTCTGGACCTCCATGCTATCTTCCCCTGGTTTTCTTATTTACTCATTTGAAATGTTGCTTCCCTCCCACCTCTAGGTACTCTATAGAGCTTATACTATGAACAATTATTTGAATTTAGTCTGTTGGCTACTGTTGCTTACCCAATAGTAAAACTGTTTAATTGATATTCCACATCCATACTAAAATATCCCCAGCATGGTTATCTCATTTGCAAACCCGAATAGATTTTTAAAAAACGTTATTTTGTTTCAGAACTGCAAGACTTATTACACTGGTAAGCACTCTACCATACTACCTATATAGTATGTTTACCATTGCTCTCTTAGAATCAATGAGAAATGTTCTGTTGGCTGTCATATAACATTAAAGAGCAAACAACAAAGGGTATTCACCTTATACCCTTATCTCAAATGGCAGAGATGTGTTATTTGTAATCTATTTCAGCTCTCTCCTCAAAACTCCCTCCTCTGCTAATGGTTTGAGTTTTAAACCTTTGTACAAAAAAATAAAAAAAAAAAAAGAAAAAAGTTGTGCATACTTTTCTCTTGATGGCTTTTGCACATTTGGATTGCCTGTTTGGCCCAATCTTATCACATCAAAATTAGGACACAGTCAGGCACTCTCTCAGCTGGGAAGCAGAAACCGAGAGCTGAGAGCTGATAAGAAGCAGCTTCTTAAAACTACCTCCTGCCTGCTCCTGAGTCTGCAAGCGCTATTCCTCTGGTCCATTTTGAAGTCTAACAGCTCTAAAGAGCCAATTATTTAAGCTAATCTGTTTGCCTTTCCACTGGATCAGAAGGGACAGAAGGAAAGGCTCACATCTAGACGTAGCACTCCAGTGCTCTGTGAGTGTGGATGAGTGTCATGGGGAATGTGCCACCATTTCTGGCCAGCCCCCACCTGCAAGGTTTCATTTCCATGGGCACGCAGGAGCAGGCTGGAGAAGGCTGGTGGGCAGCTCTGGCTTTGGTGCAGAGTTAGGAGTTAGGATACAGCCAGAGCACACACCCCAGCTCAGAAACAGGGAAATTCAGGTATAACTGGGGCCATGAAATTGTCTCTGCTGAGATGCAGCGACTCTTGGCAACCCCAGGATTTCAGCTGTTATTTTCTATGTCTCCCTCCAATTTTCTTTCACCAGTTCACGGGGATCCAGTTATGCTGCACCACAGAGAGGGTACCCCCTTGGTCAGGTTGGCTGGCTCCCAGCTGCATCACTGACCTCCCAGGTGAAGAGTTAAGAGAATAAATGGTCGGCAGGCCAGGATACACACTGAAGGTCATCCTGGGTATATTTGACTATCTAAGCACCCGGGGAATGACTGAGTCACTTGATGACCGTCAATTTCTACAATATTTAAAGAAGGTCAGAGAAGCCCTGGAATATCTGCTTCACTGACCGAAACACGTTGAGTCTGAAACCAAGTATTACGAGAGGGCAGTCAGGACTTGTGTAGCTTTCACAGTTGAACCCTGCTAAAGTGAACCAGACAACGGTTTAAACAAAAAGAGAGGAAAAGAGAAATTCAAACATAATCTTCTTCTGGGAAGCAATAAGCTTACTTTATTACATTTTGTGCAAGTGACCTTGTAGGGCATTTCTATATTGCAGAGAGTAAGATTTTATGTCTTAAAAACAATCAGAAAAGGAAAAAAAAAGGGAAAAGGGACTAAGTTTTGCCTGGGGTAAACAGTGACTACTGAAGCTGTGCCCGTTTATACTATGACTTCGGTCAAGCTTTCTCCTGATCAAAAATACCCCAGCACCAAAACTTGGGCTGAAAAAGAACCATCCGCAACAGGGAGCCTAATACATCAATGTAAAGCCGATCTACGGAGCACTCAGATTTACTCTGCAGGGAGCAACCTTTGCTGGCCGGGGCAAGGATTGCGTGACCTAAAATGCCTTTTCCATCTATTTCGGTGCTGCACGGTTAATTTTAGCAGCTTCGTTTCTTTTCTCCTCTGGCGGGTAACAGCATTAGGGGTGGATCCGCCGGAGGAACCCGGGGCTCTCAGACGGTCGGTTGTAAAAATAGCCGGGTGCAGGTGAGCGGGCAAGCGAGGAGGAGGGATTTTGGGGCTGGTGGCAGCTGTCACCTCGCCGGGTGGCAGCCAGGGCTTTTGGTGGCTGCAGCTCCCGGCGCCGCGGGGGGAGAGGGGGGGCGAGGCGAGGGGCGGCTCTGGGAGCCCCATGTGCGCTTGTTTACTACGAAGCGCGGAGCTGGTTTGTTGCCTTGCTCCCATTCATTATCTCTCCCCCCCCCCCTCCCCCGTTTGTTTATTTTGCAGCCTTTCTGGCTGCGTCCCTCTGGGGAGCTGCGGAATCGCATTAAGAACTCGTCTATCTTATCGCGGGAGACAAGCCCCGCACGCCGGAGGATAGCTCTCTCCCTCCGGGAGGCTCCGGGAGAGGAGAGGCGCTCGGCGGCGGCAGGCAGCGCTGGAAACCCTCCGCCTTTTAACTCTTTCCTGGCGGAAGACTCTTCTGGGGCAGAGAGGAAATCGCAGCCCTGCCTCCCATCCGATTGCTGGCTGAAGGAGTCTTGGCGGACGAGGCAGGGCTGCTTTAGCCGGCCGGTCAATCGGGGTGATTGCCAGAGGCGCGGTGCTGAAAAGCGGTGGAGGAGGGGTTCGGCTCTTGGACGAGGGGAGCCCGTGCTTCAGACCCTGCTGCCACCCCAAGTCTCTTCCCAGCTTTGAAAGGAGAGCGTTTTTTCATGCACTGATTGCTGGTGCAAAGCCGCAGGGAATGAAACCTGCAAGTCCCCCTCGGTCCAATGCCGCTCCCTAGCCCAGAATAAAATGAAAGCCAGACCTTTTCCTGTTGCAATTCTGCTTATCTGCCTTTAAGCACCTGACTTACACTTAAGACAGATGTATACACGGGCTAGCGCGCAGACGGCACCATCTCATCCTCATCCGGTGCTTTTACCGGGATATGTAAGATTATGTGAGCCGTTTACACTTACACGCAAACATACAGCGATGCAATTACAAGCTAGAGTGTGTAATGCAAACAGATGAGCCACCAGCAGAACTGGCAGAAGGCAAATATCTGTTTTAGCTGTTGGCTCTTCTCTGAAGTAGCAAAAGCACAGCGGTGGCTCAGCTGAAGCAATGGAAAGAAGTGTGTGATTCACCTCAGCGCATTTCTCATGTGTCACAGATTCTTCCCTGTCTGAAATCAGAGGGGCCAAAGTATCCCAGGAATCCTTCTGCAGGGGCTGTCCTTGCATAACAAGAATATCTCTGTTTGGACTATGAAATAAGATCCCTGCTTTTACCTGTGGATTTCCTTTGAACATCCCCGGCCTGAAAACTACTGAATTCTCTGCAACAGCTTGCACTGGTTTTAAAGGCACATGTGAAACAGATCCTTCAAAAATATTCTAACTTACCAGCTTTTTGTAAAAAAAAAAAACAACCAGAACCAAAAAGGGCTAAAATATCAGGAGAGGGATGTTCCCACGTAAAACAGAGTTCATCTGTTAGTATATAATTTGCACAAAGCCAAAAGGGCTTGCTTGTTTACAAACGTGTTTTATTTGACAACACAAATTACAAGAAACAGAAAGCCCATTGCTGAAATCATCTGGGTCCTGTAATGACAGTGTGATCAAGGGCCCCACAGCTTTAATGCCAGTGCAAGGGGTACACTCCTCTACGGGCAGAACCCCTCCGCTCCCCAAGTTGTGTTTGGAACAGGAGCCTTTGAAGATGTTTTGCTTTGTTCCTGAATTGAAATTGTATTTTTAGGCAGCGTAAAATGTGGCATAATAAGGGAAGCTTACTCCAGTTCCAGCTGTGCTGCAGGACATGCTGATTCCCAAGCTGAGTGAACAGATACCCTTTACTATTACAAGAGATCAGGCAGATTGCTGATTTGCAGCCCTTTCCCACTGCAACCTTAAGCAAACAGAGTTTAATTAGATCAATAATGATCAAAGTTACTTTGGGCAGAGAGGACTTGCAGTGCCTTTAATGGTGATGAATCCACTGCCTCAGAAAGGAAAAACAAAAGCAAACCAGAAAAGAGAAAGTCAGGGGATTATTTTTTTTCCGGCCCTAATCATTTAAAATAGTTTTGTTGTTGTCCTCAGTTCCAAACGCTGGGTACCGTCACAATAGCTCTTTGATATCGGACACTGATATTGATCTGAGTGCATCTGTCTCGCTCAGCAGCTGATAATGACAGCACACGTGATTTCCTGTTATTGAAGCCCCACAGACATTTCTGGAGCCAGAGCTTGGCAGCTCCGGGGATCCTTTCCCATCAGCAGCCCAGTGTCCAATGCTCTCATTGCCTTTCAGCCGATGTAAGGAGGATACGCCGCAGCCCCGCTGAGTTGTAAACAACTTGTTTACCTCCTTCCCGGTGTAATCTGTCCCTGCTTCTATTGGCTCCTGTGGCATCAACAGGGCATTAAAACAGCCCGAGCTCATAGGCTGATGTGCAGAAAACAACCCAAGGAGCCTTTCCAGGCTCTTGCTTCCTGGAGCACGGGAGGCTATTTATACCTGTTGTTTCCACTCAGCCAAAGCCAAACCCTGCTTTTGTGTGTGGTTAGTTTTCAAGAAAACTAGTTTTTGACATTTCATTCTGCTGGTGTGAAAATGTAAGCAGTGTAGGCCTGATGCTGCTTTACCTGCAAAACTCCATTTGGATCAGGCAAAAAGCAACACTGTCTTTTTCCACACACTGTTTGCATATGAATAGAAAAAAGTGAAAAGTGTGCCTGATTTAAAGGTCCCCAAATGCCAGGGGAACACTCATCAATACAGCAGCAGAAGGCTGGGTTGAAGGTTGAAACCCCTACAGATTTTTAACCAGCATGCGGAAGAAGGGGAAATCTGAAAACGTTTGGAAAGTCTGAGTCTGTTACCTCCGTAACAGGACTTTGGAACAACTGCACAAGACACTGACCCAGAAACAACTTCTCTGGGGTTTAGTGCATCGGGCAGTGAATAGGAGTGACAGGGCTCCTCTTATGAATGCACTGACTTTGTACCCGATGTGCAGAGCAGCTGTCAAGCGCCCTCAGAGAGCATGGTCCTGCTCCTGCTGAAATCGAGGGCAAAACTCCGAGCTGATTTGGGGATTTTAAGAAGCGATGGGTGTTCATGCGGCACAGATTCAGAGCTGGCTGTGGTTCACAACGCTCTGTGCCCCTGCATCCGAGACACCACGGTACCCGTGCAGGGGACCCTTTCCCTGTCAGCCTCCCATCTGCAGAGCACAGAGGATCAGTAACAGGCAACTGGTTCTGGAAGATACTCTTTATTGGTGATTTTGAAGTATTGCAAACTTGTTCTGGGAAGTAACTGCTCAATATAAGAGCTTTCCTTGTGTTTTACACTACCTGCTTGCTCAGTTTCATGAAAAACTTGAATTGCTTTAGAATAAAAACCAAGCAATTACTTTTAGCACTCATCATTGAAAACAGAAACTTGGTTTTGATAAATATGAGCTTCTGTTACCCTTAGGCACAACAGTGTGAAGAGTTTTTGATACTCAGATTGAACTGGAGCTGTTCACAATCAAGATCACGTATTTAGCAGAATAACCTGAGCAGGGTGATAATCCAGGCAACCCCATTTAGGCATTGCCTCATCTGAGGCAGGTGCCCCTGGGAGAGGGTGGATGTTGGAGGGGGGAGCGAGGAAGCATCTTATATGCCTGAACAGAATTGCCCAGCTTCTCTGGTCTGTCAGAAGGGAGAGGTGGAAACCAGCAGAGGCTGAGGATGTCCCTCTCCTTGAGACTTCCCTAGTACTACCTGTGCAGGAAACTTGGGGACCTCAAGACGGTGGTCCAGCCCATTGTTAGGCATCTGTCTCTTCTGTTGACCAAGAGCTTGTACTGGATTAATATTATTTTTACCTCTTCTCTTTGAAGCTTGGTCACTGTTTTGGCAGGTATGCAACTGAAAAGGAAAAATATTGAAGGTCTTTTTCCACTGGGTAGAGGACTTGGCTGTGAAGGAGAATAGATTTAAATCCTTGTCTTCACTTGTTTTCTGTCCCATGTTCACATAATATGTGCAAAGTGTGATATGTCCTGGTGATTTCAGTCACCTAGAGGGCTCTTTGGGGAAAAAGGGGTACATAGCTGACTAAATCTGGCCCATAACAGACATGTCACTGACAGGACAGGACTCACCTGCCCAAAATAGGCAAATTAGTGTAGAATCCTGAATAAAGCCTAAATTACACAGCTAACTTCTGTGTCTTACCTGGTCCATATAGGAGGAAGTTATTGTCTACCTCTGATTGTTGTTTATTTAGTAGACTGATCTATTTTTATATAGTAGACTGATCTGATTTTTCAATGGTAGCCAGTGACAGGACAAGAGGTAATGGGCACAAACTTGAACATAAGTTCTATCTAAACATGAGGAGGAACTTTACTTTGAGGGTGGCAGAGCACTGGAATAGGCTACCCAGAGAGGTGTTGGAGTGTCCATCCGTGGAGACATTCAAAACCCACCTGGACACGTTCCTGTGCAACCTGCTCTAGGTGGACCTGCTTTGGCAGGGGGTTTGAACTACATGATCTCCAGAGGTCTGTTCCAACCCCCTATCATTCTGTGATTCTGTGATCTATGACTGACAATGTGATACATTTAGTTCTTTTAGAGGAAGTAAGTGTGGCTGTCAAACTCTTTTCACATTGCCTTTTTCCTGTTTTCATTATGATCATATACTCACAGAAAACAGTGTGAGACTAAGGGTAGAGAAGTACAGACATTAATAACATTTTCAGAAAGTTCAGTCATATGATTCCTAAATGTATTCTGCAGCTAGCTTCTAGATAGTAAATCATTATTTAGTCAGACTAAGAAGAGTGAAAAAAAAATATCGCCCCCTTTGTTGTAAGTAGTAATTTACATTCTTTTACTCCATGCTACATCTGCTTCTTTAAAAGAAAGGAAATACATCCAGCTCTTAAGTTTTGTTTTTCATTGTGGTTTGTAGTGATATGGTTAGGAGAGGTACATAATAAATTAATGATAGGAAATTGCAGAATAGGTCAAGGTCACTTTGTGCATAAATTGGAGATCTAGGAGTTGTACATTTCATGCTATCTGGCTTATACCACTTTATTGATTTTTCACTTGGAGGAAAAAAGCGAGAGAAGGTCTTTAATAGATTTTTATATCCTTAGTCTATTCTGAATCTGCCTTGTTCTGATCTTCCTGATGTTCCCACACTTTCATGGCAATAGCAAAGTCCTGCTAAACTGAAGTGCTGCCATAACACGACTCAAAAACCAATGGCCATTTTAATCTCACAAAAAACATTTTCCAGAAAAATCAGAGAGACTTGTAGCCCACACAGCCAAGAAGGAATGGACAGGGAAATCTCCTTTAATCTTTCTTCTGACTCAGAAGCAGAAGCCTAATATTCCGTGCTTTCTCTACTTTTGAGTAACCTTCCAGAGAATTGCAATGCAATGTAGAAGTTTGATTACCACACCCATGGGTAAAGTTTAGCAATAATAGCACCAGCTCCTTAGCCATCCCCTTGTCAGAAGGCAGGATGAAGGCTAAAGGAAGGAGACTGGAGATGAGCTGGGTCACACAACAGTCCAGCAGTGTCAGTACCAGCTGCCACTGCTGCCAGTGTCCTTCCTAGGAGCAGGGAATATAATTTACCTTGGCATAGCAGCCCCACTATTACCTGCAATAAAAGCTATCAAGAAAGGAACAAGAACCTGTGCATGGTCTGGCAGCCAGAGGGTGCTTGTCCTTGACCCTCAGGGAAGTTCATCTAAGTAAGGGACTGGGCTGCAATCCCTCCTGCAGTGTGCGTTTTGGTATGATACATTGCTTTGAGCGAAAGCCAGGGTTTCCATCTCCTGTCAGACACGTAAATTCCCATTATGTTTCCAATGAATTTTTGTTCTCTTTCTTTGGCACAGTGGCTCTTTGGCTATGTCTGTGCTGCTACATAAAAGGTGCCCAATGTAGATTTACCTTTTGAGTAGTCTGTATTCGTCCTCTTGTCATCAGCTACCTCAGAGTAAACTTCCCAGACCCCCACTAAGTATTTCTGATTGGGCCACTGCCTATGTTTTTCTATCCATGATTCTCATCAGAATATGGTCTTTGTTAGATAATGGTGAAATATTGCAGTCTAGCAATCTGCTTCAGTAGAAACTAACCCATTGCCTTCTCCCAAACAGACCCTCTCAGGTAGAGAAGGAGATTTAACCCACATCACTCGTGGAAGGGTTTTGTAGCCATCACTTTTCAGATGGCAGCAGGGTGGCATTTTTGTGGCAAATAGCTGTCAGAGGTATTAAGCATGGAAAGATGGCTCAGAGCTGGCCAGTGGTCAGAGGTGCCTAATGCCCAGAAATCAGACTTAATAACCACTTGTAGAGTGGTGCTTCTTGGTAGTTGGCTCTCACCTCAGATGGCACTGAAACTGGAGATCAAGAAAACGAACCAAACCAGAAAATAAAGCTGGTGAGACATGATGGTGATAATAAAGCAGTATTTAAGTAGTAGGCTGTGATAGTAATGAAACCATGCTGGTTTGGGAGAAACTGAAACTTAAAGTGACAGTTTATATAAAGACAGTAAGTAGCTACTAAGAACATTTAAGCTATACAAGTCACAGTTCCTGAATGTTGGTGTGAAACAGTGAGTGTATTCAGTTTGTGTGAAATTATGTTTTCAAATTCATAGACAATCAATTAGGTGATTTAGAATCATAAAAAACACCATCAATACTTCTGTAAAAGATTTTCATATTAAAACAGGAGCTTTTTGTATTTCTCATTCACTAGGTTTACAGACTTCCCTTACAAGATCAGCCAATACTACAAGAAAAATCTTTAAAGTTTGACTAAGACAAAAAACATTATAAGTTAAATGTTAGAGAAAACATATTTTATTGGCATTTAGTGCTTTATTCACATTAAGTAATCGATAAATGCAGGAACACACGGCATATGAAGTTGACAGAATTCTTAGTTCTTTGTCTAACACTGGGTATTATTTGAAAAAAAATAATTTGAAATGGCTTAGAAGTTCTGCCATATGGATTTTAGATATGTTGAAATGTTGTAAGGGCAGGATGAACTAACAATAAATGACTAATATATTAAGATAGAATGAAGTGTCCTTTGGGTAGTTTCTGGATTAGTAGGAGGTGAGGTTGTCAACAGGTGGGTGGTGAGGGAACATTCATATATATTTAGTTGATGTCACACTGGGGACAAGGCCTGACAGGAGCCTTGAAGTTTAGCCTGCAAAGCTTGACAATGTAGGTGTGCCATCGTTCAGGTTTGTTGTTGGTTTGACTTTGGTGAATTCAGACTTCAAGGAGTGAACACAAAAACCATCATATCTGAGGACAGATTTACCTAGCATGCTGCCAGTCCACCAGCAGGGACCAATGGCAGGTGCTTAAGAGCATTCATAGGTGGTTGCACTTTATCTCACAATTTCTTTCTCCCATCTGGCAACTTCAAAATACCACAAAGGGCACAATCGAGAAGCTGGCCGGTAGAAGAGAGCCATATAGTACCATCCAGAGACATCTGCATAGTTTCCAAAAGTTGTGCAGATATATTAGCAGAGTACTATGTTTAAGCTAAGCAGACTGTCCCTCAGTTCCACTGGTGGAAGGATTTCCATACAGCACTCCATTGCATGTTCCAAACTGTGAATACAGTAGTGTAATACAGGATTGTGCTAACTGGTTAATTGGGGTTTTATAGGATATGCTGAATTCTTCAGATAAAATGGAAACAAACTTTTCCAGTCCCTAGAATCAAATATAAACTTAGACTTGATAACTGAACATTTTTGGCTAACAGTTACCATCCTACACAATACTGTTCCTTCAATGTCTTCACTAGTGAGGAAACAACTGTCTGTCCCCTTCTGCAGACAAGATTTCTCCTACACAAAATGCCTCCAAAGCTGTTTATTCTTGCTCTAAACCTTGTCCTTAAGACTGTTTATGCATTTTGCATTATACAGCCCACTGCTAAAATTTATATATTATGTTGAGCTCTATCAAATGAATATTTTGAGATCAGGCCATGCTTCTTCCAGCTTTCTCTGTCTGTCCCTTTCTCAGGGGCGTGAAGGTCATCCCCTCAGTAGCAGTTGTAGAACATTTCTGTATTGTTCACTGCTTCATGGTTAGGGCACTTCCATAAGAAACCAAAGGCATAGAATTCCTTTCTTTCTGTCCAAATCCTCTGGCCACGCAGCTATAAAGAACAGGCACAGTGAGCTAAACTCCCCAATGACTGTATCTGCTGTTCTTTCTGCCAAAGCACTGCACGTGGCGTAGTTACTAAGACTTGGGCCTCTCTGTTGATACAGGCAAAGGGTTGTGAATTTCAGCCAGGTTTGGGAAGGTTCTGGGCGAAAGATACTCCATTCATCTAAGCTAATACCTTGGGGTAGTCACAACAGCCAAATTTCAGACACAAATGCTGGCAAAAGGAGGAGTTGTAGGTGCTAAGGCACCAATCTGCACAAGCTCATTAGCCTTGAGAGAGTAAATTCTGACTAATCAGTACTTTACATCTATGCTGTTAATTGTACCTGCCCTAGCGAATGACCATACCTCCAAAGCAAGGGCTGCGAAGTGGCATGTATCCCCACTAGTACAAGTGTGTCCTTTTGTGGAACAGATTGTTGCATTCTTGCTGCCTAGCGTTTACCTTCTGTCATCTCCTGGGTGCTCTTGTTCCTGGCACACAGCAGTAGGAGCCTGAGGGAAAGAGGAACCCAGCCTGGGGTTTACTTGTGAGGGAACTAAGTTGGATCTCTCCAAGACAGAGACCACAGTAGGACTGACATTTATGCGGCGTGATCGTCAAGCACCAGAGGATGAGCTGAGCAGCTAAATTATCTTATAGCACAAGGACAACATCACTTTAGGACTTTTTTTTTAATTTGTTATATCAGGGCTTTAGTATTTAAAATCCAGATAGACTCAATACTTGCCTATGCAGGTGACATTCCAGTAGAAAGTACCATAACCTTTTCTGGATACAATTTTACTGAGATTATCCAAAAATTACATGTTACCTCCATGCCTTCCAGTTTCTCTCTTCAGCTGGGAATGGGCAAAGAACTCAAGATTACCTTGAGAGCACTTTTTTTGGCTGAGAAACAGAATGACTGCAGAAACTTCACAGAGGAAAAATGCCTTTGATATCAAATTGGTTTTAAGACTGATGTAACTACATTGACTTTTCTGGAATTTGTCCAAGGCTTCATCTTAGTCTGAATTAAGCCAAATCACTCTCACATCATGAGTTCTTCATTTGGAAGAACTAGTCTAATCTTAGTTTTATTTAAATCAGAGTCAACTGTGCAGATTCTACTCCAGAAGTTGTAAAAGACACTTAGTCCAATTACACAATTTTTCCGATAGGAATTATTACTTTTAGATTATTTGTTTTTTGAAAAATAAATCCCTTTAGACAGGAGAGGTTTTTTAAATTAGCAGGAGTTTGGCAAACCACTGCATCTATCTACACATTGCTCAGACATACCTACACTGTACAGTGTAATTCTGGTGCAATTGTATCACAAGAGAAACCAGTTGGGTTGTGGTGTAGATGCCCTCCTATGCAGTTAAAGGATTTCACCAAAGCTATTTTAAAGGGGGAGATCAAACAGACCTAATATATCCTCATGTGAAACACAGCCAAGGTGTAGGTCTGGGCTCAAATATGGCCCAGTAAAATTGACATTGTGTAATTACCTGGTTTGCTTGCTTTATCACTAAAAAAATATTGTCTCTGCTGTCTGATTTTCCAAGTGAGATCTGGGATGACTAAGTCAAATCTTGGTGTTTTGATCTTCCTATGCAATCACTCATGGAATTCCTATAGTGAAAATTTTAGTTAAACCCTTATAGTGGAGTCTTTATTTGTTTCATGGAAGTTAGCTCCTGTAACACCAGATGTACAAGAAAACAGATCCACTGAGTACAAAGGTACTGTTCTAAGGCTTTAATTCAAAACAGCCACCAGTAAAGGTTTTAACTTTCATGTACATGTAAAAAAATACAAGCACTAGAAACATGAAAGCTTGTTTGTTCTGCATTCTTCATCTACTCTCTCATATTACCAGACTATTCTTGCAATAGATATTGTAACTATAGCAACATTCTTTAATGGATAAATAGCATATTAGCAACTGGGCTGAAATGGTTTTTGCAGAAATAAGCTCAAGTAGGGTAGTTTGTCAATTTACCTTCTCCTTATATAAATATCTATGCATGTGTTATAGTGGAAGAATTCAAGACTTGAAGTCATTATGTGTCATTTTATCTCCATAAGTACATTTTATTTGTTTTCAGTGTTCACAGCTATATTTCTGTGACATTATTAAAAAACATAAGCTCTACTATGGGGGAAGAAAAGAGGAAAAAATCTGCTTTATTTATTGAGTCTTCATTTACAGAATGTTTTTGTCCTATATTTTGTCCTATTTGAAAGTCGCTTTTTCACCAGCTTAAATAAATATGAACCAGTTTTACATGCACATTTTTATTAGCTACTTAAATATCACAGATAACAAGTGTTAAAATATTTACATTCTGCAGATTATGCAAACTAAGTGGCCACTTTTCTTGCCATTGAAGTTAATGGGAGTTTTGCCACAGACACCAGTGGGAACAGAATCTGGCCTTTAGGAACTCAAAAACATAATCAAAGTAAATATGTGTTCTTTTTCAAATAAAACTGTGATTAAGCTACGGTTGTTTCTGTGCTGATAGGAGTCTTCAAAAGAAGTCAGGGCAGCATTTTTTCAAGTGGTTGGTGTTACTTGACTTTAAAAGCATTTGGGGGTGCAAACTCTGCAGCGATTTTTAAATGATGAATGACTGAGACCACAACAACAAGTGATTTCATTGAACAGCCACGGGACTGGCTGTAGAATCTGTAAGAAGGAAGAGAATATGACTTTTCAGGAATCACAGACATCACATTGCCTCTAACTGTAGTTAGATGCAAGACAATTAGCACAGAGTAGTCTGCTATAATACTAAATGATTATTTCCTAGGGGAGGCATCCAAGTCACTAGAGGGTTAGTCTTTGTCACATCACCCACACCCATAATTAGCTTTCAGAAGTTGTCTTACTAGAAAATGGTGCCTCTGGCAATCAGTGGTATGGTGGTAAATAAAATAATCAGTGAACCCATCCCTGAAGTCCCAAGGTGAGTAGTGGAAAGTGCATATATAATATTTTGTCAGAACTTTTGAAAAGGTATTTTTGTTTACCCTTAACTTAACTTCACCATCAGTGAAAATGGCATGTCTGATACTGAATCAAACCCACACTTTGTCATTTTCTATGGAGATACTTCCATATGTTACATGGAAAAAAAACATGCCTGTGGACTTTCAGCTGTTATAAGATGTAAATATCAAAATTTTGATTTTCACTAAAGGGATGTGATTTGGTTACAATGGAAAGGTTTCAAGGTTTTTTAATATGTATTGTAACCCACAGTTGTCAATATGTTCTATGACAACCAAGTCTCCATAGAAGGTGGGTGTGGCTGCCCTGAAATTGTCCATGTTTAGTCAGTCTGGCTATGACAAATAGTCTCTCAGATTCTTTTGCAGGTGTGTTACATATAACATGAGCAAATACAAGCCAATTTCTGCCACTGTAGGCTGTGCCACAAAGCCTCTAATTAGGAAATGCAGTGCTAAGAACTTCTAACTCGGTCCAGGAGGAAGGAGTGGAGGAGTGGCTAGGTGAGGATCATAGGCCAGGCAAGAAGGGAGAAGTGGCACGAGGTTGTGCTGAGTCAGTATATTCCCACAGTAAATTAAAACAGACATTTTCCCTTTTCTCTTTGGGAGGTTCTGAGTCACAAAGAACCTACTCATCTATTTCATCTATTGTGTATCATTTTGCTTGGAGGAGGATGAAAAGAAAAGAGGAAGATGAGAGGTAATTTGGAAGAGGGGAACCATATCATAATATTTCTTCCACAAGCTTAACATCTAACCCATCTCTTTGTGCTACTCTAATTGACTTAATTTCTTACAAGATATTACGATAGAAGAAAATGTTCCAGTGCAGAAATACTTACTGGGAGTAGAGGTGGCAGGAGGATGGTGTGGCAATCCTGTAGCTCAAAAAACTCCATTTAGATTGTGAGGCGAGTTACCCATCCATCAACCTTACAGAGAGGGATTTGGCTTCAGGTATCCAGAGTAAACGTTTTGAAGAAGGAAAAAAAAATGTGTTCTTTCTGTATGTGTATGTTTGGAGGAAAAGGTGTAGTCTAAAACTGCAAGTCGAAGTTAGTATATGTGATGCTCATCACCACACGATATGCCTGATATTGACAAGCTATTAGTCATTGACAGGAATTCTAGTTTACTTGATACAGGTATCTGAATGGGCATAATATATTTTTTCTAGTTTCTTGGGAGTTCGACTTAGTATTACACAATATTCTGGTTAAAAATTAGCACTTCATAAAATATGTATATGTGAAATGAATTCAAAACCATCTGAGACATCAGAGGACATAGGGAGAAAATATCAATGAGCAGAATTGCTTATCTCTTGCTGGTCAATTTTCAGCATAGTTTCTCTTTTAATATTTTTATGACTGACTTGGAATCAAACATTAAATTGCAACCTGAGAGAAAAAATGCAGGTGGAATCAGTGTTGATTAGATACTAATTTACAACAGGTTACAGTTGCAGAACAATCTGGGTTGCTTATGAGGTGGAGACAGTGAAGACTCCAATACTCTTCAAACACTACAGAATAGCAGCGGGGCTAAGATCTTCATTATTCTTTGCACTTAAGTTCATAAAGTTAGAAAGAACTCCAGGAAAACATCCAGTCATTATTCCCAGTTGCAACCCCAGAGAACACCCAGTGGTTATTCCTGGCCCTATAGCAGGAAGAATGATATGCTTAGGTGGTACTCCACAGGTGAAGTGGAGTAACGGAGTCTTCCTAGGCAAAGTGTACCTGTCTTATATGATTGTATTGGTAGGCTTATTATACAAATTTATGTAAGTAGATCACAGTGCTACACTTACAGGTGTGCTTTTCTGCGTTCCAGATACATATTAACCGCTCTCTGCTCCACCTTGTCATCTTGTTAGGGTCAGGAGATCACGCCTCTGAAAAGGCACACCTTTCCCTTCTCCATTAGCAGGTACCATCTCACATAGAATAACCACACAGAGATGCTTTGCCCAAAGATGGACAGAGATTCTCCCTAGTCCTGGCTCAGACAAAGCCTCCAGTGTCACAGTGAACAAGGAAAGGAAACACAGTCTTTCCCAGGGAAGCCCAGACTCTCCGTGCCTTACCTCATGTAAGGGACCCTTAGGGGCAGGGGGCTCTATCAGTTTTGGCATTTGCAAAGGAAAGGAGAAAGTGGGGATGATGCACACTTTTGCCGAGTCCACCCATCCTCATGTCATTTGCCCATTTCTTCTAGTCCAGCCTCTTCACGGTCCTAATCTCTCAACCAGTCCAAATAATCCTTGTCCCCCTCACTGCAGCCGAGTTCCATCACCTACTGACTCCTCCATACCTCTTCCTTCACAGAAAGCATTCACATGCATAATTTGTGTCAAAAATAGCATAAACACTTCCTGTCTGTTCTGCTGTTCCAAGTTCATCCATTCCAAAATAAAAATGACATGGTACAGCATTCTCAAAGAGAGTGATTCAGTGTGTGGACATCTTCTCCATTTCTCTCTTTTTCATATCTCTTCCCAAAGTTGTACTTAAAATGACCAGACAGGAAGAGGAGAAAAAATAGTCCATGCCCGTACAATTTACCCAAGAGCTCTATAGGGCAACTGGCCCCACACCAGTCTAAACTGATTCAACTGCCAGATACAAAATTCCCATTCCTGTCTTGAGTTTAATGCTTATTGGAATTGAGCCTTTCTCAGCTCATTAAACCATCAAAAACTGATCGCTTTTCATAGAATCACAAGACAGTCCAAATGTTAAATGATCTAAGGAGCTCTCTAGTCAAACAACCTGCTCAAAGTATGGTCAGCTCCAAGATCACATGAGGATGCTTTGTCCAGTTAGGTCATGAACACCTTCAAGGCTGGAGCCTGCATACCTTCCTGGGCAGCCTGTTCCAGTGCCTCCCTGTCCTCATCGTGAGAAAGTGTCCTCTCATATCCAGCTTGGACTTATTTCAGTTTATGCTCACTGATTCTTGTCCTCCTGACATGCAGCACTGCAGAGTCTGACCCCATCGTTTCAGAGCTCGTTGATACAGGCACACTGCTAATAGTTCATCTCTGGAGTTGCTTCTCCCCCAGGCTGGACAAATCCCATTCCTCCAGCCTTTCCTCATGAGGCAATTACTCCAACCCCAGCCATTGTGGATACCCTGTCCTGAACTCACTACAGTTTGTAGATGTCTCTCCTGTAAGGGAGGAAGGGAAGAGGTGTGTGTGAATAAATTGTCCACAGTATCCAAATGTGGTCTAATAGTGTGTGCTGGGCAGAGGGGACAATCACGTTCCCCAAGCTCCTGGCAGTGCTCCTGCTGATGCAGCCCTGGATGCTGCTGGCCACCTCTGCTGCCAGGGTTTGCTGCCTGCTCCTGCCCAGCTCCCAAGGTCCCCAGTGCCCTTACCCCAGAATTGCTTCCCCAGTAGTCTCTTCCTCAGCTTTTGTCATTTCAAGAGATGAATTGAGGAATTGTACAAGGTTCCTGTTGGCCCATCCCTCCAGTTTGTCCAGGTCATTCTGTGTGGCAGCCCTACTGTTGCGCATATTGACGGGTCCCATTTTGCCTCTCTACTGAAGGTGGTGGAGGCCAAGTTTTAGGTGGGGTAAATACTGGGATAATCAGATGAGTTGGAGCAATTCAGTCCACAAGGAATGAAGAAACCAGGAGATGCAATCTGAAATGTCACGAAGGGTCAAATTCAGAGAGCTGCCATGTATCATTGGATATCCAAGGAAGCCAGCGGTGGTTTAAGGTAACAATCACAAAAAATTAAAAACCTTTATATGTAAACGTCTATGCATGCGTGTATAGAACCATCTCTATATAAATGCATATAAATTTGTAGGCACATATTTAGCACATATATTAATTAGTAGGGTTGTTTTCTCAGGTTGGTTGGGTTTGCCTAGCATTTTGGTACTCCTCTTTCTGCAAAGCTTTTATTGTGATTGTATAGGCAGGGTAATAATGGTTAGTGAGTCTTAAAGATTATAAAAGGTGAAAGCTTTTAAAGACTAAGAAACCCATCATGAGGATGGTTTAAACTATTGTTGATCACAGGAAATTTAAGATGATCTTTTTGTTTACGTTAACCAAAAGTGGAAATACAGTGCTTTAAAAAATGTAGAATAAAATAATAAGAGAACACAGTTGGGATGTCTGCATGACAGGAAAATCATGAATAGCAGAGTGTGAGTGGGTGGAGAGAAACAGGGGAATGATGAATGTTTTCCAGACTGGAATACCACTGAAATAATCCAAATTAGAATTAAGGAC
This sequence comes from Gallinago undulata, assembly GCA_026546715.1. NCBI lineage: Eukaryota > Metazoa > Chordata > Aves > Charadriiformes > Scolopacidae > Gallinago > Gallinago undulata. The sequence continues at coordinate 146,049,041 of JAOTQQ010000001.1, read as the reverse complement.
CCACTTCTTATATACATGATTTTTCATTATGATAAAATATCTCTTTCCCTTGTTGAAAAAAATAATGTGTTTTTCCAGGGGACATGATGTGAGGGTGGTAACTAGCTGTTTCTGTTCCCCTCCAGCACGCAGATATATACATTGATTATTCCTGCTGGATTTACTAGCAGTGATGTGCATAAAACCCCATACATCACCCTGCAATGCTATCCTGAAAAATGTTTTTATTACTGACACAATGGAGAATATTCAGTGAATTGTTACACCTGCTCTCTTTAGGATTGTCCTCATTTATAGGGATTTTTAATCTGTTAAAATTAATGCTCTGGTCAAAGAAACACAAGATCAATTGTGGTCTTCATAAACAGTATGGACAAACAATTTTAAAAGTCCTAAAAATAGAGAAAGACACTCAGAAATACAGGCACCTTGCATATGCTTAGTGAATTTTTTCACACATTTATTTAGCAAAAGATTTTGAATAGGCTCTAAAGCAAAATAATAAATGACATTTTTATCACTTTACAAAATAATTTGTGAAAAAGGCTGATTTTCTGCTGTCTGTTTTACTCGTGATACATTTTGAAGTCTTGAAATATTGCCTTATGTAGTCCTAATACTTCTTTCTCTTTCTTTTTTCCCTTTACTGCTTTCTTTGTGTTTTCTTTCCCTCTTTTTCTTCCTTCTCTCTCTTTTCTCCCTTCCTCCCTTTCTCTCTCTCTTTCTTCAGGACTGGGAAGCAAAGCCAATCTGTACCATGCTAATTGTCATGCAGGCACTGCAGTTGTTTCCCTGGTTTTGCTCCCCATCCCTGCCATAGCTTGGTACTCCCAGCAGCCTGGTGCTACATGAATAGCTTGGCCTATGGGGACCTTTCTGTCTGGGACAGAACCATTCTGTCCAGACAGGGAGAGACGGGATTTTTTTGTTCTTTAGGAAAAAAAAAAGGGGGGGTGGGCGGAGAGAAGACAGACCTTGCTGCAGCCCTTTGCTTAGGATTCCTCCTCAGGAATTCTAATTCCAGCTGCACACTCCAAAGGGGCTCATGGAAGTGATTATTCCAGGCGTAAATCATCATTCAATAGCTTTGTGTTCACACACCAGATCTGCGGGGATTTCTTTTTTTTTCTTTTTACTTTCATATATTGTACTGTATTATTTGCTTGCAAATCATAATGTAACACAGCAATTGTGAGGGGAGATCAGAATTAGCAAATACTTTGTTTAAAAATAATTGCTGAATTGAGAAATACCTTTGAGAAATTATGAACAGCACAGCTGTCAGTAATAGCAATTATTCATATATTGAATGAATGCATTTGTGTTTTACCTCTGTGGAAGGACATTTTGCTTATCCACTGTTCCCTTTCTCCAGGAACATTCCCATCTGCAGTTTTACAGCTATGTGACCATTTCCATGAAAACAGTTTAGTTTTACAAGAAGCTTGTATCTTAAAAATATGTCCCTTAATTTCTGAAAAGCAAGAGACAAAGGTGGGCTAGAACTTACTGGTTTGCCCACGAAGAGGTCAAGATGGAACATAAACTCTGCTTTGTTGCAGGGCTGGATCCAGATGTCTGAGCTCAGAGTCCTCATAATTACATTTTTTCTTAAGTACCTACATTTTGCTCCCTATATATAAGATGGACACCAACGGCTTCATCATGCTGATGTTTTGCCTAATCAGAATGTTAAATTTGCAATTTTTTGTAAGCAAAAATTATTTTCCTGAATTAAAAACTTTCATCTCCATAATTATCATACATATATCCTTGATATACTGCTTGGTCTTCATTTGCCTATAATCAAATATCCATAAAACTAAAAATAAAATCCTGTGCTAAGCACTTCTGCCAACTGCATTTCACAGATTAAAACGCAAAGAGCAGATAATTCTAGTGTTGCTATTTATTAAACTGAAAAAGATCACCGCACATTGAAGAGTCCACTGGCGTGTATGTATATATATTGTAATAGAACTAATAGGTTTTCTGAATAGCAGTGCAATGCACCACACGTCTGACAGAAAAATGTCACCGATAAACATAGTTAGCTCCCTATATACTAAGAGCACACTTAGGGAGGCAAATATAATTCTCATCCTCATGTGGACAATATTTCAAAGCCTATTAAACTGAGCTAGGCATTCTCGGAGAAGGAAGCTGTGTACTCTTTCCCCATTCCCTTTTTCCCTCTCCTCCCCATCACCACTGCCCATTTTGGGGTCCACACTCCTAGGGCAAGGAAGCAGAGGAGCTGCCCCGCAGTCCATCCCCACTGATCCCTCCTGTTCAAGGCTGCACCCAGCTCTGTATTAAAGCGCTGCCTCTTTATACAGGGACAGACACCCTCTGCTTGCCTATTGACTGGCCAAGATCTTTTATTAGAGCTAAGACTACACATGCAAGCTGCCAGGCTTCCAAAATATCAACTCTGTTTACCTGATGGGCCAGCCAGAACTGGAGTTCAGCAAAGGTAAAGTATATAAAAAACTTGGAGCATTTTGGCCTTAAATGACACACCAGAGGTCACAGAGGTGGTCTGTGGCAGAACAAGTATGGGCATGAAGATCTCTAAGGTGTGAAGCTTTGTAATTACTGACATGTCCTGCTTCCCACAAGGGTAGTAAGTTTATTTTACCCGAAAGTCTAACGGTGCTTTGCACCAAAGAGAATTGTCTGCGCTTGTGCCTCACTACAGTTTGTCCTTTCTTCACTCTTTGCCACTGCAGATACCATTATGCTTTTGACTTATTTTTACAACATGCGCGCAGGAAACTGTGAGTCTTGGGAGCCTGGCCTTGGGAGAGAGTCTCCACGCACAAGGTATTGCCTGGGGAATCCTCTGTCTACTCCATGGTCACTTGCCCGGCTTATGCATTGCTTTGGTGATGCGGCAGAAGAAAAGCTTCACAGACCGGAGAAACCTGCAGTCTGGTTTTATTTCTAGTGCAACAATGTGTGTGTAAAAATAAAATATTGCCTAGGAGAAGATAGCATTGGGAAAGCAACCAAAGATCTGAGTGTACAGTACCTGACACCTGCTGCTGACAATGCAAGCATTCACTGGATGATAATATTAGTTTATATAGCTATTTACTTTTCCATTTGACAGAAAATTATAATGGCTTTTTCAGATAGTAGCTACCCTTTCTAGGAGAGCACTTATGTCTCCAGGTGCGCATTACTGCTCCTTAAAGATTCGTGTGCTAACAATAGCTTTCCAGATTCCAAAGAGAGATGTTACAGTATAGTAATCCCAGAGAATTGCAGACATCATTATTTTAGCTGCTTTTTGATATACAGAAATGCTTAAAAAAAAAAAAAAAAGTCCAAGCATGCCCTTCTTGCACTCCATCCACTCCCCATACTCTGGTGAGATCATTATTTGCACTTCAAACATGGGCATGGGCCCAAATCTGTCATGCAATAATGCTGTTTGGTGGCAAACCCAACCAGGTCATCCCATCTAAAGAATCTCAGGACTTTGCTGCCTTTAAGCATGAACCTACTTGGCTCACGGACCAGCAGGACCTTCCAGTGCTTTCCCAATATTCCTTCATGCTTCTCCTTCTGCTTTTGGGAGCTGTCACCATTTCAGAGTCTGTTAGACAATACAGGTCTCCAGCATTGCATCTGGGAGCATGCTGAACTCAAATTGGTTTTCTAGCCCTGCAGCCAATTAGCTATAAATGGAAGTGACACAGTAACTGTCTCTGACGTTTCTATCTTCCATATTATATAGAGACGAAACATGAGAAAAAAGGAAGTGATTGCTGCTGTTCTTGACTGCCTCTCACCACCAACTCCTGACTCCACGCACACTCACTATGGTCTGCAATAGACTGCGTCACACGCTGGTGCCAGCTGTGAGATTAAGTCCTCACCCACACTGTGCCACAGATCTATTAAAGAGATTACCAGTAAACAGAGTGGGTCATTTTTTCCATGTCCGCATTCAAAGGGAGTGATGTGGTGTGCAGAGAGTGAAATTCAGGACAGGCAAGCAGCATGCAGTCCGGCAGCTCCCCATGGGAAGAGAGTGGAAAAATAAGGCAGTTTAGAAAAGAAAGCATGTGCACTACTACACACACAAGTGATATCTCAGAAATATAAACCTGGTAATAGCATCAGAAAAAGTGTACTGTTACTCACCTCTATCACCTCTTTCCTGAGTAAATCCAGATTTTGAGTGATTCTTGTAACTTCTGAGTTTCATGAAGACAGTCAGGGACAGGATTCTGACCATGATCCCCATAGGCATTAAAAAAAAAACAAACCAGCTGTAGCAGCTGAGTTAGGAAGAGCTCTGGCTGATTCAGTAAGAGAATCACAGATTCACAGAGTGGTTGATGTTGGAAGGGACCTCTGGAGATTATCTTGTCCAAGCGCCCTTCTCAAACCCATTGCCCAGGACCATGTCCAGACAGGTTTTGATTATCTCCAGGCATGCAGACTCCAAAACCTCTTTGGAAAATCTGTGCCAGTGATTGGTCACCTTCACAGTGAAAAAGTATTTTGGAACCTCCTGAGTTACTGGTGGAGCCCATTGCCTCTGGTCCTGTCACTGGGCACCACTGAAACGATCCTGGCTCTGTCCTTTTTGGGCCCTCCCTTCAAGTATTTGTATACATTGATAAAATTCCCTCGAGCCTTCTCTTCTCCAGCCTGAACAGTCCCAGCTCTCTCAACCTTTCCTCATAGGAGAGATGGTCCAGTTCCTTTGTCATCTTCACAGCCCTTCATTGGACTGTCTCCCATATGTTCATGTCTCTTTTGTACTGTGGAAGCCAGAACGGGGCACAGTATCCCAGGTGTGGCCTCATCAGTGCTGAACAGAGGGAAAGGATGACCACTTTCCACCTCGTGGCAGTGCTTTGTCTAATGAAGCCCAGGATACCATTTGCCTTCTTTGCAGCAAGGGCCCATTGCTGACTCAAGCTCAATTTGATGTCCACTGGGACCCCCATGGCCTTTTATGCCAAGCTGCTTTCCAGCTGGGCAGCCCCCAGCATGCACTGGTGCTTGGGGTTGTTCATCCCCAGATCCAGGACTTTTCAATTCCCCTTATTGAACTTTGTGAGGTTCCTGTCAGTCCAGCCTGCTTGAGGTCCCTTGGGATGGCAGCATGACCCTCTTGCATATCAGCCACTCCTCCCAGTTTCGTGTCATCTGCACACTTGCTGAGGGTGTGCTCTGCCCCATCATCCAGATCGTTAATGGAGATGTTAAACAGGACTGGACCCAGTATTGATTCCTGGGGTGCATTGCTAGTTACCCGTCTCCAGATATCACTGTTGTGAGAGCATTGTTGACTCCTGACCTCGTTCTGTAATGGCTGTGCGAATTAGTATGTGAACAGAGTCCACCTGAGTTTGAAGTGCTCTATACACATCATAATGGTGTATGAACAGTTGTGAGGATGAGGTGCAAAATGGAACTAAGGTTCACGACATTCCAGATCCACCCCTTTCCCTTATCCCCCTTTCCACAACAAGCCCAGGCACTCTCACTTTGTGTTGGGAGTTGGCTACAATGAATTCCAGCTGCTTGTTTTCCTCTTGTGCCTCTGGCACTGGAAAACCTCCCCCTTCCATTTCTTTCTCTAGTAGGAGGTCTTTCACCTGACCCTACAAAGCAGCTAGTCTTTTTCCTGTAATTTCCTGCCCTATCCTCTTCTTGCTGGAGAAAACAGCACAAAACAAGATCCTGTAGATCTTTGCGAGTGGTTGAAAGGGGATCAAAGTCTTGGAGGGAATGGCCTGGATGCTGTTTTGTCCTCTTTTATTTTTCTTTTCCTTCTACTGCTTCAGGAAAAATGGTCCAATGAGGATGACGGTAACAATAAGAGCAATAATAATAAAAAGAATAACCTACATTTTTACCTAAAGAAGATAATTCTTTGTATTTTTTTTGTCAAATTACTATCTTTAATCCTTTCTCCAGTCAAGTCTGCTATTTCTTGTGCCGTTCATGGTTGGTACAAATGTAAAGTTGGTTTTCAGAAATAGGCAGAAAGGGCAATATATTTCGTGGCCAGTTTTGGGAGTTTCTTTTTCTCAGCCTGCTAAACCCGTCTGGATCATACTTTTCCCATGAAAGCTGCTAGAAATTCTAAATGAGGAAAATTCAGCATTCAGTTCTTCTAATTGCATATTGAATAACTGTCCTAGGTCTAATAACTGCAAGTTTCTTTCAGGAACCAGAAAATTTGCTTATCATCTCTGGCATTTAAAAGGAAAAGTAAATAACCATGATTTGTGAGGAAGGTGTGAGTTCGAAGCAATTCTGGGTCAATTCTTTTGAAACCAACATGTCTTGTTTCAATTTTGCTTTAAAAGACGAGTTTTAAAAGACAGTTTGCACCAGCTGCAGATGGATATTTTAGTACAAGTCTGTTTGTAAACTAGCCCTGAGCCATGAATTCTCACACAGAACTGCAGTGCAGACCTAGTAACTGTTTTGCATTCAGAAGTTCTGTCTACTGGAATAGAGGTATTCATGCCTATAATCTTTGCTGTCAACTGCAGCGCCTCTTCATAATGTCAGTTGAAAATAACCAGTAACACAAGTAGTTACTGACTAGTCCTACTGCATTCTGCGAAGTATTCTTTGATGGCCACGGGGCAGTTTCAGTGCAAGGCATGCAGATAATGCTTCCTCACTGTAATGTGCTCACCTAATCAAGCTACACGGCAGTTTGAAGACTCTTAAGTCTTGAATTTTTTTTGACTACCGTTTGCTGACATACCCTCATCCACAGGAGTCACACGGTGTCAAAACTGTTTTCTTCCAGCTGAAGTTATCAATTCTTTAACAATGAATTATGGAATTGGAATGATATTTAAGAGCTCAAGCAGCATTCCAATCACGTGTTCACAACAGAGAATCCACCTTTATATTTATTGCTGTGAAATAAACTTCCAGATCTAGACGTTTCAACTGCAAGTGTCAAAATACTTTCAATAAATAATGGGAAGAAATAGCAAATTGTAACAAAACACAGAGCAACACCCCTACTACCCTGTAATTCCATAAAAGTGTTGCTAATCACTTTTATTACTGTAACTTTCTTGCTAGAAATTAGAGCCTAATCACTACAGCTATGTAAATTTTTGTTTTATTTTGATAAACACAATGCTGGGCTGCTACAATACGGGAAATTATCATTCTTGGGCTTTATTTTGATACAAGGAGAGAACTTAATAACACTACTTCATTTTTTTTCCTGTGGAAAGCAAAACGTTAATGCTAAAAAAAGCCTTGGACATGATGGACTGCTTTAAGACCAGGGCAGTTTTCTGTTTTTAATTAAAAAACTAAATCTCTCTTTTCTCCTACCCCAAGGAAATTTGCATATTAAAAAGCTACAGAAATGAGGTTTATATTTATTCTTTATGGCTATGACGTGGGGGAGAGGGCAGTTATTGTTCAGCATTGACATCAGCCTTAAGAATAGAGACTGCAGGCCTTTACAATGGAATTAGACTCTCGTGTTGCATAATGAGATTCATTATAATTGACATGCATAATTCCAATCATGTTCTGTGTTGATTCAGCCTTTTGTTGTCAAGACAGCCTGTTATTACATACTGAACTAACCTTACTTACATAAAACAATTAAAACAAAACGTCTTCAAAGGTTGTTAGTTTGGGGTTTTCTTTTTCTTAGATGAATGCAAGGTACCCTTTCTCTCCCCACCCCCACCTCCCCTGTAGCATTTTCTTAGTGAAGCCAGAAAATCTAACATGGAGCACTGAACAGTCTTTCCTCAGTGAGAAAAACTATTCTCAAAACATGATCCCACAAGACAGTTTCATGAATGTTCTCTCCACATTATAGTGTAGGAAACAGGACTATAATAAATAGATAAGTTAATAAATGCAGAAATGGGTCCCCAGTATTCCCAGAGTTGAAAAGCATGGCAATTAACAAAGACTGTCAAGGCTGATAATGTTCATAAAGTGACAATCAAGGTCACTCAGAGGTACTAATTCACTAAAATATGGCAAAATCAGAATGGTTGACCTTTTCAGCTGGTCTGTATTTTTTTTAGGAGAAATAATGAAAAGTTGGCCCCACAATAACACATTTTTTTGCTACTAATTTATTTGAAATTATATTGGTTGCTTTACACTAGTTTTTCTAGCACAGTTTCTCATCAGTAGAAGTGACAACAGTTGTTACTAGATTTACAAAGAGGACTGAGATGCCTAAGCAGACAGATCAGAAAATCACAGAATCATAGAGTGGTTGAGGTTTGAAGGGACCTCTGAATGTCATCTTGTCCAACCCCCACGCTCAAGCAGGGCCACCTAGAGCCTGTTGCCCTGGACCATGCCCAGATGGCTTTTGAATATTTCCAAGGAGGGATAATCCACAACATCCATGGGCGACCTGTGCCAGTACTTCATCACCCTCACAATGCAAAAGTTTTTCCTGATATTCAGAGGGGACCTCCTGAGTTACAGGTGGACCCCAGTGCCTCTGGTCCTGTCCCATATTCCAGTGCCCACCAGTACATTTACAAAAAACTCATTCACTGCATCTCTAAAAACAATGGAGGGGGCACTCATCTGGCCAAAGATATCTGTGATGGAGACATCAACATCTGAGCTCGTCAGCATCCTTCAGAGTTAATATAGAAAAATAGGTATTTCTAGGGAGCCATTCACCAAATTTTAAAAAAGACATATAAAATAAGTCAGATGAATCACATCAACAAAAAACCCATTAGCTTCACTGACTTTCGGGGAAGTCTAAGTTGACTTCTTATAGTGTAACCATCTGCATGGGAGCACTGTCTGGCATTCTTTCAATCTGTATGTACACCAGCAAGGTCATGGGAACATGTGAACAACCAGGGATGTTCAAATATTGCCAGAAAAGCATCCTAATTTTCCCTACTATTTGGCAGGATTTATAAATTAGATATCCTCTTATTTGCCCCATTTCACACTGCCATACCCACATATGCAGACTGTTCTGCTCATATGAGTGCACACACCTTGGAATTACTCTGTCTCAAAAGCATAAATGTCCAGATAATTGTCACTGTTCCTGTCACTTAGGACACACTAATGAAGGGAAATCAGTTTGGAAGCAGAAGGGTCATATGCCAGTACTTACTTTTCCCACAAAACAGTTGAAACAATTTCCTTTTGCTGAGCTACAAATGAAAATTGGCTTGAAGGGAAATGCCAGCATCGCGTAAAGTTCAATCAACGGCTCTGGCAGCTCTCGGGAGGCATTCCAGAGAGATTTCAATGAGACCCATATTGACTGTTACTAAAAAATGAAAATGTAACTGCCAGTAAGGCAGCCTGTCTGATTGCCAGTTAGGCAAATTAATCACCCACTGCCTCCCCTTGCCATGGGTCTACTACCAAGAAATAACATCCAGGTCTGAGGGAATGGCTGTGAGGAGGCAGAGCTGGAGCAGGGGTCTCAGCTGAAAGCCTGAGTGAGACTCAGTCCTAGAGAGGGGGAGGAGAAGGTTGGAAAGGCAGACAGGAGTGGGGCTGGTACCTGCTGGAGGCAAGGCTTCGTAAACCTCTTGCAAAATTCAGAGGTTGGTACTTGCCGGTGGCCAGTTCAACTTCACCAAGGCCGAGTGCCTCCTGCGCGGCTCTGGGGTTTGCCGAAGTGACTTTTCAATAGTTGCTACAAGTGCAGCCCCCCTTAGCTGTTCGCTAGGAGAGGCGGGAGACTAGAGAGAGACACTGAAAGACAAATTCAAATGGAAAGTCCTAGCGCAGAAGAATGTCATTGCTCCTCACACATTGATTGCTCTGAATAGTCTGAATGTGAGTCTGGGGAAAAGTCCAAAATGTAGGCCCAAATAAATAAAGCCTGAACACAGAGTGATAGCCAAGACTATAAAGTCTGCTCTTGCTGGCTAACCACCATAGTACTCTTTGCCTTCTTGTTTTACACCTGTTTTATGTTCAAAGGGGTCACTTGGGGGATGTAATGGCTTTCTGCGGTGGCATCGCTCTGGCTCCGGAATCTCAGCTTTCATGAGAGAAGCTGCTCAGTGAGCTCTGGGATCGGCAAAACCCACCACCCTCTGCACAGGCACCTTGCTGCTAGTTGAAAAATTTTATGGGCACTTTCTTCAGAGCTGGGCTGGGATTTAGTCAAATTGAGACAGTCAGACTTAGCTATCTAAGTGCCCGCTGTAGCCAGTGGAGATCCAGAGCTTGATTTAGTCACCCTTTGTAATTCATGAGGTATTTGAACCATCCTCATGGTATGATAAAGGGCCTACTGCATGGTCTTCTGAAGTAGCAGCTGAGGGCTAGGAGAAATACGTTAGGGCATCTCATGTGGCACTAGATATCTATATTTAGACAGGTGACTACCACTTCAGATTGTCACTGACTGTAGTCTGAGACGGTGCCTAGTGGATAAACACACAGCATACATTGCAAGTTCCTAAATGAAGGTGTCTGCAATTAAGCTAAACTCACATGTGGGGCATCTCTTTTCAAACTATCTCTTTTTGTTTTTTAACGATACTTCCAGAAGCATGTTTATCTTTGAGATCTTCATCTTTGTGTCAAATCTGATAAAATCAGTCAATGGGTGCTAAAGTTAATACAGTGTAAACAGGCTATTTCCTAGGTATTACAGTAACTCCCAACAGAGAGCACACAGACAGTTATCACTTAGTCTTCAATCATTCCACAAAATCCAAGATGTCCTGCCCCATTCTGACTGTGGCAGAACGTTCAAGAAATCTCGAAACCCATGTAACTTGTGACCATCTCTGCCTGTGTAATACCACAGGTATAAATTACTTTCTCAAGGACACAGCTACTGCTGCCACAAAGGTGTTTGAAAACCTGGGAAAAAATAAATAAATAGGATAAATAATAAAAATAACTGTAAATTAATGGTCAGCACTGAAAAAAAGAAAAAATATCACCATGAGCCTGACAATATATTGGTGATAAAATGATGTCATCTAATTATTTAGATGCCACAGGGAACCGTAGTAATTTGTGGGGCTATAGAATAACTGAAGGTTATGTTAGTACAGGTAAACAAGAAGCTCCTTCTCCTAGTTTTGTCTGACAGAAGATTTCCTGTGTAGCAAAGAAGATATTCCAGACTTAGTCACTTTTCTTCACAAACAGCACCACTCACTTCTGCATCAGACTAGATTAAACTTTTTGGCTATCATTCAAGATATATTAAAATGTTTCCCTTTAAGTTTTCTTGTATATACATGTGTGTGTGTGTGAAATAAGACACATAAGTACAATTTTTCATTGTCACTTAAAAAAATGGGAAAACCTGTTTTCCCCAAAAGGTATACAAATTAATCAAGAGATGACATGCATAAGAAACACTGAAGGGGTTAAATTGCTGAGATAAGTTCATCTTCAGTAAACTAGCCATACCTCAGAGACACCCAGGTTTGTAATATGAAGTGCTACATACAGAAAATTGATATGCCTCTGAGGTTTTATAGAAAAAGATATTAGTAAAATATAGTCTTACTTTTAGATCAAAGCCATCAGAAAATTCATTATCATTAAATAAGTTTGCAAGACTAGAGAAATGTACTTTGAGGAAAAGAAAGAGAAAGGCAAGAGGGTGGAAAAAAAAGAAATCATGCACATTTTGCTATAACTAGCTGAGGTACTCTGGCACACTAAGGTGAATGTAATTTCATACCTATTTATAAAACCAACTAATATTACCTAGAGTCTGTATTAGCAAACAGCTACAAGTATTTACATCTATATTTTTATCTATTAGATAAAGGTTTGGGGTAACTTTGTTGATTCATTATTTTTCAGTTTCAACTCTGAGTAAAACAATTTTAAACCTCTATGTTCAACTTGTCATCGCAAATCCATCCCTGTGGTTATACTATTTTGCTTTAATACAGATCTTGAAATTCACAGTTTGCTTCCTTATTCTAATTAAATCTTTTCAAATGCTAGAGTTTGAACTAATGTGAAAACCTGCTAGCAGATTAATAGTAGAAAAGTGTGATCAAATGCCTTGACTGATGAAAGTCATCTTCTCCTGCTGACTATGATATATATCTGTGTGCACGTGTGAGTAACGTTCTCTGTTGACAATGTTTTCTCCTTTGCTTCCAGTACTACTCCTATCAATCAATGGCAGTGCTTCAGAGAGAGTCTGTTAGACTCATTAGCTGAATTATACATATAATCACGCATATGCAATAAAGCTTTTTAAATCATTCTTATAAGCTTACATTTCCAGTACTCTGTTGAAATATTGTGCTATGGAGCCCCCTGTTACAGTGGTATAAATGCTTTGAGATGCATTGAAATAAGCAAGAGTCCCTTACAAAGTGCAATATTGAAAAAAAAAATATTTTTTTTTTCTGTTTGTTTTTGAGTAAATATCAGAGCTTTCCACAGGGACAGCTTACATTCATAAATGAGTCCTGCATTGGATTTTTGCTTGAGGACTCCTTTACATTACTGTGGCAGTTCAATGAAATCTTCCAGTGCGAGTAAAGTACAGCTACATTCACTTTAAGACTTTTTTGTACTCCTAGAGGAGCCAGTTCAGAATCTGGCTTTCAGTGAACAGCACCTCAGTTCTGCAAGGTGATGGATGCCCTTAAAAAGTGCTAATGGAAATTTGTGCCGTGTAGTACCTTATAGGTTTTGTCTTCACCTAAATGCATGCCATTTATGAAGATGTAGTTTAGGAACCCAACAAATTTTGTCTGACTGACAAGGAGCTTTCTGCAAGAAGTAGTATGCATGACTTAGAATCTTCAAATCAAAAATATCTATCTATAAACACATAAAACCATATATAAATCCAAAAAAAGTACTATACATTCCTTTCCTGTTGAAAGCACAAATGGGTTTTAAGGCCTTAGGATTGTCCTTTCCCTAATGACTCTCAAAAATATGAACAGCATTCATTGCTGCTTGATGATAATAGTGACCTTATAATAGTTTCCATGGAAAGAATCCTGAGATCATAAACAGTGACAAAGTGAGTTTGTTAGTTACCAAACATACACATTCCAAAGGTACATGACATTTAATTCTAATCTATTTTTAGAAATCATAGGAAAATGAAGACAAATTAACTTTTTCCAGCAGAAGCACTTACATCGCATTTCCAAATACAATTACAGAGGAGAACTTCTAATTGACTATTATTAGAAATCAAGTCATTTCTATTACACACTCTACACTCTAAGCTGTTCTCCAAAACAGGGTATTTAAAAGCCAGCATTTATGATGGACTCAGTGAACTGAGCGTCTGAGTCAGATGACCTAAATTCCTCTAAGCCCCTGTGCCTAATATTTTGTATTAAATGACACTAGGCTGATACTCATTCAGCACCTTACTTAGGCTTTCTGAATTCCACTTCATAATATGGTGTACTTAACATACAGAGTCCAGAAAGCATAGCACAGCGTCTGGGACTCTCATCATTGACGTAAAGAGATATTTACCATTTATTGCAGGGTCTCTGATCCCTGTGACCTTGTAGAGCAGTCTGCTCTCCACCACAGAGAGTACCTGGAGCAAAAGAACTGCTTCTGTTTAAGATGAAACCTTGGCACAAGCGAGAAGAGTTTTTTCCATGCACCTGTCCTTATAGGCAGTGGGAACATATTGAATACCAGTGTGATTCTCCCCTTTCCCTTCACTGTGGAGTTCTCCAGCTATTTCTCCAAGCAATTCACATCTCCCAAGATCCTGCCAGTAGCATCTGATAAAGGCTGACAGCAGCAACTGAGGCTTGCTTTAGGACACAAAGCAAATGCCTTTTGTACCCAAAGAAACAGTCCTCTGTTTTGTCATGCCCTTTCTTTACATCCACAGAGAAATCTCTCTGACTGCCTTTCTGCCTTTTTACACTGAGAAGTTTTGCCAGTTTAACTCTTTTGGTTAGAAGCATAGGATGAAAAAAAAAAAACCAACCAGTCATTTACTGACATGGCTTTAGGGTGAAATACTCTTAAATAGAAGCAATTACACCAGTAAAAATTCCTTTAGTAAAGGTAAGTTATTCCATTTGGAGGGTACTGTTAAAGCTACCTCTGCAGAAGAATCCTTTTGCTTCTGTGAACAGCTTCCTCTGGGAGTGGAGGATGAAGATAATGGTTAGGAGAGTTATGCCACGCAAACCTTTGGAAGTACTGACAAGCCCACCATGTCTTCTCTGCTGGATGGAAGGTAATAATTTTCAGCCTGATAGGCTAAATAAAGATAAGGGAAATGTATAAGATAATAAGACACTCATAAACCACAGCGAAATGGGCCATATAAGTATCTAGAGAGCAGGAACTATTATGGAGAGGAATGTTTAATGGGTAAAAGCTGAAAATAGATTTTATGACGGCAAAACTGCATGGGGTAGATATGCATTTTAATAACTGCATATCATCTGCAGCCTCTATATATCGCACAGAAGTGCTGACAATCCAGCAAAACCAGTACTAGTTCTGAAACACAAAGAATAAGTTTAACACAGAATGTACATATCCCATGAATTATAGAATTGTACAAAGCTGGGGAAACTAGCAATATTTACACTATGATGCAGCGGCAGAGAATCAAGACCTGCTGAGTAAGGTCAGAACAGTGGTATATGAAAAAAAATACATGGGGGTCAAATCTGCCCCAAAATGAAAGTTGAAGACCTTCTCTGCCACCTTGCCATTGCTTCCATCTGCATGTGGGTATGGAATCTCCTCCCATATCCTCCTAGTCATGCCTGTATGTTTTCCTTGTGGCACACTGAGAAAATCCCACCTGTGCTACCAAATTCAGGCACTGCTTCTTTCAGGCTGATGTCCTACCACAGACAATGTACAGACTTCAAAGGAAAGCTCTAACACTATGTTAGTGGAAAGGCAGGAGTAAAGTGTTTCCTCCCAGTTTTTGTCAGATAGAGGCTGGTTTCTGCAGGTGTAGTCATATGAGGGACAATGCAGACAGATTTCTTTGTGTTTCAGAGGGTATTCAGCTCACATAATGACAGCTATTGTAGTGTAACCTAAAATGCTTTACAGTAGAATGACACACTATGATTGCTGCTAGTATTAATAAACACTTTGTCTTTCATTTCCAAAACAGACACTGTAAATCAGCTGTTTGAATTAGCTGCTGGATTTTTCTAAGAGTGGGATTATTTCTCATCTGCGGATGCCTCTACTACAACGATGTTCTTGATATGTTCAAATGAGCTTAAAGTGCACAGCGGAAGAGCTCATAAAAGGAAGGAAAGTTGTTGTATTTTTTTAAGCAGTAGAAACCCTACAATGTTTGGCTGTTAGCTTGTTTTGTAAATAGTGCAGTAAACCCTGATGCTCAGTCTTCTCTGAAACATCTATAATTAAAGGGTGATGGGCGAGATCATGAATGCCTTATTCAAAGTAAGACTGCTCATGGTGCAAAGTACTCTTCAGAATGAGTAAGTGCATCATAATTTGTGCTGCTGTTGTCAGAGTTTAGTAATAGACTGCTATATAAATAGGTTCTTGGAAAGTACCAAAGTGTTCAAGCCATTGTAATTGCATTAGTATAGCTGACAATAATCACTGGGGAATATTCCAGCGTCTTCCGGTAAATTCTGGTTATATCTATGCAAAGGTAACTCTTGTGTTGGCATTGGGAAGTGTGTGTGTGGCTTGCATTAGTGTTCTACTCAGAGGCAGTTGTACAAACACAAAAAGCCCTTTGTATTGCTCACAAGCCTGAGAATTCAAAGTCTTAATTTATTGACATCCTTCAGATGAAGATGAGAGACAGTGACTTTTACAGCCTCTTGTTGCTGTTGGGCTTCTTTGTTGCACGTATGTTTATTAGGCTTCAAATTTTCAAGGTATTTATATTCCTAAGGATGTAGAGAGGTGCCTTACAAGATTTTTAACAGACACTTTATTTCTATTGAATGTGTGCGGTCTAATCTACACAGAAACTGAAAATTATCTGTTTCTATGTGGATCTCGAGCATTTGACTCTACAAAGCTCTTTATCTCAAATCTTTTTATCTCTTCCAGCTTCATTTCCTCATTAAATAAAAAAGAATATTGATACTTTTTTGACACTGCAAATATTTGCAGTATTTCAAGGTTATTGCAATAAATAATACAATTTCATAATAAACACTTAGTTTTCAAGAACTACAAGAGCTAATGATTACTCTTTTTAAAAAAGTACGATCCACTGGATACATTAATGCTAATTCTGTTCTTCTCTGCCTTTCAATTATATGCTGTGAAGCCTCCTTTGGCTGCACGTCTCTCTGATCCATTGGTCTCTCTGGCACATGTTCTGGTACTCTTTCTTTTTTTTATCCTTTCACATAAATGGGATGCCACAACACAGTCGCTCTAGATCATCATGATAGTTTTGAGTGGCTGATTTACAAGTAGCTAAAGACCACCCACTCCCATACCTATAAGGTCAAGGATCACATGTCAGCAGACGCAGGCAGTGACTAAACATGCAAAGATGCCCAAATCTGCCTTTAGCTAACTTAAGCTGGTATTAGAAATGTGTCGATCTACACAATGCAGCAAAATACTTACAAACATTTGCTTGTCCCAGTTTCATCAGTATTCTTAAAAATAATTTACACAAATTCTGTGCTCAGTCAGGAATTTATAATCTCTCTTCCTTTCTGTGCCTCCTTTTTTTAATCATGGTGTGTATCTGCCTCCACTTTGCAATCTGTTTCCTTTCTAATGTAAAAATTTCCCTCTACTATAAACATATCCCTTCCATTTTTATGGATCTTTTCTTCACTTCTCTACTCCTGGTCTCTCTTGCTCTCAGTCTGTCATGTGCAATATTTTGTTTGTCCCAGTAATAGTATCTTGAATGTTTGTTCTGGCTGAACTGTCCATGTCACTAAGTTACACAGACCCAAATCTAACTGAAATGGACCAGCTCACTTCTCTACTCATTGGGGTTACCTCATCCAGAGAGCATGGCCTTCAGTGTACGGCTTATCCTTTGGTCTTCTCTTGCCCCTCTGGGCTATGATGCAATTATTATCTTTTGTTATTACGGGGAAGGAAATTCTGTCCAAATTCACTGAAGTATCATGAGAGTTATTGTGTAGACCACCCGAACAGTGTTTTTATAGCATGAAACGAAGAGTATGTGCTCCACCTTTGGGATGCATAAAAGCCCATGAGAAGACATAAAGTCCAACAGTGTCAGAAGATGGTGTAAGGCAAGACAGCCCTGTGGCAGTTTCTTTCGTTTAAGAAATGTTTTCCAAGATCCCACCTCTGAGTTCTTAATACTACACAGCAAAGTATCTCCATGGCTCACATCTATACTAGTACATTTAGTACACCAAACAACAACCAAACTGCCTCCTGGTAATTGTTCCAGGCCAATGCTAACATTCATTTGTTCCCAGAAACTTTTTGGTAGAATATTAGTTCACTTATGCAAAAAAAATACCGAGGGTTGTTCAGGCAATTTAACAGAATAGAGGATTGCATTTCAGTGCCTGGCCAAAATTCACAGATACTGTTTAATTTCTTGGTGTAGATGTAGCTGTAGTGAAAACAGATGAGTGAGATGTAGTTGTATTACATTTGCACATTAAAAAAAAAAACACCAAAATTGTAAGTGTAAAAAAGACTTTTAAAATCCATAAAGCTTCTATATCATACAGATAGTGGATGGACAATGCTATCTATCTGTGGACTCTGAATACCTGATTGTATAGAGTGTCTTTTGGCCCCTCGTTAGTTCATGTATGTAATGCAAAGGAGCTACCTGCTACCTAATTAACTTATCTTCGATAATGAAAGTAAAACATCCACGTTTGTTGTATTTAGGTTTTAATATTTATTTATATTCTAATCCCCCATTATAAACCATTTATATCACTCCAGACTTTATGTCTTTCAGAAGCTGTATCTTCCAGGCCTGTTTCCTTGAAGATCATTTCACTTTCATATATCTTTCAAGAAAGAAAAAGAGTTTGTGTATTTTGCAGGTAAGAAAGAAGTGTATGCTATTCTAATTAAATAAATAAAATCAAGTAGATCTACACAAGAGCATTGTGAGTTCAAGTTTTTCCTAATGAAGACTTTGCTATAGGTCTTTTAAATGTTAGAAGAAATCGATGAAATAGATTCTGAAAAAAACATACCTGGCATGCACCGTAGGCTCTCCATTTTGTCTACCTCAGTTACAGTTGTACCAGAAACCTTCTTTTTGGTATTTCCTGACTTTTGCCTGCACAAAAGTGTAGTCTTCACATTCACATAACAGAGCCTTCTTGAGATTCCAGAAAGGTCTAATGGGTTATATAACTGATCATCATCTTCAGTGTGTTAATTATGTGCTCTGCTATGAATACAGACATATATTCAGCATATAATGTATATTCATGGCATATAACTGCATCATTTGGTAAATGGAAATTGTTCAAGACATGATCCATTTCAAAGTGAAACAGTGGCATTTGTGTCAATTCTTGTTTAAAATAGTGCTGGGTGGGTTGTGAAATGAAAAGCACCCAAGAATAAAGAATTAAATGTTCCTCTAGGGGTTTATCGTTTTCCCCTTCCTTCCTTCCTTCCTTCCTTCCTTCCTTCCTTCCTTCCTTCCTTCCTTCCTTCCTTCCTTCCTTCCTTCCTTCTCTCTTTCCTTCTGTTCTTTCCAGCTTTCACTTGAGAACTGTAAAGACGATACTTATAATAACCAATAGCAGAGGGCTGATGAATCATCAGTGCAGAAAGTCCATATTTGATTTCTTTCCAGACACAGTTTCTAAGCTGTGCAAACATAAAATAAAACTGGACAATTTTTATGTGGATTACATGTTAATTACCATCTCCACTAACAAAAGCCCTTTTTTTTTGTCTGTTTTGAAAGATGAGTTAATATTGGATTACTACTTAAAACATCCTACATCCAGTTAAGCAAATCTATTCCAAAATAAAAATAGCTTGGAGAAAATGTTGCCCTGTTTTCAGGCTTGCTAAAATTGCAATAAGCTTGGTTCATGCCTTGACTAGCTGGCAAACATAGGTTATGAATTAGTAGGAGGACATGTGTGTGCACTGTTCAATGATAATGAGGAAAGCTGAGAAACTCTTTCATTGTGAATCTATGAATGAATATAGAAATTCAAAGCCCCAGCAGTAGTTCTCTCAGTTATTCTGGTCATCAAGCTATTAAAAAAATTTAGCAAGTAGGATTCTGCCCTTATTTTATCACTTTTGTTTTGTTACCTCTTTGCATTATTTGAAACAGAGGTGCAGGACAGAAAAGAAATACAGATTATTGGAGAAACTGTAAAAAAACATAGGTATACATTTCTATGAGAAAAAAAAAACTCTGTTCTTACAGGCAGGTCTTCTGTTGAGATGAAGACTGATTTCACACCAAAATGAACTTCTCTTATAAATGGCAAATTCGTCCCTGCCGTCTGCAGATCAGAAGCAAACTGGAACAGTGAGGAAGTCAGAGCCATTGCTACAAATAACAACTTTCCCACCAGAGTTTTGGTTGTTTGGTTTGGATTTTTATTTTCAATTTTCAGGAAGGAGTGATATAATTTGTAAGCCTGTTCATTATGCTCCAATAATCAAAAACAAACAAACAAAAAGCCAAGAAAGCTTTTAAAATAAAATGCTTTTTTTATCATCTAGGTCACAGTCCTTTTTCCTTTTTTTTTCCTGGGACCTAATTTCATGGGCCACTTTTATATCTCAGTGCGATTATATATGAATGAAGTCCCTGTCACATAGAAAGAAGAAGGTCAATACAGATGAAAAATAGACACAACAATAAACTTTTTTATAAAAGAATAATAACATTCATATTCATAACGGTAAATTTTAATCAAATAGTACAAAAAGGCCCAGCAACACAAAGGCTAGATAGCTAGTGGAAAACCCCTTACTCAGTTATTCTTGATAATAATAATGACAGCATTCATCATTTGATTTTAAATGTCAGTATGAAATGAGTTCACACAACCATCTTCGAGGGGGGGGGAGGGGGGGGAACAGTAAAAGAAATGGACTGAATTTAATTTGAGGCCCTTAAAAAGTGGAGGGTGAAAAAGGGAAGGGGACAAAGACCTTTGGAAAGAGGCAAGTCAGAAAATAGGAATGCTTTGCCATGAAAAGCATTCTTAGGGACATTCAGAATGAAAGTCTGGCATTCTCTGAAATATGCCGCATGTTTTGCGATGGTGAAAGACCTCTGTTATATCCACCTGGTGTCACTGGGTTTTCAGGTGCTTGCATGGTGAAAATCGAAAGCAGATCTTAGCTGTTATGTAGCAGACTGCATTTTTTAACATTCGTTTTCACTGGGGCTAGTGTTCTTTCCCATAGTATTTATAGTGACCAGAGGAGAGTTTCAGTGCGAGCTGAGCTTTTACTATTGTTTTGGTTTTAGCTGCCAGGAAAAAACTGACCTCTTTCAGCCTTCAGCAAGTCTGGCTTGTGTTTAGATGGATGATCAACTACATTTCAATTTAAGTGAAAATAGCTTTATTGAGAAATAGGTTGAGAGCCCACATCCAGGACATGCAGGGAAGGAAGAACTAAACAGTCCCTTCTTCATCCTATTAAATGGTCAGCATAAAAGGGAATAATGAGAACAGTCCTTGCCTTCAAGAGAGGAAAGATTGTTTCCCCTATGGAGTGCCTCAGCAGAAAAATGGTGTGGGGAGGGAGTGCAACATGAAAAGCAATTGCTCTTTTGCTTCTGCCTCGCAGTAGGCACTGTGCCTGGTTTGCTGAGGAGGAGAGAGTATGCCACATTCATTAGGAGACTGTAGGAAAGAAACTCTCAGCACATATGGGAAATCTGAAGGGGTGTTGTGCTTTCCTCATGAGCAACATCTCCTGATGATCCCTCAAAGACAGTGTCCATTCTCCACCTCCTAACTAGTTGGCTCCTGAAAGGCAGCTGAGTTTGTTGTAAAGTGCTAGATACATAAAACAGTACGTAAAATGATACCTAAAACCAAGGTAATTTTATACAAGCCTGGGCAGAAGACTTGATTTGCCTTTCTTTATGCATGTTGTCTAGTAATTTACTGTAAGAGACGAAAGTCTTTGTGCAAGAAAAAAACAAAAAAATGGCCTCCAAAAAAAAAATAAACATACCCTGTCAATACATTAGCTCAGACTGAGATATAAAGCAAATGTTAGGAGAGAAAGGACCGAAGCTTATTCTCCTCAAAAATTGAGTATTACATACTTCCAACAATACACTGACAGATTGCTATTTGTGTTCTGGAGTGTCTGATCAAAACACATCCTCAGGGCATAATTGTACGGTTCCATCCACAGCTATTGGGCATAGTCGGTTAGCTCATGATCACATTTTTGTGGACAGCAAGGTAAACCTGAATGTAAGACAAGGCAGTCTTACATTCATGTCATATTCATGCACACAAACATACGTGCAGTGTTGAGAAGACAGGAAAATTATTTCCGTAACTGCACGTCAACTAGTCTCACAAACTCTTTCATGAGGAATCAACATGGATTCTTAAGGCAGGCAAATTTTCTTGCAAACAATCATCTCATTTCTCTTAAAATACTTGAAGGCAAAATGGTGCTAATGGCCTGCAGGGTTAGAATCTTAGAAAACCTCTTGGATCAGATTCAAACAAAGGAGAAAATAGAAAAACAGCATCTCCCTTATGAGGAAAGGCTGAGAGAGCTGGGACTCTTTAGACTGGAGAAGAGAAGGCTGAGGGGAGACCTTATCAATACTTATAAGTATCTAAAGGGTGGGTTGAAGGAGGAGGGAGC
>JAOTQQ010000001.1:146009991-146027164 GCA_026546715.1 Gallinago undulata | reverse complement strand
GGGGAGTTGGACTAGATGATCTCTATGGTCCCTTCCAACTCTAAAAAATTCAGTGAAATTCAGTGAAATTCAGTGAAGAAGAACTCACCAAAACCCACTGTTTATTTTGTTGCAGCTTTAAACTTAACGAATTGTCACACTTAATTATTTTGTATTTTGGAAAAAAAAAAAATCAGAGAAAAACTGAACTCTCACCAAGGCCATATGCTTGGTTGCCAAGCTTTGGTCTCTATTCAAACTTTATGGCAAATTTATAAGCCATGTAATATGTTAGATTTCAGCACGTCTGCTGACACAGCCTTTTGCGATGGTGCTCACAAAAACCATAAATAAGCCTCGCACTTGTGGTTTATGGCAGCATAAGAGCTTGATGTACATTCCATCAAACTCAATGGGAGTCTCCCATTAACTTCAATGGAATCTGAATCAGGAATATAAACAAGATGAAGGACAGGCTTGGAGAGATTAATTCAGAGCTAAGACCAATGAGGATTCAAATAGATGGGAAGGTGTTTTACTTAGTCTTTCCCCTTCTCACCCTACAACAGGACATCTGTAAACTAACCATGAGAATTTGACATACATTTGAGGCTTGTGTTTGTGTGCGTGGTGCATGAATCAGCCCCGGCCTCTGCCTTTAAATGCTTACTGGGATTTTGTTGGCGGGAAGCCATTTCATTGTAAAAATGGCATCAAATTGGCATCAAAGGATTCCTACCATCCTCTAAAGCTTCCAGGGACCATGAAGGAAAGGTAAAATTGTGGCAGTTTAGGTCATGAATGAATCACAATTGCCAACACAGTCCTTCAGCACCTCAGTTTCTCTGTGAAATCCAGGCCGAGGCCAAGAAGGATGTCAAGATAATTGATGCCACTGTCATCACAGGATGCAGAGGAAAATAAGTAGAAACTGAGTCATCAAACAGCAGCCTTCTTTTGTCATGTTAGGTGCTAAAATCCAACTGCCTGATGCAAAGGAGACCTGTTCTCATAGAAATGATGAAGAGGCCAAGAGGTACAAGTAGGGAGACCAGTTACTTTGATGCAGCCAAATTCCAGTTGGGAGTTTGTAAAGCTAAGGTTGCCTGTCAGTGAAGCTTCAAGGCTGAGCTGGCTGGTAAAATTCACAGAGTAAATTATTTCCTCCTTTTTTTTAACTTTTACATCCCAAGCTAGACAAGCAAAATGGTTATATGATTGATGCCCTGCCCTAGGGTAAAAATATAGTCC
The DNA here is from genome assembly GCA_026546715.1 of Gallinago undulata. Taxonomy (NCBI): domain Eukaryota; kingdom Metazoa; phylum Chordata; class Aves; order Charadriiformes; family Scolopacidae; genus Gallinago; species Gallinago undulata. The sequence goes on along the minus strand of JAOTQQ010000001.1, from coordinate 146,025,934 downwards.
CTCTGTTAAGTTGACCAGGAATTTCAAAGCACTTTAAACAGCCTATAATTTCTCTATAATCTTCACACCAACGGTTACAATGGAATATGCTTGTTACCTTTTGCAGTTAGGCTCTTACAGCTAGGTTTAATCTCAAACTCTTTCTGTGTCATCAAATACAGGTTTCCTTGCTATTATTCACCTATATATTTGTCAGAGCACTCTGACATTCTGTTGCTGCATTTGATTTTAAAATGATTATGGTTGTTAAGTCTTGTGGTTAAAAAGCCACTTGGGCTGAAATTTGTATCATGAAGCTGCAGGCATTTATAAGGCCATACAATGACTGTGGCAGCATGGATTTCTTTACTTTCTGACAAGTAGGTTTCCCATGAGATTCACACCAATTGCAGATGAGGTTGTGCAAATGAAAGGTAATGGAATGCATGTGATGGGTGAGAAATTACAATGAAAGCTAATCTTGTATTTCATACCTAACTTCAAAGAATCACAGAATGATTTGGGTTGGAACGGGCCTTCAAAGTTCATCCACCCTGCAACAAGCAGGGACATCTTTCACCTAATTAGATTGCTCAAAGCCATGTCCATTTCAGTACAAGCAAATACTATGCAAAACTAGATCCGAATGGATCTGCCTCTTAGACGACTAAAAATAAGAAGCTCATTTCCAGCTCTTAAGTCTATAACGAGGTCTCTTATTTGCCAAAGAAATTCATCTAAAATTACAACTTAGTGGAAGTCTGCCACAGAAGACTCTATACAATATCTGAAAAGAAAAAAACTCATTCTAGTAAAATAGCTGTTTAAAGATTTTGCACAAATTGAAGTTTTTTTTTTCAATGAAAGCATGTACTTCAGTTTTCTAATTGCATAATTTTTTTTTGTGTGCCTTTGGAGGCTATGATTTTAACAGCTTTCCACTAATTTACTTTTTTTATGACCAGATGAAAGCTATGTTTTTCTGTTGTACGAAATGAGCACCCAGTTGCTGGCCAAAAGCTACGTGTCTATTAAATTTAACTAATAGCAGCGTGTGCTTTGGTGGATAGAGTATCCTGGGAATAACTCCAGGAACGTAGAGCTTCACTCTCACCTCTTTTTTTTTTTCTTTTGAAGCAACTTTATTTACTTATAAGACTCTCATAGGAATGCAAATGACTATTCCATCACTTTGCCTCCACCATTACTTTTCTTCAATCTGATGAGTGCTTAATAAAATATTAACCTAGTTTGTGCCTAGGGTAAAATATACAATGGGGACATGACAGTGATCTGTGTAATCAACCTAAGGTTCCTGTTCTTATGCCAGGAAGGGTGCAAACATAGCAGTTCTTTAGGCTTTTCTTCAGATGACTAATGAAGAGTCATCATTCCCTTTAATTCAGTCATGAACATTGTCCACTATTATTGGTATTAGACTGTTTTCAGATACAAAGAAGTACATGCCATCTTCATCCTGTATGAACTAAATGATCACGTTTATTATTTACTCAGATCACAATTAGATATCCATATTTCCTTGATTAATATTAAGAAGCTATCTCTTTATATGCTGGACTTATTTCCAGTTGTGTTCAACAACTGAATCTCCTGCTGGAGAGAACAGAAGCTGAGAGTTCTCTGCACCTCTGGAAATATCAAACCACTTTTGCTTGAGTGTCAAGGTGTAGGGATTTAAATGCCTGCTTGCAAAAATGCAAGCACTGTGCCTAGCAATTCCAAGAAGCTGTCGAGTTGCAAAGCACTAATCAATAACTTTGATTGCCCCTTGCCACACTCATTACCTTGTTGCAAAACCAAAGTGCTCTCAGGCTTTTGGTAGATATCATAGGTGGCCAAAGTAACACTAGAATTTGGGCATTCTCGTTGTCTGGTCCTGCACTCAGACTACTAGGAAATACCTTTTTAAAGAAGAATATCAACTGTAGATTTCATGACTCAGTTAGAAGTCTATTCTGAATTAAGATACAGATGCCTTCGTTTCTATGACTTCATCAAATTCTGCAGGTAGACATCCATATAGACCTAACTCAGTTATTGTTTGTTTCATTCCCATTTATACACAAAATTCCCTGAACTTCCAGGATACTTTTATTACAGTTTTCACTGTGTTCAGTATGTGAATCGAAACTGGAAGATGGCTCTCACTCAGCCTGATCACTCCCCATCTCTCTAACCCTTACTGTTCTCTCATGCTTCCTGTAGCTTCATTTACATGCTTAGGGAAATAGTGAGATCCCCTGGCAAAAGACCACAGGGAGTGCGAGTGGATGCCAAGAAGACCAGCAGGATGTGACCTCCACTGTGCCAGGGGACCACTGCAACAATGAGACAGCTACAGCTTTAAAGGTACTCCTTCCCCTGGGCTAAGCTCAAGTAGGCTTTGTAGGAAGACTCAAGTAGGCTAGGCTTCAGCTGCCTTTGTAGGAAATGCTGCTACCCAGGTCTCGGAACCTCATTCCTTCCTTGTTCTGATTCTACCAAAACCTTAAAGAACTGACTCACTCTTTTCTCCCTCAGGCCTTCACTTCATGCTGTGATGATGCTTTCCATTAGGTGGAGCTTTATGTGGACTACTGGAGAAAGGACAGCAAGGACAAGATGGCACATAACTATAAACCTATCTATATTTATGTCTGAGAAGAAAGAACCATAGAAGGCTGCATAAAAGCCTTGGAATTTGGCCATATGTTCATCCACACAATTTTTGGCCCAGATTTAAATTCATCTCTTGCAGTGATGAAAACTAGTAGCTGCAGAGCAGTACCCAGCAACTCACTCCAACAGTTCAGTCCAGAAAGTATAGAAAATTATATCAAGTTATAACTGTAGAGGACATTTGAAGTAGGAATATATAAAAATTGATCTGAATAGCTCCAAACTGTAATTTGGCTGTGATCATAAAATCACAGAATGGTTTGGGTTGGAAGGGACCTTAAATATCGAGTTCCAACCCCGCTGCCATGGGCAGGAACATCTCCCACTAGACCAGGTTGCTCAAAGCCCCATACAGCCTGGCCTTGATTAACAGATCCTACTTCTGCAAAAGTATGAGTGGACCATGCATCCAAGCCCTCAGCTTAAAATCAACCATCAAATATTGTTAATAGCTCTTTTTATCATATTTGGATTTTTTTCATACAAACTCACCACCACTCTGTTCTGAATCTTTAGTAAGACAATCAGCATAGTAGATTTCTTAAGCTGTGAAAAACTTTTTAATATAAGCAAATACTTTCTTTTTAATGAAGACAGACATGTTAATTTCCAATGGCATGACTGTGTCATGGAACAAATGAAGTAAATGACTGTATTCAAATTTGCCCCTAAAAGAAGATGTCAGCTTTTGTGTAGCATGAGGAGGAGTGTGCCAATCGGTCCTTCTAGGCCAGTAGTGAACTCTTTACTTTAATCATTGAGTAATTGTTCACCTTAATAATCTTATTACTAAATGATTATTTAGTCCACCCACAGTTGGACCACAGTAGTGGTCTTAGGCAAAAAACTGTTCATGGGTGTGACCAATATTTCCGCCCTCTGGTCCTTTGACATCCATATTTCATGTATAGGGAAGGAATACTCCTGTACAGCATCCCACACACATATATATCAGTTCCCAAGTATGCAAAGCCCATGGCTGAGTCAATCTCAATTGCTACTAAAGTACAGTCATCATCTATTTTATACAATTATCTTTCTTATGGATTACAAGATACCAATATTTAGTTTAAAATGCTACAGCACAGTAGAAACCCTCAGTATTTCCTACCACCTACATTTTTTAGATTTCTGGATGCCTGTCAGAAAGCTTATGGACAGAATATACTAGAATATATATTTAAATAGCCAGCAACCAAATTGACTGGTGCTGTTTAGACCTGCATACGTTGCTAATGTGTGTGTTGCTGAAAAGATGTTTCTTTGCATAGAGTGACAACCAAGAATGGAGTGAGGAGTGAGTGTGGTATAGTTTTGTGTTGATCATCTGCACCTGAAAATGTTTTCCATCCATACATATTACAACTGTTCTTTTATTTATGAAACTTTCTGCCAACACAGTTCTGTTTCACACATATGTATGTGTGTGTTTATATGCAGAGCTGTAAGATGTTTTTGTGTCAGGGCTGTGCCCACTGCCCTGTTCCTCATATGGCCAGCTCAGATGCTTTCCTCCTCCGCTCTCAGTATGGGTGTCCCCTTGGCTGGGCTCCTTTCAGCTACTCCTCCACTCTTTCCATCTTATTTTGATACTGTGTCCCTTCCCACAGTCTCGCATGATCCCAGATGAACAAGCATTGCCATGACTGTGTGTGTGTGTGTGTGAAACAGAGACTTGGAACTATACACATGGACAGTAAGAGAGTAACTTAGCTGGTGGTCGGGATCTGTGCTAGACCTTTGCAAAGGAGTGGCCTTTTTTCCACACAGATGTGCTGTGTTTGGTAACACTCCAATTTTACCCAGGGAGTAATCCCAGCACTGATAAAAATGTTTATGGTTGTCCTTGGAAACGATTTGTTATAAAATAATGCTTGCATTGGTTTCATACTAATATTTCAGAAATTGTAAGTTCTTGAAGAAATAGAAAACAAAGAAATTGTGATAAAAATAATAGACACATAAGGATTGCTTTTGAAAATATACTGGTACATAATGGTGCTCAGCAGTATTATTATTATTACAAGTTGCTCAAAGTTTCCACTCACAATCACATTTTACAGAATGCAATGTCCTGGACATTTCAAAACATAGTTCAGTCAGACTTGATATACAAGGCACCTATAATCTCAGTGAGGAATTTTTAATAGATCTTATCTGCTTACACCCAAAACTTTCTTGACCCCAAGACCCTTTGTAAAGCAAAATAGTCTTCTCACTGAAGAGAGACCTGACATAAGCAGGCACAGAGAAAATGACCGCTCTGGATTTTTTTCAGCCTTCACATTGACAGGTTTGCTTACTGGTGATGAAGAACAATTCACAGGGAGTTGCAGAAAAGGCAATGAAAGGTTTGGGCTCTGAAAGGCACTACTCAATATAATCAAATGGTTACTGTGTTGGAGGAGCTGCACCCTCCTACCAAGCAACAAGCAGCACCGGATCATTAGTCTGCCTGAAGGAGGTGTGTGGAAAGAATTAAGTAAAGCTGTTTGATTTTTGGCTGGTGGGAGGTTTGGGGTGGATTGCAGAATGAAGTAGATGAGACACATGAAGCTTTAGAAACCCACTCCTAAGTGGAGATCGCAAGCCACATACTAATTGCCTGCCCACACAGCACTGGTGGCAAAGCAGAAACGTGGGTGCTGCCAGTGGGGGTGGCTGCGAATACTGAAGGATGAGAGATCTTCCTCAGGCTCTGCATGCAGGCAAGAAGTAGTTGAAGCTGAGATGTTTTTGGACAGGTGAAAAAAAAAAAAGACTGAACTTTATATATTCTTTAATCCTGAAGGCATGCCATGAAAAGAGGTTCCATGGCTTAATACACCAGTGCTAAAAAGGATTTGTATGGATTTAACCAAACAATACACAGTGAGTGGTAGTAAGCTGGATATCTAATAACAAGAAATTCTTCATGTTTGCTTTACATACTGTGGATGATACAGCAGCACTCTGTAATTCTACAGTCCTTTACCATGAAATTTGTTCTTAAAAAACATCAGCATCTCAGCATGAGGTAAAGGAACTGAGGAACCATAATAGGATCTCTGGATTTTAATCTATGAATGTTTATTTTCAAGTGGCGTAAGATAAAAGAACAAGTTGAAGGAAACAATGCTGTAATCAGTGGCCCTTGAACCCTTGCATTAAGTTTTGGACTGATGGCCAAGATCCTGACATGTCCCAAGGTTTCATTTAAAACATCCTCTGGACTTTCTGTTTCTCTGCATTTGTACAATTGCTTGTATTCTGTATCTTATCGCTTTGCTGGTTTTTAAGAATCAACATTATAAAGGATTAGATATTTTTTTTCCTGCAGCATTATTTTCGAGGTCGAAGAAGGGCAACTTGTGAACACATTGTTTTATCCACCACTGTCATTATTTCTGTTGCTTAGAAATGGTCTACTGATTAATCTAAGGTCTTTATTTCTTTATCTTTTTAATTTTAGGTATCAGCAAATTATCTAACCTATTTTTGACAAGATCTTTTGAACCTTGCATATTCTCCATGACTGCGGAATTAAAGTAGTTCATAATCATTCCTGATTTTCATCCTCAAATAATCTTCATCATGGCAGTATAAAAAATCTCTGATTTATATATAGGGAATGCAGATAAAACAAGATTAAATGTAACATAATATCATATAGAAAGATGACAATTAAATCCAGCTCTTTGCCTAACACCCTGGGACACCCCTTCAATTATGCAATTCCCTAGAATTCTCCTTTTCAGGACACACACATATTGAAGCAAGCAACTCTTTTTATCTTGCTTTAGCTTTGAGGTGCACAACAGGTTTACTTAGCCATGCAAGAGCACTTCAACAGAAAGCATCATATGCAAAACAGCAGTGATCTGAGCTGCTTTTCCATAACTTGATTATGATTTCTTCTCAGTGTTACAACTAGGGCTGTAGGCCACATCAGATGTCTTTGGTATCTTCTGTCCACTGAAGAAGATATTTTTTGGAGAGCTGATCCTCCTTATATTCAATATTATTTTACTAATGGTATTAGTATCCCCCATTTTTCTGAAGGCATTCAATGTGCTTGAGGGCTGGAGGAAAATTCTCATTTTTAATTCCTGCAGATATTTAGGGCCTTATCCAAGTCCATTGGATCACACCCCAATCCACACTCCTGTGTATTCTCGTAGAAAGCTTTATCTGTTAATTGCTGCCACATCTGTCTCTCTTTAAAATTTATTGTAATAGTTGTTGAATCCCTAATAAAATAAAGCACATATTGTATTTGTTTCTTTTTTTATTCAGCACTAATGGCTTACATATTGACAATTATTTTTTTTCTTTTTGGGAATATTTGCTGGTTTGGATGTTGGTTTTTTATCTACAGGAAATCCATCTCTCTGGAAAGGTATATAAAAAACCACCCCAGCATTGAGTTGTTTGAATCTTTACAGCCTCTTATACATCTTAACTGTTAAAATCTAAATACAAATGACCTCCTCCAGCTTTTGGACAGCTTGAGAGTGTCTGCTCCCCTTGGCTTTGTGTTAGACTCTTTCCCTTTTTTTAGCTTTAATTTTTGTATTACGTTTACCTAGTGGGATCAGCCTGAGGGCTTTGCTTTTGGGTGCCTCAAAAATGTCATGGAGAAGAGAGTTCAATACTTTAGCCTAAAATAGACCCCTTCTCCTAGTTGCAGAGGTATTCTCACTTCTGTCACTACCAGAGGGAGGCTCTTTAAAAGTCTTGTTCAGTATTTAGAGACTATGGTCGTAACTTCACTGAAGAAGATGAAGACTTTTCTCTACAGACAAATCTTCCTGGCATCAGAAGCTGAATCAATTTGTTTTTAGACTCTTGTCTTTTGACAGACACTTATTCCTGTGGCATTCTTCTTATGAACTACCTTGGAAATGTTCCCAGGATTATTTTTGTTTATTCCTTCCAAATTCCATTCCACCCGCACTAACACAGAATTTTAATCCTTCCCTGCTGGTGGTGAGGGGGTTTGTTACATTACTGGAGAAACATGTTAAAGAAACCTTTTTTTTTTTTTTTTTTTTTTTATCCCATCCTCCAAATTCTTGGTCTGTGCCAGTAGTTTGAAGGGACAGTGTCTTCATGACTCATTCCAAGCTGACCAAGACAGACATCATTCTGCCTCCCTTGAAGTTGGGCAGAAGTCCAGAGAGGGTGGAAGAGTGTTGGTGTCCCTTCTCCCTTGACACAGGCCAGCTCCAAAGCACAAGGAGAACTCGAGCTGTGCAGGGCCCACCTTTCTGCTAACACTGGGATTTTTCTAACACTTTGCAATCAAAGCTTGGTTGTTTAGCTAATCTGATTCAGGTTGGGATTCATAACAGTTTCTTCAAGATGGGTTCTCAGCACCACATGTAAGAGCTCGGGTAGTCTGTGCCTTCCACTCCCTCACTTGTTTATGCCAGTTTACGCCTTGGATTACCTCTGGGCGAAATAGTGCCAAGCCCTTCTGTAAACAAACACAGCTATTACAAGGCGCTTGCACAAAGAAGTGAACCTGACATTTTGTCTGAATGGTGGCAAACTGCAAATGTGCCTTGAGCTCTGAGAGGAAGCGGTGCCACAGCTGAGGGTTCTGTGCCATGTGTGGCAGAGAGCTTCCCCTGGGGGCTGCCTCAGCTGCAGGCATCCCCATTAACCCCAGCTGCCTTGAGGGGCACTGGAAAGGATTTGTTAAAGTTCTAGAACCAACATCTTGAAGCAATTTTGAGCTACCAGCAGGAGCCAGAGAAAGGAGCAGTGCTCTGGTGTGATGTTCTGTCTACAGTCTAATACTTTTAGGAGGCAAGTTGCTGCAGGCTGAATCAGTTACTGCTTTCATGTGGCTTTCCACTTCATCTCCCATCAAAGTCAATTACACTGGGGTTTGAGTCTTCACTTGGCCTTACCTGGCACCTATCTGTAATTCAGATGCTTTACTGCATTATTATTATTACACTAGGTAGACATATCCCCCTCCTCATCCCAAATAATGGTCAAGTACAGGACATTAAGTTCATCAGATGAAAAATCTGGTTCTTATTGCTAAGAATAAGCTCTTCACAATGTATCACACAAATGTATTGTATCTCCATACAATTCTTTGGCAGTACTGCCTATCTGCTAGTCTAAGAGGTAAAAGGAAGGTCCCTATCAGTATCCAGAAAGGCACAGAAGGCATCTAGGTGTAACAGTTTGCCCCGCGTAGGTTTTTATTTGCTGATTTAACTAAGGTGGTGGTGATACTTGGTGACGATCTTTTTATTTACAGAGATTTACTTCCCTTTATCATTATCAGTCTTACTTTGTCTCTCAAAGGTGGACTTACACCTACTTCTTTGTGTGTTATTGATCTAAAGATATGTGCAGGCACTTTCTCACTAGTGATATTGAATTCTGGCCCTTCTCCTAATGTGTTCCAGGAAGCATGCATTCCTCACCATTGCAAATGTTCAGTGACCATGGTTCCTGCCACCTTCACTCACAGAGGAAGCATTGGCTAGAAATGCGTGCTTTTTATGACAAGGGATTTTATTTTGTCCATCAACAAGCACAGCTTGTACTCCTAGAAACTTCAAAGTGTTAAGGAAAATCACCCCTTTTAAGGATCTGGATTACACATAATATTTGTAGTCTGCTACAGAATAGGCCCAGATAAGAATATTAGCATTTTCTCCCACTGAGTGGAATTAAATATAGAAACTGAGTTTAGCTGTGTCTTGATTTGGTATGCAATATGGTAGAGGACAAATAGTTCTTGCCTTTACAGAAACAAGATCATTTTCTTGTTCCTTTCACTTTTACTTTAGTGTTGAAAGAATGTAATCTGCCTTGAAGAGCCTTACAAAGGCTATGGCATTTACATAACCTCTTAGTGATCCTGCCTAAAAAGTCAGAATATGGGGGGCAGGGTTTTTTTATTCAAACAATGTCCTGGTTCACCATCTACATGCATCAGGTCAAACTCATTAGCTACCAAAATCAACTGCCTGGAGAACCTGTACTCTTATTACTCAAAGGATAACAAGCAAGATTCCATGCAAAGGCAGTCTTAGAGAAGTTTGAAGCTGTATTTTGCATGTTGTCATAGAAATCAGATTTTACCTAAAAATGATGTGGAATTCCATAAACTGTGTGTAAAGATGAAAAGATGCAATTTGATCTTGAGATTGACTGCTCTTTGATTTTCAGGGTATATTTACTTATGGCCTTCATGGCTTATTGTTGTTCTCTTTTGGCTCAAAATAATCATTTTAGTTTAGAGCTGTGGAATTGGTAACCATGATCCTGAACTAATTCACTTCTTGTCTGTGGTATTTTTTTCTAGTTAGTTTGTTGCTTGATTAATGGATATGCTTTTTTTTTTTAAATGGAATTACTCCTAAATTTGTATTGTCTGTAAGTCTGCTTGATACTGTTGTCAAATATCAGTGTCAATGTTCTTTTTTGAGCAATAGTTTCATTTAATATAGCTATATAGTGCCATTGTTTTTTCAGCCAACCCAGCAACTTGTTCAATATCTACCTATTGCTCTGGTTGTATTGTTCTTGTACTCTACTTATAACACAGATGCATTTTCCAGCTTTAGAGAAGAACACAAGATGTCTCTAGTGAAAACATTTTTTTTTTCCAGAGATGAGATAGGTCAGACTGTGAGCAGCAGTGCAGGTCAGTGCTTTTTTTCTTTTTTATTTTTTTACCATTTCTGCCCATCTCCCATAAGCCTGGAGTAAAGAATATGTACATGAAAAATTATCATAATGCTAGTATCACTTCCTCATAAAATGGAACAAAATTATGTCCTGCATAAGAGAAGGGCATCCAGCTCCCCCAACTGATATGCTTCTCTCTAATCTCCTTTTAAGTACCTTGAGATACATTCCTCAAGAAGGAAGTGTCAGTTTGTTCCAATGGAGGTACTTCAACTGTATCCAGAGGCCCATCCTGTCCACCTAATGCAAGTGTGTATCTATCTAACCTTAAGTAGGTATCTTTCTCTAGCTCCCACCTTTGACTTTTGGTTTTAATTAATCAGTTAAATAAGGGCACCCTTCTATCTCTACTAACAGCACTGTGAACTTTGGCACTTCTTTTAGGCACAGTTTCACCAGAGAACTAAGCTAAACATATCCAGATCTGGTCCTCCCCAAAAGGACTCATGTGAAACTAGGATTTCTTTACATTTAATTTAAATTTTGTGAAGAGACTTCTCAAAAAAAAAAACCAACCAAAAAACCTAAAAAAACCCACCAAACCCCAAAGCATTTATTTCTGTGAAAACATAACAGTTATTCATTTGGTCATTACTAACACCACAGAAAGTACTGTCCAGCATACAAAAAAAAACCCACCCTTATTTTGCTTACAGTTAACACAAGCAGGCAAATAACTTTCAAAGTTTTATGAGTTTTTATTCCAGGATGAATCTCTTGTTCTTCTCCTCTCTTTTTTTTTTTTTTTGTTTCTATTTCACTTTAACAATGATATGCTAATTATTGACTACAGGCTGTATCAAGTTTTAAAGGAATGAATGGAAGATGCCAGTACAGTATGCTAAGTGTTGGAGGGGGGAGACAAAGGTAGAAGACAACAAAAGGAGACTAATGAAAGAAAAGAAACCGAAAAGTGTTAGTAGTCTGAAAGAGATAAGAGTGGTTGGAAGTGAAGAAACACGGCATTTGCCTCTGAAAGAAAAGCAGAAACCTACAGTAGTATTTGACTATTCAGATTGGAACTTGCTACCCTTGAACTATGACTTTCTATTCAGTATGTGAGACCTTACTATAAAATGTATGAACACAGAAGCTTTCTATTATTCCTATGAGATGCTCTTTAAAGACAGTAATCACAATTAATTAATCAAGTAATCACAAGTAATTATAAAGTAAATGAATCAAATAACTTTTCTCTATTTTTCTGTAAGATAAAGAGGCATAAAAAATCGCAGGAATATTAGATTAATTTTACTGTTTCTTTATTTGACTGTCAAAATAACAGGAAAAATACACTATGGTTTGTTTAAACATGACTTTGAAGAGAAGTTGTCTTTTGATATATGTTCTTCTTCCACAAAAATGCAGGAAAAAATAATGTTGTTAAATGACAAGTTCAAACACAATCTCATGTAGAAAGTAAAGTACTTTCTTAGCTTGGTTTAAAAATCACTGCCATAACTCTTAATAATATTATCATAGAATCATAGAATGGTTTGGATTGGAAGGGACCCGAAAGATCATCGAGTTCCAACCCCCCTGCCATGGGCAGGGACACCTCCCACTAGACCAGGTTGCCCAAAGCCCCATCCAGCCTGGCCTTGAACACCTCCAGAGATGGGGCATCCACGACTTCCCTGGGAAACCAGTTCCAGTGCCTCACCACCCTCACTGTAAAGAATTTCTTTCTAGTATCTAATCTAAATCTCCCCTCTTCCAATTTAAAACTATTGCCCCTTGTCCTGTCACTACACTTCCTGACAAAGAGTCCCTCTCCAGCTCTCCTATAGGCTCCCTTCAGATATTGGTAGGCTGTTATAAGGTCTCCCTGGAGCCTTCTCTTCTCGAGGCTGAACAACCCCAGCTCTCTCAGCCTGTCCTCATAGGGGAGGTGCTCCATATTATATCATAATGAATTGGATATTAAAAGTGTGATTTCAGACTTAGTTGCTCTTCAACTTATTTAGCTAAAAGTCACATGCCACCCTCACTTTTTAAAAATGTTTGTTCCCTAGTACAAATGCTTGCTCCCTGGTCCAATGTGACTTTTATTAGTTCTCTAAAAATGCAACAGGAAGGCCTATAAGCCCCCAAACTCACTTGATTAGCCTGTTGCAAGTAAGGAAGAGCCATAAATTGAAATGGAGCATATTGGAGCATGGGTGGGGCTTGATGGTGCATCTATGCACATGTGTTCTCACTCCTGCGAGAGCACACTCACTCCACAAGCAATTTAACAATGTGCAGAACCAGCCCACAGAATGAAAGTCTATGCTTCCTTATTGAAACAAGTGCATATTAAAAGCATATTTGAATACTGTATCATAAAAAGACATTCTATCCTGATAGGGATGTTGTTATACAGAGAGAGAGAGGTAATAGGATGCTTGGAAAATATCTTTAAAACAAACTAGTGTGAAAGGAAGACAACAAGTAATACTGACTAAAATTCCGTCTCTTTAATACCAATTCACTTCCGTCATTGGGGACGCCTTTTTATGGGAACATAGATTTTGGAGTATTTTAAAATATAGACATCTGGCTCTGTCTTGTGACATGTTAGACATGCTGATCTGATCCAGCAAAGCTCTCACATGCATTCCTGGGCTTCACTGGGCTTTCCTTTGTACTTAAGTTACACTCTTCAACACTTGTTTGATTCGTCCCAGAGCTTTCAGCACCTACAAGAGTAAACCTTGAGTGAACTTGAAATGGCTCCTCCTACAGCCATTAGAACACAAAACAATAGCTGGTTTTGAAATCTTCATACTGATTTGACCATATTTCAAATAACTGCTTCACAATAGACATGCCATCTACCATTTGGAAACACAGATTTGATGGCTGGCAGATCTTTCCCTCCTGGCTGTCCTCCCTGTCCATTTTGTGATCCTATAATGTGAGAGATGTAGATGAAAACTTGGCCTTCATTGTCATCTCTTAACAGTAGAGCAGTCTCCTGCCATCCAGATCACTGACCTTTTCCTGTTTTTATGTCTGGTTTTACTCCCAGTGAAAACAAGGGCAAAGAACTGATGAGAAAAATGCACTAGAAATTTTTGTCAGGACATAGCCAGAAGATGTACAAGACTCCAGAACTGTAAAGGACTCTTGGCTTTTATTTTTTAGCAATAGACATAAAGTAAATGCAATTTTTGTCACTGACTTAACGAAAGTCAAGATTTCACTCTGTTTCATTTATATGTGACTAAATAGGGAATGGTTTCAGTTAACTTTGAAAATCAGAGTGTAAGTAAATTTAGTTTGCCCTATTGTGAGACCCGAATTAGTTATTAGTCTCAGAGGGGTAATGGTACCTTAAATAAAAACCTGAATGAAAACATCCCACTAGACTAGTAGGACAGATAAGAGCGGGTAATCAGGCAAAATCTCAAAATACTAAAAAGCTATTTAGGGCTATAGCAGGAAGTATGGTGGCAGGGCTGGTCTTGGAAGTAGATGGAAGATGCATAGCCAAGGACTGACTGTAGAAGGAAGGTGGAGAGCAGGACAGGCAGAAGACAGGCAGAAGACATCTGTCAGGCTCAAACTGTGGTGGAGACTCTCCTGGTCTACCTTGTCAGCTGCAGGACTTTTTGCCTCTGTGGACAGTTCACCCACAGGGTGATGTGCTCTTGAGAATGGGAGGGAGACGGGGAAGCGCAGGGTCACTTTACGTTCTGAGTCCAGATCAAAGATGGAACACGCTGAGGGCTGCAGTCACCTGAAGGAACATGACTCCAACTATGAAGTCCGCAGCCAGGTCGATCTGTAATTTTCACACTGTCTTGAAGTGACAGAGAAGCATGGTGGAAGCACTGTGAAAGATGTGGACGGTTTTTTAATAAAACCTTACAAACTGTTTCAGCATAGTGCCTGGGATATTTTACAGTGACTCCACAGTTAATCCAGAGTATCTTTGATGAAGTTAATGTATTCATGCTGATGTAACTAATAGCAAAATTTGGTTCCCTGTGGACATGTCTCCCATCCATTCACCCTGTTTGCTACTGCTCCGCCCCATCTCCTCTGAAATGATGGATTTTCATTAAATTGAAAACATCTCCTCTCCTCATGGTGTCATCACAAGCACCATAATGTGCGTGTGTTGTATTGCCAAGCATTGCTTAGCAACGGGACCCTGTGTTCTGCCAACTTTCTTTTCACGCTGTCAATCTGAATTTAACTGAACTTGCTGTGTTGTGTTTCAGAGGACTGACTACATGTCAGTAACGTGACTGATGAATGCTCCAAATATACAAACAAAAACTGGCGCTGACCCACTCTATTTATTAGAGTGTGTGATTTTCAAGAAGTCACTTTACATTCACGTTATTCAAAGACAAATTGTTTACAATCATGATAATTAATCCTGATAAATCCTCATGAAACACTAACCAAGTGGAAAGTATAATTAGATACTTTCAGTTTTGAAAGTACACCCAATCTATTGCACAGCCCTCTATGGCATCTTCTAGTTAAGCACCGCTGTTGTACTAAAAATCACCACTTTGTCAAATAAAGTGTTGAAACTTCTGCAGGTTTCCATTTGCAAAATCACCTAATCACTGACAATATTGTCCACTAAATAAGCTATGTGGACTTCAACTGAATGGTTCTGGAGAACCTGCTGATGGCTTCTCATGCCACCATGAGCAGAAGACTTATCTTGCAATGCTCAGAGCACTATACAATTGGATGGAGAGGCAGATATCCTGGTGGTTAGGATGTCAGCTTCACAAAATTGAGTACACTGCTCACTGCTGCAGTCGGATTCTGCAGTTCTAACTCACTACTTTTCAAGTTCAGCATGTTTGAGAAACCAGAGTTGCTCTTGGTTTAAAATCACATGGTTGGACCTTCTGCTGGTAAATTGACCTGGTTCAACCTATTCTCAGCCAAATTTCATTAGCTGGAGATCTGAATATTTGGTTGTGAAAGGTTTTATCAGAGCCATTGAATTACAATTTATATATTTCCATTGTTTTACTACTTAGATTTTTCAATTGATACAGTGGAGAAACATCTCAAATTCTTTTTAGGAGAAAAAAAGAGATACAAGACATGTATGTAAGACAGTTTTCATTGCAGTCTGGGGCACAAAAAATATGGAAGTGTTAACAGCATTGCTTCTATCTTAATATTTAAGTGTTTCTGGATTTTTCTTACATATGCTACGATAGAAAAACAAAAAGAGATAGCTACCACAAAAGGAGAAGGGCATTCAATACAAAGACAACTATCAGCAAAGTCATATTTAGTTATCTGTCAATTCAGTCAGCTAAACTTTGAGGCTGTATTGCCGGAAATGCACTACAGAATGCAAAACACCCATATGAGGCTGCAAGTATGACAAAAGACGCAGATGAGTCCTGTGGCTTTCTGAAGAAGCCACTGGTGCCCAGACAAGATTCCAGAAAGCAGATATTTAGGCTAAACTGAAGGATTCCTACATAGCTACAGTGAGGAAATCTACATCAGACCTATACAATCTAGATTCAACACTATATTAGAATCATAGAATCATAGAATCATAGAATCATCTGGGCCGGAAGGGACCTCCAAAGGCCATCTAGTCCGACCC
>JAOTQQ010000001.1:145985105-146003984 GCA_026546715.1 Gallinago undulata | reverse complement strand
AGGTAGTTGTGGAGGGCAATAAGGTCTCCCCTCAGCCTCCTCTTCTCCAAACTAAACATGCCCAGTTCTCTCAGCCTGCCTTTTCACATTAACATGCTTTTTAGCTTCTGATGGAAGTGGAATGTTCACTTAAAGCAGTTACCTGTTCAAAACACCTTTTTTTTTTTTTTTTTTTTTTTAATTTCTACTCAGAAATGCCCAAAACTCCATATGTAACCATAGGCACCTAGCAGAAGCCCTTGATTCAGAGCACAGCTCCCTCATCATGCAGCAGAACGAGGCACCTGTCTTGGATGAGACAGATTATAAAAGTCTACTGACTTAATCAGAAGAAATACGGCCTTATGCAACTGGCTCTTTCTGTTTTCTTTCTTGTGGACAAGAAGCGCATATTTTGTTAATGCGAAATTAACAAGTTGTACCAAAATGTAGAAAATAAAATGTACAAATCTTTTGTACTGGAGATTTTAAAATAAAAATAGGATATAAGACTTCAGCAAGCACTTGTAGTATCCCTATGGATAGCATCACATGGATGCTGTTCTGTAGCTTTTTATAGATAAAGTGTAAGAGTTATGGAATATGTATGCTTTTAGTACCCTGTTCCCAGGGAGAAGCACTGTACAATAGAGCTTGAAATTAACCAGAATAAAATTGTTTCAAGAAGTCATGCTTTAAAAAATATTTATGTCATTAGTCTATCCAAAATGCTCATGCATTGACTCATAGTATAAATGCAATTAGCTACAGGCACATATAAGTGTAGCATAAAAATCAAGGGTGCAAGTTTACCATTTTACCAACTGGTCTCTTTTGCATTGGAGTAATAAACTAGACCTCACAAAAATGTGACTATTTTAGTTAATATTTGTGAAAAAAATTGCTGCTTTTCTTTTTTTCTTAAAAGCAAGAATAATTTTACTTAGCATAGTAAACTGTAAAGGAAGCATTTGATATACATGAGGACCATTCCAGCGCGGAGCTATTGAGAAGTGCTGAGCTATTGAGACTGTTCCATACACAAACTATTAACTAAAAAAGCCACCCTATGATTTAAATATTTTCAAAGAACTAAGAGCCACAATGGCTTGTGCTAAATTCAGTGAATTATCCCCATCTTTTCACTGCTTTCTTCCAGTCTCATCTTTTAACTGCTTGCCTTTTTTTTGTATGAGTTTGGATCACTTCTCTTTTAAGGCAGTGACCGGTGGTTATTTCTGACCTCACTGACATTAGAATAGCTCGGTTTTCTTCAGCAAGTTACTTTTGATTCACAGAGCTTTGAGCTCAGTCTTTTATATATTCTACAAAGCACTCACTAAACTGCATTGACTGAATGAATGTTTTTTATAACCACATTCATATTTTTAAGCTAAGGGTTTTTTTTTTTAACCTGTGCTCTCCTATACTAAATTCCAGCACAGTTTAGGGCCATTTTGTATTCCTCTGATCAGTCACCAGATTCTTACTGGTGTACACCAACACTGTCTGAAAGGGATCTGGTAGCAGATGCTCCAACACCATTTTGGACTTGTGCTCATGGTCAGGAGCTTAGCGTCACTCTGAGCACCAGTCATACCCTAGCTGATAACAAACCCTCGGTAATTATGGAGACCTAACAAGGAGCAAGAGCCTTGCTTCAGAAAGAGGGCTTTGTTCTCTGGATAAGCAGCACCAGCAACACTGAATTACAAAATTAACTCAGAAGGGATGAAGCACCGGATGATTGTGTCACAGGAAGGAGAGTCAGGAGAGCTGCGTCAGCTTCTGTAGGTAGGTGTCGTAGGTGTCATTACAGAGAGAGAAGTGAGGTCAGAGACGGCTGCGTCATAGCAGAGGATGACTAAGGTGAGTAGGGGAGGAGCTCCCTGATGCAGATGGCTCAGCAGGGAATGAGGACAGCAAGTTTTGATGGTTCTGTGGGGTGTTGCATCTTCTGTGAAAGAAAAAGCCTAGCAACTCCTCGCAAAAGTCTATAGGAAATGAATGGAGGGAGGTGTGTTTGGCATGTGGGAGGTTATGTGAGGAGTTGTGGGGGAACAAGGAGAAAGGAGTCTGAGGCAGGCAACGTGAGTCACAGCACCCACCACAAAGAACGTGAAAAGGCAGTAAGCAAGCCTAAGACTACACATGAATATTCACAGGGAGGAGGTGGGAGAAAGAAGCTGAATGACTAAACTACAAGTGTTTAAGATTTGCCAAATACAGTGTGCCGTGCCTCAGCCTGAGGATTTTATTTTTTGTCATGAGTTTCAACACCCAATACCTTAATCTGCCAGCACCTTGCACACCTGCATGATGCTCACATAGGGCTGTCTAGAGCATGCTCGCAGAAGCATTTCCCCGTTTTATTCACGGCTCCTTTTGAGTGTTCTCCGCCTTTATTCCCATCTGGCATGTCTCGAAGCAGGCTTGCTTACAAACAACAGAGATGCAGCGGTTGGATGGCAAAGGGATCATGTGAGGAAACACATCACTTGTTGTAAAACGTTGAGTGGGCTGTGCCTACCAGGTATGTCCTCATTTACCCAGCAAGAGGCCCTTAGTGGGCCAAACAGCTTAGAGGATCAAAAGTGGGTTTTAAAGTTTCGGGGCTTTTTACCTTTCCTGTTTGCTTATTCATCATCTTGTCCAGATTGATAGAAGGTGAAAGCTGTTACAATCTGAGTTTTAGTGTTCAAGAGGGTTTTGTGAAATGAGCTGGGGCATTCAGCCAAGCTCCAAGGGAAAATGTGTCAGCAGTGCAATTGACACCTGAGCTGCCAATCTTAGTTGCCAGTGACTGCAGTGGATGTTGCTGTAAAAAAAAAAAAATGCTGCAGCACAAAAGATCCATCTACAGAAATCTACAGTTTTCACTGAGTCTCGATTCTCTATTCCAAATCAGAACATAAATAATAAGCATCTCTATAGGAATTGTATTTTTGCAATGTGTTGAACAGAATCTCAATGTAGTACTTGTTTTTACCAGCAAACAGCGAGAACCATGCTTCCCTAGCAGGTAACTTTACTGAAGGATGCAACTATTATTCTTAAATCACATGCTTAAAGCCTGGCACTCCAATCTTTAACAGAACTGGTGTAAGCTACAGTCCCAGCTGGGATCAGGAAGGAAGTTGGATGCTTTTCTTTGTAGAGGGCTCAGATGTACTATACTTGAGTTTGGTATGTGAAACACTACTTAGAATAGGAACAAGTAATTTGACAGCTACTATTCAGCACTAAGACTACAACATAATGGAGAATCAGGCCAAATATTTCTGGACAGACCAATTTTGCATAATTATTTTGAAAACTTCAGAAAGACAAAGAGCATCTTTGGAACCAAAAATTGATAGGAATGAATGCAAGAGATGTTAGAACACCTGATTCTGTTCATTAAACATACATTTCTGTGGTATTGTATATTGCATGTTCTGTGACGACATAATTTCAGCCATTTTTTAAGTATATGGCCAGTTATATTTTAAAGATTATCTCAATACTATAAGGTGTCCATACTTACTTCTTTGTATTTGCCAAGACCATTGTCAATGGGTCAAACTCACAAGCCCAATCAATACATAAAAATCACATATCTGTAATAATTAGTACACAATGGAAAGGTTGTAATCAAGCCAGCCAGCAGTAGATCACTCCTTTATTGATAACTTGCTATTAATAGCTCTGTTAACAACTCCAGCTGACAGAGAGACTGAGGTTTTCATAAAGTGAAGCCATTTGCAGAAAGTTAGCAGCATTTATCTCAAATGCCATTAAATTGGATCGAGGCTGCAGAGCAGGTGGGCCCCACACATCACTTCTCCTTTTCTTTCTGACTGTGCTTAGCGTCTCCTGTGCTGGCTGCATACCAGGGCTTCCCTCACATGGAAGCCAGAGCACTGGAGGGGACTGACATGCACTCAAATCTTACCCTGACAGGAATTTGGGATGCAGCCAAAGTGACCTCGGAGCTGGCACTCGTTCCCAGGTCCCTCACTACAGACACAGTCCCTGTTAGCTCTAACTTAGATTGTTTGTTTTCATCTTATTTTCCTCATCCTTCCACATGCTTTGCTGGTTCATTAAGACATTTCCTCAAATTGTTTTTGGCATATTCATTGTCCCTTGTGGTAATCTGCTCTAACACTTTATTTGTTCAACAGTTCAGACTTGACTGCACGTTGCCATTTGATACGAGAGGGGATATAGATAGGTTCTTTCTCCTGTATGCGTGAGCCTAATAGCTGTTCTTTCATGTGAATTCCTCTGAGATTCACTCTGCTTTTTCAAGAGTAAATCACACTCTCTGCATAATGATCATAGCTGTCTATTTGGAGTATTTCAGCACGATTGCAAAATTTGCATGATGCATGTTGCTGAGTTCTCAGTCCTGTCATTCAGTTCCTTATCCTTCTTTCTCTAACTCCATGTCTTCCTCCCCTCCTGGAGCCATCCCATTTTTTCACTTTCACATTGCAGAAGTTTCTAAAGCCTTATCAGAGGAGGACATTTGTGAGCTGAGAATGTTTTACTCTGTACCCTGTACAAGATACACACTGTGGTTTGTTCACCAAGGGAATTTATTCAGAAAGTCAGTGTGAGCTTGCTACCAGGATGGATCATAGAATAGTATTTTCTTTTCAGTAGAAATCTCATCAATGCATATTTCAGTAAAATCTTAACCAATCTGTTTATGTTTGCCATAAAAATTATTTAGGCTCTTTTTTATTATTAGTCAAACCTATGTCAACAAGATTTTCACATTCTCCAAAAAATGTATCGCAGGAATATGCAAAGTAGAAGTTAGGCAACATATTGCCCAGCACAATTTGCAAGGTACAAGCATCGTAATTACATACACACCCATATAGACGTATTTGTACATACAGAGACACACAGCCTAAAACAAATTTCAAAGCAGCATTATTGACTGCATGGACTCTGGACTGGGAATAGTTGACACAAAAGAGAATGAGGCATAAAATGTTCTCTGGTAGGACTCCAGTATTGCAAACAGAGCTACTGCTGCCTCCTCTCTGGTTCCCAAAGATGTGGCTGCATTCTTCCAGAGTATTTTAATGAACGGCAACAGCACATACCTTGATTGCTCTCAGACATTATCTTGCCATATTGTCACAGAGGTTACTCTGAAACATCAGGACTCCCTGAGGACATCTATTGCCCGGTTTCATCAGAACTCCCTCTACAGCTTCATGTCTTTAAAGAAGACATTAATTATAGATATGTGGTCACAAGACCTCAGACCCCACTGAAAGAAATGTGATGCAGCAGCAATCCACTGGTAACTCTGATATGCTGATAGCAAACTCAGATTGCAATGTGAAGGTATAAGGAATACAAGAGGAATGACTGGTAGGTCAGACCCTATCTTCAGGGTCTTCTGAGACTAGGAGACTCTGAAGACATACCTGAGCTCCCCAATCAGATATTATGTTTGCTGACATGAAAAAAGTCCAAATAAGAATAAATTTATCTTGATTTTCCTGTGTTACAGGATTTGTATTTAAAATCTTCAATCCATTCAAAACACCAGTCAGCCTTTGTATAATATCTGCAAGGTGAGAATTAAAAAAAAAAAAAAAGAAACATTTCCTTTTTTCTAAAGACTTCTGCAGAACGTGACTGAGTGACTCAGTGGCAAAAACTTCCCTACTCAAGAATTAACAGAAGGATTCTCAATGACAGAGAGGACAAATAAAAATAAATATGAAAATTAACTGCCAGCATGTGAAATAAAAAAAAAAAACCCACCAGCAAAAAAAGACATTTGCTTCAGCAAACACAAGATTCACCAATTCTATCATATACACGTTGGAGAAATCACCTGGCTAGAGCAATGTTTTCCAATAAGGCCCTTGGGACAGCGTTTAGGACCCTCCAGACCTCAGTGCTGACACTGTTTGTTACCATCCTGGTTTTCAAATGGCCTACCAGGAAGAAATATGTTTGTTCACTACAGCTCTGAACCATTTCTTGGCTACAAGCTATTGAGTTAAATCTCCCTCATCCTTTAATTTAAACTCCTATTGTTTGCAGTTCTCAGTGTTCTAAATGTTCTCAGTGTTTGCAGCTTTGGCACTGTTTGTACTGATTGCACTTTAAGGACAATAAAGTCATGTTTTGCAAAATCACAGAGCACTTTAATTTTTGCCTATCAGCTAAAGCTCTGCTGGAATATCCACAAACCATGCACAGCAAGTACCTACCCAAAGGCACACAAACCATTCACTCCTGTATTTCCAGGTGCTGGCATGGTCTGTGCCTTTCAGTCTAAAGATCTAAAATATTTAGGATTTCTGAGAGCACATGGACAAAGTGCAATGCCTCCCATAGACTGATAGCCTCTTCTATAGCCAAAAATATCCTCAGAGTACAGCAAAAAAAACCAAAATTCCCACCCTTCCTCAAAGCAGGTGAAAAAGGTGTTCTTCATGCTGTGTCCTGGCAACCAAACCCATGCTCAGGATGTCTTGCTGGCTTCTATTTCCCTGCTTGCAAATCTTTGGCAGCTTTTCCTTCCCTTATTCTCACAGCTGTTGTGTAGAAAACAAACAGTAATAATTTGAAATTGGTGTTATTAGGCTATCTGAAGGCTAATATCTGCCATCTACTTCTGAATTTCTCAATGGTACTCTTCACTTTCATGCCACATCTCTCTAGATTGTAGATGGAAGCAATTCTTTCCTAAAAAAAACACCCTCAGTAAGTTCTTCACTTGGAGTGGTAGATAGTAAAGAGGATTTCCCAGATAAAGAATGAAAAGAATGATTATGTCAGTTATGTTTACGTCTTTAACCACCCTGTTCTCACCGGATCCCTAGAATGTCCACTGTCCCACTATTAGGAAGTTTTCCTGTGTATCCCATCTTCATGTTGATAAATCTATTAAGGTATCTGGTCTTACATAACAACAGGGAAGAAATCCTTTTTTTCTGAACTCAGTGCACAGCAAAAGTTCTTGCATCTCCTTTCACACAGAGAGGAACACTACTCATGCAGAGCCGTCAAGAATTCCCTAAGGACTTGTAAATTTTAGAGGCTTTTTCATAATGCTGCATATACTCATCTACACAGGCCCTTGATTAGTATCTAGGGCTGCAAGTTGCCACATGGAGAATTCATGTTTCAGTAGTGAATGTAGATGCTGCAGTTACTCAGCATACCTGAGTTGAGAATGCAGACAGTTTATTCATGAATGTTGATTGTTTAGGGATATTATTAAAAAAAAAGATTCCAGAAATAAGTGGATCGTGAGAGTATGAGAGAAGAATTATGGGACTTTCTAAAGGGTTTTACCATCCTCCATTTGGCTAATTTGCCCTAGATATTACATTATGTACCTTGGCAGCAATTCCACAGGACTGAGGGCAAGAAGTATAGAATATACTCCTAATACTGAATTCATACTTTGGAAAAATTAACACTATGAGGAAGCAATGGCCTATAGTGAATCATAGCCAGGTACTTCCCTAAACAAACATTTCATGACAATTTATTCAAAACTGTTACTTCGAAGAATCTCTTTAAGAGATAAATCAATTTGTGTTGTCAATTTTGAGGATAAAGTCTGAATTGCATTTGCAAGTAAACCTAGTTTTCAGCGAGCACCCACAGTCAACCTGATTTTGCACATATTTCTACCTTGTGTAGGTTGTTAGATTCAGTGGTCTAAACACAAGCATCTAGTGGCACTTGCACTTCAGATATCCAAGGTAGTCCTGCCTGGCCTCCTGTATGGTCTGCCAGATCAGATTGAGATGGGACTTCCATAGGTCCTGTGTTCTCCAGCCCTATGCAGATACCTCAGATCAAAGGACAATATGTCCTATGTTTAGGCAATTGAGTTTGACTCCTAGGTTTAGAAAAAGAAGGTGTGTAACACAAAAAGGTCAGATCTTTTTATTTAGTCCACTCTTTGTAATTTAAATATAGGTAGCTACATAAGGACATTGAGTAGAGGAGAAACACATTCAGAATCTGTATTGTATTTAATTTTTAAGGAAAGCACTACAATCCATCCTGCCTACCCTTAAACAAAGAGCCATTAACAGCAGAAATGATGATGCCAATATGGTATCATTAAGCCTGGAGACTATTTTTGCTGTTACTGAAGTGAGTGACAAGAACTACCTTTGCCCTGAAAGGCCACCTGCTTTCAGTTTTTGACTGTTTTAATCCTTCTAGAACATGCCACAGTAGTGCTCCCTGAGACAAAAACATTTGCTTCATTTCAGCCTAAAGGTGAGGTTGAAACCATTTGTTTATAAACCTCATGCTGTTGTCTATAATTAATGGTATGACCCTGACTACAGAGCTTGAAAGGAGTATATACATTTTCAGCTGCAGTTCTGGTTGTTGGTTGTTTTTTTTTTTATTTGGCAACTAGCCATTTCCTTAAGCTTTTATCTTTGAATACAAAAGGTTATTTCTAGAGATTGAGTGCTTGGTTTATTTTCAGTATTTTTATTGTTTTCATCTGCTAGGATCAGCAGTGAATGGACTTTTGCTATTTCAAGCTGTTTGTTAAGCGAACGTCTCCCATATCAGAATAGGAAGATTAATTTTCCTTCAATAAGAATATATGTCAGCAGCTCTTCTGCCATCTTACAATTTTTATTTTGAATAGTTGGTCTGGCAAAGAATTGCTTTTTTGCCAGAAATAAGAAGGGCCATTTCTCTCATGGTAGATGTACCGGCACGCCAAAACAATAGCCTTGTCACTCTGAAACTCAGAGATCTAAAGGAAATTAAGGCCTTGTAGCATACGGTAAATATGAGCTATGCAATTAAAGTAACACTTGGTGGTTGGAAGGAATTACACTGCAATTAGATTATTGTAATATGTGTTTGAACATGCTGAACTGTGTTGAAAAAAAGCACATGGGACACAAGACTATGCTCATGGAAGTCACTGGAAGATTTGCTACCTGCTTTCCTGGAAGCTAGAACTGATCCTGACATTTACAAATGTGAACATGTACAAATATGAACTTGTCCATGCAATATTGCACGTATTTCTCAGTACCAGAGTTCTCACAAGTGGAACAGCACTCCTCAAATACTTGCATATGGTAAGCTATTAACACAAAAAACTATTTTTCATGTGTGTTTCATTCTTGTCCCTCCATAAGATTTGATGTCACGAAGGTGAAAGCCATGGACTTGTGTTTTTCAGACCTGCATGTGTTGTTGTTCCCTGTTCCCAGCTAGTAGATCAGGAGCAGGAGCAAGTTCAGACCATAGTTACCTGGCTGAAGCAACAGCACCCGCAGTCGGGATCACAATGCCTGAGCACGTTTTCCCTCAGCTGTAAGACAATGGCACCACCAGCAACAACTGCACAGGAAACAAGACAAAAGTTCTGGGCAAAATTAATTTCTTGTATTCATTTTCATCTAGAAAACTCCATTAAAATTTGGAGGCACAAATCATCAGCTTCTAAGAATACAAATTTACTTGGGACACCAGAAAGGACCTTGTTTTCCCATGAGGAAGAACACATAGGTGTGTGGTTTGAACTAGACACCTGTATCAAAACCCTAAAATTGTAATTCCAGACAAAATGTTGACGCTTTATGAAAGTGAAATACCTGCTCAGTTTTAGAGTCATCTTGCATCTTGCGTGTAATAAAAGGAATCAGATTACAGAGAAGAAGAAACTGTTTTGGTATTTTCATCTCTGCACATATATTTGTACAGGAAATGACACAGACCACAGTAAGACAGCAAAAGCACTTACACAGACCCCCTGATTTGCCATGTTGCCTTTTCTTCCAAAGGTTCTTCCACACCAGCAATTTCTCTTTTCTTTCTGGAAACAGACAGCAATGGAACAACCATTTCCCTCCATAAAGAAGCTTAAAGTGATTGCTGTCCTTTCTTCACCAACCAGTAAGGAAGATCTTGTCTTTTACAACAAAAATTCAATTGAGAATAATGAGTTTTCACAGCTGTATCCCAGGACATATATGACACTAGTATAAACTTTTTAATGCATTTCATGAGGGAGGAAAAACAAAGCCTTCATTTATTAAAATAAAGATACAGTGAGGGTGATCTTAAATGTCACGCTTGGGTCTTTTCAAATGCTCTTAATTTGACAGAAATAAATTAATGTAATTCTCTAATTTTCATGTAGCCCAAGGGCCTTTCTACTCGCAACAAAGCTTGAAAAAATATACCAAAAAAATTGCTATTATTATCTCAGTTGCCCTAGGGAAAAGAAATTAAAGGGGAGGTAATTAGTTATTATACATATGTGCATGTAATTAGATATTTAGTATGATATGTAAACTCGATCTGCTAATTCTATTGCAAAACAAAACAATATTCAAAGATGAACATGTAAAGCTAGAAGTTACACACATTTTTCTTCTCACTTAGAGATCAAAATTTTGATGGGTTTTGAAGGTAAAGATCCAATATATTTCCCTAGTGTTTTAGGCAAGATTACCCCAAAACATAACTAAACATCAAAATAGTCATATTTTCTCAGGTTTATTAGGAATTTGCTCTTGGAATCACTCTCTTCTTATGATTAGTACGACAATAAGAAAGAAATCAAATGTTTTGGCCTGTGAAACAGAAAACAAATTAAGTAGAATGTATTTTGTCTCTCTTACGTAGAAAAAGCTTTCTACTTTGAACACGAACACCTACATAGTGAAGGTCAAGCATGAAGCATGAGCCAAACAATAGCATTGTTTAGTTACTTATAAAGTCATTGAAATCCAAAAGTTCAGATAGGACTCTCTTCGATTGTACACTGGGGACAAAAAAAAAGGCTGAAACTCATACCCAAAGAAAAAGATAAAAAAAAAAAAAAAGGTGTTACCAACACTTATTTCATATTTCAAAACACCAGGATGTAGATGTCTGTTCATTAAATTGCTGTCACACATTCATTACTAGATGTTCTTACAACATGTTCATTATTTGTGCTTGCAGAAAACAGTCTTAATGATTTCCCAGGTCTGTACAAATTGGTTTAGGGAGGAGCATCTAGTCAATGAAATCAGTGTATTCTGCCAAGTATTTGGTAGTCAACTTTGAAAAGAAAGTGCTTAGTTTGACCTCACTAAATGATGCTCAACTTTGTAAGAGAGCATCATCTGCTGGACCCGCTCAAACCAGGACATGCTTTGGTGGTCAGATCTTCAGCTTAACTTTCCTGTCCTCTTCAATGCATTAGGTTTGCCAGCTGCTACTGTTCATTAAATCATTTTTTCAAAACAGAAAAGAGAGTAATACACTATGTTATGGAAACAGAAGCCCCGTCTGCCTTTCCAATGCCTGACACTTCTGCTTTCTAAATCAATGGAAACATTTTGCAGGCTTAAACAGCACAGATTCAAGCTCAGGGTCATTCTACTCAGAAAATCCCTAACCTGCTCATGCTCTTCCCACAGATGCTGTGAAGGGAGAACAAATAGGCAAGAGACAGCTGTGCATGAAAGAGAAGGGTTATCAGAAGAGAATGAGGGAAGACCAAAAGTTAATGGAGGAGGGATGGAGAAACAAAGAAGAAAATAGCATAAATTTAAAGTAATATGTGTGATTTTCATTAGGCTAATTGTACATTGACTTACTGCTGCCAACTAAAACAATTGGCAGAATATATATATTTCCTTCTAAAATATTTAAGACTCTTTGTAAATTGTTTCTGACACACCCTAGTTGGATTTCCTCTTTTTTTTTTCCCTAATGAGGATTAAAGTGTTTGGATGGGGGAAGGGGTTTAGGTAAACAGATTGTAATTACTCCACTAGATTAATTTTCTTACAGATCAAGTCTTTTCTCAGCAGAACGAAATATAGCCATGATATCTCATCACAGTCTCTATCCATATCACAATGAATAATCTCATTATACTCTGTACTCTGTACCCAATTTCCTTTCATGACAGATCCTCAGTTTACACCGGTTGGCATAATTCTGTTGAAGGATCAGACCTATATCTATGTTAGATTTGTAAATGTCCTATAGAAGAACTAGCTACAGATTTATAACATCCTGAAATAGATATTATAAATTTAAAACATTAAAAAATGTATCACATTTAATTGTAATCTCACATATATCACAGCACTGTAACTTCAGTGACTCCATGTAAGTCATTTTTGATTAACACCAATCCAAATTAAATGAAAATCAGACCAGCACATGATCAGCTCTTGCAGTTATGTGGGAGTTCAGCTCTATTGGTCATTTTTCTGCCACATTCAAACTTATGTTTTGCACACACAGCATGTAGTACATTTAAATTTGAGGATCTCAGTGCACTTTATGAAGACTAATGGATGATACTTCACAACAAGTCTATTGAGTAAGGATTACTGCTACTGTTATGCATCATCTATGGAAGGTTACAGCGGATTTGGGTTTATTGATTGATGTTATATATTGTTTTCTCTCTTGAGCTCAGAAGTGGAATGGGTGTCTTTATTGCCAGTAGCTGTGGTTTAAGGAGCAGTAAAAAGACATCCTGTATTTTCATGATTCTTTTTTCTATATTTAAATAACAAATGTTGGTGGTGTGCTCCCTTCCTATGCACAAGAGAATACCACTCATGGATAGATTAGAAGCAGCAACAAAGAAATACAGTCAAGGAATTGTTTTTAATGTCATTCCTTTAGGCCTAACTTCCACCATCACTATCTGTGACATCTGAATTCTTCCCTTATTTTTCCATTACCTCCCACATGGTATCCACAACATCTAAAGACGCATTAGCAGCAGCACAAGGCTGTGACCTTTCTCTGGCTACCAACAGCATCATTCACATAAGAATCACAGTCCTTGTCAACCTGAAGACATAAAGACAGAATAATCTTCTAACCACGCTTGCCTGTGGATTATGTACTGTTTTGCCACTCAGGCATTAAGCTCAGTAACACATCTATATTGAATGGACAGTGACAGAAGTGCAGGACCAAAGCTTGTACTTACGTTAGTTGTGGAAACATCATCTGTCACCTGGAGCACAATCCCTAATTTCCCCTTAAGCACGATGATTTCAATTGGCCCAGTGCACATATCAAAGCCAGCAGCTTTTGAAAATGTGATGCTATTTCCTTCACAGCTCTTCCCTTTTTAAATGAATAGATTCACCATGTCATTAAAAGCTACTTCTTCAACAAGGGATGACAAATCAGTTCAGCTTGTATCATCGCTATAGACAAGTATTAGCCTGGCCCTCTGCTCAGAGCCATCTTAAGGCATCAGCTATCCCCCAAGCCCACCCACTGTGACTGATGGTGCAATATCAGACTCCACATGGCCATCTCTTGTGATGGAGAATCACTCCTTATATATTCATGGAGCTTGTAACAAACCTAGCACCCTATATGTTTGCAAATGCAAGACTGCTACAGAAACAAGTAGGAGATTTCTCTCTGTGCAAGACCAAGAATATTTTTAAACTCTGTGGTGAGTTGACCACAGATGGCAACTAAGCCCCAAAAAGCCCACTTGTTCACTCCTTCTCTTCACTTGTGGGATGAGGGAGAGAGCAGGAAGAACAAAAGCAAGAAAGTTCATGGGTTGAGATGAAGAAATAAATGAAGGCAAGAGGGGGAAAAAAAGTTATACAAAGGCATTCACTCAGTGCCTTCCTCAAGTAGATCGATGCGCAGCCAGTCTCTGAGCAATGGCTACCTCCCACGCCAACTGCCCTCCTTTCCTATTCTTATTGCTGTGCATGAGGTTATAAAGTATGATGTATCCCTTTGGTCAGTTCAGATCAGCTGCCCTGACTATGTTCCTTCCCAATCCATGCACATCCCAAGCCAACTCGCTCCAAGGACAGAGTGGAAAAAAGACAAAGTCTTCATGCTATGCAAGCACTGCTCAGCGACAGCTAAAATGTAGGTGTGTTATCCATACTTCTTCGTCAAAAATACAAAACACAGCACCATACAGGCTGCTGTAAGGAAAATTTACTTCATCCCAGCCAAACCCAACACACTACACTATTAAAAAAAAAAAAAAACAAGAAAAAAAAAAAAACCTTGTGCAATAAATTACTTAAAAGAAAGGAAGAAGATTGTCTGAAATTTGTTTCTTCACCATGGCCCAAGATAGCAGGCCATCCACCTAATCATCACCTGCCCTAGGTGTCAAAGTATGTTTTTTCTGTAATAATACTGCCACCCACCTAGACTGTTGATCCTCTCTTAATGTTTCATTGTGTCTCCCTCCACACCTT
The DNA here is from genome assembly GCA_026546715.1 of Gallinago undulata. Lineage (NCBI taxonomy): Eukaryota > Metazoa > Chordata > Aves > Charadriiformes > Scolopacidae > Gallinago > Gallinago undulata. The sequence continues at coordinate 145,989,774 of JAOTQQ010000001.1, read as the reverse complement.
GAACTTTCATTGTCTTACAGGTAACAACCTGAAAAGCTCTTAATCCTTGTTTTGATGGACATCTCGATCCCACTATTACTAATGATGCTGGAATAAATTGGATGAGAAGAACTGACAGTAAGCCAAACCCCACTTACTTCAGCAGAATTATTCTCACTGTCATCCACTGCTGTTAGTCAGACATGACTCTGGCCCTACATCATTAACTTTCCCGGAATTTTAAACTTTAAGAAATCACTCACTGGTAATTGGGAAGTCTCATTAACTTGTCTTTGACTGTGAAAAACAGAAATATTGAATTTTATACCTGATTACCAAATATTACAAATCATTTCATATGTGGCACTTCGGTTAAATATTTTTGTAGAGTAAATTAATTTCTTAAAGTCCTCTTCAAGTACTTCTTTTTAATTTATTACATGAATATACATAAATGTTAAGGATGTAAATTCAGTATTTTATACCAATATACTCTTTTATAGGACACATTTATTTTTACTTTGGAGACAAGGGAGTTTAGACTGATCCTCTATTTCTAGATCTGTTTATATTATATATGCTATATTTTGCAAGTAAGAAGTACCATTTTTTTCTTTTTAAGAAAAAAAAGGAATAAATATGTTATTTCTGTTAACAAATACATGGTTTACAAAGTCAACAGTCATTGAATCCTCAAATAGCAGGGGTGTTGCATTGCAGAGAGTGCAAAAGAATCAGGTATGACAATTAAGGTAGATATGTGCGTGACTTCAGAATTGGATCTGGTAACAAGGGTTGTGGCGTTGTAATTTTGAAATTCTACCTCCTTTGAGGCACTTTCCACTTTGTGGACAGACAATTAGCATGTACTCTACAGACTGGAAATGAAAGATGGATGTTAAATCTTTAATGGTGGTCTGCTGAGAGAAAAATAATTTTGGGGAAGGAAGCTCTTTCCTCAAAGTGTTGAAATGAGGATATCTAAGAAATATACTAAGCTAGATGAAAACTGAATCAAAGTTCAAGGAAACGAAAAGAAATGGGTAGATTTTTGTAACAAAACCAACCAAATTTAATTGACGTACTATTTAAGGTCACAGGCAGCAAACTAGTCCACAAGGCATTCACAGGGAAACAAATTCAAGGGGTGAGGGCCATATTATTATGGTAAATATCTTTACAGCAGAGACTTGTGTCAGAAGCTGAGTGGTGAGAACTTGTGTGCTTAAAACACTTTAAGAGTGGCACTATTTGAACTGTATATTTGGCTGTCACAGGTGATTACCTGGGGGCAACACTTAGCTTCTTGTAGTTTCACCACAGATTTTAAAGTCATATCCAAGTTGGGAGAATGAAACTAGCAGTCTAAGGAATATGCAAGCTGGGGAATCCAATGAAAGTACTGCTTCTCTGAATGAAGTTTAATTTGGTAAACATGTCATAAAAACACCGTCTGCCTCATGTCCTACAGGCAAGACAGGAAGAAGAATGCTTAATTTGGTGATCCATCTATGGCTCAAGTGTCAGGCAGGTTTATAAAGTCATCTTCCTTCATACACACAGAAACCACTGTGTATTTCTCCCTACAACATTCCTTTTTAATTCAGATAGAAAATTTCAAGAAAAAAATATCATCTAAATTTTCCTCAAAAAATACTGAGTTCAAACATGACAACATGAAATAAGCACCAATCAGCTAATGCCCTGTTTCTTACTCTCAGCTTGCATATGAAGAGAAGATAACATTTTATGTCAGGCCACACACACTGAACAATTAAAAATACTCACTTGTTTCAGTTATGAAATGTAAAAAGTAGCCCATCATCCGGAAGCACTTGTAAACATCACATACCTCTTTGATGCTACCTGAATCATTCAGACACATACCACCCCCTAAATTCTGGAAAAGCTGATGACAATAAAACACCATTAATGGAGTTAATGGCATTTCCATTCTATCATTACTGTTAGCATTTGATCAATGTTTTGGATCTGAAAGAGGAACGTCTGCCTTTAAAAGTATTGACCATATTACAGATATTCATTAGCTCTGCATATGGTGGTTTGGGACATAGCACCAAATGTAAATTAGCACCAGATAGTCCAGCCAGGTTCCCCATCACCTCAAACTATTTTATCTGTACTGTCCCAAATGTGCATTTCTGAGGAGAAAGGACGTCAGGCGCCTATGGTACCCCGTGAACACTGTCTCATGTTACATATATGCTCTAAAATCACTTGATTTGTTTTCTAGTCAGGTTTCTCTCCTTCAGAACAGCTTCAGATTGCTTTGGGACCAAAGCTGTGTCTACCCTTAGCCTCTCATTGACTTTCAGAACAAATGGCATCAATTGTTTTTCTATTGTTGTAGGCATCCCTGGTGTACTCCACCAGAAATAAGCAAGGAAAAAAGCCAGCACTTTAATCAGTAAAAAATGCTTCTGTTTGTTGTTGGCAATGTCTGGACTTCTTGAATATGGTAACTCACGTCCTCTCTTCCATCTTCTAGTAATGATATTTGCAAGTCAAGCTTGATGCATGATAAGATAGAAGCACTGAAAACTTGACTTACTTCTCCAGAGTATTAGTTTGTCTTCAGATAAATAGGAAATTAAATTTCATAGAGCTGTCAAGTTGGTAAATTCTACCAATAAAATAACTGAATGTTTCCTGAATCCACTTAAGTTTGAATATGATTGATTATCTCTTTTTCTGACCCCTTCTGTTTGCCATTTCCTTAGTTTTGTGGGAGGACAATCAGCTAAGATTTTGAGGAGAAAAAACGAAAATGCTGCTCTTGCAGTTTTATTAACCTTTTCTGTATATTCCCTCAAAAGGGATGCCCTTTATGAAGTCTTCAGAGGCTTCTTGACCCAAGAGAAGGAGGAATCGTAGCTGCTTTACGAAATCTAGAAAAATCATGTCTGTGGGATTTTGCATGCTAGTTGATGCCATCTTCCCAGGTCCTAGCTCAAACACTCCTTTCTACATGAGGAATTCAGAGGACTGCTAAGCAGCAGAAGACTTCTAAAAGGTTATGTTCTCAAGGGAAAAAGACAATGTCAGGGACCAGGCAGTAGTGTAATTCTTTGTGCCAAGAACGCACTCCACAGCAATTGAAAACAGCAACGTCTGAGGCAAGGAACTGCTTGTTTGAAAGTGGAAGCTGGCTTCTGGATTGTCATCACCATCCTCAGGAGAGTGAATATGACATTCCAGGAAAGGGTGTTTATTAGTGCTTCCCATACCGAAACAACATGCCTTATGACAGTGACTTTTGTTTAAATGTATGTTTATTTCCATTCCCTTAATTCAAGCCTTTACAAGCAAACAGAGACTAGTTTCTTCTCAACAGTTACAGGCTTTACTGCTGCCATTATTTAATTTGTACAACAGAGTTATAGTCCAGCCAATGGGGCTCTGGAGATGCAGCAAAGTTCTGGAAATCTTATTAAAATGTCTGGTATTTTGACTTTCAGACCATTTGCAAGGCTGAAGTGATTCTTGTGTTAAATATGGGTGAGGATCCATTTTTGAATCATTTGTGTAAGACTCTTACACGACCAAGCATTCTAGTGGACTTTCTAACTCTCCTACTGACTACAATGGGATAAAGAATTCAGCCTAGGAATCCACAATGAAAGAACTTTTTCCTACTTTTTTTAGGAACTTGGTTTCATCACAGTTTTTACAATATGCAAGGAATCCAGTCTGGGGGCACTTAGAGAAGAGCGATGGATTTGGGGTGGAATTTTCCAAGGAGGCTAACTCCCAGGATATTTTATTGCAAGGTTCACAATAAATTAATTTTTTTTCCAAAGTCCCAGCTGCTGGAATGGAGAATTAAAGGAAAGTATAAGAATCTCACCTTTCATTTTAAATAAGGGACTTCCTAGGAATAATGATTACTGAAAAAATGTGAAACTGAAACTGTGCTTCTTCTCAGTACTTTAAAAAAGAAAAGCAGGAAATGCAAAGAATAAGGCATTCATTTGTTTAAATCTTAAGATATTTAATCCTCCCTATTACTTTTGCAAGAGTGACTCATGATTTTTAACTTACACAATTAGTAACACTTGTTTTCGAAACCAGAATTTTGAGTATCAAAAGTTACTTAGGCAGTGCACTTATACACATTCAGTCTCAACTGTTTTTTTGTCTCGGGGTTACCTTGGCAGAATTCCTCCTTTTGCTATTAATTTACATGGGAGATTTGTATCTAGATTTTCCAGACCAGCCTGAAAACACTGAAGCCTTAGGATACTCCTGGGCTGTTTTGTCACTTTATTGTCTTTTAACCCCTCAGTCCTCCATCCAAGCAGTTACCTGTGGGAAGAGTCACAGATCAAAGGGTCATTGTAGTCTCAGAAAGCCGACACCCTTTGATCACTCGAGAGTTGGTTTTCTCAGGAAGCACTGGCCATCCTCCCCCTCTCCCACATCGCCCTTCACACACATGCCGTTTATTCCAAGCAGATGTTAGCTAGTGCATCTGCCACTTTTCTTCTGAAACGACTTGCAGAACCACCTCTGCTCAGTAGGAGCTAGCCACCTCTGAGGCTCTCTGCCTGTCCACTCCTTCCTACTGTATGTTCTTATCCTTGTCCACTTCCTATATCACAGAATCACAGAATTGTGGTGGTTGGAAGGGACCTCAGAGATCATCGAGTCCAACCACAAAAAAAAAAAA
>JAOTQQ010000001.1:145963965-145985005 GCA_026546715.1 Gallinago undulata | reverse complement strand
GGTCGCCAACTGGACTTCGCTCCATTTACCACCACTCTCTGGGCCCGGCCCTCCAGCCAGTTTTTAACCCAGCGGAGTTGGGTTAAACACATGGGACAAGTTGGTCCCACACATGCCTCTGTCTCTTCCATTTGCTTCCCTTCTTTATCTTCCCTTTTTCCATGTCTGTTCTAAGCTGCCATCTTTTTTCCACTCCCTATTTATTCTCATGAAAAAAAAAATGCTGAGCAAGAAGAAGTCTTAACATTCGTGAATTGTAGATAAGGATGGAGAGATTAAGTGATTTGCCCAAGGCCACACAGAAATTCTATGGCAGAAAGGTGAATTGATTTTAGATCTCTATGACTCAACAGAATCATAAAAGGAGTCTTATTTGAAGAATGTATTTTAAACATCAAATCAAAATTCAAGTCCAAATGAAAACAGCTCCAATTACAGAGCTGTTTTTATCTGCTAGTTTCATCTTAGGCACATGGGCTGTCTAGACTTACCAGGTGAGGCATGCCGCAGTGCCTGTCTGACTCACATGTTGGCTTTTCTTTCCTTCGGTCTCCTTTGCACCATGGCTACAACACGCACCCAGGCCCATGAGCTGAGGGATGTAGTATAGATGCAAACATATAAAGGTAAGTGTCAAAGCTTGTCCGAGAACTGTCTCTGAAGAGTACAAAATTCTCAAGGACTTGGTCCGTGCCAATCTAATCATTGAAATATGATCAAAACTTTTTCTTTTTTTTTTTTTAACAACGAAATTATTTTTTGAAGCATTATAGTTCATTTGTGTTAAGACAAACCAACAGTTTACCCGAGGTTTTATTGGTATGGCTTTTAAGTAGAGTGTAGGTGTTTGCTTGTAGTGATAAACAAAGCTGTTCACTTATTCCTCTCAAACCAGAGTTGCTTCCTACTACACTCCAGGCCATAATGTCATTATCCTTGGCACAGAGTTACTAGCAAATTTTGTCAGCCTGTCCACAAAAATTACCTCTGCAATACCATTGAATTCTAGGGGCTAAGCCAGTGCTTTGGCCTGACACAGTGTATCTCTGTTCTTGCAGACACCAGAGAAAGTTTTCTTAGAAAAACAACAACAACACAAGTTTATGATTCACTTTCAGACTTTGTTCACCTAAATGACTTGTTTGTGCACTATGGAAGGAAAACAAGAGATTCCAGAAACTCGCACACACAGCATGTCCTTGTTTATGCCTTTTAACTGTGTAATAAATGCACACATAAATAAGTAAGGGAAGGGCCAGGCAATCTTGCAGTGAGGCTTTTCAAGTTAGCCATCTTCTAGGCTGAAGAAACACAGCCTGCTATAAATGAAGGTTCAGTATCTGAATTTAATAGTAAACAACTGTGCAACAGAGGGAAAGTGTTGTGGGGGTTTTTGAGGTGTTTTTATTTATTTTTAAATCCTGAAACCTGATCTGAACTGAAAGCATTTTTAAGTTGGTTCAGGGAAAAAAATAAGAAAGGCCAGGAACTCAAGACTTTATTCGTTCCTCAGAGTTTTCTGGTTTAAAGAGACTGTACAGCTTACCAAAGTTTCAAAAGAACTTTAAACATTTATTTATCTCCTATATCCTACCTGCTATGGAAAGAAAGCCTCAGGTTTGCCTCAAGGTGTCCCGTAAATCTGTATAACCTTCTTTAATTCAGATTAGTCCTTTGTTGCAGTCATTCTCCCTCTGTCTTTGGGTCTACGTTCTCTTCACTGCTGTATAACATTTTAGTGAGCAATATCCACTCACTCAAAGAGTCTCTTTGGGTACAGCCTGGGTACAGGAAAAGATAAGCGAGGCTGTACAGCAGACTGAAATCCAGACTAGGAAATCAGAGAGATCGAACACAGCCAAATTGCAGATTCTTTATGATACTTCCAGTGAAGTCAAAGGAATCCTGATTGGAAAAAAAAATAAATTGCTTTCTCTTGGCAAAGATTCGGGTAGAGACGGGTAAACTTCAGAAGGTTGTTTATATTATGGTAACATCCATATTATGGTAAATTCCAAATCACAAAGGTAATTGTTTTCCATCCTAAAAGACTGATAATCTGAGATGAAGTCAAGTCACATAACGTGCTGTTAGGGATGCATTAAGAGCTCTTCAAGGACTTCTACAGAAATAAAGTATTAGTGAAAAAGAAGATATGACTGAGGATTGATATAAAGGAATAGTACAGGTATAACTATATGTTTTTTACAGAAGTCCTTGCTAAAGTTAAGGGCAAAACAAGCATCAGGAAATATAAAAGGAAAGGAAAAGAGTTCAGTTAGAATCTTGAGTAGATAAAGGAACACATCACTCCATTAATGGAGCAAACAGCAGCAGATTTCATCCCTTATCACAAGAAAGGGGTGGTAATAAACAAGTAATTAAAATATTTAAGTGATAGGAGCAGAGGCTAGAACAGAGAAATAACAAGGTACCAAATACACCGGATGTATTCATGTTGACAGAGCCTGATGAAATTTATTCATGAATACTGCAGAAAACAGGCAAAGTGATCTCTGAACTTTTAGCAAAGTCCTTAATAATTCATAGGGGCCAGAAGATGCTCCAAACGTGAAGAAAGGCAAGCAGAGAATGAACTCCTGAGGAAAAGTGAAAGGAATTTGGAAGAAAATGGGTCAGTAAATAGCTTTAACACTTCTGAAATATCAAAACACATTATTGGTCAATTTATTTGTAAGGACTGAAAAATAATCAAGTGATAAACAAATATTAATTTTTCAGCACAAACTGTAATACACCAGTCTAATTTTCCTCTTTACAAGACAACTGGCCTATTGGATAAGGAATTAATTCAGAATTAATTAGAGAAGGCATTATGTGTGATTTATCTTTTCTTTATTTCAAACTACCCTACATGAACAAAACTGGGATTTTCAGGATTAATCCCATGTCATAAGACTGGTGCACACTGCTTGGGAAGAAAACAGACTTTCAGGTAGTTACAAATTGTTTCCTAGTCAGACAATTGTCTGAAGGACATTGAAAAAGTGCCTTCCTCTACATGTTCTGAGCTAAGTTACATTCAGTGTTTTAATGTGATGCTTTGGGCAGGTGCCCGAGTTTCTTGTGTCATCATTTTTACTGTCTAGTAAAGTTGTTCTAATGTATACGCTGTCTCACCAGAAGAAAAAAAAAAAGGTCAGTTGCTTGAAAGGTCTCAAGAAGAAGACATTCCCCAGTTAGGCATAGAGGTTCATTTTCCAGATACTTTCAAAGGTGGCTATTTCTCATCATTGGCTAGTGGAAATATAGGTACTTATTTTAGGAGGACAAATTTAGTAAGCATCTAAATTAGAGATGTTTAAATCAAGAAAGCTGGATTCAATCCCTTGATAATGGAATTGAGTATGCTTCTAGTTTTCTTAGATATTTTCAAAAGTTACAAAGGAGTTGAAGGACTAGAAGTTGAATGATCTAAATTAATTACAGAAATTACTTCACCAGATGAAATTCAATAAATACAAGCATACAGATCACTCTGAGGAAACATAACTCCATTCTACAAATGCAAAATAAGAAATATGTTTAATTGCCATGCTGCAAAAAGGAAAAAAAAATGATTCATAAGTCGAATTTATGGCTCTTGCAGATAAGAGAGCTCTTATTGTGATTTTAATGACTATGTTGACAAACATCTTCCGGGGAGTGTTTGGGTATTTGCTGTTTCAATGGGGAATGCTAGAACACGTGATCGTTTTGACTTCTGTACTCCTTTGATACAGTAAATATACTAGGAGAAATAAAGTGAATGAATCAAAAGCTTTATTATTCACATTTTATAGATGAGAAATCAAACTATATAAATGGAAAGTAACCTACACATAGCCATATAGAAAGTCTGAAATGAGCCAGGGATGGGATGGAAAACTGTTAGGTCATCGTCTGGAATTCAACCACAAAACTGGCCTTTGTATTCAATTTAGATATGTATTCAAATATCTGGATGTTTATCCAAAGCCTGTCAAGAGCGATCTTCCCCCTCAGACAACAACAGGCCTGGATCCCCTTCTGAGAGAAGAGCTTGCGTGTCCTGTCTCCTCTCACACCCACGACCTCCTTCTAGATATTCAGCAAAGAGTCTGGCTGCCCCCCTTTTAAACCTGCCAAGTGTGACTCTCTCACAGGTTCCTGCGTGATAATAGAGAAATCACTTTGCATTTTGGACCACGTTAGCCCCAAGGTACGTTTCAGGTTAGCTGTGAGTGTCAAGGGGACATGCTTGGGGCGCTGGCACGGGCAGGCGCAGACCCCAGGGTTCAGAACATGCTCTGCTCGTTCTGAGCAGAGCCTGTGTTACAAGAAGGCTCTGTGAGATTTAAAGATCTATGTCTGTCAGAAACTTCCTGTTCAGACAAAAGCTAACCCAGTTATGTAAGAAGGTGTTAAATGTACATGGAAAAATTATGCTTTTCCAAGAAGCCAGGCAGTGATTACATTTTCTAAATCTCCCCTCATTTTCCAGTAACAAATAAATAATCAAAGACAGCACATTCTGTGAAAAAATAATAATGTTGAACTAAAGGAGGCTATTGCCATTTCGAATAAATAAAATGTAGTTCCTTGTATTTTCATGTTAAATAAAAACAAAGACTTGCCCAAAGAAAGCAACAGCTAAGCTGTTTGTTTTTATATTCACTTAGATCCTCAGATCTCTTCCAGACAGACTTGTGGATAAACAGGTTTGTTTATGAAAAATCTGCTCATTACTGCATCAGCTGCATCTATGGTATTTTGCTTTCAGAAGAAGTTGCTCTTCAGACATCTGTTTATTTAAAATTAAGGGGTGCACAGCCTAATGGATAAAAGCAGGGGACTAAAGTGACATAAGTGGGGTTCTCAAGTAATTCTTTCAAATCTGTAGGCTCATCTTGAAGCAATTAATCTTAAAAACTAACCCAACAAAAAAAGTCAATAAACATTAAATATGTAAACCCATTTTGCCTTTCTGCTTCCTGTTGTGTTTGACACTATTCCAAATGAAGCTTGCTAATACTGTTTACACAGCGTTCCTGAGAACTGGTGAAGTCTACCTCTGAATAACACCCTAATTCCCACCTGTTTTCAAAAATACTTCATTTGTTTCAAGGCATACAATTCCTCTATAACACTGGTCTTCCTCCGTGTGGTGTTTGTGTGAGACAGTGCTTAATTTAATGATTTTGATTTGTTTCTAGGGCTGCGTCCATCTTTGAGAACATCCTGCCCCTATTCTTCCAGGTAAATACTAAAACATGTTTTGCATAATGATTCTGTATTTTTATTTCCGTCTTCTCAATAAGGAAGTTAATTGGGCAGGAGGGGGGAGACTTGGCAGACGACAGTACATAGCCATCTACACCCAACTGACAACTGTGTTAATAGGCTTTTTAAAAAATGTCTTACACGTCACTGACTTGACATAGAACAGCTGTGTCCAGACAGAGAACACTAAGAAATACCACCTGGCAAATGATATATTCTTTAAGGATAACAACCAGTCTTTGGAAGACCAGAGGTGTCACTTTTTCTGCTTTGTTGAGGATTGATGGCCACTGATTGAATGAGAATGTACTTTAAAATTGGAAAGCATCTCATTCAAATAATGAATACTCTTATCCTCATGTACTGCATAGGTAGAATTGAAAGTCAGAGGATGTGCTTCAGTTACAGTTCTCTGCATAACCAGAATAGTTTAGGGGAACTGTTTGGGTTTTTTTTTTCCTCAGTGGTCTTTTTACCTCACCTGATAAGCTAAAGTTTCCTTTTTCTAAATGGATTAATGCAAATTACCCTTTCCCCATGGGGTATTTCTGATCAGTTATAGAGACAAGGGAGAAAATGATCAAAACATTGCTGAAAAGGAATGAGGAATGTGAGGTTTCCCTGAAAAACAAAGGGCCTGATGACTTCCAGTGAACATCCTCTCCTCATGACAGGTGGCCCACAGGTTTTCATTCAGGACAAGTTTCTTTTGCAGACTGTAATGAACAACCTTGATGAGGAAAGAGGTTAAGCTGAAATCCTGTTTTAGGAAGCTTGCAGTTGTGCTGACTGTGAGCAGCAGCTAATCATGGCCAAATGTCCTTAGGTTGTGCAGCCTACATAAAACCCTCTTTTCTTATGCATAATAAAGATCCTATTATTATTTCCCCCTTTCCTCTTGCATTCATATTTCCCTAGGCTAGGGAAGCACTATTATTATTTCCCCTTTTGCCATTGTCTTTAGAGTTTCTATTGTATTGACTGCCTGGAGAGTCCTTCTTCTTCCTTTCTTTCAACATGGGCTACAAAGCAGTGCACTGCTTTGACTTTATTTTCACCATTCGTTTATAACGAAGAGTGTATTTCATAGTGCACTGCTGTCTTTTTAAATAGCAAGGGTGAAGATAATCCATTTTCAGTGCACTAGCTCACCCCTTTTTAGAACAGTGAGTGTTTATGTAGTGACACTGTGTAGTCCATTAAGCAGCGTGTAAATGTTCTCCCATTTTACTTCTCATTCTCAGAAGGAAGCAAGGAAAGAGTACTCAGAAGAATAACATCTTTTCCTAGAACACCAAGATTTGCCAGTTTCCCTAGGGCTACCTTTTTTCCCGTCAGGAATAAATGTATTACATGTTATGGGGCCCAGATCCTTAATAACCATAATTAGCAATTCTTTTCATTAATTTGAAAGTAAAATCATATTTATAAGTATCCAGCTTGTATAGGACGAGGCTGATGCTGAAGTCATGCAAGAGTCATACTATTAACTAGTCTAACATTACAATGAGGTCACCACAGGCCTTGAGAGCATATTTCTATGTTTGCACATGAACAGAACATCCAAATAAAACTCCTGTGAGATTTAGGCTGCAAAAACACCCATTCCAGCACTTACACAACTTTGCTTTGCTGGTACAATAATGTGGTCTTTACTTACAATGCGCTGCATTTTCTGATCTACATTAAAAGGGGCTTTTTGTCAGTTCATTGATTAAGAGAACTGTACTGTAAACTGTGGGGTTTATATTTGTATGTTATATTTCTCAAAACTGTAAAATCATTATAGATTGATACACTGCTGCAGTTCAAATACAAAACAAACAAACAACAGCACAACAAATTCACAATATAAATAAAAATTAAATAGAATAGTATAAATAGAAGATGACTTGAGAATGCTTGAATTTTGTTAAGAAACAAATCACCTTTTGACAATTAAGACTAACTATGGCATTCTTAGTAGTTTTTCATTTAAAAGGAGGTTTGGACCAAAACACAGGTATTAAGTCCAAACTTCTTCATGCTGAGTTTTCTATTCACACATGAATGTACTGCAAATGTGCACACAGTAAGACTGAAGGAAACATTCTGATGTGCCACCTTTACTTAAAGGCTCCAGTTAGCAAATGCCTTCCAAGGCAAGCAGATTGGTTTAGACCCAATAAAGACCAGTCCAAGAGTGACCTGGCTTTATATCTTACCTATCTTTTGCTGGAAAACAATAAAAAAAATGTAGAAAATGTGGTTTGAAATGGGAAAAGTGGGAATACCCATAGATAACGGGATAATTCTCCATCTGGAGATAAAAACTTTGTTATAAATTAATAACAAATAAAGCAAAACATTATTGCTAGCATATGTTGCTGAGGTTGACTACAATGACCACCTTTACTGTGACAGGAATGATAAAGTTGTCATCATACATTAACGAGTTAAAAAAAAAACCCAGCAGGAATCTTTGTAAAGTACCTCTGCCTGTGGGCCTGAAGAAACTAAGGAGTAAGAGGATCAGAAAAAGCAAGGGAGATGTTGGTAGCAGAACAGAGTAAGGACACTGACTGTTGGCTCTGTAGTCCTAACTGAAGGATATGCAAAAAAAGAGAGCTCTCATTAAAAATTACTATTGATCTTTTATATTTGTTTATCTTAATCTACAAGTTTCCTAAAATATCCACTCATAAATATGTCTATAAGATACCAAAGACAGAATATCACTTTTACTATAGTGGATAGCTATATGCTAGCAAAAAAAAATCATTTGATTAGCCCCTACGCTTTGGTGCCAGCAATTTTTTTGTGAGGTATTGCTATGTCTGGGTTGTAACATAGACAGGAGAGATGTCATTCTTGTGAAGAGTTATGTCTTTAACAGTCTTTCAAAGTCAGAGCTCACTGCGCACATGAGGAGCCCTGAGCAGCTTGAATTTAACTACTAAAACAAGTAAGTCTCATGCAGACACTATTGCTTCAAGGGATCACCAAACAACAACAACAACAACAAAAAACACTCTATGTCTGAGACCTGCATTAAAGACAAGGCCGGAGCATATGATTTTGCTGACTCCTTTAAGCCTTAACTAATGTGGATGTGAATGCAGTGGGAATATTTTGACCAAGGACATTAGAGGAAAGCTATAGTTCAAATGTACTTGGCTGTGGGTGTACCACTGATATAAGCAGTGTGGGCTGTCATTTCTGCATGTCGGTTGAGCTTCTTGGAGATCTGAATTTGTCTGGAAACTTTTGGCACCAGATATAGAATCATAGAATCCTTTAGGTTGGAAAAGACCTTTAAGATCATCAAGGCCAACCATTAACCTAACACTGCCAAGTCCACCGCTAAACTATGTCCTTCAGCACCACATCTACACGTCTTTTAAACACCTCCAGTGATGGTGACTCAACCACTTCCCTGGGCAGCCTGTTCCAATACTTGACAACTCTGTTGGTGAAGAAATCTTTCCTAATATTCAACCTAAACCTCCCCTGGCACAACTTGAGACAATTTCCTTTTGTCCTGTCACTTGTTACTTGAGAGAAGAGACTGACTCTCACCTCTCTACAACCTCCTTTCAGGTAGTTGTAGAGACCAATAAGGTCTCTCTTCAGCCTCTTTTACTCCAGGCTAAACAACCTCAGTTCCCTCAGCTGCTCCTCATAAGACTTGTGCTCTAGACCCCTCACCAACTTCATTGCCCTTCTCTGGACCCGCTCCAGCTCCTCAATGTCTTTCTTGTAGTGAGTGGTCCAAAACTGAACACAGCATTTGAGGAGGGGACTCACCAGTGCCGAGTGAAGGGGGATATGATCACTTACCCACTCCTGCTGGCCATAATATTCCTGATACAGGCCAGGATGCTGTTGACCTCAGCTACCTGGGCACAGCTGCTGGATCATATTCAGGTGGCTGTCAACCAGCACCCCCAGGTTGTTTTCCACCAGGCAGCTCTCCAACCATTCTTCCCCAAATCTGTAGCATTGCATGGGATTGTTGTGACCCAAGTGCAGGACCCAGCACTTGGCCTTGTTGAACCTCATACCACTGGCCTCAGCCCATCGATCCAGCCTGTCCAGATCCCTCTGTAGAGCCTTCCTCAGGTCAACACCTGCCCAACTTGGTGTTGCCTGCAAGCTTATGGAAGGTGGACTCATTCCCTCATCCAGACCATTGGTAAAGGTATTAAAGAAAACTGACCCCTGGGGAACAACACTTGTGACCGGCTGCTGACTGGATTTAACTTCATTGCCCACTACTCTTTGGGCCCAGCCATCCAGCCAGTTTTTTACCCAGTGAGGAGTCCGCCCGTCCAAGCCACGAGCAGCCAGTTTCTCCAGGACAGTGCTGTGGGAAACTGTGTCAAAGGCTCTGATGCAGATATGCATACAGGATCTCACCTGTGCTAAGGTAAGCACCTCTGTATCTGGATGGCATGGGTTTGGAGACGACGCAATAGCAATATCTTCTTGCTGAATACAATAGAGGTCTTAGCTCCTGTTTGCTCCCCAGTGTGTGCTTGAGCCAAGGCCACACCAGGCTCTCGTACTGTCTCAGTATGCAGAAAAAAAGAAAAAGAGGGAAAGGAATGGTATACTGGTGGATAAGGGAGCTTGTTAGGTAGTGGAATAAATGGTGCTGGGGTGCTAATTCTTATGAGAAATACGGAGTTCATTAAGGAGGCTGAGGTCTTAGTTGTAGAGGTGGGCAGGTACAGAGGATCTCTGATGTCTACTCTACTCCACTAATACCTTTGTGTATAATAGTTGAGGTACATGATCTTTCAGCTATAATTATTTCACTTTCAAGACTTAAATGATCATATTGTTTTGTCACTCCTGAACCTCAGCAGAGCTCACTGAAGATGGTTTCCAAATGGCATTGCTGCAATTGCCCACTACAGCCTGCTGTTGTTCAGTTTCCTGCTCAGCTGTGCTCCCTAGTGAAATGCAATACGTGTTGCCTATCAGCCATGGGCCACACCTCTGGACTCTGCCATTTCTCGCTCAGCTGTACTAGAAGGGTGGTTAGCCAGGCATACTCGGAAGCATAGATTGTTCTTTCTGTGCAAACAAACCTGCAGGAGTAAACACCATACCCTTGGCTCATGGTGCTTGTGAGTCACTCTTTGTTGATGGGTGGTGGTTTCAAGTGTGGGATTGTATCAAGGAAACTGCTTTGTTTCTGCTTTGTTTTTATTCCATGAAAGACTATTACTACCATACTTAGCATTTTCAAAGCTCTGTACAAGCTAATCCTTGCAACATTCCCATGAGGTAGGCAAGTATAATTAACCCTATTTCAAAAGATGTGGAAGCCAGGACATAAAAGGATAAGTCATTTGCCCAGGTCCTAAAGGTAAGTCAGGATCTGAATTCAGAAGAAGTATCTTATGCCAGACAAATTGGTAATGGACTAGACAAACTGCTTCTTAAGCCCTTTCTTAATTACCTGATTAAAACCAAGTAGGACAGTTAAAATAGCAGGAGTAGTACGGGCTGTGGGTCCAGTTGAAGCTCCAAATTCAAAAGCAAGACCTCCCCTCACATTAGAAGACACTTGGGTCTAAACATATGCACAGTGCAGCTCAGCTTTATGCCTTGCACTGACTTTCTGGTAAGACACTGTTAAAATTGAGGACCTAATGTAAGGAAACTGTATCAAACCGCTTACAATTTTTTCATTCTGCCCCTGCAGCAGTTGTCACCCTGCTTCCCATCCACCACAATCATCGTTCACTTCTTTCTTCAGGTCTCCTATATCCTCCTTCCCTGTTACTTGCTCCAACTACTTGCTTATTCCCTTCCCCAAGAAACTCTTTCTCAACATCACCTACCTCGTTTAAACCACTTACCTGACCTCACATGTGCCTATTTCTTCCTCCCACCCTCTCCTACTTGGGAAACATCCAGCTTCTTCCCTGTGTGAAGCATCACAGACATCTCCCACTCTTGCTGCTCACTCATTCTGCAACCACTTGGCAGTACATAGACACACTCTGCCAATCCCAGGGTCCAGGTGGCCCTTCTGTTCATTTATCTCCCTGATTGTCAGCATGTCAGATTATCCAGGGAAAGAAGAGCAAAGGGACCGTTAATTTAGTCTGAAATTGTTACAAATGTATAAGAGAGCTGGGAAATGCAAAGCAGACCGTACTGCATCCTAGGAAAAAATGGAGTGGCTTTGATTTTGCCAGGGAAAAGGCAAGTGAGGTCAGCCAAAAGAAAAACTTGGCCATCTTGACCCATTTTTAATTAAAACTGATAATATCTTTCTCTGCAGCATGACTCTGCATATGCATGTCATTCCGTTTTAGAGCTAGAGGAGATCGGTTTGTCCTTACAACTACTTTTTGCAAGTTTGTTTATATATTTAATGCCAAAGAAGATTCATTTAAATTTACTATTTACCTGCACAGCGAGACTGACAAATTGTAATATGTAGGAGGCATAAGAAAACACCAAGCAAAGGTTAAAAGAAGTGTTAAGATTACACAGAATTTCACTGAATGTTTTGGAGTTTTTCCCTTTTGTTACACATTTAAGAATGACCACTTCATTTTTTAGAGGGCCAAAATATGTAATATATGAGATATGCTTACAAAAACATGTACATATTGCGTGCATGCATGATTCTGCATCTATATCTGTATATTTCTATGTGTGTGTGTGTAGAGATAGATTGAGATAGGCATGACATTTGTGGAAATTATCCTGTTTTCAAAGTCTACATTGTTAGCATTGAATAATTCATTCTAGAAACCTCTCTTTCCCCAAAAGTGAAGTAATTTATCTTTCAGTAGAGTCTTTTCAGCTTTCTCATTTAATTATGAAATGGAAAGCTCTCTCTTTCCAGATATTATCCTGGCAAGGAGTATCTATTCACTAGTTCCCAGGCCTGAATCAACAAACAGGTTTGGAAGGGATGATCGCTACGGAAAGGTGGATGTATCCTTTGACCACTGAGTTACTGGTTTATACCTAGCTGAGTTTGTTAGTCACTGAATGACATACCGCATTGCCAAAGCAGCAGTTTTTATTGGCACTAAATTTAATTTTTTTGAAACATTGTTAAGAAAAAACAATATTCTGAACTCTGATGTATTTTATACTGTTTCAAGGAAAAAGTTCCAATGATCTCACCTTTTATTCTTTTCCATGTTTTCTCTCCCTTCCAGAAATCTCTTAATTAATGGTTTATTTGGGCTAGCTTTGCAAGGCCCTTCCAAATGGAAAACCAAACAGGTTAAAGAAAATACTTCTGAACAGTTATAATTCAGGAGAAACTAACTTCACAGCTCCATCTGTGAACTGCTTCTCAGGAAAGAAACAAATTCACATTCTGAATGTGAAAAATCCCAAGTTTCACACATTTGTGCCTGAACCTAAATTAATAGGAACTGCTCTAGGAAGAGGCCTGTGTATGGATATGAATAGGTCACTGGAAACCTCTTTAACATATCAATCAAAAAAAGGAATCACCAGCTGAGCTGCAGAATCCCTTTCACTGAAATATTGTTTTAAATACCACATTATACATCAGGGGGATGTCTGGGCCTGGGGTACCTGTGGTAGCAGGACCAGACACCACTGAGTGACAGAAGATGACAGAGAGACACAGACAAGAGACACGACTGCTGCCATATTAAGTGACTTGAGCACAACCCACTGGTGCTCCAGTAACCTGAGGAACTACAGCAGGTTCCCTTTGAAGGAACCAGCCTGGAGAGAGAGAGAAAGGAAAAAAGGAAAAGGAAGGAGGGGATAAAATATGCAACAGAGAAAAGCAGAGAGATCAGGGGACTATGGAGATGAGCAGGCCATGAAAGCATGGAAGGGATCTGGGAGCAAAAGACACTGCTGTTTTTTTAAGTAATTAAAGCTTGGAAATGTTAAAAAAAAAAAAAAAAAGAAGAAGAAAAGTTAAGAGATTGGCCAAGTTTCAAAGAATTACTTAAAGTCCACTATCAGATTTAGGTAATTCAAATAATTCAAAGTTCCTTGCTCTGCTTCCCAGACTGCTCCTTGCAACTTCAGGCAGATCCGTTCAGAGGGCTAGTTTTTATTCTCCAGATACCATATTTGTAGTAAACAGAAAAATCTTTCACATAGTAAGAGCCATTTAATTGCAACGTACAAGTAACAGATAAGCGCCTACTCAGAGATTACTATGCTCAAAACACTGTGGAAGCATTAACTAATTGTGTTAAGTATTATTGCCTCCGTTTTGCAGGAGGATATTGGGCCGAGAGAGGAAATACCACACCCGAGATGACAAAGTTCGAAGGGTTCATACGCCTTTTGACCCTACTACCTCTGCGTTTTACAGATCTGTTTACTAAAAATACGGAACAGTTTTGTTTATGAAAGATGAGGATTAATAATTTACTTGGGACATTAGGCCCTTTGTACCTGGTGTACAGTAGCTTGAGTCCGAAGTGTTTGAACTTTTTACAGAGAACTGACAAAGTTTAAATTGGCACGCGATGCCTCAGGCCACGCTGGAGTCCTGCATGACCTCCAGCTGGTAAACGCACACAAGTGTTGAGGGTACTTGCAGGGGATGTGAAAGAAAGAGAGAAAACTTCAGTTCCAGCGCGTTTGCTGCCCCATGTAGTGACGGTGATTGCACGCTCAGTCACTCGGTGACCGGTACTGTGTGAGGCTCAGCTGTGCCTGTCTTGTGGGTAAAGAGGATTATGAGTTTAAACGTGCAGCATCCGTCTGCTTTCTTCTTCTGTCTCTTCACTGAAATATACGCAAATACCAATAGCAGTATCTATTTCTAGTTATCTATGTTAAAAGTGCACTTGCATCGTGCATCAACTGTATTGAAGCAAACTGCTTTATTTCATTATCACAGGCTTTTCTGTCAATAAATTGTAGCTTAGATCAAAAGAACAAGATTGCTTTCTGTTTTCTAATTCATCTACCTTGTTCAGGCCTTTGCTTTCCTGAAGTCTTAAAGGACTTCAATAGGGTAAATGGTTTGTATATTATTCTCTCTTCAAGATGCCAATATATTCTAGTCAAAAGAGGATTTTATATGTGTGTATGTATATACGTTTGTGTGTGTTTGTGTTTATACTTTCCAAAGAATATTATTTTGGCGACTGTCTAACATTCCAACATTCCAAAGAGAATATTTTTCTTATGTAAAGAAAAAAATCAGACATTTTCATCATCTACTTTTCTCATCATATTAAAAACCACTTTTCTCGAGATGTTTAGCTGTTTCTTCCTACAATTTGGAATTTGCCTCCTCACCTGAACTCAGCTGCTCCAAATCTGTCTGTTTGAAGTTACTCTTAAGTCCTAGGTGCTTTCCAAAATCAATAGCTTTTAATAGACCTTATGGCATTTGCTAGGCAATGTTCCTTGACTTCTAAAAACCAAAGAACAGATGTTACAGACATCTATTATTATATTGCATGTGGGCATTTTCATCAGACTCACTCTTTCTCTGTTCTCTGTGTAATGTTTTTCTTTTTCTCTCTCTCTCTCTGTTTATTTTCTAAGAGTTAGAAACATTGAGATGAATGCTGACCTCCTGTAATCTAACTGTTAGTAAACCAGCACTGACAGGCTGCTGGATCTATTTTGTGATGAGTCCAATAGTATGATAGTGACCTTTTATCAATAATAATCATTCACATCTTTACTTCTGCATCACAAAATGCTATTCCAAGGACCTTTCTTAACCTCATAGACCTTAGCTGTATAACTTTGGTAATGAAATTTCTGAAAACAATCCCATATTTAATCTCTAAAGAAGGAGCAGACCTGCATGAATCATGGCATCTTGACCACCATCTTGAGTTTTGTGTGTTTTATACACACACACGTATTCGTACACATGTATATATAAAAAAGCTTCTTGACAGTATATGTTCTTCTCAAAGTCTCAGTTCCTGGAATCGAAGGACTACACAGGCATTTCAGCTTTTCATTTCTGACAGAAAGTTCTGTCAAATTTTGACAAAAATTCTGACAAAAAGGCAGATGCCATGACCAAAATATTTC
Organism: Gallinago undulata; assembly: GCA_026546715.1. Lineage (NCBI taxonomy): Eukaryota > Metazoa > Chordata > Aves > Charadriiformes > Scolopacidae > Gallinago > Gallinago undulata. Next base: position 145,969,723 of record JAOTQQ010000001.1, on the reverse strand, counting down.
CTATGACTATTAGAATCCCTAACCCAACACAAAATAAAATCAAATAGCATCTCTGAGTTCTTTCCTCTCTTAGTCACACAGTGCATAAGCCAGTCATGTGATTTAGGGACCTAACTTAAGACTATGGACTGTTTAGGGCCAGACATACAGTGCTGGAACTACTGCTATGTCTGTATTTAAATGTATGCTTTAGTATTTTTTAGGTTTAGGTCTCTACACATATCTGTACGTGGTAAACTGTACTTGGGAATCAGCAGCTGCACTGTACCCTGGCTATCCTCAGGAAAATAACTTCATTTTCCCTTCTACGTCTATTTTTTACATATAGACAGCTAGATCCAATGTGCCTGTATACTGGAAGGAAAGCTTGGGTTTTCTTGCTGTCACAGGGATGAAGAGCCAGAGGAAACCCTTGAAAAGCAAGCTTTTTTTCACTGATCATGCTGGGAAGAGGGAAGGAAGCAGTGAGTGCTAGTGATGTTGCTGACAGCCACCCCGTACAGTAGCAACTACTCTGCTGCACATCCTGTTCTCAGTCTCAGCAGCCTCAACAAAAGGAGAAGACTCTCAGACAGACAGAGGAGGGGGATGAGTAGTTAAGGGTAAAACAAATGTTTCTTGTCTCCATCAGAGTAGGCAGATTTGAATACACTTGGAATTTGCTTCCTGAGCAAGTGTATGCCTCTGGCAGAAGCACAGATGGGGAATGAGAAATTTTTTTATTACCTGCTGCTCTCTACAGGGACAGCCCAGATGTGAACAGATAAGACACAGATAGAGGAGTATGTGACACATCGGTGCTGATACTAAAGGTGTTAAGGGAAAGCAAGCATCTCAGCGTATTGGATTTCCTCAATAAATCTGGGCTTCTGATTTGACATCTCTATTAAGCGTTGCATTAGGTGGGGAAATTTAGACATCTGCATTGTCAACCTGAGCCAGACAACGTAGGTTCCCCTTCTAAGCAGTGAAATGCAGTGAATTTTGTGGGCATCCCTAGGCTACAGTTCCTCTCACCAGATACTGATGCCTATGTCTGGTCAGATGAGTTGCACCCAAATGCCCTTTTACTGTCCAGTACTTGTTTAGAGAAGGTGCCTCAAATCTGAGAGGCAATTTATAGGCACAGAAGCTCAAGACACTTCGCAGGTGGGGTGCAAAGGGTGCATCACCTGAGAGGGAACCAAATCAAAAGGTGATGCTGGTGTCCCATCCCTCCTGTTAGTCACCAGGCTCTTTGTGTATGAACCATGAAGTCACCTCAGAAACCTCTACTGCGTATGGGAAAAGAGAACGTCATCTGTGGTGTAAGAAAATGGATGGGAAAAAAGCCAACATCTCCCAGGATCTAAAATGTCTCAGCTATGACCTTCAAGATGCACGTGAGATGATACCTAACCTTTAGTAACGGCCTATCTGCAGCAGTACTTGTCTGACAGGTCTCAATATACTATCCCACAGAGTAAATAGCGAGTTTGAGACTACAGCCCCGAAGCGCATTGTAACCTGCAGGGCAATGCTGGAGCTTAAAGCAGACCAACCTCAGGTGCAAGTAAAGCTCATATTGTGTGCTGGGAAATGACAGGCACTGGTTGGTAGAAAGAAGGTTAGGAGGCTGGTTCCCATGGGAGGTTTTCGATCCTTGCATGCCTGAACATCCACACAAAGGGCCCCTCTCACTATAAAATCAGACTGATTACAAACCAGGGACTCATAAGTGGAACTGAATGAAGTAAACGTTTGTTCCCAGTTCATGATCAGATGAAAAAAAAAAAAAAATAGGGTACAAAATTGCTACCTGAATCTTGATTTTAAAAGATTTCAAATAATATCTACAATAAGGCAGTTGTAGCACATGAATGCCTCTGATAATAAACTAGTGCAGTTGCCTGGACTTTTTGATTTTATAGATGATTTCAATGGAAATGACAGAAGTGTATTCATGTTCATATACTTTTCCATTGTAATTGATTTTTAAAATCTAAATCTAACTCATAGTGGCAGGAAATATGCCTAATAAAAAATAAAAGCATGTAATTAATCTCTCACTTATTATAAAGTGAAATTAACTGAAGTAATGCTATTTTTCCATCAGATACCTCTAATTACTTAATGCACTGTATTGCAAAAATGATAACAAACCCCTTTACCGGGTTCCTGTTCATGATATGCAAGTAAATATAAGTAATCAACTGTTCAGTGTATATGAGGAGTAAACTCTGTAACAGCCAGACTTAGAAGCCACTCACTTTTTAATGAGCTGTGTACATGATGGAAGGATGCTGTCTGAAAACGATGACATTCTTAAGCCTTGGCAACATCATATTGATGGTCTGTACTAGCTACACCTGAGGGTTGTTGTAAATGACCATCTCATTTCACCCCGAAAGTAAGTGGTTTTGAATCCAGGGGATTTATGCGGAAAAGACAATCATTTTAGCTTTTAGTTTTTCCATCTACTTATGTAGATATTTAAGTGGACTCACATTGATCTTTGTGCAGATGTTTGCCTTCCACAAGCAGCTGTAGACTGAGCCGTAGACTTCAGCAATCCTTGCTCAAGAAACTGATCTGAGTGTAATAAAAGGGAAATACGGTGTTACAGAAGAGCATTAATGGAGCTGCGTCAGAAGTAAGCAAGCAATGGATCAACGTCAGAAGAAGACTTGGCTCTAAGTTTTGAGTTTTCAGCTCAAGCAGATTGGATGAAAGTTCATTTTATGTTTAAAAAAAAATAGTCAGTATTTTCTTGAAATACTTGAAACATCTCAAACTTACTATAATTTCTATTCTAGATCTCAATAAGCTACCTAATTTTTTAAATAAATTATTTTCTATTCTGAAATAAGGTGGTTCAGGAGGAGAAGGGAAAGCAGAAATTAATCAAGATCTAGATGATTCTAGTGAATACTGGTGTCCTTGCACATGAACATAAGAAATTAAGAAATGCAATGAATAAACCATATTATGAGTCTCTGAATGGTGCACTCGCTGCAATTGCAGTTAGACTTTTTTAACCTGAATTATTAATATAACTCATTTGAATTAGTCAATTTTCATGCAAAGATTATCAATGTCAAATGTCCTTTTGATTTCAATCAGGTTTGGCCCAGACAATAAGGGATTTAATACTAAGCCATCCATTATTGAATTGGATGTTTTTTGGAGAACGAGCTGTATTTCAGCATGTACATAGGTTTAAAATATAAAACAAGAACCACTTCTTCAAGACTCTTCAATGTACATTTCAGCTCTCAGGCTGAAGGTTCCCAACCTCTTGTGTAACATAAGATCTCAAGTGAGGAAAAGGCTGGAAACAAATGCAATTAGCATTTGCTATTCAGATGGAAGTGTAGTTAAGTGAATGCAGCTTGTGGATGCTGAATTCCTGAGGAGCGGCAGAGAGCACAGGCCTATTTGAGGCCACAGAAGGAAATGAATTCATCTGCTTTATTTGAGGGTACTTGCAAATGAGAGAAAAAAATTCCGCATAGCAGGCCACCACAGCCCAGCTAAACAAGACATGGTAAGTACAGTACAAGGGTCCAGATAAATAACAGCCCTAAGAAACGGAGCATTACGGAAAAATATGCAAGACATGTTATCCTGCTGCAGGTATTCTCCTGTTCCCAGACGTCTGCTGCATACCATAGCTACAAAATATGTGTCTCTATTTCCATGAACCCACTCGTAAAGGTTTTTGCTTGGTTGATTTTTCAAGTTAATGATAGTCAAGGCACTTGGGAGAAAGATTTATGTCAGTGATACACAGGTTCAGCAAATTGTCAAAGAGTTCGGCTGTGCAATTAATCACCTCTTCTCCATTCCGATTTGTAAGTGCCGAGCATATACACAGAACCATTTTTATAATATAGATCCCAGGTATGTAAGTACTATATGAATCACCTATAAAAAAAAAAAATAAATATGAGTGCATGCTACCACATGGATTTGTAAATCTTTCTTTGAGTAAGACACCCCTCCAAAAATTGTGGAGGCTGTTGCATTTAAACTGTCATCATTTTTATGACAGCATGTTACGCAGATCTGCATCTCGGTTATATCTGTGCTCCCCAAGTTGCTTCATATAGAATTATGTACATTAGGTTTTTGGGTTTTTTCCAGAGGGAAGACATTCTTAGTGAAAACAAACAAACAAACAAACTAACAAGAGAAAAGGGATTGCCTAAGAGTGCTGGCATATTGCTGTCTTCTTTTTATTTCTGGTTTGTTTTTTTTTAATAAAAGGAGGGTTGCAGAAAGAATCTATATAGATTGTGAGATTGATGGTACTGATTAGGACATTAACAGCGGCTCCACTGAATATTATCCAGTTCACCTGGCGAACGCACTGTCTCCCGGGGTCAAGTGAGGAGACGGGAGTTTGTCTTCTCTGTGCTAGGGCTCCTGCCCTACTACCAGCAGCAGCCCTGAAAGATGCCTAGATTCAGAAGGAGCTGAGGGTTACCTTTTTCAATGCTTTCTGTGAGACACTTTGGCAACTCAGGCTTGTTTTCTGAGAATCAAAAGAAGCTCTTCTCCTTTTCAGAGAAAAGTAGTGCTACAGTCCAAGCCCCAAAACTAGATGTCTGAGTGATGTAGATGTAAGTTCCTAGGTTCCCGATTAAACCACCTGCCTGCCTCTTTTTCCCCCTCTTTTAAATATCTTCAAATTCAAGGTCCTTATTGCTCTACACCAGTAGAGAAATAAGAGTCTGCTCAGAATGCAGCTTCTTATAAAATGTATTAATAAGTAAGCAAAGATGCAGACTGGACATCCTGACAGTCATGGAGGAATTCCAGGGGAATCAGGCACATCTCCAAAGGCATCGATGCCATAAGTGTTCACCTTCCGTTTTCAGTGGATTCTGTGAGAATTACATTAATTTTAAAAGTCACACCCTCAAGAATCTATTGCAACTCCTATATGCAATTTCTTTTTGGAATTCAAGAATAGAAAATATCCAGATTATTAGTGTTTATTACCCCAATAACTTTTGGAAGTCAGTTTTATAATGTGTATACTATAGAATTCCAAACAGATCAAAGCAAACAAACTGCTCTAATTGGGTTTTGAGATCAAATACACCAAGCTCTATATTCACTGAACTACATGTGACTTAAATTATCTATATTGTACAACTCTGGCCTGCATATTTTGTGCTGTACAGTAAATAGGGCACATGTGGTTTGGAATGTGTCTACTATATACGTTAGTCCTCATACTAACCATCAGGATCACCTAAATGCACTGTCAAGAGCCTAATAAAAGTTGATTGAGATATCCAGATTCAGACCTGATGTGGACAGACACCAATTCATTGACTTCATTGGGGTCTGCAGGTGCTAAAAGTAATGTTGAACCTTTTATGTGAGGCTTCAAACACATGCAGACGAAGAATCAACACAGCACAGAGCAAATTCTGGCCTCTCAATATATTGAATTACTCTGGATTTATGTGAATAGAACAGGTAACAGAATATATGCATGCATGGATACTTGGACTGAAGAATTCCACTCCTTTTGTGTCAGCCTTTCTTTCTTTTTTGTACCAGAAGTACAGTGTTGACACCTAAATATGAGTGATTTTTGTATTAATGCCAATAAAATAAATATATTCAAGCCCTGCTTCTAAAGTGTATGAATTGTTTTGTTGATTTCAATGGAAAAATAAAAGAGAGATGAAAAATCGTTTTATTGTGTTTCACTAACATTTTTAAAACATATTTCAGGAAGATACAAAGAGATCACCTTGAC
>JAOTQQ010000001.1:145876876-145963865 GCA_026546715.1 Gallinago undulata | reverse complement strand
TTTGATATTTTTAGTAGCTAGCTGTGCTCTTGCAGAAACCTGTCAATTTTCCCACAAAGTTGCAAAGTCATTTTCCAATACTCAAAATGAGTACTATTTCAAATATTCCAGGAAATTGTAGATTACTAAGGTGCAGCAGAATGTAAAGCCTGGCATAGCCAGAATATATCAGTGCATTTAACCAGTTTTCTCACTTCTCAGTACTTTTGGCACCAATAAACCTGAAGGCACACTAGCTAGAGAGCTGTCACTAACTTGTCTCACAGTAACAGCCTTCACAGCTGACTATAGTGAAATCTTTGTCAAGGCTTCTACTGACGCATGTTTCTTGATGCTGCACTGTTTGGAAAGAAGTGTAACAGAAACAGAAAGGCTTGGGGTGTTTTTGAAGAAGGAATGCAGAGGGGATACACAGCTGTAACTGGACATCTGCTAGTGCAGCAGTGTAACATGAATGCAAGAGATGAATTCCTCATTTTACCATGGTGTATTAAGCAGGAATTAACAGTACAACCAGTGATGCTAAAGGACAAAATAATATTCTAGGTCAAGCTATAAACCATTCTGCTACCATTAAAATTGAAAGAAAAAAAAAAAAAGAAAGAAAAAAGAAAAAAGGCAGAAAAAATGGTGAAGTCTTTCCTGGAAAGAGTGTATTTTCCTGTGTTCTTATTTCTGAGCTAGAAAAAAAAAATGGCAAATGCCAATTTTCCAGTACTTTCTGCAATTTGAGATGGAGGAGGATATTATGTAGGAGGTTGGTGTGTTTGAAAGAAGAGCAGATAAGCTCACCAACAAGCAGGCTTGATTTTTCAATCCAGGTAATCACTCCCAATATCTACTGATTTCAGTAGAGATGGAGGTGAAATATTTGAATATCCTACAACCAGCTGAACTTTTTTGTGCCCTTTGACCTGAACTGAGGGAGGACTTCAATATTCCAGTAAAGCCTAAGGGCTTCTCTCAGAGAGAACAGATTTAAGCACCTGACCAATTCATCCCCTTTTATGAATTAGGGTTGTGCTATGAGGCTGCAGTGCTGTTTTCACGTAATATAACCTCATGACTGATGCTCCCCTCTGCTGACAACACTCAGATTAACCTCCTTTGAAACCGTGTGGACTTGGAAGAGCCAACAATAGACTTCAAGTTGGATAAAGGAAGTTGTAGTTGTTGTCCTTGACTATGTCCATGTTGCCAAATGAAAGAGGGGGCAATCCACAGCACTGAAGTCAAATGGCATGGACTGCTCTGCTGTCTGAGGTTCTTTCTCCGTCTATCAGGCTTATTTCTTCCATATCTTTTCTGGCTCCTGAGTGTTGTCCCTGGGACCCTAAGGCACCAATGTTATTGTAAATGTGTCTATTAATTCCAAGATTTCTAAAACGGTGTGCAGCCTGCCACAGTGAGTGGAACTCAAGGTAGGTGTTGCACAATCCAGGGCATGACAGGAAGGCATATAGAGTTGTTTGAGACTTCTGGGGTGGTGTTGAGGGACAGACTGATCCACAATGCTTTTCTTGGGCAACCCTTGGAGTGCAGTGACTACTGTCTTGGGACAGCTGGTATGGTCCAAACCAGAGCCAGAGGGTGAGCTGACAATTAAGCCATGTGGCTTAATTAGATTACACTCAAAAGGCCTGTAATCTACCACACTGCTTAGAATGCTTTTATTCAGTAAATTTACTTTATTTAGCAAAGAGCTATATGTAGCAGGGAACTATATACCAAATGTCGTTTAATGACTAGAATGCTAAATGAGGAGTCAGAAGGGCTCTTCGGTGGCAGGTAGGTGGAAGCATTTTGAATCCACATCCCAAGAAAGCAGGCAGAAAGTTATGGCTAAATGATGTAGCTCTTTTTTTTTCTGCTGGTTTCTCACCAGGGATTTATTCTGTCTCTGGAAACACTTATGTAAATGCATTCTTCTGTAATTCATTTTTGTATATATTTTCCATATTTTTTCCCCTATTTTATTTTGTTACCAAAGGTTACTTGCATGGAAACAGAAATATTTTGAGTGTTTCTATTTAAGCTTTTGTGCTCATTCTACGTCAGATTTTTTGCTGAAACTCATACTCTTTGGCTATCCAAGCTGGTTTGCTTCTGAGACAAGACCATTCCTCACAGTCAACTGTCCAACAAAGAACAGGATGGCTCAGCTGTGACAGGGACATTTACAGAGGAGAAGGTGTACACTGGGCACACAGCAACATCAATCCCCACATAAGCTTGGCTTTTCCTGCATGTGTCTGAAGCGCTAGAGCTCAAAGGGCTCACTTGAAATTCAGGAGAATTTGTCCAATCAATTGCAGCAGGTATGGACTTATCAGTCTGCAGCTGCAGACAGGTTTGGGAGACCCTTGTTTCTGCTCCCTTCTGCTGCAGCTGGAGAGAGGCCAAAGCTATACACAGTCTGGTGTGGGACATGGGGGAAAGGAGAGAAGAGGAGAGAGAGAATCTGATTGTGTATCTGTGTGTGTCTCATTCTGCTCTCCACAGAGTTAATTTTGTATCCCAATAGCAGTCTTTTGCAGCCTCATTCCCCCCTCCCCTGATGAAGAGCCACATCTGCCCCACATTTCTCTTGTCCCATAGAAAAGACAAGAGAAACGGTAACGCTCTTTTCCTGATACCTGCTTCTTGGCTTACATTGTATGGCAATTCTGCAGTTATTTTCCTTTGCTCTTTTCCTAAAGAGAAGACTGAAAGCAGTAAGTGTACCAGGTCAAAGGCTGTTGGGAGCAAACAGCAGCGCAGATATGGGTGGCATCCGGAAAAGCTGCAGGAGTCATACACAGACCACCTACCTACCGTATGCGTCAAGACTGCTGCAGTGTATAAATTCAAGGCAGCAGTGTGCAGCTCCTGCAGCCTGCTATCCAGAGCTGCCTACTGTAGGTTGCTCTTGTATATAATTCTAGACTAGGCTTAACGCAACTAGGTTTCGTACAGCCCTCTGAATTTTTGCTGGTGTTGAATTTGTCTTCACTTGTATACAAGATAAAACACACTAACGCTCCCTTTCTTTGCTGCAGTTTATATTTTAATTTTATTGCTTTTTTTCATCTGACAGTGAAGAAATAAAAAACATCTCTTGTTTTGTTGCAAAGAAAACTAAGGTGTGATTGGTTTTCCTTTTTTTTTGTTAGCTAAAGTTTAAGCTTAAGTGTCTCTAACTTTTTTAATAGTTTGTTGTTTTTTTTTTTTTAATTAAGCCACTTGTTTTTATTTGAAGTGGTTCACTGGTTCAGTTTTAGAAGTGTGACTGTGTCTACCAGTAGTTTATTTTAGGATCTCTAAAGTATATATCTCTTCAGTGAATCCTGCTACCTTTGTAGTCAAGTGGCTTAAAAAGGCTTAATTTTGGCTGTCTAAAAGCTGGGCATTTAATCTAAGTTAGCTGAATCAACACCCTTTATATTCAATGAAAAAAAATAAGCATGTCCAAGAGACAATTCACGTCTCTGTACTGATTGCAGAAATAGAAGAGTCTCTACCAGAGTATAAACAAAATTTTTAGTTGGCTAAAAGAGATCAGTCACTTCATAAAAATGAGGTAGTGCAGTCATTTTGAAAAGCAAGATTAGGAAAAGGAGGTTGTTCTCTGAAGAAAGTCTTTGATTTAAAACAGTTGCACAGGATCTGACTGCAATATTACTACTTATGCATACACATTTCATTAGAAATAAGTGATTTTGCAGGAAGAAAGATTTCCAGGGAAGAGATATGTGCAAAAGTCCTCTGAAGCGCTCTTGTATTCCTGAGGTATTTGACTACACAGAATACTTTCTCCTGAAGTATGACCTTCATGTTTTATTTCCTCTCACAGTACAAGGCAGCAGTCCTAAATGACATCATGGCAGTTTGGAAGGTAGCAAGATTGTTTCATCCAACTGTTATCCTGGGATTTAAAGGTCATGCCAGATGATCAGTTTTCTGTGTGTGACCCTACCAGCAACATTTCAGAATTGCTAGAGCAGTTCTTAACCCCGTGAGCACTACAGTCAAACCAAGATTTTCAGAGTAAAGATCTGTGCAGCAAGTACAAGACTTTGTTTACTGTTACTGTTTCCTTGCTGTCCATCTGGTTTTGACCCTACCTTCCTTCATATCCTTCCCTCTCCAATCTTGCCATAGATATTGGGTCGCTGACTGTAAAGCTTTTGTGCCTGGTTCCTGAACATTGTGGTGAGAAGATCCCTCCATGCTACCTTCTAGCCCTTCCCATCTGTGTGCTGTCTGAGCTGCATCTTCCATTGTGCAAAGAGCTGTGAAGTAGAAACAACAAGTGATGCTTCAAGAAAAACTCAGCACCCAAAAACCTGCCTATTTATTTATGCTCAGTTCAGTGTTCATTCTTGGACTATTCTTGTCTACTCCACCATCATGTCTTCTGCCCTCGGAAGCCCTAAAGGTACTAAAGCATTATTAAACTTTCTTGAACCCAGATCAACACAATAGCAACCTAATCTGTTCCAGAAGTGCTATGGGATGCACCTTGTTCACAATACTTTCCTTCACATAACACATTAAGGATAAATAAGGGGACAGTGTCCTTAATACCAAATAGTGAACGTTCTAGAGTCAAATAAAAATAAATTGCCAAAATAAATGGTATAAATGGCATGTACTTTTGTATTTGAATGTTAATGATTTCATTTCCAGTAGAGGAATTGATTCTGCAGATTTGATTTATTGTTAGCTCAGCTCAATAGCATTGATTTAGGTATTGAGCATGATATGTGCCACTGCAGTTATTGTTTTCCTGAAATAATTTGTTTTGATATATATACATTGATTAATTTTTTACTATTTTAATAGTACCAATCATTATAGTAAGTATGACACATGCAAGCACAATATACTGCTCTTTATTTCCTGAGCTAGTGATATGACATGGGTCAGGGTTACCAGATGCTGTGCTTTTTACTGTTCTGTATCATGACAGTGAGCAGTCAGCACCCACTCCTATACCAACTTCTGATTATTTTTGAAAATCAAATGGAAGACATTACCACCTGATACAGACAGTTAATACAACATGATAAAGCAGGGAAGAAAACTTGACAGTCTGAAAAAAAGGAAAGTATTCTCTCCCTCTTATAGGACACATTGGGTAACTAACACTTCAAAATCCCAGATGTCCTCTGGTGTTCTTCTGAAAATGTCCCCCTCAGCAGTCTGAATACTGCCAGGGGATCCGTCCCCTGGACCTGTGTGTGTTGTTTATTCATGTCCCTTTGCCTTCTCAGAGACTTGGGGAGGGAGTTGTGATCTTCACAGGTGCCTGCATAACATTCTGGATAGTATCAAGAAACAAACTCTCAAGTTTGGGATCTTTTCATTGTCTTTTCATTATTATATCTATGAAAGGAGAATACATATTTTTGGTACAACTGAGAGAGTTATTATCTTAGTAGATTGTCAATTACCCTGTTAAAACAAGTATTGTTTCTAGACTATCTAGAACCATTAGTTCTAGAATGAAGGGTAACCAGTTTGTCCAGATATTCCTTGACTTCTGATTTCCTCACATCGCCAGCTTTTGCAGCCATCTTCCTTACAGGGCAGGGAATCATCAAATTCTTTCCATTTTTAAGACAACACATCTTGAACCAATGATCTTTGTGAAATCTTGCTCTGTATTTTCCTTTTTTAAAATTAAGAGTTTGCAGGGTTTGCTTGGGATTTGCTGGCTTTTGCTTTGCAATATTTCAGGTTTTATTCAAAACGGAGTCACTTCCCCTTGATGGTGTTGTGCACCTGCTCTCGCATTTGCTGCAGGCAGGTATTTGCCCTTGTTATCTGACTCTGTGTGTAGTTTTCATTAGCTGCACCTTAACTGTTCTTAAGCACTTTAAAGAAAACAATCTTCACTGCAAATCTTCACTTCTACCTGTTCTGAGCAACATCATGTCCATTTCTTACAGGGAATGCTTTGCTTTGATCTTATTGCCAGTTCTAATGCTTTTAATTTCATCTCTAATTATTCCCCATAATAACTGTTTCAGTTCATGTGTCTCAGCTTTAATATAAGGGTGATTAAGCACTCAGTGATCCTGCTTGGCAGCCACCTTCTAGTAAAGAAACATACCATTCCCTGACAACATTCCTACAGGAGTGCAACTGCTCTGAAATTTTATAATGATTTTAGGAATATATGTCCTTCTTCATGTTCCCAGTGTTTAAGGTATAGCTCAACACTGTGCTGAGCCTGGCATAAATGCCCATGTGAATACTTCTGGGCCTTATAATTGAACTTGCTTTGTAGTATAACTGCTTTTTCTTGATCTGCCTTAGTTGTTTTTAAAATTAAGGAATGATTGTGTAACACATAAGAGTGCTCATTTAGAAAGAACTTTATATTCTGTTTTTCCCAGCCTTCCATGTACCAAGATTGCAAAAGGTTATGTCCCTCTTACCTGGCATGAAAGACTCTACTCACTATTGTAACACTATGAAACATTGAACTACATACATTGTTATAGATGGGAATACCATAATGAATTGAATTAATTATAGCTAGCGAACTTTGTCAGTGCATGTTTCTAGAACTGTAGCTAATATTTTATTTTTGACATAGAATAAACAATTGTAAGTTACAAATGGGAATTGAATTTATGCAGCTGTTAGAAGGCACGGAGCTGTAATTTAGAGACAAAACTGACTCTCCTTTTTCTTTCCTTTTTATCTGGAAATTGGTTTCACCTTTCAAAAACAGAGCAAGAATTTCACCTTAAAGATGTTTTCCTTTGCAAGATTTAAGATAATATAAAATTATTTAAATTATAAATTAGAATCACATAAGTCAATCACATATATTTATGCAAATTAGAGGTACCTTTATGCAGAGCTATGCCAAAGATATAGAGAGAGGTATCAATACACATACATATTTTTTGAGAAATCATTTTGTCTTTATAATCATCATAAGGCAGATGTCACTGGATTCATATTGACTCTATACTCTTTACAAAGAAATATTTTTTCCCAAAGCTGCAAATCTATTCATAAACATTTTCAAATATCATTAAAGGAAAAAGTTATACATTCTAATTTCAATACACTTTTTTTTTTCCCCAGCTCAACTGTAGTCTTAGTTCCCTGTGTTGATAAACCCTTTTGTCAAACATGTCCAATAGGAGTTTAAAACAGACACTTATTTCAAAAAATGTTTATGAGGATGTGATAGGTCAAGACAAATAGATCATAACAAGAAATAATGATGGATTAATGGCACCTGTTCTCATAGATGAATTCTATGCTTGCTTCCCAGAGATCAAGATAAATTAATTGCCTCTTATATATTTTAGACATTCCTACTCATTCTTTTCAAAGGAAAATAAGATTCAACATTTGTTGATATTTAATTGTTTCATTGTTCCTGGATATTTCCTTCTGTGAAGACTGTACAGTATGACAGTTGTTTAGTACAGCAATAAGCTCTTACACCTGCTGCTTTACCAAAACTCTTTATTACCTTTATTCTTGGACCCACGGACAGCAGACACTGTGCCCTTGTGGGGCTTCTCTTTGTCATCCTTCTCCATGGTCAGATGATCTTCTCGTAAGGTAGTATACCCTTCCCCACACCCCACCACACTCAAGAGATCAGTCGGAAGTGGGAGTGTTGAGTGTGTGCTCTTGACCCAAAGACATGGGGTATTTTACAAGAGTGACCCTCTTCTCCAAGCCTCGGTCAGAGGGAAGCTACATCCCAAAGAACAAATACAGCTTTCAGTCCCATGCCAAGAAAAGGAAAACATTGCAGCTCAGAATTAGAGCCCAGTTCAGCAACTGGTGAAATACTGGAACACATACATACTTTTAAAAGGCATTTATATTATAACTGTTGTGCTTCAAGGACAATCTCTTTTGTGTTCATATGAGTCTCAGCACTGCAAAGTCCCAGCCCATAATAGGACCCTGTAGATGTACAGTCTGTTGAGATAGAGAGGTAATTATTGTCCTCATAACAAGTGCTTGAATGTCCTATTGACCTTCCTCAAAGCAAATATACACAGACAATATGCTGCTCCAGCATTTTGGAAGGGGTGTTGCCAAGGGTAGCTAGCTCTTGAGAAAGGAAGTCGAAAACTAGACCAAGAGGAAAAAGAAGTGTGTAAAAGGAGATGCACAGGACAATTAAAACAGCAGGAAAAGATCATATCTTGGTTTTGGTTTTTACAACTACATGTAATAGCAGGTATGATGACCACAGAATTATCAGAGTATTGTAAAAGCATGATATACATGTAAATGGTTCCAGAGAAGAGCTCACAGACCTTGCAGAGTCTGCTACTGAAGGAATCCTCAGTTAATACTTAAATTTCACTTTCACAGTAGCTGACTGGAAATGTTGCATATCCATCTCTTTGGTGAATGTCTGGATTTACAAGAGCAAACTTTTTCACTTTCTTGGGAACTTCCTGGTTAGGCAGAAACTTTCAAATGCATCATGTTGGGATATGTCTATTATTATTGGTAGTAATAGGTTAACAGTTGGACTTGATTGTCTTAAAGGTGTCTTCCACCCTCGATGATTCTGTGATTATTTTTACTAGTATTTCTCTGCATGATAATCTTTCTCCCATTCTTCTGCCTTTAGGTTTTTATAAGCTTTATAAAGCATACCTTTTTTTTCCAGTGGAAAAGAAAGGAATTTCAGTTCTCTCACACAACTTTGTGCTTCTTCAATCATCTTTTCACAGACTCTTGAGCCTCACATTCCCATTTATGTCATGTTGCTAGTGTCACAGAGGAGCCTGTTCACCTATTTTCTGTAGTATTATGCAGGTTGCTTTCCCAATCTTTTTATAATCTTTCTTCTTTCCACATCATTTTAAGGTTCTTTACTGCTGTCTTTGAAGTCATGTTATTCAGTCCTGTGGGAAGCCTGATTTTACTTTTTCTCTCCCTTTCCCACTATTTCACTTTCTTAGAGTTCTCATCTGCTTTTCATCTTGTCCATGTTATTTTCTCATGTATTACAATGTATTTTAAATTCAGCTGGATAGGAATTTCATCTTCCTATGGTTGTAAACTGCTTTTTACAGATGGAGATATAAGCAGTGTAAATATGTATTAATATTAGCTGTTACTTATTCATCACCTACATGACCAAAGTCTTCTTAGCAATACCAGTAGGTCCTGGTCCTCTTACAAGCTGCAAATAAAACTAGCTCATGATCAATTTTTTTTATTCTACAAGTCTTGTAGGTTTTAACTTCTGATCCCATCCTAAAATGGCACCTTAACTTTTGATACCAGCTTTGCAAAGTTCAAACTACAATTGCATTCATACACAACATGACTCAAGTTTTACTTGTCATGAATATTTTTGTGTTCGAAATGCATCCAAAGAATGCAGCTTTTCTGAGCAACCAAGCAACATATATCTTTCAAATGAACAAAAATTCCCAAATACTTTCTTACAGTATCTGTCTAATGTCATTGTATTAAATTTAAAGGGAGATAGGTATGAGAAACCTAATCATGAGCCAGCAACATGCCCTTGTTGCCAAGAGGGCCAACGAGATCCAGGGCTGAATAGGGAGAAGTGTGGCCAGCAGGTCAAGGGAGGTCATTCTCCCCCTCTACTCTGCACTGGTGAGGCCACAACTGGAATACTGTGTCCAGTTCTGGGCTCGCCAGTTCAAGAGGAACACGAAACTACTGGAGAGAGTCCAATGTAGGGCAACCAAGATGATTAAG
Organism: Gallinago undulata; assembly: GCA_026546715.1. Lineage (NCBI taxonomy): Eukaryota > Metazoa > Chordata > Aves > Charadriiformes > Scolopacidae > Gallinago > Gallinago undulata. The sequence goes on along the minus strand of JAOTQQ010000001.1, from coordinate 145,954,148 downwards.
GGATTAGAGCACCTCCCTTACGAGGAAAGGCTCAAAGAGCTGAGAGAAGACTGAGGGGAGACCTTATCTATGTTTACAAGTTCATAAAGGGTGGGTTGAAGAATGATGAAGCTGGACTCTTTTCAATGGTTTCCGGCAAAAGGATGAGGGGCAACAGGCATAAACTGGAACATAGGAAGTTCCACTCAAATATGAGGAAAAACTTCTTTACAGTGAGGGTGACAGAGCGCTGGAACAGACTGCCGAGAGGTCATGGAGTCCCCTTCTCTGGAGATTTTCAAGATCCGCCTGGATGCAGTCCTGAGTAATGTGCTCTGAGCAATCCTGCTTTAGCAGGGGAGTTGGACTAGATGATCTCTAGTGGTCCCTTCCAACTCTGTCAAATCTGTGAATCCATAAACAGCTACATCTATTTAAAAAGACAGTAATTTATTTGTCTACAAATGTTCATTTTTGAAAAGAAGTTTTTCCCAAGTCAGAGAAAAATGAATAGGTAGACATTTTCTAGTTAATAACTTTTATTTACCTTTGTATGTAAGTGTATAAAGGAAGAGTAGTGAAAGGACAAGGGGCAACAGTTTAAATTGGAAGAGGGGAGATTTAGATTAGAGACTAGAAAGACATTCTTTACGGTGAGGGTGGTGAGACACTGGAACAGGTTGCCCAGGGAAGTTGTGGAAGCCCCATCCCTGGAAGTGTTCAACGCCAGGCTAGATGGGGCTTTGGGCAACCTGGTCTAGTGGGAGGTGTCCCTACCTACGGCAGGGGTGTTTGAACTCAATGATCTTTGGGGTCCCTTCCAATCCAAAACATTCTATGATTCTATGATAAAGAGACATGTCTGGGACAAGCTTATAGTGTTCCTGGCCTTGGCTTATTCTGACAGGTATGGACCCAGTCTGGGATAGCCTGACAGCAAGAGGAATAGACTCCAGCTAAAACGACATCTCTAGCATTTTGCTAGCTATCTATCTTTCTAAATCTATATTTGGTTGATACCTCTGCCCTCTTGAAACTGGCAGAGAGTTTTTTGAGTAGGCATAGTGCCACCTCAACAGATGGTCATAGGCAAAGGCATGCCAGAGAACCAGTATGTGCATCCCATTTGAGTATTAAGCAATGGATTTCCATCCAAGAACGTCAAAACAGCAGTCAATGCAGAACATCTGAGCCTGTGGTTAAGGGGATATGCTGAATATTTCCACTCAGAGCTAGATTAACTTTCAAAATTATTTTTTTTAAAAAAAAAAAGAACAAGAGATAAAATGTTCTCCAGCTGTGAGATTTTGGGTCTAACAAATCAAGAATAGAAATATTTAATGAAATCCTCACCTTTAACAGCTCCCTTCACATCAAGCACCTGAAATCCCTCCAAATAAATAAAAATAGGTTTCTATGACATGGCTCAACTTCCTGGTGAATAGTCTGATTGATGGCAGAAATTAGACCTGCAGATTACACATCACGGTAGCCCACGTCTGCTTTCTGTTAAATACAGCCCAGTCCTGTTCAGGGTATGTCACACACCATGTCAATTCAAAGTGGCATGCCCTGGTAAATAATACTGTGTTTGTGCCAAAAAGCTTTAGTGCGTCTATAACTGACAATGCTCTTTGCACTGGCAAAATAAAAACTATTAGTGCAAAAAGAGTAATTCTAAATTACATATTCTATGTCTTTCTTTTCATTTCTCTGAGCCTCTACCAGTGTACAAGGCAAGTTTAAGCCCTCTAAGTGGTCAGAGGACTAGGGGGCTCGTGCCAACTGACCCTCAAGTCACAAGGTGTCAGTAGCTTATAGAGATACAGCCATGGTGGCTACCAGGTCGAAAGGTGTTGTTAGAAAAGCTGTGGGCACCCAGACAGAAGTCCCCTGCAAACATGCAGGCATCCAGGCCTCCGGCTGCAGAGAGTGCTGGAGTCTGGCACTGCAACAAAGGGCAGCGGGGACAACACCTGAGTCAGATGTGAACAGGTGAATGACCTGCTCAGCCTGGTGGCCGAGCTGAAGGATGAAGTGGAGAGGTTCAGGAGTATCAGGAAATGCGAGAGAGAGACCGAGTGGTGGGCCCACTGCCTGAGAGTAATGGAACAGGTTGAGGCCCCAAATAAATTAGAGGACCCCCTCCCCTCCTGTAACCAAACAATAGGAGGTGATCTCAGAGAAGGGGGGAAATAGAAACAGGTCCCTGCTCAGGAAAGCAGGCGACTCCCCTCCCAGCCCCCCCCCACCTTACCAGTTACCCCTGCAGACCAAGTATGGGGTCCTACAGGAGGAACTGGCTGTTGGAGAGGAGGACAATACACCCAGACTGGAGAAGTCAGAAAGAACAAGTCACCATAGACCTGGCATCACTATGAGCTCCACAAGGAAAAGCAGACGGGTCATTGCTGTAGGTGACTCTCTATTGAAGGGGGCAGAGGGACCAATATGCCGCCCTGACCCCCTTCACAGGGAAGTCTGCTGCCTCCCTGGGCAGGGATGTGATGGACAAACTTCCAGCCCTAGTAAACCCCTCTGATTATTACCCCATTAGTATTCCAGGAGGATAGTGATGAAGTGGGTAGGAGGCCAAAGTCAATTAAAAGAGATTTTAGAGCCTTGGGACAGCTGCTTAAGGGATCAGGAACACAAGTTGTATTCTCCTCTATCCCTTCAGTGGCAGCCATGAATAAGGAAAATAATGTGAAGAGACAACAGGTCAATTCATAGCTCCAGGACTAGTGTCATTGGCAGGGCTTTGGGTTTTTTGAGCATAGGCAGCTATACGAGACACCTGGCCTGCTGGTGGCAGGTGGGATGCACCTGTCCCAGAGGGGGAAAAGAATTTTGGGGCAGGAGTTAGCAGGACTCATTGACAGGACTTTAAATTAGATATGAGGGGGGAGGGGGAAATAACTGGGCCTGTCAGGATTAAACCCAAGGGTAGTATGCAAGGGCTTGAAGGATGCAGTATTACCACACCAGGGTTAGAGGGAGGGGGTGCTAATAAGGGCCTTCAGCCTGGCTCCCTGAGCCAAGCTGGTGACCCTTCACTTCAGTCAAAGTCTTATGGTCATGAGCCAGCAGCTCCCAGGATAGATAAAAATCCTGAGGCAAAGGGAATCCAGGAATCACAGATAAAACACGAAGGATGGCCACCTGAAGAGCAACACGAAGGAAATGGAGCCATTCCAGCCAGTAATTCAGCCTTATTAGGAGCCCAGCTGAATTGCCTTTACAGAAATGCACACAGCATGGGCAACAAGCAAGAAGAGTTAGAGACGCGCGCACACCTCCAGGGCTACAATCTTACCAGCATTACCGAGACGTAGTAGGATGGCTCTTATGACTGGAGTGTTGGAATCGAGTGTTACAGACTCTTCAGGAAGGACAGGATGGGAAGACAGGGAGGGGGTGTTGCCCTCTATGTCAAAAACCAGCTGGAGTGTGCGGAGCTCCACCTGGGGATGGATGAAGACCTGATGGAGAGGTCAGGATTAAAGGGACAACAGGGGCAAGTTGGGGTCTGCTACAGAGCACCAAACCAGGGTGATAGGAAGGATGAGGCCCTCTATAGACAGATAGGAGCAGCATCGCGCTTGCATACCCTGGTCCTCATGGGGGACTTCAACCACCCTGATATCTGTTGGAAGGACAACACAGCAGGGCACATGAAATCCAGAAAGTTCTTGGGATGCATCGGTGATAACTTTCTTCTTCAAATGATCAAGGAGCCAACAAGGAAAGAAGCCATGCTGGACCTTGTCCTTACTAACAAGGAGGGGATGATGGGGAATGTCAAGTTCAAGGGTAGCCTTGGCTGCAGTGATCATGAAACCGTAGAGTTCAAGATTCATAGAGCAGTGAGGAGGGTGTGTAGCAAGCTTGCTACCCTGGACTTCAGAAGAGCAGACTTTGGTCTCCTGAGAAATCTGCTTGGGAGGACAGCGTGGGAAAAAGACCTGGAGGGGAGAGGGGCCCAAGAGGGATGGTTGATATTCCTGGATCGCCCCCTCCAAGCTCAGGAAAGGTGCATCCCAAAAAAGAAGAAGTCAGGCAAAATAGCCAGCAGGCCTGCATGGATGAATAAGGAACTGCTGGTCAAGCTCAGAACCAAAAAGGAAGCCTATAGAGATTAGAAGCAGGGACAAGTAGAATGGACAGAATACAGAGAAATGGTCCAAGTGGTCAGGAACAAGATCAGGCAAGCAAAAGCCCAGGCAGAACTAAATCTAGCCAAGAACATCAAAGACAATAAGAAAAACTTCTACAGATATGTCAGGGACAAAGGCAAGACTAGGAAAGTTGTGGGCCCTCTCCAGAAGGAAATGGGAAACCTGGCCACCCAGGATATGGATAAAGCTGAGCTACTGAACAACTTCTTTGCCTCAGTCTTCACCGGCAAGAGCTCAAACCACACTGCCCAAGTCACGGAAGGCAAAAAGACGGGCCCTGCCAATGAAGAACTGCCCACAGTACAAGAAGATCAGGTTTGAGACCTCTTAGGAGCCTTAAGGTTCTTAAGTCCATAGGATCGGATGAAATCCATCCACGGGTCCTGAGGGAGCTGGTGGATGAAGTTGCTAAGCCGCTTTCCATCATATTTGAGAAATTGTGGCAGTCTGGTGAAGTTCCCACAGACTGGAAAAAGAGGACATAACCCCAATATTCAAAATAGGGAAAATTCTTTACTTTGAGGGTGGTGAGACACTGGAACAGGTTGCCCAGGGAAGTTGTGGATGTCCCATCCCTGGAAGCATTCAAGGCCAGGCTGGATGGGGCCTTGAGCAACCTGCTTTAGTGGGAGGTGTCCCTGCCCATGGCAGGAGGCTTTGAACTGGATGATCTTTGGGGTCCCTTCCAACCCAAACCATTCTACGATTCTATGATTTCTTATAGTGACCTATAGCAGAAGGAAAGCCCTGAATGAAAGCAGTATATTGAGTAGTTTCAGTTGGGTCAAGGTTAACATTTATGTTCAAAAAATAAAGACATTGCTAATAAATGGGTCATACGGTTCTAAGGATTATATTGTTAAGGTAAAAGCTGATGACATTTGGAGAGGGAAGTATTAAGAAAGTTTGCACATTCTTATTCCAGGACTTAAAAATGAAACCATTTTTGGAATTTATTTTAAAGTCATATGAAATTTATGTATCAGAGAAGGAGCTGAATGCCAGGATGAGAAGAAGCTGCCATTACCTATTGTTAAGACCTACACCCACCAGGGAAGGGACACTACTGTGGCTCTCCTTAAGCTACCAGCCCTGCATCTTGCCTGACTCATTTTCCCTTGTATCTCTGACATTTCAGGCTGTATCTACACAGAAAGATGCTGATCTATTTATTTCGGTCTAGGTGTAGCAGGTCAACTCTCATTATTTCATTCCACTTTGCTACCTAACATTCTAGTTTCCTTGGTAATCACAGTGTCAATGAAGATTTGTGATTATGCTTCTCAATTGCAAGGCCTTTGCTAAAAAAAAAAAAAAGAAGAAAAAAAAAGAAAAAAAAAAAAGACAAAACAGTGAAACTATTAGGTTCTGACAAAACTCATTGTTCTGAGTTTACTTCTTGTTAGCCATAGCATGGATACCTAAAATTACACAAAATCATAGAAGGTTAGGCCAACAAACTGCCCAATTGTCATTATTTTTAGCAATATAATTTCTGGGTTACTAAAGCCTAGTGGAAAACAACGCTCTGCTGAATGTCATCATCAGCATAAGCATTGTTAAGAACTGGATAGAGCATTTAGGTCTGCTGAGAGTAGATTTTTTCACTAACAAAAAGGGGAGGTGAAGTGTTGCTTTCTCAATTCTAGCCTAAATAATTAAACAACAACAAGATTCAAACAGGACTATAGGGGAAAAAAAAGGAGCACTTGTACACTGTATATCATATATCTTTCCCACCACCCACAGCATTAATGTTTGAGGTTCATACTACAATGGACAACCTATAGGACAATTCTAGAAAGTGTGGTCTCTGTACTATGCAGTTTAAGGAAAAATTAATATTCGTTTTTTCACATGCAAGAAAAGGTGTTCCAAGCCTCCTGTTTACATCAGTGTCTTCTGCCTCCAGAGTGATGCAAGCCTCTTTCACCTTTTCCAAATTAATTGGAAAAGTAGCCCTTCACAACTCTACTTTCACAGTTGTCTGCAAACTTGGCTACTTAAGTTCTAAAACAGCTCTTCAACTGCTTTTCATCCGTCCCTCCTTCTCCCCCATACATTTCATGATGTTTTAGGTGTTCTCTACACGATGACTCTCCTCTTGCACTGGCTGAGGAATGGCAACTAAAATGGCAAGGAAACTGGAGAAGCAAGTACCCATTCTAACTCCTAGGGAATATTTGCATTACAGTTTAAAGATGCATTTGTAGATAAACATGAAGGTAGTTGATGCTGGTACCAATTTCATTGAAACACTTCATCCCAGCAGTCAGTGTAGGAAGGAGACTGGCTTTTACATGGGGTACTGATGAGATTTCCAGCTCAGCTCTGTCTTGTTGCACAGCATACTGCTATCCATGCCTGCATTAGCCGGGTTACACAAGCTGCTCCAGTGCAGGCTTCTCCCTTGTCTTTTTGCTGTGATAACAGTTTTCATTTCTATATATTTGGAATACTCTTTCATACGACTCCAGATGTGATAATTTCCATATTAATTCTCCCAGGATAGATTAAATATTGGGGAAATTCTGTTGATTTTATGTAAATGAGATAGTTGGGAAGCAGCAAGACAGTAATTTCCTATATAAACACGTAAGTTGTCTTTCTGCAGGGAAATATTTATTACCCAGAAAACATAAAAAGATTGAAACAAGGCTTTCAGCTCTCCCCAAAATGCTCTGAATGCTTAACAGAAATAGTTTTCCTTGCAGTTATACTGTGAAATAGCACATAAATAATGTTCAAAGTTTTTCTTTGCAGCAGTTTCTACAGAAATTTGAATTTTCATATTCACGTTATATGAAAACCAGGGGCCAGGCAGTATTTGTCCAGTGGTCTGTTGTTGAAGAGAAGGGTAGGAATTGCTGTGTTAGAAATGTCTTCTAGAAGAGAATGAAAGCAGCAAGACAAATATGAAGCCATGGGAACTGAGCTGCAACGAGAAGAACTCAGCCCTGGCTTGAGACTGTTTGCCTGTATGCAATATTTCTGTACCATCCAGAGTTGCTGGGGATGTAGTTTTTGATTGCTCTGACATATTATCTACAGTTAGATCCCCAAATCAAATAATGTTGAGAAGGCTCTGGGCAGCTTGCTGAAGGCAGGCATTTTGCCTGGGGTGCTAACTGCAGTCTCTGTGTCCCTCCCTATCGCAGAACTCTGCTTTGCAGTCGGCAATGTTTGCTAAAGAAAGGTCTCCTATTCCTCATAACGGGCATGTTATCAGAGCTCCTTTTCTGCCCTCTTCTTTTTTATTACTCTTTTAGCCTTTCCTTACTCTCCTTTCAAGCAGTGCCTAGCTCCAGGGGTGCTTCTGCATCTAGATTTCCTTTGATATACCAACATCCACATCCTAGTGACTCTGGCCTAGATAGGACTGAATGAACAATTCTCAGAAGCTCAAGACTTCCAAAATAGCCTAGGTCAAAGCACAAGGGAATTCATTAACGCATTACATTAAAAAAGCAGTTTCTGGGAAGTAGTTGGCAGTTGTACGCTGTTACTTGTGAGTCCTTCTCATTTCTTTTCTTTTTCACCAGTTGGTACAGTGTGCGTTTTTTTCACTTCTCTACTCTGAATTGGAACCCTGAAATAAGAAGAGACTTGAAAAAGCAAACCTTGAAGGTTCAAGAGTTGGTATTAGCCTTCTGAAGCTCTTCCCAGAGATTTGACATTTGATAAGGATGTTGTCCTCAAATCAGGTGCCACTCATCATTTGTCCAATGTCCTAATGTTGAAAAGACAAGAGCTACTCCAGAGAAGTGCCTCTTTCTGGAGTAAAAGACGCAAAGAAGAAAAATGAACATGAAAGAGAGTCCAATGAGCTGGAAAAGGGTTATTTCAGGATGCGTGTCTATGTTCCTGAGGAGCTCAGAAAACTGGGGAAAGAAATAATTGAGTAAATGTAACTGCTCTTTTACCTGGACTAATGGTGATTCATTTTTCCATAATGGATAAAAAGATCTGATATAATGGAAGCACACATCGGTTATCTTTCTTTTATGTGTTACACAGAAAATAAACCGGACACCTCACTGCAGAGCTTCAGTTTTACAATAATATACCTCCACTGATTTTTCAAGCAGTTGGTAACACCCTTGAGTAAAACAGTTGTGGAACAGATCCAGAATATGTATTATTTAATATCCATAAGGGACTATAAATAGCAGCATATACATCCTTTAAGAGAGTGGGGCTGTGTAAAGGTTTGAATAGTTTTCATAATATTTTCCTAGTTTTGTTTTTCATCTTTCAGGATTTTTGTATTTCAGCAAACAATCACAAAACAGTAAACTGCGTGCATATCCCTGCAAAGGCTAAAAGATCAGTTGTAATGATTTAACTTGAGATCTGACACACCTCTATTGGAAATGATCCACTTTTAAGATGAAAACTATGCAAAAGTGGAATACATTTGCTGTTTGCAAAAAATGCTAGTATTCTCTACATTTGAGGGTTTTGAAACTGAATCTGAGCAAGGAGTTTCCTGCAAAATACACATATTTACTAATCAAACTGTTTACATGATTTCTCTACTCCCTCCTTGCACTTACCAACACCTTTTTTCACTCCAAAAATAAGAAAAAATATTGTATCTGTGCTTTATTTATAGAAAAAATAATATAAAAGTAGGTGTGATTCTCTGCAGACTACTTATTGGATTTTTCCCAAGTCTTTTTGATTACTAGTTTACACTAGTTACTAGTGTTACCTATTCACAATACAGGATCACAATATCTAAATCCTGATATGTGAAAAAATTCCCTTCTAAAGGCTTGAAGCCTTTACCAGCATGTCTGAGATGGGGAAAACAGTATGAGTCCAGTGACTTAAGGGATAAAAAAGGATTTTCTGGATTAATATGTAGTGTATGTTTTTTTCTTCCAGCATTATATGCCACTTGCCAGAACTGTTTGATGCTGTGAATTAGCTGCAATTTTTAATTTCATGAATAATTCACAACTCACTGCAGTGATTCCAGAAAGTCATAACATCGTATCATACATTCATATCAGTGCTCAACACTGGAGGGAATATTGTTTTGTTTCTAGAAAGTGTTATGATATCTTGGAGAGTAGGTGTAGTTCAGCTAAACATTAATAAAGACTCTTGTGTGCCTATGTCCATTTTCTTCCTAATCTTCCATATAACTCACAGGTACAAATCTTCTTTAACTATGGGCCCCAATCCAAAGTTACTCCATGGCCTGCACCCAGGATTTCGTCACTTATTGTGCATTTCAATGGCATTTCTTCCATTTTCTTGACTTATCAGAATTTTGCCTTCAGGCCACCAAATAGTCAATAAAGTAGATGTTGCAGATCCCATCTGAAACTAAACTGAACTTCAAAAAACATTGCTATCACTTTTACTTGCAGACATCTACAGAGAACAAGAGGCAGCATAAATCAGGAGAGAAAATGATCCTGAAGTGGAAGTTTTACCACTGAGAGGGCCAACATTTTATCTCTGATAATGATGATCTCAGCTAATAGGGAAGAGATCTTCAAACACTCCAACAAGGTTTCTAAGCCTTCCTTTCTGAGATACAGAAAATTCATGCTGTTCCAGGGCAAATTCATTAAATTCATGCAGGACAGGACGGGAACCATCGTCACAGAGCATGTGTGAAATGAAAACTTAATAAATGTAGTTATGGACCAAAGAGAGAACCCTAGAAATGTGCAGCCTTGCAATTCTTATTTATCCAATATCTTGGGCAACTCCCTGAGTAGGGAAGCAGAAATGCACTAGCTTAGAGCAACTCCAAACTGATGGCTTCAGGGAGCACAGATGGGGCTTATCCTCATGTGTTGTGACAGATCAGTTCCCCACCACAGACGACTTGCTAAGTTCACAGTAGGTCTCAGAAGTCTGAAAGTGAGAGAGTCAGCCTTCAGCATTCACAGAAAGGCTTGTTTTTAACTGCACATAGAGGAAGAAACATGTATCTGTCCTTCTGGCACACTACCTGCAAATCAGGGACAATGGGAAAAGTACAGAGGCCAGATTATCTGCATTTTGCTGAATCATGTACAACTCAGCAAAAGGAGGATAAAATGCAACTAAATTGGAATGGCAGCATTTCATGCTCTTTTGCCCTAGTGGCAAAACAAAGTTCAAAAAAAGAAAGGTTTTAGTCCGAGATATCTAGCTAAATACCTGAAATCATTTGTACAGACTCTCAGAACTTCTTAGTTATTCTTAACTTCCTGCTATGAATAGGCTTTTGATGATTTTCCATAAAGTCCCCGTGTTTGGGGGTCTTTCAACAGTTAAAATAATTTTAATATGATATGATGTTAACACAGTAAAATAAGGAAAGTTAATGGAATTTTTTGCCATCAATGGTTATGAATAAATTAGGGGTTATTTGGAGTAATAAATATCCATACTGGTGGATAAATGGTAGTGAGTTTCAGGGTCCATGGAAATTGTCCAATGAATCATTGGGATTTAGATCACATTTTTTAGTCAAAGCAGACAAAGGTTTGCTTAAGAAATTCAGAAACGCTAGGAGAAATCTACCTATAGCACTGCAAAACTGTTCATTGGAGCTAATAAGATTGACTCAAACCGGCAGACAATTGAACTATTATTCCTTTGAAAATAAAGGATTAGAAACTCGTGCACTCAGATATGGTTTCAGTTGAAATAGAGAGAATTTGGTTTGATAGACAGGGAAGGGAGTGTCTCTCTGTTTCTGACTCTAAGAAGTTAAATAAGACCCTAGAATAGCATTCGCAGCAGGTTTTCACCGTGTCTAAGACAGTGATAATGATGAGAATAATACATTTCCCTGGTAGGGTTCCACTTAGAACACAGTGTTCTGTTCTTGTCAATTCAGATTAAACAAGATATTGCAGGATTTGAAAACCATAGAGGGAAGGTGCAGTGAACTATAAAGAAGGAATTGTACAAAAACAAGTAAACGTGTGTTTTAGAGGTTCAGGGAAAGCTAAATGGGTAACATCTTGAACATGTGTACAATAAATCTGACAGGTGTGACGATACAGCTCCTGTAGCCATGTGTGAATGTATCCGTCCACAGCAGTGTTCTATAAATATTATAGACAGAAACTGAATAGAAATTATGTTTAAGGTTGCCCAAATACCCACTACAAAATAATGTTTTTGATGAAATACTAAATAAGTCATTTACATATCCAGTTATATAGGTTTTGTTTTTCTAATATACATTATACACTGGCCTATGAAGATGTCGGGGCACTTTTCTGCTAAGGGTTTGACAGTTTCCAAAAATGATATCATAGAAATACACTTTTTTCCCTATTTAGAAAATAATTTTGAAGTCATTTTACTGTCAGTCGCTAGTCTTTTTCATGTACTTCAGAGTGAAGGCTTGAAATACCTTTGAGTTGAGTTGTTCTGCTGTCTTTCGCTATCCCCAAGAAAACTCAGTGCCATAAAAGAATCTGGGAAATTTTGATCTTAGTTCTGCACTGATCTGACAGAGTTCAGCAGCTTTGGACAAACTAGAGTCCTTTTCCACCGAACTTTTCTTCACATGTCCTTAACATGGTCAAACTGTGTTTGCACTTTTGCACAGAATGGTGTAACCTCTGGGATCACTACTAGATTTTCACCTGCAAGGAGAGTTGCTGCACTCAGATGCAAGAGGCCGTCCCTGTTACAGAGACTAAGCTCCCATTCCTTCTTCTCTTGGTGGCCTCCAAGTGTGGGGGAAGCTGGTGTCAGATGAAGGGTAGATGAGCAGCAAGTGGGAGTTGCAGACCAGGAGAAGATCTCCACTTGGAGATGTGGAGGGCTGGAGAACCTCTCCTATGAAGACAGGCAGAGAGAGTTGGGGTTTTTCAGTCTGGAGAAGAGAAGGCTGGAAGGACACCTTATAGGAGCCTTCCAGAACCTGATGGGGGCTGACAGGAGAGATGGGGAGGGACTCTTTATCAAGAAGTGTAGCAATAGGACAAGGGGTAGTGGTTTTAAATTGAAAGAGGGAAGACTTAGATAGTAGAAATAAATTCTTTACTGTGAGGGTGGTGAGGCACTGGAACAGGTTGCCCAGGGAAGTGGATGCCCCATCCCTGGAAGTGTTCAAGACAGAGCTTGGATGGGGCTTTGAGCAACCTGCTCTCGTGGGAGGTGTCCCTGCCCGTGGCAGGGGGGTTGGAACTCGGTGATCTTTAAGGTCCCTTCCAACTCTAACCATTCTATGATTCTGTGTGAGCTGGGGGTGGAAAACAGAGCTGGGGAGAGAGGCAGGGAGAGAGCAGAAGGTGGTGGCAAAAAGCGGGCCAACAGGGAGTCTGATTTGGAGAGAAGGAAACTGAGGTGGAGAAGAGGAGCTGTGTTGTCTGACAACTGGGTAGGAGGAGAACAGGGACAGAGACATGCTGTTTGCATAGGGAGGATTGCCTATAGACTGCTCTTTTTCAGAACTAGAAACTGAGCCCAGAGCATACATCTGTGCACTGTGTGGCAAAATACCTTGTCCTATTCCACGCTAGTCTAATCAGCCGCCTAAATAGCCATTAGGGGCTCACAGTTGCCACCAGCTTTTTCACTAGATGATAAACATAAACCTAGGGAGCCAGGAGTCTGAACCCTGCCTTGTAAACCCCAGATCAGAACCTAGTATTTTTCTGTCTGATTAGATACCTATGTGAAAGGGGCTGCTTTTTCCTGGGAGTGGCATATCCACTTACTTATTTATTATTAGGTAAAAAACGCTCACGCTTTTTAAAGAATATTAAGCTTGCAAAGTCAATTCAAAGGTTGAGAAAGACCAGAACTAACATTGCTAGTGCAGTCCGATTTTTACAATATCTTTAATTACAGGATCAAATATCATCTTCTACAGCGCCCTTGTCTCAGTCAGGATGGACATGATATGTGGATGAACTGGGATGTGTGGGGATTGAGTTATGGTGCCATTAGTGTCTGAGTGTAGATTCAGGCCACCCTGATTGCAAAGCAAAGTACATGCATTTAAGACACTTGCTCTGGCAGCTCAAAGACACTCAGGGATGAAGGTTAAAGGGTGAAGATTAAGCCAGCAATGTATAGTAGATACCTCTACTTAACAGCAAATATTCCCATATTTGAATTGAATTAATGGTGTATGTTTCAGTTTTATCTACAGACCACCTTCCTAACCACCATTAACTGTCTCATTTCCAGACTCATGCCAGCAATTGTTCCTGTGGAGAGTTTTTAAGAGGATATCCCATTATACAGAATAGCAAATGTCCATTAAGTCACTAATTGAGAAAATGTCTATCCAAATTGCTCATTTCTCTCGAATGAACTGTTTTACCTAGCAGATCCAGAAACTTTTGCCCAAGACCTGCGTGTAGAAAACACGTTTTCTTTTCATTTGAAATGGAATACTGAACTCCAGGAGCTACGAACAGCTTCCAGTTATCTTTTTTAAATTAAAAGAAATCACAAATTAAAAGAAGACCCATAAGGAACATAGAAACTTGTTTCTATTTTCTGTCCCTTTCTATCTGCCCAGCTGTATTCACAACTACAGCTGGTACAGAGCCCAAATAAATGTTGCTGCAGAGAAATGTATCCATTTTAGTGTAGTAGCTTGTGTGATTTCTCATAAATGCTTTACAATAATGACAGCCACAGCTCGGAAGCTATCATGGTCTTTTTCCCTGGAGAGCAATATGCGAACCATACTTGGTGTTTAACCTTTTCTGAGAGGGCAAATGTGGCAGGAGTCAGGCATAATCAAGAACTAGAGGGGGGAAACTATATAATCAAACACATTTTTCAAAATTGTCATTCAAATAGATTGTTCTGGTTTGTTTCAATGGGTCTTTTTCTTGGTTTCGGTGAGGGGCAAGGGGTTGGGGAGAGGGGCGCTAGCTGTAAAAACACTTCATCTGGTCAGATTAAAAAAAAAAATAAATAAAGCTTTTCCACATTAATTTACATATTGACCAGACAGTTACCTCACTCGACTGAATTGGGGACCTCCCTTTGGAAGGTCTTTTCCCCATGTGGGGCAAAGTGAGAATATCAGGTTTGTACAGGCACATGCCCTCCACCTCCATGTGTCCACGGAGCTACAGCACATTGAAGATCTGCTCATGCCTTTGGCCTTGCAACAGCAAAGTCTTTGGTAGCTCTTGCAACTGATTTCAGTGCATGCAGGATGAAACCACTCATGAGGATGCAAAATACCCACGGTCATCTCTAAACTTGAAAGAAAGAGCTAAATAAAAGATTCTAAATTCATTTGCAGTAGTATACTGTACTATGCTATGTTAACGGTAGCCTGTCTTTACTGCTAAAGAGCACACACGAGCTTCTAATCTGAATACAGATCCTTTATTAACTCACTACTGAGCATGAGCCTTTGTGTCTGGAACAAAGTGTTGCTGCGGCAGCCAGATACATATGAAAGACCTTTGTGCTGTAATGGCCACTGCTAGTGTGTTTTACGCTCTCAAAAATCAGAGCTATTGCTACGTATTTAGCATATTACAAATACATATCTCACAACTAATTTGACATAAAAATTGTTGTAGTCGTTGTTCTGAGGGGGGAATTATTTGTTCGGAGTTTTTTTGTGTTTTTTTTTTCTGTTCCTTAAGTGCTAGGGAGGTAAATGAGAACATAATTACATTGTCAAAGTCAATAATAGCAAGCAGCCTCTGTCAGGTCTTGCTGTGCTCAGCACTGTTTCACAGGAACTGCTGGGGAGCTCTTCCGCCACCAATCCATTTGGCTCCATTTAAGAACTGAGTACAGGAAGGTAGTTATTGTACAAGATTAGTTTCCTGTATGCTGCAAATTGGCAGTAGCAGAAAAATACAGGGTGAATTTATTAGCTTGCAAGGTCAGCTAATAAAAAGAAAACTATGTAGCTCGGACTGTTGTTTACTCTAAGTCGGATGGCTTATTAGACTTCATGCAAAATTTAAACTAGTTAACTCCTGCATTTCCAGCCTGCAAAATCATTACAGAAAAAAGAAAAAAAAAAAAAAGGAAAAAAAAGACCCCAGCTTTAATACAAAGCATGGTCTGCATGTTCATATTCAAGGAATTTAGCAGGGTTAGAATGCCCTGCTCTTTAAAAAAAACTGTACTAAATATCCAGACCTTGAGATCCACAGACAACTGTATCAGTTGTGTTTTGTCACTAATACAGAAAGACTATGATGATAAAGCTGATCCTATAATAGTTCATTTGTGCAATGACCACTAATATCAAGTTTGGGGAGAGATTGCTGTTGCTAATGAGATAGAGAATTTGGCCTTAAAACATATTTTAATTTAAGTTCAAGGGAAAAAACCCCATAATATTTGGACAAAAGGTAGTATTTAAGATGATAACAACATTGTGGTGTTCCTGGGGAACAATATATGATGTAAATTTGTTTTATATGTGCCTTTTCTTTCCACAGACTACAAATGGACTGACAAAACAGTACCATTATTTCAGTAAAAAAGTAACTCTGTACTTACGTTTCTCGAGAATCTGAACACATACACACACACACAACAGTGGAAACCTGGATAAAAAGAAAGGTTTTGAACTCTGTTGTAATACATGTACAATAAACTTACTCCAGATTAGCAGTCAGAAATTCCAAGTACTTAAATTTTTGAACTGGATTTTTTTTAAGCTCCTAAATATGTTAGGTAGTCATAGCAGTTAAGTGCCCAACGTACTTTGAAGTATATGAGGCACTCATTCACATCACTTCTTTCCTATGGAAAAGATTCAGGCTGAAGCCTTTATATATACTAATGTGGGCACTTTGTAGCAGCCCAGCACACCTACCTTCTGCTCCTCACAGAGGCATAGCGTCACCTGCTCTTTGGGCAGAACACCAGGACTTAAGCTTTCCTTCTTGCTGCTGGTCATAAGGTGGAACAATGGGACACATTACCAGCCTCCCTTTTTCATCTTATCCAGAAATCAGCACTCAGATCTGTCTCTTTTAAATAAATAGGTCAGTGTCTCTGCCTTCTCCACCTGGTAGAGGCATATATCCTCCTGTGTGTCATGGATTCATCCCTAGAAAGTGCAGTGGTTAGTTTTGACAGATAGCAAGGCATTACTATTTTTTAAATGAAAATTAACGTAACACAGGGCATACAGGCAGGAACTTAATACACAGTTTAAATACACGTGTGCTGGAGAGGCAGGGCCAGGATCATCAACACCATCCCATCAACTGCCAACTCAACATCTGATAACAACACAAGAGTTGTGAGAATTGCTGGTTTGTGGTGACCAGAGGCACTGACTGCTTTTTAAATGAAAAGACAAGGAAAGGCTGCTTGCAGGCCTAAGATATTGACTGGTAGAACTCTTAACAGCATGAGATCAAATTTTGCTGATCTTGTTCAGCTGCTCTTGTTTATTCTGAAAGGTCTGCTGAGCTACTCCACCTGTGACACCAAACACCCAAAGTCAGTCTTCAAGAGCAAGCATCTTTCTAAAGAGAAACATCTGAACAGTTTATCGTCTACCTTAGAAGCTCACTGTTCATCAGATTCAATTAAGTCAATGAAGGGTGAAGGATGGAAAAATGGGGTTATGATGACAGTTAGCAGATGAGAGTATTAAAGGAGAGCAGTAGATAGTGTGGGTTATTGTACTTTGTATACTCTTTAGTGCTGTGGGAGACTGAGCTTTCCTCTTCTTGAGGTCCAATATACCAGCAGGGTGTTTTGCCAGGACCCAGAGCACACTGATCCATCTTTGGGAATGGAAAGCTGGGCCACACTATAGCCGAGACAGAGCAGGCAAAGACGAGGCTGACTTTAAGTGGGAAAGGGTAAAACCAGGCTACTAGCCTCTGCTTTCTGGAGGTTAACATCAAAGTAATATAGAAAACTGAAACCAGAAGTTTTCTTGAGAGTAGGAACCATCTCCCTTTCTGGCTGAGGAAAGCTGGGAGTTCAGCTGCTTACACTGCTGTCTGCCTTTCTGTTGAGCGGTTAGTCTTTGATAAAAAAAAAAAAAACACCCAACAGTTATATTGCGAAATGCTGGTGGACAAAGGAACACACTTCTTCTAGCCAGACTTCCCACAGCTGATGAAGGTACACAGTCTGCCTCTAAGGCAAATGTGCAGCTCCATTGCTCAGGCAGCCTCATCCGGCTTCACTGTCCAGCCACACGCAGGGGACCTTCTGTGTGCCCAGGTGTTGGGGCACAGCTTGGCTGTGCCATGACTCATATCTGAATAAGGCCCACCACGTAGTCACACCAGCCTGCACTCAGGGAAAGGAGACCCAGGTGGGAGCCATATTATCAGGAAAACAGGGCTTTGATGTGCTCTGTGGTACAGCCAAGCAAATAAATCAGGGCTGACCCTCAGGAACCCCACTAACCCTCCAGAGATGCTCCCTGCTCACCACTGCAGCAGTTCAGTGGGGAGGCCTCTCTGCCTCACTTAGAGGTGCTCTGAGTCACCCTCCCTTACCTGAACTAGCCCAGGGTGGGATCCAGCCCCTTAAATTGGGACTCGAATCAACTTCAGCTTCTTCCTAGAACTGCCCCCTCCCTATAGACACCCCCCACTCCCACAGATGCAAGGAAAGGGGACATTTATTTTCCATCTGTCCAGTCTAAGCCTGTGAGTGGTGAGGGCAGTGGGAGAGTAAACAAGGCACTGTTCCCAGCACTGCTTATGCTTTTCTTAGTGTCGTCAGAAAAAGAGCATCAGGAGCAGGAGCAAGAACCCAGCCCCTCCCTTCTCCCAGAGGAGCACCTTCACAGCTACAGTCTCAGATGCCTTCTTGTTTATTAATCTCTCCCTTAGACTCCTACAATGCTGGACTGCCTCAACCGTGAAGCCCTAGCATGCAATTTGCATGCCCACTCCATATGATTTAGTCGTGAAGACTTCCGCAGCCAGTTTCAGATCCACTGATCTCCTGCGGCAAATGAATCAGAGCGGGAATGGAATGCAAATCTGTGGAAATAAGTAAGTCACCTAAAATGCAGTTTTCTGAAATGTCTCAAGCCACCTCTAAAAAACACAAGGAAGACAAATGTAAACTCTTTTGAAAAGGAGTGTAATGTACAGCATCAGATAGGGGGGCTAGAGCAATTTGCAGCACACAAGACTTCAATGCTCAGTTTCTTATTATCTGTAGTGAGCAGAGGCAGATGCTATGCCCTTAACACTATCATAATGTAAAATTAGAGATTAAATGTAATGATGTCAGAAGCAAACACTGACCCAGGGTTTCAGACTGTTCGACAGACCAGCCACCCAGGGTTTCTCATGGAAAATCAGCAACTACCTTAATTCAGGATCCAAAGATTACAGTCAGCAGCAAAATGCATCTTTTCCTTGTCCAAGTCATCTATAGGAAAGGAAAAAAAAAAAGACAGAAATGCTGTTTGGTGGCACATAGTTACCATAGATCAGATATAAATTCACTGATGTAGTAAAATAATTCACCAATGCCAATTCATCCTACCTGATGATCTGGACTTGGTTTCTGGGATGTCCACCGCCTCCTGAAAAATCTTGAGTGAGTCACAATGTGTTAAGAAGATTTCATTAACAGGGATTTTGAGAGTTACATTTTTATTGTCAACTAAACAGATTTGGGGGCTTTGGTAAGTGAGGACAGTCAAGAAATCGGAAGTAACTTTAATTTTCATGTGAGTCACACTGAGAGGAATATTGAAGAGTGTTTTGCAAATGCTAGTACTGAGCCAGAAAGCTTTTACTTACATACATAGCCCTGATCACTGGGGTTCCTCACCAAAATAAATGAAAACACTCACTTGAGAATTACCTCTCAGAACAAGAGTTGCTCACAGGCCGGTGTCCACCAGAGCCACATGGATGTAACCTGGAAGAAACAAGGGCAGGTGCCTCTGCCTGCTCCTCTCCATCTTGCAAAAAGGGGGCCTTGGAACAGGATAGGAGTGAACAAGCGTCCCCTTCCTTCCCCTATTCTCTCCTAGAGGGAAGGGAGATGGTGTCTTGAAATCTTACCTCAGTGACCCACTAAGGCATATGGGATTTTAACCTGTAATTTAATCTGGGCAAGGTTTAACAATGTAGCCAAGCTGGTCTAGGGCAGGAAGTAGAGGAGGTCTTCATTGAGACATGGTGCACAACAGGCAATTCCCTGTTTGAGTGAGAGGAATTTGTTATAAGTCTGCCTCTGTCGGAGAAGAGAGTCACAAAAGAAGTGGTATTGCCTGGTCTCCGGGATGGTCGAGTAATTGTGAGCAAGCCATGGCATGATGCTGAGCGAGTAAGATAAGCAGGAAAGAGTTTGCGTTTACCTGAATGGTGATTGCATAAAGCTCCCTTTCTACTGTTTAGTTATCTTGGTCCCTACAACTAAAGTAAGTGAAAATGCAAGCTCTGAGGGAGCAAGAATTTTATTCAGTTTTTAATCCTAACACAGCCTGCCTTTTAAATTACAAACTAAATCCAAGTTTTATCAATCTCTGCCCCACAGTCTTGCTGAGATTTTTCACATTCCTTTGCCAGCCAGTTTAATTAGAATTTTAAGGCTTTCATGTTCAAAGTGTCCACTCTGTACTGATGGGGTCAGCAGAGTTCAAAGGAAAGGATGAAAAACTCCAAAGTCTCAGAAACAAGTCCCAAAGCTTTATCCCAGCTTCACAAATGCTGAGAAAGTTTGGATCTGGAGGCAGAGATTGCAGTCTGAGTTTGTAGGCAGAAGGGAAAGTTATGTTTTTCACACCATGGGGCATCTCCACATGTTGTGAAGCTGATCAACCTTTCCACAAATCCTGAGCCAACAGAGATGCTCCAGAGATACTTAGTCTGGAAAAGAGAATATAGCCACTTCTCTTGCTTGCTTACCCCACCACTAGGCTGAAGATTTATGCCTGGAGAATTTCTGTCAGCAATACCAAGGTACACGTATTTATGAGGGGGCACTTGAATATAGGGGGTCATGCCAGGCATCACAGGTAAGAAATATTAGCCCTATCTTCTTGTTTGTAGTTATGACTTGTCACATTTCCCACAAAAAAAAAAAAAAGACATAAAAAGTATATAAATTACAACAATATTTACAATGTATTGCATGTTCACTGAGCTGTTTGCACATACATACCCAAATTGTTACAAGTTGCATGTCTGGTTTTTAAATTCCTTATGTTTATAGAGTAATAAGGGACATGATAAACTCTTGTGACAGCATTTCTAGTATTATGCAAAGAATACAATATAAAGATTTATTCCTACCCACTAGTGCAGAAACACAGAGCTAAATGAATAAAAGAATGAATACACACATTGTAAAAAACACTTCCCTCCAGGCGACATTAGATGTCTGGTTAAACTGTTCCCCATGAAGCCCATCATGCGTAGCCATGCACACTCTGCATACAAAGAAAACAGTCTCATCTGAACCATACCAACAGGGTCTGAGTAACCACCCAAGACAGTCATGTCTGGGTGTTCTTTACCTATTCCCAATTTACCATTCCCTGCTGACTAGAAGTGGATATCCTTCACGTTTACCCTGAACCAAAGTACATGAAGCTAAGTACAAAGTGTCATTAGTACATCAAGACCAATATGTTATATCAATATACGTTTTCTGTAAACACTGGTGTAGCAGCAAATGTCACAGTGGAATAGTAGAGCTACATCCCACAGCTGGGGTCAGGGTCAGCTTAGCCAGGATCATTTGTGTGTATACTGAGGCTTTTCCTGTCAGAGCTGTATCCATCAAGACATAACACTTGTTGGAGCCACAGGTGTTTATCTGGCTGGAGTCCATGGTGTTACCTGGCTTAAGAACAGGAGAACAGGTCACCTATCTGAAGACGGAGAACACCCAGAAAGTTGCAGTACAACTACTGTCACCCCAGTTTTCCTCATCAAAGGGCATATAAACTCTCCCAGCTTGTGAGAAAGAGGACACTCAGAGGAATGCATCTTTTGGCCCTGAAAATATACAGCAGCCAAAGCTCAGGAAAAGGAATCAAAAGGCTAAGGAAAGGTGTTGATTGAAAGAGATATTGAGGAATATTTGGAGCAGAGTAAGACTGGCAGAAGGGGAAGTAGAAAAACTCTTGTCACAGTCTGGACTAGTCACATAAGACCAGTAAAAGGGGTGAGGAAAAGATGTAAAAAGTAGGGGGGAAAGCGATATGGTTTTCTCCCTTTGGATCTATTTCACTTAATTTCACTGAATTTTTTTTTAGAGTTGGAAGGGACCATAGAGATCATCTAGTCCAACTCCCTTGCCTCTTCCTTCCTGTGTCCCTTTTTTTTTTCTTTGTTTTTTTTTTTAATAAATTGTTCTATGGATGTAATGTCACAGATGTAAATTTCAATAAAAAGCCAAATCAAAACAAGGTTTCAGTAACCGTAAAACTCCTCTATCCTGCCTGCATTTTAGCTGGCCCCTAAAAATACTACAGAGAGCTGTGACTCATGCTCACAAGCATTGGCTGATCAATGGAAACTTTGAGGAGTCTTTTGTAGGTATTTGTGTATGAGAACATGCACATAAGAGAGACAAAGAGCAGGAATGTGTTGCTATTAGATACCTCACTGTGTCCTGATGAATCCAATGTGTGAAGGTAGCACTTATTCTGCACTCCAGAAGGCATGCTGTGTTATTCCGCTGGTGCAATTGTTTTGGTCCTCTTATCAGAGCATATGATAATGGCTTTATGCTACTTACACTGAGAGCTGGAAATCGCTAAGAATTTCAAAGCTCCATCAGGGAGGAAGTAGTGGTAGATGCCCCAGAAACACCCTACAGAGAGATTTAGCTCCTAGCTGCATTTTTACCTTTACAGTGTTTTTTCAGGCACTTACTATTTTCTCTCAACTTGCAGAGACACCTATTTTCAGTAACATCTCCCAGTGGCGAAAAAAAATGCTATTCATTTTCACTTATATTAATTAACTGAGAGTAAAATCTCCTTCTGAAATAACATCAAATTAGTAGAGCAGAATAGCATATTAGCTTGAACACATCGAAGTGCTGAAGGAATCTGCTCAGCATCTGTAGCAAAACATCTTACATGCTTGCTTTGTAAATCATAATAAAGAAAAAAGTGATTTGTACAGTAGTTTTGGCAGCTTTTGTGTTTTCTGTCATATTTTTCACCTTTTTATTCCTGTCACAGAATACTGTATTTATATTATTAAAGCCTTTAGAATAATGAAATATGTATCAGGAAAGATCAGTAAATACAATTAAGCACTACACAGTTGCATTAAAGCACTTTCTCAGAGAATTAATGAAATAATGTGATCTACAATGGCATATTTCTTTCTGCCTTTTCTTTTCAGCTTCTCATGCTTCCTGATCACCCACTGCAAAAATCATCCCTGAGAGGAAATGCAAAAAATAAAAAGCTTATTCAAAAAATGACAAATTTGTGAGACATTAAAATCCCTCTGAGAGATTTGACGGCCGCATGTTTAGAAACACAGTGCAGACTAACAATGGCAGCTGGTGTGATACAGAAAAAAAATAGTTAATGATCCTAATTCTGTCAGGTTTGAGAAAAAAATAGGAGACATATTAATGCTCTGCAAGAGCATTATCTGTGACTGCAGTAGATAGAATGACC
This sequence comes from Gallinago undulata, assembly GCA_026546715.1. Lineage (NCBI taxonomy): Eukaryota > Metazoa > Chordata > Aves > Charadriiformes > Scolopacidae > Gallinago > Gallinago undulata. The sequence continues at coordinate 145,931,429 of JAOTQQ010000001.1, read as the reverse complement.
TCACATGCAGCTTCCTTGTATGGATTACTTCTTCTCAGTGCAAAGTAGACTTCACTAGATCAGGACAAAGGTTTTCTTCTTGGGTAGCCTGCATCTCTGTTCCCTTGGTTGTCCTATGCTATTTTACCAGAAATCTTCTTTGACCAGGGTCAGCAGCAGGAGCATTTTTCTCTCTTTTAGGAAATGCCTACATAAACTATCAAATAAACCCTACAGGCTGTGGCTTTGACTCACTGTCCGTATTATTTGGTTCAAGAAAGCAAACACCACATCAGGAAGTGCTACAGCAGAAGGACAGGTAATAAGGGAAAAGAAAGGGGTTGCAGACATGCCCTCAGGTAAATCTGCATAATTGATCTCCACCTATAAAAATCTATGTGTCCTCCATGCTCAATAGCAAAAATCCATGATACCACTGCATTTCGGAAGCTCCATGCAATTCCAGGCCATCCCCTTGAGAAATTATGAGGTTGCCCAGGAAAAGTTTGCAGATGGAAGACAGGGACCAGCAAGGGTGTGGAAGGGCTGCTCTGTGAGAGGGACTTAAGTTGCCTGAGACCTCTCAGCTTGGGAAGGAGGCAGAAGAATATGAAAGGAGTCTTAGGAGACAAGAACGGTATACAGAGGATTGAAGAGGGAATGTTATTGTACAAAAACTATTGCTTCTTCAAAACAACTGAGTTGGTTTTTTTTTCCTCATGTGGCATGTAATTAAACTATGGGACTTTTGGCTCCTGCAGGATGGTAGAAAGCCAAAAATATACATGGCTTTAAAACTAACTTCACAGACTCACAGAAGGAAAATCTATTGTGAGCTACTAAGAGGCAAGATATCACCTTTGTGCCAGGTGGACTCTAGCCCACTGCTGATGAAAGGCATAGCTAAGGAACATTCATTATATTCTGCTTGTTTTTATACTCTTCCCTTATCATTAGTTACTGGACTGTGTCAGAGAGAAGATAGGGAGCCTATCAGACCCCTATGCTCTGTTTCAGTACAGCTTGTTCCTTAGGTCCTTACATTAACTATATTTACAATGCAGGAGCTGAGATCCAGCCAGTTCCTATAACAGTAAAGACTGGTTGTTGCTTGCACAGTTAATGACCAAGAGGCACAGTTATACCTAAAAAAAACCCCAATTCTTTGGCTCCCATCACATCAGAAATTTCTGGTATTGAGAAATATTTGTATGTATAACACATATATTCAGTATATATCTATATACCAGTGACACCTTTGGCTCAGAGAAGCCAATCAGGGTATATGTAGCTCCAGGTCAAGCACTGATGCCTATTGTCCATCTAGCAGCCAGCTAGACCATGTAAGTGAGCAATGAGAATGAAAAGAGAGTAGGTTATATAGTCACAGCAAAGCAATGAAAAGGACATGTATAGGAGCTATGGACCTGCATTTTGAGGAAGGCACATGTTTGATGAGCATTTGAGGTTTTGCAGTAGGAAAAGGAGCTACAGCTTGAAGCTTGTAAATCATTGCATTAACTAATCCCTTTTCACGAGTGGGAGAGTTCAGTTTGTTGAATTAGTATATTTTCAATCAGTATTGATATTGCTATCACTAAGAAAACTGGACCAAATCCTAAGAACATGGAAATTATCACTGAAACATTGGCTGATTTAAGTGCATTTAACATCGATCTTCATCAATTACTCCAACTGCAAAAGTGAAAGAATTATTATACCTCACCGTGATATCATCCTGCTCAGCTACTATCTGTTTTAAATACTTTTGAGATTTATTGTATTTACCAGCACTGAAAGAAGCTTCATGTGAGTGTAAAATAACTAAGAAAGAAGAAAGCTCAGAACTTTAGAAAACAGTCTCTATTTTGCCCAAATAAATACTTTTATAGATTTCACATAAAAAATGGCTTAGTGATTTCCCCATTCAGCTCAATTTTCTCTGAAATTAAAAAGCATGGGAATACAGCTGAGAAAATAAGGTCTGGCTAGTGGTACTTTGTTTGCATTTTATTTATGTGGATCAGCTGCAAAACAGAGCGTTAATGCTATCCATCTTTAATGAACCTTTGTACAAAGGACAGGGAGTTTATGAGGACTAAACCCTGCGAATAATATTGGACTTCATAACTAAGTCAGCACAGTAGGACTAAAATGCTTTATTGGATCTTATTCACAAGAGGTTTATACTATACCGCTGATATCTTCCATTTCACTTAATCACTTTTATGAACACAAGCCGAGCCCCTACTGCAAACTGCCACCAGAGAGCTTAGTAGTCTAAATGATACTTCACCAAAGCTTCAGAAAGTCCCTTTGTTCTGGAGAAAACACACTAAATCACAGCAACCTAACCCTCTTGGCTTCTTATTTGCTTTAGAAGTTATTTGTCTCCACTCTTCCTTGGTGGGATTATATGCATGAACAGAGACATTATTGAAATGTATCTGTCATTCATCTGTATTGCCACAGCCTGCATTGTCTTTAGGTAACTCAGTAAGCACAAGGTCATTTATTTGCATTTCCTGAGGGCAAGAAGTTTAGTAACAAGGTTTTGTAACCTAGGTGACTTTCTATTAGTAATATTACTACATCACTTTTATCTTCTATAGAGACCATTATGGCACTTGTCATTGTCAGAAGTGTCAATAGTTATCTCCCAATTTATGACAGTAGGTGGACCTTTAAAGTAGTTTTTACATACCCAAGCACTCCTTTACTTGGCCTCTTGTGTGAGCAGGAGTCTGAGGGATTTGACAGAACAACCTGTTTGTAGCAGGGAATTAAACATGCTACGAGCTGTACTCGGGCATTAAGACCAACTGGCCTACAACTAGTGGTGTTCATACACCCGAGCGCTCTTGGCCTCCAGAAGAGCTTGCTCGCACCCAGACTGCCTATGGGAAATTATCCCAGCCCGATAAAGCTCCCAAGCCATCCCAGGGACTGGGAAAGTGCCAGCAGATTTAGGCCAGAACCAGGGCAGAAAGCATCCGAGCAATTCACCAGGACAAGCAGGCTCCAGACTACCATTAAAGTCACGGACTTTGGTTGCTCTGGGGTTTGCACCTCAGCTCTCTGTCAGGGATCGTGGGTCCTTCACTGGAACATTTTGAACCTCCAGATAATGAAGATCATGAGGTGCTCAAATGCAACAGTAATAGGGAGGGACAGCAGGGGCATAGAGGTGCAAAATAAAATACGATAGCCTTCCATACTGACAGTAGACACACTATGCCTTGTGAAAGTAATTGAGAATAGCAATACTGTCAGCTTAGCTCTCCTTGGTAGTGTAGTGAAAAGCATCAGCACACTTTAACTTGCGTGAGGGTGCAGGAATGCATCTCTAAGGAGCTACAGTGCATTCAGGTAACAAAGGGAATGCACCACTAAAGAGATTTCATTCCCTGTTGAAGAGCAAGAAGAAATAAAATGTGTAAACTATCAAGAAGAGATACTTCTTCACAGAAGTATTCATTTTAATTGGCTTTTCGTAGTCATCCTCTTCAAACAACACAAAAACTGTTTTCTGACAGTAGCAAAACTGTTCCTGCATTTATTAATTGATGACAGTATAAAAGAAAGTAATTAAAAATTCCATGAAGCTATTCATTCTGCCTGTCCCACATGTAGCAAGACTGTCTTTCCCACTGTGCAAAAATTAACTGTTTCAGAGAAACCTGTAAACAACGTGAACTACCATCAATAATACCCTCATCTGCCAGCAGCATTGCCAAGTGACAGCCAATCTAGCCAGCACTGGGACTGACCACTCAGACTACTTTCATAAGACTGAGTCTTGGTGATCAGTACAAAATATTTAACACTTATACCTCCCACTTTGCTCAAGCACTAAGATGAAAGACTGAAACCAGTTTACTGTATGGTGCTCTCTCATCACCAGGTTTATTTAGTCACGAGCACACATTATTGATTCCCAAGAACTTCCCAAGTTTGATTCCCACATTTCACAGGGAAATAGCTGGTGAAACCTCTAAAAAAACAATCTGTACGAGGATTATTAACATATGTTCACAAACTCTTAAGTCTGCTTTTGCACGCACCCTGAATAACGTGTGCTTTTTATTTATTTATTTATTTTACAGTAATCCCATTACCTTTTTACTGATCAGGGCAGTCTGAGTCTGCCCAGCTGATTAGCTATTATTATGTCAAAATACTTTGTAATCCTCTCTGATCTCTTCTTAACAGTAATGCCAGGATAGTGATACTCTTGTTTGAATATGCTCAAACACGCAATTGTGGGAACAACACAGCATGCTCACCAGTTTTTTATGTTGATTCCCTTTATGTCCAGAATCACAGGCTGGTCTAGAAAATAGTATTCATTGCTTCTGGTTATCCCCAGGAGTGAGACAGAGTGGGAGGCTGCTCCAGAGCTATCTGGGGCAGGGGGAGAGGGGTCTCAGAGCTCCCTAAATCACTGATCCTCAGCTGCCAATGTGTGTCAGATGCAACACACCTGTGTCTTCCCTTGGTGCTGACCTGGGATCCTGGTCTTGGATCCAGGATGTGGGAAGCAAGATCTGATTCCCTAATCCTCAGTGTTTATATTTCTTATGTTTCTGTGCTTCAGTATAAGTAAATTAGTAGCTGTCCTGCCTGGAAGTTACTGTTGGGTAGCTGTATCCTGAGTCTTCTCTTAGACACAACAGACAAAAGGTGCAACACAAAGGGAAGAAAACAAACAAAAATTAATATTTAATCTAGGAAAACAAAAGCACTGCAGTGCCAAATTCTCCTTTGGTAACTCAGCACAGATTCACTGTTGTTTACATCAGCTAAGCAGAAGAATGGAAACTGCTGACAGAATGGGAGCTCAGAGGCACATGAGTCACCACTCATTGAATTTCCATACTCTCGTGACCTAGTAATGTTATTGGGGCATTCAGCAGAAGATACTGCTTAAGATGTTTTTCTTCCCAATAAACAATTTTTTGCATTCAGAGTGCATACTGGAGGTTTCCAGAAAGCTTTCTAATAGTGAAGAAACAGTTCAGACTATTGGCTTGAAATCAGGCAGCCTGCATCTCAGGCAAAAACTACTTTCCAGGGAGATGTGCTAGGGTAAAACAGTCTCCTAAGGGAAGCAGTGGAAATTTCGTTATCTTGACACATCTCAAGCTACCCTGGATAAAGCTCTAGTACATGCACAAGAAGAAACAATCTTGCTTTTCACAGGGAGATAAGTTCAAACATTGAGCTGCTGAGATACTTTGGAGACAAGTGCAATGTGAGGTCTAAAATAAACAGAGCACTTCATTGCACTATCAGTAATGAACTGTAGACAACTATGGTGGTTGTTGTACTCTGCTCCATCCTGTAAAATACTGAACACTGTACATTCTTGTTAGAAAGAACACACAGTATTTTCTAAGGGAAATCTCTGCAATAAAAAAAAGCCACCAAAAATAATTACTTAGGTGATCATGCTTCTGAAAAATAACTAAAAGCAAACACATAAATTGAAAATCCATGCCCAAAATAATGTGTTATTTTATAAGACACTCTTCTCTTTGGTGTATGTTTCAGTTTCCTTCATATATACAGTTAAATTGCACTTAATCTCAGCATGGTATTTCAAATAGGATTTATGGTCAGCATAAATACTTTTCCATACCTCACTTTAACTTATTCATAAAGATTCTTTCAATGCGTAAAAAGTTTGCTCTAATTTGGGCTCAGTGTTCACCATTTTTAGTAGGTCCGACTCTAAGTACCTCAAAAAAATTTCTTCTGCTGCAGAACAAGTTGGAATAAACATTGCAGCCTTAAAAAAATTAAGTGAATAGAATTTGAAGGCACAATGTTGAACTGGCTCCTGAAGTACTTACACATAGTTTGTGGAATTTCTTAATAGGAAACATTTATTCTAAAATCCAGAAATCCATACCAAGCCCTCTGTTATTTTCTAATCCTTCAGTAATGTTTATGGTTGCATGAAAAAACTTCCAAGGAACATGGGCAAGACAAAATAACATAACTCTTGCTGAAATTAAATGATCAGGAACTTAGGAGTTAAAATACACACACAGGAGAGAAATCCCTTTCCATTTATTCTGTTTTGTCATCATTTTTCTTCAGATAAGAGCAACCCTTCTTACCAAATTACTTATCAATGATTCTTTACTTAAACTTATACTTCCTATCATAAACTTTGTCACATAGAAAGCATATTGTTCCAACTTAAAGTTATAACATAATTACTTTGAGCATTTTGTGAAATAAATAGGAGCAGCAGCTAGACTTCTTTGCATCATTCATAAAGAACAGAGAACTTGGCAATTCACTGCTAAGGAATAAGAGACTGAAATGGAAAATATTTCTGAGGTCCTTTCAGCTCCCACATATGTGAGTCCAAGCTTTAACGTTTCTATGCAATCATAACAACAAATTGAAATAGCCCCTGAAATCTTTCAGCCTTGTTGAAACTGGCGTGAACAGTTGCCATCTTCCCTGTCCCAGGCCAGAGTTCCCAGCCTCGCACTAAAGCTCATTTTTCCCCTGGTTGTGCCTAAACCACTGTTTCTGGGGTGGCACAGTGCTGCAGTTGCACCTGTAGCATAAGGACAAGACCTATCCATAACAGTCATGTATTTCCATGACTTGAGGCATCCATGGCCATTAAAAAAAATATTCTATCAAGTAAATCTTTAATTTTTTTTTTTAATTGAAAGATCGCTAATATGTTTGCAATACATAAAGTGTTGTTCCAAAAAGATGATACATGAAGCTGGGTAGTTAGTGCTTCTTATTTCCCATCACAATCAAGTGATCTATTGGTATGACAGTGGATGAAAATATTTTTGTTGCCTTTGCAGAAAAAACAAAGTTATTTACTGCATTTTCACTTTTCTTACTATAATTTTTTTCCCAATATTTTTTTTTTGAGTCACATTAGATGCATTTTAGTCATCTGCTCCATTTGTATGCAGGCCTCCATCTGACAGTCTGCTGTAACCAACAGAGGCACTTCTGTATATTTTGTGATATGTGTTATGGTAATCACTGCTGTCTGATCCATGGAAAATCATTTCTCTGCTCCTTCCACAAAGTGACAGTTTCTGTCTTTTAGTGGGCATAGCCTGGCTTCTCATCAGAACATGGCCACTGAGCCAGTGGTCAGTCACAGTCCAGAAAAGACTGTAAGAAGTCAACCAACTGAAAATACAGAAATTGTGACTCAGTCCAGTCTCAGATCCCTGTCATTTCTCTCTGTTTTGCATTGCACAGGACCAATTTATCCTAGAATCTACGTATACAGCAAACAGCAAGTATTGTTCCCGTACAGCAAGTTTTTAGCCTGTGTAGACATATTGAAAGTGGCAGTCTCTATGTACCAGAAGAAGTTGAGCATAGAGGGTAATCTAGTTACAGTTCTCCTGGGCAATATGTTTCTAGTTCAGCTTGTCATGTTTCAGCAATGATTTGATCATTTCTGTATAAAGTCTGCAATGAAGTACAACAATTTTTGGTTTTAAAGGAGTTACATAAAATGTAACTGCTGTTGGCTGTTAACAAGTATATAGACCTTGATTTCAAGCCATAATGTGTCTTTAATAAACAAAATGACACTCAGCAAAGGTAGTTTAGATCAAATCACTCAAACATTGCTCTCAGTGAGTGAGTCCTCCTGGTACCTCCCTGGCTCACCCCACGTTGTCCACTCGCTCTAGCCAGATCCTTCTGACTTCGAGCAGCATGTTGGCATGGAAACCGGGAGACACCAACCAGATATTTTTTAGCATGAGTATTCTACCCCTGTACCCTGTCAGTGTCCCCATGTCATTGCCTGGAGGTGCAGGGAAGTCTCTCCCGTTGCACCTCAAGCTCCAGACCCTGTAAAGAACTGCAGTTCTGCTGTAGCCACAAGTTCCTGAGCCAGGTGGAGGTTTCTAAAGAGCTCCAGTAAGAATCCTCTCTTAAAACATCCCAGCTCTGACAGAAGAAACTGTCTGGACACCACATGTCAGTCTCCACCTCACACACAGTACTCACTTCACAACTGACCTCAGCTACCTGGGTGTGTCAACCATTTGCTCTATATATAGCCACTAACATTATTCTTTTTCAGAAGTTTCATTGCTTGCATGAAATTTCTTGTATGGATTGCAAAGCAGAATTGTGAAGCAATATTGCGTTTTAAGCAGCAATCTGAAACACAAACACAAATCCATGATTACTTTTTTCAAAGCATTCAATCCGGTGTAATCTTCGGAAAAGAAGAGCTTTATTTCTTCTGAGCTTGGTCATTACTTTCTGTTTAAGGTTTTCTCCAGGCTGAATTTTGCACTTAGAGCAACATTTAATCAACACTTATATTGCTTAGCATTGCACTGTGAATGTCTGATCATTTGACTGACTAATCCAATCTTCTCTTTCCCAGTGCAACACTGAAATGAGGGACATCTTTTAAAAGGGGGGAAAGCTAGTCGCCTGAAGGTCCCTATTCAGGAGAAAAGGACAGTCTCTTAGTGCACAAGACTGGCAGCCAGTCTAAGTGGAGCTCTGGAGGGCACCCCACCTGAAGAAGGCACAACATCTTCCATACCATAAGCAGACAGACAAAGCAGCTGCACAGAAGATGTGCTGGCTCTGTTCCTTGGCAGCCTACAAACCTCTGCTGGTGGCCAAGAGGAGAGGTAGAAGGAGAGACCTCTTATCCTGCCTTCTCATTCTTCTCTCAAAGATGGTAGCATGTACTGCAGCAAAATACCCTATTGTGGCTTGCACTTTGCTTGTAAGACAAGCTTCTGCCTTCTCCTTCTGTCTTCTCCTCTGTACCCTGATCATCCCACTGACCTAGCCTAACCTTTCTCCTTCTGCAGCCCTGGCTCAGTCATGATGCCTCTTGGGGCTTCTCTTTACCTGTCTCTGCAAACAGGACACTTCCCTTCCCCACAAAATGACTGTGAGACTTATTTAACATCTAGTTTAAGCATAACGATATATCTACACAAATCTCTATCTAATACTGCACACTGACTTATTTAGATTTTCCATTTAATGCTAGTGTTCTTGTAACTTACAATTAAACAGTTCAGTTTTGTCTGCCTATGGAATATCTTTCACCCAGTCCTACACTATACAGTGTTTTGAAAAACTGACAGAGTGTCATATGCACAGCTTTATACAGCCACATACAATCAGAGAATCATGCATGTAGGAAGGGATTTCTGCAGATCACCCAGCCCAGATCCCTGAGTTTTGAACATCTCCCATGGACAGATTTTCTAGTCATCAGGAACCTCCCCCAGTTGCCATGATCTCCCAATGATGACAGAGAGGGACCTCACCATGACACCAAACAGCTCCAGGAGCAGCCTTGGGTGCTTCCCCTCTGGTCCCATGGACTTGTGTTTGTTCAGTTGTTAAAGGCTCTCTGTCTATATCCTTCTTTGTGTTTCACTCCCACAGTCTCTGCGGGAAAAGGAAACAAATATTTCTTCACTATTCCTTCTAATGTAAATTAGGAAGACAGAGCTGAGAATGGGTTCAAAAAGCAATTAAACAAAGTCATGGAATAAAAATCCATCAGAACTGTTCCATGCTGAGATGCAGATACTACCATCTGATCCCAGACAGTCCTTATCCCAAAGATTTCCAGGCAGCAAAACACAGGAAACCCCACAATATGGTAACCTTTTCCTTGCACATCTGTGCCCGGGCACTGTTCTTGTTGACTTACACCAAAGAATAACAGATCTGAAAGACCGCCACACCACCAGACAAGGTCCTGGACCTGTTTGTCCAATCCAGCAAATTCTTACCCAGTATGATTAATGATTTTTCTCTGCAACTTAAAGCGTAAGTTTTAAAGCTTCCGCTTCTGGTGAAAAATAGTATATTACAAGTACTCCAGTGATACAGGCTTAGATGTGAATGCCTGACCACTCAAATGACCAATACTGTCAAAAAATGCTTTTATAGCTGTAGGTGCTCATCAACACAAACTACTTGCTAATGAGACTATAGCAGCAGAAAACTGAAAACATTTTAAACATAGCTTTTAAACAGCCAACATAAACTGCACTTACAGTGCCTAAAAACACTGGAACTGATCATAATTACCTGCAGCCTCTTCTATCACTTTCTCCTACCATAGCAAGGCTTCCCAAATAAGTGTTATCAGCCATTTGAGCACCAGGTAATGCAGAGGGATCTTGAGTCTTTAAAGCTATGTGTTGATTCCCAACCTTGGCAAAACTACACAAGATTTAAATTCATCTCCACTTTAAAATGTTGTCATACCCTCAGGCAACAAGTGAGGATCTCTCCTCATCTCAGAGCTAGTGGTTTCATGAGGATGGCAGAAAGTGGAATATGGCATTGTTGTTCCTACAAATAATTATCTGAAGTCATAGTGACCTTTGTTGAATGCTGCACTGAAGAATAAAGAAGAATTATATAAACTGTGCATCCCTAAGAAAAGGTAAAGGTACATAATGGCATCAAAGTCCATTAATTCCTAATAGATCCTGTCACAAAGGAGACCTTTGCTTTTTAATGACTAATTCAGTCCACTGAGTTATTTTTATCTCTAAAACTCTACCTTAGCAATCATTTTCATACGAAAAGACCTATTACTTCTGATTTTCAGGATTTTTTTAATGTGTATATTTAAAATCTCATGAATATTCTGAGGGTTTCACATGTGGAGGTCAGCAAGGGACTGTGCTAGCACTGCCCTCTTTAATATGTATATTAGCCACTGGTGGTTGGGGAGATTGCTAAGTGCACAGAATAAGCAATTTGCTGAAGCCACAACTCTCTGCTTCCCTGCCATCAAATGTAGATGAAACAGAGTTTTTCTTTACCCTGCAAAGCAGACTCTCTCCGAGACTGGAAGTCAGTCCAGCTAAGGAACAGGTATTAAAAAGCTGCAAAGAAAATGAGAGTGAAAGAAATGCAATGAAAAATAGAAAAAAACTATATGAGTGTTAGTCAGTTAGCTATACGTTATTTATTCTCTTCAGTATAGGTTTCATCGCAACATTGACGGAATACAAATTGACACAAAATTCATGTAAATTTATGTAAATGCATATATAAATGAGTTGCAGCCCTCAGGCTCCTGGCAAGTTGCCACAGTGGCTCTGAGCAGAGCAGAGACTTTGCACCACTGTAGTACTCTGAGAGGTGTTATTGTGAATTAGAGTGTGGTTTTCTGAGAAACATTAGTAGCTTTATCAGTTTCTACATGGAGTTTGCCAGGGGTGAAAGAAATACCACTTTGTGAACTTTTGGCTTCTTATCTGAGGTAGTAATACCACTGAGCCTAGAAATAGTTCACGTGTGACCATTACAAACCCTTTCACTTTCTCAGCAGAGTTTATAGTTACTGTGAGACAGAAAAACTCAGCTCATGAACATGATAAACTTCACTGGCATTTCTTTGGAATCTGTAATAGCCATGAACTCAGAAATAGCTGGTTCATGACCATTATAAACTCCTTTGGCTTTTCAGTGGAGACTTTCTAATAGCCATGAGCACAGAAATAGCTGGTTCACAACCATTAAGTTCTTTGTCAACATGTCCATTGGGAATATAATGGTTGTAAGCCCAGGAACAGCTAGTCCACTGTTTTTACACTTTTTTTTTTTTTTTTTTCATACTGAAACATAGCCACATAGCCAATAATTTGCCAGTAACAAATACTGCCATCGTAGAAGCTTACTTAGCCATTCAGGGATAATGCAAGAGAATAAAATATAATACATTAATGTAAACGGCGGGACTAGATTTAGGTAGCTTTCCAAATTTTATGGCTTATATCTGATGATTTTTCTATCTATCTGTCATGGTATTTGTCCGCAATGGATTGGCATTCATGGAATCCAATCCCATATCCATTCACAAGGGGAAAGGACAGCCCACAGGAGGTGTCACAGACAATAACAAGAGCGAGGATGGGGTACTGAAAGTGTGATGGATTGTTCAGGGAGCTAGTTCTTCTTATTTTTCTGTATAAAGGATCTCAGGATGAATATAACACCTCTATGGCCTGTCTACGAAAATACCCGTGGCCCCGTTTACAAAGGTACTGGATTTTTCGAATGGAAGATATGTAGAGTCTAGCTGGTTGTTTGTTGACCATATAGTCAGATTAAGACAGGTGATAGTCTGCATGCAGACCCCCACCTCACCCCCACCTTAACAACCTACACGGATAGCCTATGTTCAGCCAGGGCATAACTGAAAGGTAATCTGCCCATGGCACTCGAATCTCTGCAAAAGAGTCTCCTTCCCTTCAGAAGTCTTCTGGAGCAAGTGTGGGTGGCCTTCGGGGTCCTCACAGGTCCTTTGCAAGAAGCTGCATATTTACAGGTGCCTACATGACAACTGAGTATCATTTGGAGATTTCTACCAAAGGAATAAAAATATAACAGGACTTTGAAGTACTTTTCCTTTGTGATCCTCCGGGGTGCCTCTGGCTCCACACCTTTTCCTTCAAATTCCCCTATGACACAATGACCCCTGTCATTGGTCTCCCAGGTCTCCCATCTAAAAACACCTCTATTATCAGGGAGAGAAGATTTTCTGGGGGTTGAAAGTCTTTTCTCTTAATAGGACTGAGAGGGGGCAACATGGCATAAAGGTACTGGTGGCACAGGGGGAAGCATTTAAATATTTATATGCTCTTCTCCTCACTACTTTGGGGAATGTATTATTTCTTTTAATAAGAAGTGTTTGTGCAAATCAGCCCCTCTGAGGCCATGTAGTTGTAGTCTTGGGACCTAATCCTGTTCCCACCGAAGTCAGCGGCGAAATCTCTATGGCTTATAAATGAAGCAGCCCTGGGTTCTTTGGTGTTTTCTCTATATTTCCCTCTAAGAAATTGTTTTCTTTAAAGTTCTGACACCACATGATGCAACCCGCTGTAAAAATTATGGTCATGGTGTATATAGATGTACAAAAATGGAGGAGTTATTTTTCAGTGATAATGTTAATTATCTGTGGCACAGCAAGCATGGGAGCTGAATCCTTGCAGGATAGAAAGCCCCTGGAAGCGTGTACTAACACATCAGGCTTCAGAGAAGAAATCATATTCCAGCAATCTAATGTAAGAGGAATCAAGCTTTTTACTTTTTTTTAACTGAATTTTCACTGTTTAAAAATCCCCAGCCTTTGGGAAGGAAAATGACAGATGGGGCTTTCAAGGAAGTTACGGGATGGAATAAAAGATTGAATGGGCAAACTGGCAGGAAAACAACAAGAGAAAGAGATGCCAAAGAGTGTTGTTATGGTGGTGCTGGGAAAGGACATTAGTCCCAAGAGAAGAGAGGAGGCGACCAAGGGCCTGATCCTACAACTCTGTATTTGCTCGTGTGAATGATCTCATTGATCTTGGCTGGACTCTGTGCCTGGGAAACTATTTGTGGAATCAGATCACAGACTGTTAGAGAGCAAATGCTACCTCACTCATTGCCTAACCTGCAAACATTTAGCCAGAAGAGGAAGAGGAGAAAATGAGAGGAGGAGGAGGCGACAGAGTAAGAAGAGAAAACAACACAGCAGGAAAGACTTTGCTCTAGTGGTAGCAGAGCGATGTTACGAATGCCATCTTGCCACCCTTTGATTTGAAAGAAAGGGGAGATCCAGGTATTTAAGACTGTATTTTGAACATCAAATGCAGTTCCTGGGTTGAGATTTACTTCACCCAAGGCTTAGCCCAAGGAAAATTCTGATAATACATTTATGAAAACCCTCAAAAAATAAGAAATGCTGATATAAATATATCTTGTCTGGTGCAAAGACCATATCCTACAGCTAGATATATTATGCTATGCTATGATGTATCATGAAACTGCTAAAAAATAAATATATCCTGAAGAAATAAACCTGTCAAAGTAAAAATTTTGTGTTAAATATTCATTTATTGCATTTTCCTTGTAGTCGTTACAGTACCTGCACAATCCCAAATTCTAAAAATGCATTTGAATGCCTGATTCCTACTTAAACCAGTAGGAGTTAAGCACTTAAACGTCTTTGAGGGCTTGAGTTCTAGTTCACTGGTATTATAAATTTAACAGTGCTCTACCCATTTTCTCCTAATGATGCTTCATCCAGTTTCTGATTGTTTATTTAGCTTCACAGTGCTGGTAGCACATTAATAATAGATATTTATATACAGGAGCTATCAAGAATGATTTCCAGTGAAAAAGATTTTCACTTCCAAAAGCTTTGGACTGAGTAATAAGTTACACGCACATTAGTTACTGCAAAAAATGGTATTTATGGCAATTGTATTTTCTCTAGGACCTGTATTTGTTATTGGGTGCTTAGGTGCTCCTGTCCCTCATGACATAAAAGCTTACCTTTAGAGGTAAACCAGCCTTTAGAGTAAAAGCAAAAGAGTAGATGCAATGTCTTCTATTCTATTTCATAAACTGCTGCTAATCACAGCAGCTTAATTGCCACAGTGAGAAAACTGATGCTTTTAGCTCTACTTTATAGTCACTGATGTTTTTCAGAAAAGCTTAGGGAAAAGACTTATGGAAATCTAAAACAAGAATAAAATTAAACATAGGTTTTTCTTAAAAAAATGTGAAAGTTGCTTAAATTCACTATAGAAGCTACTGTGCAAAAATATGTCTATCCTGAAGCAATTGCAATCACTTCCTGGCATGCAATCAGAAGGAAGGCCGACAGAATAAAACTGTATCATCTATTTATAAGTCTGGGAAATCAAAAAATATTCACTTCCAATCTTTTCCAAGTTGTTGGGAGGTAGGAAGGCGGACAGAAAAACAGGAAAACATGGGTAGGTGACATTAGCAATTCCTTTTGAGGTTCTGAGTAGTATAAACTAAGAGACAAATAGTTCAATAATGACATCATGCCAGAGAAGTCTGTCCTTTTACCACCTGAAGCATAGTTTAATGTGTCTAAGGCCATAAGGATCAGATCTATTTTTAGTAAACATAATGCTAAATAACTTTCTTTGCTTTAATTGAGCTCATTGGACTAATCTCTAGAGATAGGAGGTCAAGACACAGTTCCTTAAGGACTATGACTGTAGTAAATATTGATATTATTGGCATTTTTTTCTAAAATAAACAAATCTAATATGCTCTGGAACTAGTAAGTAGGAGCGGGTACAGGATAAAGGGATAGTAAGAGATAAGTTAGAGCCACAGTAACAGATTGGTTTGCTGTTTAGTTTCTGTGAAGGTGTATCCTGGCTTTCAAAGGGAGAGGCGGCTCCAGGAGCTCTAGCTGTGGTCAGTATCAACATCACATTCAGCACCAGCTGGTGGCACAGAGCTGAGCTCCACATTATTGCCACCAGAAGTAGGCACACCAGTAGCATCTCTTTCTTTTCTGTTGCATAAAAGGCAGAACACAGGATGACAAAAACAATGAGTTATGCACATGCAGAAGAGTTGCGAGACACATTGCAGGTGAGGTGAAGTATAAAACTGTAGATCAGGCCCAAAAAGCAAATAAGAAAGTTACACTTTGATGATCAATACAGTGGCTAATTGTGCAACTACGACAAGTGCTGAGAACATCCACACCTGCTGGTAAAAGCCTATTCAGATACCTGAAGTGTTGCTGTTCCATACATCTAGAGGGGCCACCATTGTTGTGGTGACTGGCACCTTTTCAAAGGCTGTTTGGAGATCACTTGACTAATCACCAAAATTTCTTCTGGGACCCAATCCAACCCTTCCCCACTTGTCCCCTCTTGCCTACTCGGAGGAAGAACTAACAGTCCCCAGGCATTTTAGTTTGTTTTAATGGCCAAGCAGCTAGATAACAGAGCCCTGTGGCAGGAAATCTGGTATTTTCAGACCCTACTTAATCAATACGGTTATTTGTACTTATTAAAAGAAGCTTATTGAGATGAAATGACAGAAAAAGACTTACAACGAGCAGGAATCTCCACCTTGAATTAAAAATGTCTCATTCTCTGAGTGCTGTATAAATCTGGAATGGAATTTTGGAAATACCTAATATGTGTCAGTTTCAGCGGAAGCTTATAATGTAAATAGGCATAAGAACATTTGGCAGATGACCCAAATTACAGCTTCACCACTGCAATTTCATTAGAAAACAGATATATTAGAAAACTAATCTGCTAGGAGGTGTGGAACAAACTGACACTTGCCTTTAAGCTCTTACAATGCCTGAATTATAGAATTTATTATTATTATTATTATCTTAACATTTAAATTAAAGTCAATCAAGCATGTATCTGAACTCTAGAATGAATTATCATCACTGTGTCACTGCCTTGAAATCTGTTAATTATCTAGGAAGGATCCATTTGGAGACTTGCTGCACAGATAGATATGTACCATATGCCTGATCTGAAGATTTTCACCTGTCATTTAAAATAAGATTAATCTCTTGAATATCAATACATGAGTGCAGGGTCATGAATCTGAATGAAATGATTCTAAGGCAAACTCATAATAAAATTAAAATCCAGTTTCTTTTTTCTGGAGGCTAAAATGATAAATAGACTTCGCTGTCAAGTCTGATGTTCAATTTAATCAGTAATAAATAAAGAGCCCCAATCACAAAAAGAACAAGTGGCTGCCAGCTCAGACTCTGTGTTGGTCTAACACCTGTGTGCAGAGTACACCTGTTTTAGAGGTAGTTAGCAAAGAAAGTAGCTTATAGGATACGTGACAAGGAGGGATAGGGAATTAAAGTCTTGTGGAGATCTACAAGATCTGGGGATATTAGCCACTAGAGAATGACTGGAAAACATCTGCTCTGCAGTGCAATTTAGGACATACAACAAGCTAAATACTCAAGGTGAAAGCCTGACTCCAGTCAAGTCAGCAGCAAAGCTCCCTTAGACTTTCAAAGGCCAAGATTTTCCCTTATCTCATTATAAGTATCTTTGGGCCCAGCTTTGTAAGATGATGAACACCCAGAAGTAATGACTACTTACAGTGGCTGCCAGAGTTATGACTCGATTTCAGTTCAGGCATATTTGTTACATTTCTTCATACCCTATAGGAGAGGAGATGCTCTGTACACGTGGGAACAGGTCCTTTATAAACTAGCAGTAAAGCCTGTCTTCACTATCAGGGTATTGTTTAGGTGTCCAGAGAAAGGAACAAAGCCTCAAAGGAAGGAAAATCCCCTGTGCTCATTTCTTCCATCCACCCTCCTCTACACAGGAGCAATGAAAGAAATTCCTTTTCTTACCTACAATTTTCCTAAGAATTTTTATTTTGAATTTTCCTTTGATGAAGTGAAAAAGGAACCAACAAGACAATTTACATGGTTGGTTAGTAGTTTTCTAATTAAAAAAAAAAAAGAAAAGAAAAAATCATAAGACAGGAGCACAGTAAGGAACAAGGAAATAAAGCAGCCCAGCAAGGAATAACAAGCAATAAAACATTCCTACTAATTTCATAAAACAGTTCCAATTGTTCCAGGAACCTGATTCAGGGTCGATTGTGAGTTATGGGAAAGGGAAAAAGGACAAAGTCCTAGTAACAGATAGAAAACAGTTTCAAATATGGTCTTTAGACCCTGGGAGGAAAGAAAAAAAAGCAAAGGATATTATGAAAGCTGAGAAATCATGCTTTTTATTCAAAGGAGAAATAAAATGAGTCAATTTCATTCATTGTTTACATCCCTGGCTAGCAGGATTCTATAGATATTAATGCAAGACCACACAGAACTCACTTTCAAAATTCATTCATTTTTTTGACTGGTTTAGAGAATTTCCTAGTAATATTGCCATTTCCTGCTAACTCTCTCCTGAACAACTTCTTCTAGAAAATGTCTAAATGGGGTACATTTTTCCTGTGTTCCTCCTCTCACATCTTTGTCTGCTCTTATTTCCTGAATGTCCAGTCTTATCCGTGTTTGTTAAATCTTTATAGCCCTGTCTCATCTGGGGCTTTATATTCACAAACACAAAAGCTTTCACTTATAACAAGGTGTCTAACGTGGAATAAACACGGGAAGATTGGAACTAGATTGAACCAAAAAGCAGTATCAGAACCTGTTTTGACCAGTCACCAGCAAAACCTCTCTCCCAGTCACCACATGCACCAGGAGGTTCTTTCTAAGCACCTCCTCCCTTACAAAATCACCTCCAGTTACAGACCTTTCTAATATCCAATAGTAAACTAGGTGTCACCCAAAAAAACAAGGTGATATCCACGTGTCCCCCCATGGTTAATATCTCACTTGCCTGACAACAAAATCTTGATTTTATTCCATTTCTGCACGGGGTTGGCTGACATGACCTGGTAATTCTGTGGTAAAAACACACGGCTCTGTCAGGGGCGGCAGCCTTAGTGTTTTATGTTGTTTCCCATCACGGCAGCATCTGAGCACTCTCCTTGTCAAATCAGTCGCATTAGGAAAATAAATTTCCTGTGAACCACACAGTTGCAGCCGCTTTTTTTTTTTTTTCTCCTTGCTTTGAAGTTTTGATAGCACATACTTTATATCTTTGCTAGCTTGTGGTGATGACTTGCGTGTTTCTTGGGGTTTGAAAAATCAGTCTTCATAGCCCAAGAATGTCCACAACAGTTCAAAGCGGCAGACCATACATATCTTTGGAAACAGCCAAAGAAATTATCCCAAGAACTTCTAAGATAGATGAAATAACCTTGCAGACACTGTTTTTCCTGAATTCTACCTAGATAACAGAGAACCTAAAGGATTAGGGTCTTTGATCTTTTTTAGCCTTTACAATGTCACTACCATGGTTCTATTATTCATAAAAATTACAAACCTTATTATGACTCCTTGGAAGCTCTTAGTTTCTACAAGAAAGTGTTAGACAGACCTGTTCTAATAGAGAGAAAATGAATTCTAACCTCCACAGAAGCTTTCCAAAAGAATTTTGCTAAGGTTCAAGTACGGATCAAACTTTAATCTTAACTCGTTTAATAGACCTTAGTATATTGAATACTGTAAGATAGCATTAGAAATAGTCCAAGATAACAATATCAGTACCAGCTTAGCAAAGCATGAGTAGCAATCGTAAACAGTGTGTGCCTAGTGTAGCTTTAGTCATGGTAACAAGAAATAAGATGTCTGGAAAGCATCAGTAGTGAGAACATGCAGATTTTTAAAGCTGAATGAGAGCTTTCAATGGGTGAAGGTCAGAAAGCAGCTCTGATTGTAAACAAAGGAGAGTTCTGTCCCCTCTGGCACTGAACCCATATTCCTGATTAGATTCCCATCTGCACAGGCCCTAAAACCTTCTTGAAATTCAAACACTGAACTGGGGTTAAGTTAGGTAGAATGCATCCTAAGTGTCATACACTTGCAGCAATTTCTAGAATAAATATTCTTCCTTTTTGTTTATTATTCACACAATTACAGATCTAATTTGTTCCATATTACTGTTACATATGCTAATAACAACTCGCACTGTATTGCTCTTTCTTTGCTTATTTAATCATGCATTTATTTTAATCCCTTACTATGAGAATATGGTTCATCTATGACCAGTTCTTCAAAATACCTTTGTTTCTAGTTATATCTATGGGTCAGCACAAGCACTCTTTTACCAGTGCAGTGCTTTGAGACTCTGGCTAACACTGCTTATTTAAAGAGATTTTATTTGCAGTGATGTTCCATATTTCAAATAATTTTAATAAATTAGAGAAAGAACACTAACTCTTCAGTCCTCCGAAGCATGTTCACTGTGGTGATGGCACAGAAAAGTGATAAACAACCTAATATTTAAGGGTGACCACATGCACAGAAAAAAAACACCTCAGTGTTTGATTTACACTCAAATCAACTTTATCCCAAGGCAGACATTAAGAAATAGGTACAGAAGTAGATCCAAAGCAGTTATGGAAAACAACTATTTACTGTGGTTCAAATACTTACAGACTGATTAATTGGTTTAAATTCAAATTAAAATATATAAAAGGGAATAATGATTATATATGTCTGCACTTTAGATCCACTCAAAGACATTTTTCTTCTCTGATTCAAATACTGCTAAGGTACTCCCATACACACTGTTCTTAGGACAAAACACTTATCTCTCACTCTCCGAAGAAAATCTTGTTGAAGGCAAAGACTCCTCTTGAGGTCATATTCAAACTCAGACCTTTGCCCCACCACAGATACCTGTGATTTGCAATTTAATCAATCAAAGTGATAATTTTGACACTTCTCCTGAAGGGTTATTGGCCCTCCCAATCTAACTTTGAGACTTATTAAGGGCCCTTTCAGATAGCAAGGTGGAGTCATTTCTCCATAAACTTGCTAAGAACTATTGCTGTATTTAATATAAACAAGTCATTAACCTCATGGTGAGACAGTGTTCCCTCCTCCCTGGTGTTCAAAGAATCAGCTCTCAGTGTATTTACTCTTTACAAACAAGAACTTGTATTTCTTGTAAACATCTAATCTGTCAGTTGTATTTTATTTACAAGGATATAAATTACAGCATGAGGTGGCTCATTGTCTGTTGCTGATCGAGCAAAGAACTCATAGGAGATAGCAGATTTGAAGGTTTCCTTAGCCTGGACTTCAGAGAATATCATACTGTACTTCACATTCTCCTATGCCAAGCAATCATGGCTATGATGATGAGCACTTCTTTCATTCCAGACCTAGAAAATGTTCTTTATTATGTATTTTAGAAGTACAGGTTCAGTCAGGTGTAACAAGTAAGGCCCACAAGCTCCCACAGCAAAATTGCTTCTTTGTTGAAGTCAGACCCCAGGAAAGGCTGAACTGTTCCAAGTTGGCACCAGTTCTCAATTTAAACGATCAAAGCTGAAAACACAGCTGTCACCTTGATGTCCGTTTGTTGTCAGTGTAAAAATTTGTACTCACATCAGTGGTTAGAGGTTCTGCTTCATCTGTTACTGAACATTACCCAGTTGTGTTCACTGCAGCCTTTACTGAAAAACAACAAACCTAAATCCATGTAACTTAGACATTCATTTTCTCTAATGGCAAAGCAGTGTAAAATAGTTTGTTAGACACTTGGTTCCCTTCCTTGCAAACTCCCCTGATTCACTGCTGCTGCTCAGTGCCCTCCAACTCTGCCAACTAGAAAGGGCTGTAGGGCTGCTTTAGGCTGCTTTGGACTGTGCTCTGATCACAATCACCAGTGGGATCAGAGGGATTTTTATTTTTTTTTTAAAAAAAGAACTGCTTTTGAAGAGGGATTTTGATCATTTCAATGATCTGGTTTGGAACACATCCCCACAAATAGTTGTATCAGTGTAGTTAAGAAGGTAGTAAGAGTAAGGGCACAGGTGGAGGAACAGGAAAAATCAGAACCTCTTAAACTGGCTTTGCTGATGGGAAAAATGTTACTGGGATAAAGTTTTCAGGGTATGGCTTTGTTCAGCAGGATGAGCCAAGTAACTGTTTTGCTGCAGGAAAAAGAGAAAGCCTGCACTCCCTCACCATGTGTGGACACCCACGCCTGCTGCTTAGCTTGTGCCAGCTGTGCTGTTTGTCCGCTAGCACAGAGGGACAACCAAGAAGTTTGGTGAATTCAGTTCACTAAAATGATACTAGAACTCAGTGAAACAAAATATGTAGGGTTGTTGTGTTTGGGTTTGTTTGGTTTTTTGTTTTGATTGGGTTTGGTTTGGTTTTTTCCAACTGAGGGAATTAGCTTAAGGAGGAAGAGAAGGTAATTATGCTTAAGAGTGGGAAAAGAAATGATATGTGGGAAAGAGTCAGGGCATAAAAAGAAAGAAGTGAAGAAAGAAAAGGGCAAAATGAGGTCTGCCCCTTCACGGGTAGCAGTTATTCATTTGGCTCAGCTGTGTCAGGAAAATTTACCATTACTCTCTGAGAAAATTGCAGCACTAATAGGAAGATAACCGCTGCAACCAATAAAAATTATTCACATGCAGTGAGGCTTCTTGTTATAAAGACAGAAATGGAGCATCATTAGTAAGCAGAACCCCTCTGTGTAATGTTATTTTCACAGATATGTGTGTTCACACTACTGGCACTTGAGCAGGTGGAGATGAGAGGCTGCAACCCAAGCTGGCCAGGCTGAACTTTGGAGCAGGGGATGCAACAAAGCTGTAAATGTGTCTATCATCTGACATAATTTTTAAATCTGAGTGGCAACTTTATGACATTGAGCCATCCTTCAGGGACTCATCTTCCTTCCAGAATTTCTCAGCAAGCAACCTGCATTGCTTTCAACTCCCCCTAACCCTCATTTAAACCACCAGCCTTTGTTGCATGTGGCTCTGAAGCAAGGGCAAATAGCAGGATGGCATTGCCAGAAATCACTGCAATGCTGCTGTTCAGACAGGTTTTGTCTCCCTTTTGTTATCTACATGATTCAAAATAAGGATAGACCAGGCTCTTTCCTTTGCAATATTAACAGTCTTGCATAGTAAAAAGGAGTTTGAAGCCTGAAATCACTGACTTCTCACTGGTAAGATAAGAAGTTATCATTGATAAGTTATTAAAATTCTTGTCTGATACATACCTGCCATTACATGAAAACACAGTTCTTTCTAATTTTTGCCATTTTCATAGAAGAGGCTTTTTTTTTTCCATTGGTATGCTCCATTTTTATGGAGTTAATGGGTTGAAGTTAACCCCTGATGGAGCAAACAGTAGTCAAACACATAATACTTTAGCACGGGATTAAGAAACCCAAAACATGTCAGAATCCAGGCAGCCTGAGAAATGAAATGGAAGCTTTGTTTCCACAAGGAAATAAGGTAAACAGGAGCAGGGCCAGAAATTACTGTGTCCTTTAGTATGACTGTGCAAAATAGCTTTACGTATTGGCAAAATTGTGCATGGGTCTGGAGTTCCTCGCCTACAGCCTATTAATGATAAATCCAGGAGTCATTCCCTAAAGCACTGCCTCATCCTGCCATTGGGCTTGATTCTGAGAGCATCACCTAATTTTCTACTGACCTCTTTGAACTTTAGGTACTCAGCACTTTTCTGAGCAGAGCCATAAGCTGGATAAAGTTCAATGGTTTTGCTGCAAACAAGTCTGCCTTCTGGTGGATCATCATCATTATTATTATTGTTATTATTATTATTAGCCTGGATCCTTTAAAAAGATCATTTCTCTCTGGAAAAAGTAAACAAACCTTAATAATTTCCTCTGTTGGGAAAAATTTCTTCACTCTCTTTCTATCATCAGCATGCATCTGATTGCTTCTGTGGCTGACACTGATAGCCTTTGCTCTGTTTACTTTAAAGAATAAGCCACTGCTGTTTGATTTAGTTTTTCATTTTTAATCCTTAAGCCCTCTCTTGGTTCTGCATTCCAGAGAAAAGAAACCAGAGTTCCTTTAAATATCATGTGGGGTGCCTCTAAAGCCAGAGTTGTAAATGTAAATCTCCCTAGCAAATTTATATCACTGAGATTTATAGGGAGGAGGGGGGAAATCCAAACACGTGAGCACCAAGTTCCCCTGGCAGCATTAATGTGACAGGTGTACCTCAGCCCAGCCAGTCACTTTCCATTTAACTGTCAGTACACTTGCTTAATGCTTCTAGCTGCATTGCACCAGTATAGCTTTATTATTCTAAAGGTCAGCCACCCACACCAAAGTTCAAAAAGACATTTAATGCAAACAAAAAGTTACATCAAAGGTGAGTTTCATCAGACCTGACTTGAACTAGCTAGGCAAGATGAGATTCATTAATACATAGGTTCCAAATATTCAAGAAAAAAATTGTGTCAGGGCCAAATGAACTACAAAATGAATAAGATATAAAGAGCTGTATTCTTCCTTATGTTTTTATCTGTTTAAGTACTCAGGCTATTACAGTTACACAAGGAAGGATTCGTATATTTGTATATTGAAAGAAAAAACACCAAAGAACAGGACTTAACATTTCATTCTTAAGGGAGAAATAAGGACCTTGATCTTCTCTCAGGAAACTCTGTGCAGTTGATTAAGGTGGCTAGAAACTGGTTTTAAATTATTGACTATGAATCCCCAAATCCAAGTCCACCGTCTCAAAGGTGCTCTCTGAGGCATTGTACTGGGGGTGCCTAATGAAGATGTGACAGCTGCTCTAGCATTAAATATCAAGTGAGTGATGATCAATCCAGAGCCCTGCTGTCTGAGGCTGCCAGATCCTTCCCCCATATCACTGAGAGAGGCAGAAAATGAGCTGCAATGACTAAGTTACACACCAGTAGAAGATGTCTCTGTATGGCTTACAGTCTAGAAGGAAAAAATATCCCTTCCTTTTCTCTTTTCTTTCCTTTCTCATCCCTGGAAGGAGGTGGCAGAGGGAGCAAAACAGCACTTTCCAAAATCCCAAAATCTGAGCATCCCACTAGGTGGGAATACTCTTTCTCTGGCCAAATTGCCTAGTTTTTATGCTGCCAGGTGAACAAAGCAGCTACTATGCCCAAAAGGAGTGGAAACAGGGTAACAAATGTGAAATTAAATAGATTTTTGGTTTGGTTTGGTTTGGTTTGGTTTTGTACAGGACCAAAATACAGCAACAGCTGCTAAAGATGTAAACACAGTCCTGTTTAGCATGGAAACCACTTATACAAGTTGTTTGAATTGGCTGATCCTCAGTAGGGAAAGAAGACGTTTATATAAATCCTACACTTCATCCCAGATAACATCATCTTAATCCAAATGACACTGGGCCTGATCTTTCAGACTCTTTGTGTGAAGACTTCCTGATGATTTCCCTGCATCAGAAACAGGTTACTCATAAATTTCTAAGTGCAGTCGTCTGATGCAAATATTTACAGTTCTTCACCAGGCAGCTCCAGCCCTTGGGCCTCTCAGCTGATTTTGTGATACCCTGCCCACACCGTGATTCCTGGAAACACCTCTAGGGATCTACAGCGATCCCTGGCACTTATCTGACTATGTTAAGGTAAAAAGAACAGATTTTGAGATGGACTTTAATGTTTACGCAGTCATTTGCAGTTCCAGAAAGTAGGTGTTGCAAACTGTCCTTCCGAAGAAGAGAGGAACGGTCTGAACAAACCTGAATATCTAACTCAACCACTTCAAACATGGGGAATTGGACTCTGGCTCAGGACTCACCATATCTGATCTTCAAACCTTTCAGGCTCTTGTATATACCACAAAGCAGGAAAAACAAAGAAACAAAAACTCTTTTTTTTTTTTCTTGTCTTTTCTTAGTCTAGAACTAGAGTTAACGGTCATCTATTTTTTTTTTTAGTAGGGTAAAAAAACACAGCTGCTGAATTTTTCATGGTTTTTGAGAATAAATAAAAAAAATAGATTCCAGTTGGAAGCCTGTCTTTGAGGAATTTATTGGTTTTCTTCTTGTGGCATGTCGAATGATGTGAAATTTTGCTATCAGCTGAAAAGTCATTTCAAGTAAAAAGCAACTTTTAGTACAAAAATTTCATCAGTTCCCTTTTGCATGCAAATCTTCCAAAGGTTTATACAAAAATTCTGTGCATTCATACTTCTTCACCTCCTTCAATAAAGCTATTGCAGAGGCTTAACTTTAAGTGTTTGTTCAAGTGTTTTGCTGCAGAGGAGCCTCTGAGACCTTAATGGCAGGAGGCATTGTTGTGGTGATTTCAGACCTCCAGGCAGGAAGCAAATAGCACATGTGGCATCCTGCGAACGACAGAAAATAACACTGGCTTTTTTGGAAAATGTAAAAGCGGCTTTTCCTTGGATTCTAAATGGACAAATTAATTGTCATTGGCAAAGGCGAGGAGAGAACAAGAAAAATGATAGAGAAAGCAAATAACAGAAGAATAAATGTCTTTCTTCCTACAGGCTTTACTGAAATGCTTTCAAACAATTGCCTTTGGATCAAGAAGAATTCCTGAATGATTTTGCAAAACAAAGTAGAACTGCAAATGAAAGCAACACTCCAACAATCAAAGGAGATGTTTCCCAACTCAAATATAGTAAAACAAAAGGTCAGGGGTAGGGGTGGGGGTGGGAACAGGGGGAATGTGTGACTCTTAAATAGAAAGATGTTTTTTAGAGGGCTGGAAATAGCTGTAAAGATGGGAAAGCACTTTGATTTCCTGACGTTTTGGTGGTACATCTGTATTCTCAATGTTTCACAACCCTAAAATTGACTGGTGTGGTTTGTAAGAGAATTTGTTTTCATCCTACTGTCAATACATACACATATCAGTAGAAGTGTTTTCCTCCAACCTAAGATATCCATATGTCTTATTGAACAAAACCAGAGGGCAAAACCAGTCTCTCATTGCTGTACAATCCACCTAGAGCTGTCTACAGAAACCCAAGATTGTTTGTGATGCCTTCAAACATATCCTCTCCGAGCACCTGAGATGCCTCCATTTCAGCTGAGCTGCACTGGGTACCCTCCTAACCCATCACTCAGCCTGGTTTTGTTAGGGGTTGTCTGCCACTGACACTACACACTCTTGTGAACGGGGACTCACTTCTTTGTTACTTTCTTAAGCTTTTACCCAGCCCCTAATACCCATGATCCATGCCTACATGCTGATTAGGGTTTTTTGGGGGGGGATTTCTGAGTGAGCAATTGTGCAACATTTGGAAGACTTCCATTTTGTGCTGAACTGCACATATTTCCACTGAGGACTGGCCATCCTGGACCTGGCCTCATATGCAGTCGCCTCCTCTCTCAGAGGCACCATGCAAACAGCTCTAGTCTAACCGTGTGGGGCAAAAGCTGTGCTGAGCCGTGGATAAACACCACTAGTAAAGCCAGTGAGTGCCTGAATCATATCCATGATTGACATACTTGACAAAATGACTTTTACTGCCGCTACTCTACCGCTCTCTGGTTGCCTCCTGCCCGCTCCACACACGCAACTACACCACACCATAGGCTTTGCACTGGGAAATACTCAAGACCCCAGCAGTCATCACTGCAGGGCACTGTCGATTCATAGGGAACATGAAGGTCCCAAAATATTTGTCAAAAAGTGTGTGTTGCTCTCTAATATCTCAGTTTGGAGTCCAAGAAAATGAAGTGCAGCCTGACCCAGACTGGAAAAGACTTGCTGCACTCAAGCATTATTACACAAACTTCCACAGAAAACAATAAAAAAGAAATATATTTATTGCCTGTATTCCAGGAACCTGACTGAATAAGCAATGGATGTTTCTTACCGTAGGCCAGAAAAAATTCTCTGCCGGAATAAGATTTTATTCATGGTTTAACTACATTAATTCAAGAGATCCAGACCTGGCACTCAGAGGCTTTAGTTCCACAAACACTTTGGTCCGGCACTGAGGCCAAAAGAAGCAGTCCCATTCTCCAATCACCTTCATTTTTTTCTGTCTCAACATTGCCCTCTCCCTTGTTCTGGCATCGGAAGATGCACGTCAATGCAGTGGACCAGAGCTGGGGAATGGACCCAGATTTGAGCTAGCCGAGCCCCTCTTTCCGGCACAGCTTTCTCCTGGATGGGTTTCCCTGCCCAGCGCAACGTGCAGCTGCATGAAACCTGGCTGTGGCACCAGGGACGGCACGGCATAGGGTCGAGGGGGGAAGGCACACAGGGGCAAGGAGAAAGTGGGACGGCTTATTCCAGCAGCAGTGGTATCTGCTACCTTAAGTTGGCTGTGATTGACCCTGTGGTGTCAAAGTCATTCTTTCTTACTATAGCCTCCAAACTCACTGGCCTGTTGGGAAGAGCACCCTCCACAGTGCTTTGCTGTGAATGGGTAAGAGGGTGTTACATATACAGGGTATTTATTAAAGTGACTGTGTACAGCTTACACAAAGAAAATACACAGAACGTGCAGAGTATACAGCATTACATATTACACAGGTTTATAAATGTTTTTTAACTATGTTAATCCTGAATAACCACTCTGGAACACAAAAGGCATTTTACAAACACTGGCATAAACAGTGTGAGATCCAGAATGGGAAATGGACCGAGGTTACAACTGAGCATTTAGTTCTCCCAAAATCCGTGGCTACCAATAGATACAGCAAAACTGCTATTGAAAAAGACCTAGTGAAAAATACTTGCCAAAATAATTAGTCTGATTTTAACAAACAGTTTAAATAAAGATTATTTGTTTTTCTCAGCTAAGTTCTGGATAGTCTCTAATAAGGGGAGGGAAAAAAAAAAAAGCAATATTTTTCTAGGACCAAAAAGCAGCAGTTCAGCTGCTGGCAAGAGACCCTGTAGAGTACACAGAGAAGAGTGAGGCATTAGGCCATGCTATTTTAAAAAGGCTGCTTTCATTGACTGGAACTTTATTCACTGGACATTAACACCAAGAGAGTATTTGACTTTTTTTCTTAGAACCTTCACATTTCCTAGTACTAGTCAGACTAAATATTAAGTATTTCCTCTGTGACCCAAATTGTGTCCAAGGTGGACTGATCTGTTGACAACCAACTACCTGGACATACACTTGGGTTTACACATCGCCGTCTGAATCTTTCATGATACAGATACTGCCAAATGCCATGTTGCAGGTGGCTCCAGGTGAGAACAAGAGTTTGGTTTCTCCTCATTAACACTTCTGTCTTCCAGACAATGTGACTGGCAGACTTCACACGCAAGTGAAAACTGAAGGGAAGTAACACCATGAGACCTGCACCTCCAGTGCTTTCTCATCTTCTTCCCATCATCTCCTTCTCTTTTCTCCCCATACTTTTTTCTTCGTCTCGCTTGGCCCTTGGCTTACTGAAGTCCCCTCTTCCAACCTGGCCTTCTGCTTTTTTCCTTCTTCTGGAAATATGGCACACCTTACCCTCACCAGTCTCTCTGTCCCAACAGCCCTGGTGCCCACCAAGACTCATCCCAGCTCCTCACAGTACCCTCCTGGAGAGTGCACCAGTGACATGGCTGGGCAACAAGCAAGGACACCCACTTCCATCTTACCGATTCAAAGGTGCAAGACTGAAGGAGATAAGGGTCGGGAGAGAGGCACTGAAGGTGGTCCATGTGGCTAGTGCACCACAGCACAGCAGCATACTGCATGGTGTTGCAAAGGCTACACAAGCAGCAGCACCTAATAATTTTGGTACTACTTGATGCCATGTATGTTTAAAGTTGCAGAATGCTGCCTAACACTTCTGTAAATAGGAGAGGGGGGGAGAAATGTTGCTACTGTTTGGTATTTTTACTGTTTTCTAACTGTTTTTATTTTCCATTGTAGTGAGTGAGTAGAGTGGTTACTGTACAACATAAGGCTCACTATTAGCCAACAGTAGGCACATTAAATCTGCTTCTTGTCCCCTCAGGCAGTGGTCCCTAACTCTTGGCTCAGAGACAACATGTTGAGCACCAGATTCCTCAGCGCTACTTGCAGGCACCAGGGAAAGGGGAGCACAGCATCAGACATCACTTGCATTGCATTACTTCTTCAGTACTTCATTACCCCAAATTAGCAGAAGTCGGGGTTCTCTGCTTGGGATTAGGCATTGTACAAAAGACTTCAGAAAAAAGAAAATAACAGAAGATGGAAGAGGAGTAAGAGATCACAAAAATAATCATGCCCAATACCTGAAAGCTCATCTTTTCGCTGCAGCAAGTCCCAAAAAGAAGACTGGCCAATTCTTCGCTTTCAGAGCCTTCCACAAATTCCTTCCTCAGGTTCCTGAGAAGAGAGATAGAATCTCTGCACTAGATATAGGCTCCTGATGTCACGCTGCATTTCATGGAATAGCTAGAAATGCCACATCTCTGTCTATAACCAAAAAACCCCAACCAACCAAACAAAAAAGTCTGGAAATATGACAAAGTCATTCAGATCACACAGAGCTATTCACCTGGTTTGGGATTATTGTTTTCTCCAGTTTATAAAGAATTATTTAAAACATCCTGGAGTTCGAACTAGTCCCACACGTCTATTTATGTTTTAAGTCTGAGCAGAAAAGAAAATTATCCATGAATTACTATCTAGGTTGCAGTGTACTGCTGATCCATAGCCATTGATATGGCAAGTTCCCACTGACCAACTCTGAAGATATTTCTCTCCTATATTCAAGTGAAATAACAATGATGGGAACAGGCTATTTGTTCCTCTGATGTAAAGGGCAGCAGCAGTAATGTCTATTCAGCAGAAATGAAGGGCTGTCCAAGTAAAGAAGACAGATACACAAATTAGCCTCGCAGATAAAATAATCCTAGTCAGCCAGACTTGATGTGAAACACACATTTATGGATGGTATTGAGAGCATGCATGTGCCTGACACTCTCCAGGTTTGGATTATGAAGATTACACATAGATGAGTTAATCCTCTTCACTGCACAACCCGATTGTGGCTAAGAGAGAGATGATCTATCTTAAGAGATCTTATCTTTGAACCTCTACTCTGCATTCAGGAATGCTCCTCAGACAGAGCTAACAATCTTGTATGGATTCCCTGCATGGAAGAGGAGGAGAAATGCCTGAGCTGGTTTCTTGCAGCTATCTCAGTTGGTTCAATGGCTCTCTTCACAAGTGTAATGATCTCCCTCAGGTTCACCCTGGTACTCCAATGATGTGTTCTCCTTCCTACTGAGTAACTTTTTAATACCTCACAAGCTCCACGCGTCTCTTGGATGTGCTGCGAGCCGAGTACCTGCAGCAGCACAGCTTGCCTCGCAAGTTGCCAAGGCTACCCTGAAAACTCTTCCCTCCATCTCTCTGCCCCGTGTATCCTTTTCTTGGTGCACAAATGTCAGCAGTTGTAACCTACTGTAGGGAGGCATCTGGCAGCGATGGCTGCCACAGAGGAGGAGGCTCTTGCCGAAGATACTCTGCCAGCAGCGTTATGCAGACTCCCCTTCTCAATTCACATTTTCTTGGCACCTACACCCCTGTCTGACTGACTTTTAAATGGGCAAAGAGTCAACCCAACAGATGGGCCGGGTGGCAGGCAACCAAGACGCTATGAATGTACATTGTCTGGGTGTGGAGAGTCAAATTGCCAGTTAGGAATATTCAAGTAGCTGCCCGTCACACAGCTATGTGACGACAGCGCGGAGATATGCCCTGAATAGCCAACTTTGAACGTCTTCCGTAACAGCAGCACTCGTAGACAGAAAAAAGTACAGTAAAGTGGTGTTGCAGATGACCACGCTTGGGAGGAATCCAGGAAGGAATTGCAATGGAGAGATGAGTCCAGAGGAAGAGCAACTTTCCTCTTGCAAAGGGACTGCCGCCAGCCTCCATCATGATACCTTCTGGCATCACTGTAGAAGATTTTTACACAGGGCAATGTGAGCAGCAGAGAAAGCTCATCTTTTGTCTCTCAGGAGCCCTTTAAAATTAGTACGAAAATCTAATGCATCAAATGTTTTTGCTAAACTGCTTAATAAGGTTTGGATGGTACATGGTGGCCTCTGCATGCATGGTGTGAGCAGACTAGCCTAGCAAGTCTAGTTACCAAGGAAACAGGTTTTAAACTTGAAACATAGGTAGTCAAGATGACAAAGAGACCTTACACTTTTTTGGAACACGTTTCTCTTCTGACGAGGGAAGGTGGAAGCTGGCTTTCAAAATCCTCCTTCCTGTGGTCTCGGGACCGATGGAAAATGTTGTTGCATTGCTGACCCTGACTCACTGATCCAGCAGAAGAGGAAACAGAAGACATAACAAAAGATCATTACGCAGCATCACCTAACACTTTACCTTAAAAGAAAGCAAATGGGGGTGTTAATTAGACAAGGACTTCCTCTCTTTAAGGGAGCCGATCAATCACATTTTTCCTGTCCTGAAATGAGGAGATTTTTTTCAACATAAATCTTTTAAGCCTCAGTGCTATGGCTTTATAGGAAGAGGAAATTGATCTCGGCCGTTCTCCGGCAGAATGGCACTGAACACAAAGTGTCTTTCTTCCAGAATGTATTCATTAGTTCCTTCTCTCAATCTGACCTTGAACGCATCTGATTAAATGACTAAAATAATTTCATCCCAAAACGGCGGTTTGTAGGACAAACTTAATTAAGCTCCAGGACCGAGGAAGGAAAAAACGCGGGCTACGCTTCTTGCTTTGCATGAGCTGCTACGCTTAAATGACCACGTGAGGGCCATTGTAAGCCCTTGCAATATGCTGGGCATCTGGCCTCCCTGGTTCCCCTCCACCTGAGGGGCTCCCCAAGCCCAGGCAGCTGCAGGTTACTGCTCACTGCCCCCCACGCTGCCCCAGCCACCGCTCCCTTCCCCGAAAGAAGCAACTCTACCTGCACTCTAAGCAGAGCCACACGTTAGCATCTTCTCATTTCACAGCCCCTCCGGAGTACGCAAAGTGGCCAGGGAGAGCTTGAAAAATGGTTTGGTGCACGGAACAAAAAAGCGAAGGAGTTCTGCAAATGTCCTTGTCATCTTATCATTTAAGATCACAAAAAAAAAAAAAAAAGTTACACCCTCTGTAGGATAGTGCAGTGAAAGTTGTGAAATTATTACTTTCTCACCACTTTGTTTGATGAGCCTGTCTGCACCATCAAAAAGCTGAATCTGATTTCTCTGCTAAAATAGCACCACCGCTTTTGGCAGCAGGGTGATATTAATGCAGATTGAGATCTTCAGCGTTGTTTCTTTTAAATTCCTCAGGTAATCTTACCTTGGCAGTGTAGAAATACAAGGCTTCATTTGGGTCGTTTAAATTTACCGTGAATTTGCTAATGTTCACACTGAATCTAGACCTTTTGTGGCACAATCCATGCTAGCAGTGGTGGATATATCACACAAAGATACCCTTTTAAACAAGGGTGAGAAAATTACAGTGGGCTTTAATGCAATGCTCGGTTATAACTAAGCAATTCTATTGACTTCAGTGGGGCTGCATAAAAATAACTGTTAGCAAAACTTGGCTTTGAAACTTTAAAAAAAAAAAAAAAAGAAGAAGAAAAGAAATCCTTAAACCACAAACAGTATGTGGTTCATTTTGCAAACAATTACTTAACTCACCAATATATCAATGATAAAAACAAACCTCCCCCATTCCCCAGCCAAAAAAAAAAAAAAAAGACTAGGAAAGCAAAATTGCCTACGCAGGGTAAACGACACACAAATAAACTAGAACAGGAAAAACATACTAATGAATCTTCTTTTAAGAGGTAAACAAAATGCTGGCTTCTCGCCAGGGAGGCATGCATCGAAATCAAGCAGGGGATCCCAGAAGGGCCAGCAGAGCAGCCGACAAAGCCTCTTTAGTGCGGTAAATGAGGCAGACACAATCTGAGCGATGGCTGTGCCACACACACACACACACACCCCCCGAGTGGAGGGGCGAGCAGAGGGGTGTGTGGCCCGCTCGGTAGGGAGAAGCCAAGGCTGGGGTAGGGGGGGTACTACCAGGGGGCCAGGTTCCTCCAGCATCTGCCTCGGAGAAGGCACTGAAATACTTCGAGGGTCCCACGCTTGCCCTCGCAGCGGGGAGAGCACAATGGCGGAAAGAATCGGCCGAGGCTGAGCCTGATGGTTTGTGACATTCCCCACTGGTGGCGGCTGGTTGGAGCGGGAACAGCTTGAGCGGAGCCAGGCAGATGAGGCATCCGTCCCATTAGCTCTCCCCATCCCAGTGGAGGGGGAGGCCAGCGTCCGTGTCTATGCTGCTTCCGTGCCCACCACCGTAAAAGCTCCAGGGTTTCCTGTATGATGATCCACGCCGCTACGTGCTTAGCTGGAGGGGTTTATTTCTTCCCCTGGAAGGCTCCTGTAAAATAATGAAATGCAAAAGGCAATAGGAAAAGTCTCACTTTTCTTTTTGTCGAGCCAGTCATCTTCCAGAGAGACCTTGCAGACTAATGCAGTGAGACAGGGGTTCAAAAAGAGCTTTGCAGAGTCCTTGCCCTCACTGGGTCTCAGTCACACGAATTAACGTGGTGATTTAAATGGATGGACTGAGGGAGGCACACAGCTGGCAGGTCAGGCTCTGAGGCAGGAAGATGAAGTCTTTGGTGGCTGACAAAAGTTGGAGGTCAGTTTGAAATTTCTGTTTTCATTCAGGGGACAATATATTATCGCCTTGTGGACCTTCTGTGCTAGAGGAGAAGTGGAATCGTCACCCACTCATTAGCAAGCCAAACCAACCAACCAACCAAACAACACCCTCCACATACATGTCAGTTGGTACACTGACATCTGTCAAGCTGTATTTGAGTGCATACAAAACATGAGATTTCTACTATACTATCAAGTATAATTAGGCCTTTATCACAGTACCCATTGATAAAAAGGGAGTGCTGCTTTGTCAGAAGAGGAGAACTGAGGTATTTGGCCAAACACTGTGGGAGAACTTCACACACAGATGATGCACTTCACACACCAAGAAGGTACATCATA
Organism: Gallinago undulata; assembly: GCA_026546715.1. Lineage (NCBI taxonomy): Eukaryota > Metazoa > Chordata > Aves > Charadriiformes > Scolopacidae > Gallinago > Gallinago undulata. Next base: position 145,897,265 of record JAOTQQ010000001.1, on the reverse strand, counting down.
CATCAAATTGAGGACAATCAGAGTATAAAAGGACAGAATTCCTGGAGCTTAGAATTTGTAGCGGGACAGGCAGTTCAATGACTGGAGAGTCTAAAGACAAGTCCAAACAGAAATGATGTTCTTCTGACCAAGACACCTGCAAGTTTCTCCTAATCTGCATGTCTGTATATGAAGAATGAAGACCACAGGTATAACCTGGCAATGGAGTTCTCCAGGTACATCACATAACAAGTGTGCTTGTTAAATAACAAAAGAGCATGTTTCCAAAATTAAAATTATGCTGTCTTGAATGTCTTTGTAGTACTGCTTTTCTGGTTTTGGCATTGAACTACAACTGCTCAATTCCAAATCTCATTTTCTTTATTCCTTTAGAACAGAAAAATCCTGAGGTCTGTTACCTTCTGAGAAATACAGACAGTCAATAAATCAATTAAATGTTTATATTGTCCAAGTATTTCCTGCAAAATAGTAAAACCATTATTTGATTAAAATAATACAGAATCCAGCACCACCATTTTAATCATGCTACATCAAAGGCAGAGAAGGAAAATACTGTTCCTTCTTTTGTCAAGCCTGTTACTAAGAAAAGACTCTACTCAAAGCAGAAACACTTCAATATTTGTTCTTTAGGTAAATAAGATTAAATTTTAACCTTTACTCTTCTGAAACCCTCAGAGAAACATTCATTTATCTGCAGCTGAAATTAATATTGGATTGCTTTATTGATTCATTGGCTAAAGGCACACACTAGCCATGGAAATTCCTCTCTGCTTGCATTGACACATTGAACAGGAGCAAAAATAAATGTCATTTAAAAGCAGTTTAGCCTTGAGAAAATGGGCGCTCATTGTGAGGTTTGGCCTTCTAGCAAAAAACAAAAAAAAAAGTTCTTTGCATATCTTTCTTAAGAATCAAGATATTTATATGGAACAGCTTGATAGACATATTAAATAACGGACTATGATTACATTTCTTGAAGTATTGCTCAAAGGCAATCTTATACCACAACACAGAAAAGCCTTCAGAGGACATAAGGTTTAAAAAACAAAATACCAAAAATACATAAACAACCTCTCAAACGACTCGGAGTGACTACTTCTGTTGCGGTAAATCACCATGAATGCAACGGTGGCATATTCCTAACCTGCAGCAACTGAGACCGGGTTTATCTTTGTCCACCAGCTTGTGATATTTAGACTGCAAATTGGCAGCAGTTAAAGGGCAATTGGTGGGGATGTTGTAGGTGATATGGGTGATCCTGCTTAGGGCGAGCTTGGTGTGAACTTACTTCCCAGTCTCTATGTTTATACCCTGATCCTACGACAAGTGCCAGATAATTTGAGGTAATCGCTGCTCCATAGGGAAGGGGTAAACACCTCACAGTTATCTCTGGGTCAGATTAAGTAAAATGATAGATAGGATAGTGTAGTTGCTGTATCCCTTAGTCCTTCTCTATCTCCATTCCTTGTTTAAGTATATACAAGTTTACATGAACCTTGACAGCTTCATGTAGGTTTATCACACAGCTGAGGTAACGGCATAGCACCCAACCCCGCACTTTCTGGTCCTTTTCCAGGATGGTAATACTTGGCTAAAAGTTTTGATGAGGACAGGCTGCTTTGTCACACCGACCAGCTTCATCCCTAATGACCAAGGAGCGGTGGAAGCCCAGCTGTGTAGGAGCCCAGCTCTGCCCCGAGCCTCCCGGTGTGGGGGATTGCCAGTCCTCTGTAACACATGGGACGGTTCCTCTCCTGGTACGTGAAAAGCATTCATGTGTCCTGACATGAAATGATACTGCCCGCAGCTGTCAGAGAAGTCAATCATGCTGCTGCTTTGGTTTTTTTGATTCATCATGTTGAATGAGGAGTTTCATCTGCAGTTGTATAAAAGCACTCGTGAACAAATCATCTGAGCTTTAATTGAAAGCAACCAGTCTCACCAGTTCCTTTCTCTTCAACATCTGCTTCTAAATCAGGTCAATTGCCAGTAAAGAGCCAAGCCTATGGAAATGATCATATTTTTTTTCTAGGAACCACTGCTCTGTCAAATAGTGTTGTAATGTGTTGTAGCATCACAAATTTAGACTGTACCTTAGAGGCCTCACAGGGGACACCTGGGAAACCTTTCCACAGTCACTTAGTGTAGAAATTTGTCCCCAAACCCATTATGCCTGAATAAAAGGGAATTTTAAAGAGTAATTAAGAGCATTAAGACATGAATTAACTCCACTGCTGTAAGGTCACTTTTTGCACAAAAACTTTCTAGTTGGTGATGTAGTAAATTCATCCCTTTATACACAAGTTTCATCATCTAATCTGATATTTTGAATTAAGAGTAGGCTTCAGTTCACTTTCTTTGGGAAAATCTAAGTTATATTATCAGATCTAAGTCTGGACTCTCTTGTGTGGGCATCAGAGTTTGTCTGAGGTAGAAAGGTAGACCTGGACGTTCACCTCTGCAATACAGCTTGCTCAGGCTAATGAATGAATGGGGAAGTAATAACTGCCTTGTTGGGTACACCCACGTTTTCACACAGGATCCTTACTTAATGAGAAGTAAAACTGTTTTTAGGAGCAGCAGCAGAAATTTCAAAGGTTGAGACAGAATAATATGTTAATGTTTAATTCCTATCAGATGCATGAGTTTAATTTGACTGGTCCATCTGCAGCAAGCACGTTTCCAATTAAGGAAATCCTGTTCCTTTATCTAGAACCCCTCATATTCATATTAATGGCTGTTTCAAGGTGTGTCTAATTCCATTCTCTGCCTCCTCCATTTACAATATGTAAACACAACCTGATGTTTATATCCGCTTCCTTGTGCAAGAGCTAGCATTTTGGCAGTAGCGTTCCTCACCTTCTAGACATACCTTCTATATGCAGTTTAGCACTTTACTGATGCTTTTTTATGATTGTGTTTATTTCTCACTTTAGGCAGAGTGGAAAAGAGAAGTTGCAAAGACGCCTTGTAAATAAATACTGAGGATCAAGTAGACTTTGCAAAAACTTTTGGCAGCCACATGTTCAACACATGACACTATGTTGCCTAATAGTATGAAAAAACTTATGAGGCCATGGCTCATATGAAGCAATGTTATGTGTCATATCCATCCCATAGGCCATAGTTTCCCCATCCATAGTTTAAACATTGTAAAACATATGTTTAGTCTGATATATAGAATAGACACCTCAAAATAATAAATAAAAATAAAAAAATCCAGCAGATTTTGGGAGGCCATTGAGATATTTCAGAGTGAAGTCCTGTTTCCAGAAATCAGATTCCCACTAAATGTCACAAATTGTACCCTTAAATTAGAAATACCTATCATCAACTGCAAGTTAAATATTTAGGGCTCCTAAATAGCAAGCAACCCATTCGTTAAATATAACCTGTTTGCAGAGCCTTTCAGAGACTCTTGTCCCCCAGAAAAAGCTAGGTGCAAGTCAGATGAGTTTTGCAGTGTATCTTCATGTCTCTGCAAGAGCTGGCTGAAGTTCCTGAAGGTGGAAAAGCTATCTGAGAATGACTGAAGCAGTAGTAATGTAGTGAAAGATCTGGTAGGTGATTTGCCTCCCACAGAGCATGAAGACTTGCATCTCTGGCCAAATATGGTCCTGTTGTACTATTCAGCAATGGTTCTCCCAAGAACAGATTTCAGGTTGCATTTCCTCACTCAGAATGCTCTGAACAATATGCTTCTGAACAATGCTTCTGAACAATAAGTTCAGAATTAGCATAGCAAAGACCTGAACCCTTTCTTCATTCCATCTTCTTTTAAGAACAGAAAGCAAGTTGAATGGTAGGAGTAGGTGTTGAAGAATGCAATCTGCTTGTCCTGTGTTCATTATTTAAAAAACTATTGAAAGATGGTGTCTTTATAGTGGTCTCCAGGCCCACTCTGAACCGGAGAATTTGGAAATGCTTCTAAGCTCCAGGGACTGGTAATATACTCAAGGTAACTTCATGAGGTGACACCTGGACACATATCAACCCTTCTCTGAACCCTGTACCACAAAAAGTAAATGAAGGCTGCTAAGAGGGAAGCCTCAGACTGCTTTGAGGTCTTTGAGAAGGTTAGTCACTGAATGAGGACTTCGGAGCAACACTCTCGGGTCGATGCAAAGGTTGTTCTGTTTGGAAGCAGCCAACAGCACACCAAACTGTGTGGTGAGTGGGCCGAGTATCCAAATGTTTCCTTTATGCTCTGATTATCAGAAAATGAACTCGACAGAGAATCTGGACTTCCAGATGACTTATCAAACAGATTCTTCTTCCATGTTATCACAAGGTACCACTCACATAATCTGCTGCCAGCAGAAAAGGAGAACATACTTTTGGATAGTTGTATTTCTCCAGAGCAATTTCAAAGATTAAAGCAGTTGCTCTTTCTCTTCAAGGATGTAGGCACTAAGATCCACAATGTCCTATTTTGTGCCCCCTAGCTAAGTCTGCAGCTAAGACAGTCAGGACAGATGAGAGAAGGAACTGAATGTTCTTTCTTGGGAAGCATGTACATTATCTGAGATTTATGTCTGCGCTTTGTGGCTTATACAGACATTCCAGCAACCGCGGGATGATCCCACTGCTGCAATAGACAGGATTGCTCTTTTCTGTTCAAGGCACTTTCAGAGAAAGTACCTGAACTTGTGACAATAAGCCAGGTTTTATCCTTTTCAGACAAAGTTGTATGACTATGGACCTTCAGCTATCCCCCAAACACAAGGTACTGAGGAAAGTGGTACCACTTAGTGGTAGATGTGGCCAGGAGAATGTAACATTAAACTGAGAGGGGAGATTTAGATTAGACATTAGGAAGAAATTCTTTCCTGTGAGGGTGGTGAGACACTGGAACAAGTTGCCCAGAGAAGCTGTGGATGCCCCATCCCTGGAAGTGTTCAAGACCAGGCTGGATGGGGCTTTGAGCAACCTGCTCTAGCGGGAGGTGTCCCTGCCATGGGCAGGGGGCTTGGAACTCGTTGATCTTTATGGTCCCTTCCAATTCTAACCATTCCAAGATTCTAACATACATCTCAAGACAAGATCTCACTCCAAATGACTTCAAATGCAGTACATAGAGATAATGTCTTCTCCAGTACAAGCAGGCCTTCCATGTGATCAATAAAGATGTGTCACTCAGACACTCCTCAGCGAGGGAGATCTCAGCAAGACTCCACTGTGAAAGGGACATCAAGCTTTTGATTAACCTACTGCTGTCATCCCCTGCCCCCTCACCACCCCAATCCCTGTCACGAGTCAGTGACCCTTACACAGGTCATTTACCTGGATGTAAGGAACTCTGAAAAAAGGTCATTTACACAAGTATAAGGGATTTCCTACTGACCAGGAGCAGATCAGGCTACGGTGACCCCAAGGTGCCACGACTGTGCCCCAGAGCCCCTGCACACAAACCAGCAGATGAAGATATTTACATAAAGCATTAGGTTTCTGTTTACCTTGTACCAGTGTAAGTGACTATACAGCAGATATAAGGCAAGTCTGTTCCACCAATTAGGCTGCCAGAAGGATTCCCATAGTCTTCTACTCACTTTTAAAGTGGAATTAAAAATTAAGACCAGACTCTGCTCCTAGTTATTTCCTCAAATATACAAGCCTTGCCTCTATAATACTGATATTTATATTCTTAAACAACATTTTAAATTATTTTTTTGTTTTTCAGGAGCGTTACATGTGTTAAGAGGAAAGCAGGTAACTATGTGCAGAGTGGTAAGATTTACTCAGAGAAAGCATGTTTCCATTTAAAAGAGAGAAGAAACTGATTTTATGTAAACAAGCAGAAAAAAACACCCCACCCCTAGAGAAAACAAGCACACAGATACTTTACTCCTGTCATAAATAATGTATTTTATTGCATATGGCTATTAAGGAGAGCATCCATGATCAATACAGACTAAATACAATACACTACTCTAGTTCCATTTATTCTGGTCTCCAGCAGCATCACATTTATCCTTATATACAGCGTGTACATTGGAAGACACAGCAAGATAAGTTAAGTCTCTTGTCATATCACAATAGCAAGAAATATATTTAACATCTTGATATCCAGAAACAATACGTACCCAAAAAGAAAACACTGCTTAATAACTGTTAAGGTTATATAGCAAAAAATATTTTAAATTTAAGGTAAGTCAGGCAAAATGTACAAAGACCCAATATACATTGTGAAGTTTTAGCAAACATAACATTTATACATTTTGGTTCCATTCTGTAAACTAAATTAAGAATGTAAGTATTGCATATGCCTTTGTGAAATATACAGGATAGAGAAGAATTGGCTATATTGTCAAGTTTTTGTTTTGAAGTTGCTGTATGCATTTTAGCCATTTGTTTTAGTTGTGTGATTTCTTAATTGGTACAGAGGGCTACTTCAAACTAGAAGTTCAAATCATTGAATTCAGCAGGTACCACACTCAGTGCTATGGGGGGCGTCAGACAGAAAATGTCAAAGGTATTTGCTTTTTTTTTAGTTCCAGACTTAAACAAGCAGCATTTTAGAATGTCTTAGAACCATTTATATTATTATTTTTACAAAAAAAACCACCCAAACTCAAACAGATAGATTAGAAATTTAAATTGATTTTAGATCTAATATTTTATTAGCCTATGCATTGCTGTGATTTGAGACCCCAAAAATTACACTGAAAAATAAAGTGTGTCATGGGGTAGGGAAGGAATTAGTTTACATTCATCTTTGTCTTGTAATACAATCCTCAGTTCTAAAAATTCAGCATGTAAGCAGGAAGACTGCATTGCCATTCACTATATTTGTAAGACATTGACTCTCGTCTTCCTCAGAAAAAAGAAAAAATCCCAAAAGATAATGCATTAAGTACAGGTTCCACCTAGCACAATGATTAAAAAAAAAAAAAAGAAAAAAAATCTCACAGAACTCAAATAACTTAGTAATACTTACATGTCTATCTGAGCAGGCACTGGGGAGGTACCCTTAAAATGTATATGAACTCTTCAACAAATTTATCGAAGGAGAAACAAGGTGGCATGACATTCTGCTAGTCTGGCGCAACAGCTATACGTGACATTTGTGACAGTAGCCACCACATCACTCGGATTTTCAGGCTGCTGGAAATGTGATGCGCAGGTAGCCTCGAAAAGAACTCAGGATGAGTGACTGCAATGGTTCTTCTTCCCTGTAATAATGCCTGCAGCTGCAATGGTGCTTTCCCGGTACAAGGCAAATATCAGGACTTTCCAAGATGGCAAGATAATACTGTGTTAATATTAGCACTTGAATCTGCCCGATACCCATTATCATCCCTGCATTCCTAGCATGCCTATGTGGATTTTTGGTTACAAGAAAAGCAGCTAAGAACAGGGTTAGCTGACAAAAGTGAGCTTCTAAATAGGAGAAAAAGGCTTTTGCAATCTGAAGTACCTACATAAACACCTACATAGAGAGGATTAAACAAGTGTGTCAAAGGTACAGAGAGATACCCCCAATACAGTTTGGATGTTTTCAACTTACATTGCTTCAGTTACACATTTCTTTTTCTTTTTTTTTTTATTTTTTTATTATTTTTTTTAAACTACTCCGAATCCTCCGCCCAAGTCTGATTTCACAAAGTTCCATCCCATTTTCGCCGTTTTCAGTGCCCTGGCTGGGCTCTGTCTGAGAAGTAAACCCTGCGGCTAGTGATTCACACCCCAGCAGCAGCAGCAGCAGCAGCTGTACGCGTTGCGAGTTTCAGTAAGGCTGACGACCGTTCTTGAGAGAGAGAACTCAGCATAGAGAGAGAGAGAGAGAGATAGAGGAGGTCCTGTCGTACACCGACACCGCAAATCCGGCTTTACTTTGAACTGAGGTAGGACTGTGGTAGGCTTGAAATTATGCCAGTAAATACCAGATCTTACTGCTTCAGCAGGTGTTACAGAATCCCCTAATATGCCAAAGAATAAATACAGTTTCTCTTTGCAGAAAAAGGAAATAAAGGCATTGGCCGTTAGTTAAGGAGGCCGGCAGAAAAGTTCCTAGGATCTAAAAGGGCATCTCCAACTCCTGTCGAAACAGCAGCAAAATGATAGTGTAGATGCCATGGACAGGTAATGAGTTAGGCAGGTTGCTTTCCCTTCCTCCCAGATTCGTTGCACAGTTTAGTCCACAACAAGTTGAAAGTTAAATAACTGTCCGGACCAACAATAACAACAACAACAACAACAACGAAAAGTAAACCTTAAGCAGCTTCAGTTACAAAAAAAAACCCAAAACAAAACACACAACAAAACAAAAGAAAAAAAAAACCAACCCAAAAAGGTATATGCCGAGCAGCTTCTTTGAATGTTGTACTCTGTTGTTTGAGGTCATGGTGAGAAAATTAACTCCTTCACTCTGAAAAGAAAAACGAAAGAATGTCAATAAAAGCTGAACCCCCCCCTCTCCCCCATCTAGGATTTAAACAACACAAAAAAAGTCACCATGAAGAGATTATTCAGAATAGGTTTTCATCAAAAAAACCCAAACCCATCTTGTAATAACTGCTTTTATATTTGTATACATCATAAGGTATTGCAGAGGCAGTAAAGGGAGTACTTCCCAATCTAATACCACCTCCTTAATTTAGAACTTTCTAGCTGTGGCTCTTCAGACCAGCAAACCATGGGAGACAGAACTGGTTAGAAAATCTGACACACATTCCCCCCAGTTCAAGTTGTGACCATCACAGTTTGTGTCAGTGGAAAGGAAAAGGGTTTGCAGAAAGTACGTACAAACATTAACTGGTGGTTCTTTTTTTTTCTGTCAGCTGGCTGTTATTTAAAGCTTTCCATTTCCAGACATTAAAAACAAGTTTCTTGAGACTATATTGTCTTTAGGGAAAGAGTCTTCTAAAAACATTAACAATGTATAGAGAGAACCTTTTACTTCCAGAAGTAAAAAAGTCAGGGGGGAAGACGGGGAGGTAGGCAAATGGAAGGAATCTTCTCCAGGTTACTGACTGTTTAAAGCTGTTTTAAATAGTCAAGGTGAATTACGCAGTAAAACAGAAACTGATTACAAAGTGACCTATTCTACTTTACACAATACCTTTTGTGGTTTTTCACTGCAAAGAATTAATGGACAGTGTGTGCCACTGCCATAAAGGGGCATTATTATATTCAATAACAACATTAAGATAATTTGTTAATGTGTTCGTTAAAAATAAAAAACCCCAAAATTTCCTTAGTATGTTGGTTATCATGTAGATTTTTCCTCTTTGCTATAATATTTGAAAGCATCAATGCACAACCAGCAGTGATTAAACTACCAAGACTGTAAATGTTACATGACAAAACACTGACACCTCATTTTGAAAGGTGCTAAGTGGAACATCCCGATACAACATCAGTTCTGCAAAATTACATTCACACTAAGTGCTATTAATAGTGTCTAGTCCATTTAATAGTTTACAGCAACTTTTTTGTTGTACGTTGTTGGCCCCATTACAAGTTAGATGCAAATTTTAGTATGAAATTTTCCTAAAAATTGAAGTTATTTGGAACACTTTGGGAACTTAGAAAAGTTTGTAAAGGATGTAACCCATCAATTTTGACTGTGTGGATACATTAAGTCAGTATTCCTGTATATTTTTAATTCCTTAGGGACCATAAAAACAACATAAAGCATGTATGAAACCTGGATGTAAAAGTAAGCATAGTGCTGTTTCAATCTGTGGCAAGTTTAAATCCATATAAGTTTTAATCCATGGAAGCCTCTGATAAACCAAAAGAAAGACTTTTCCTTCAAATCTACAGAAAAAACAAAGGTTGACATATCTTGGCATGTAAGTGAGAATTGCTAAATTGCTGTTGAATCTCTAGGAACTAATATTTACCTAAGGAATAAGCCCTGCTGAAGTCAACTGGAACCGCTATATGATCAGATATTTAAGATGTTACTTAGGATTTTATTTCATGACACAGCTTGAGATGAATAAATCGCTTGCTAAGATCAAAAGGAAAGCATCTCGTTGCCCCCGCTCATTGCCATTTATTTGTTGCCGCTTTCCTAATCAGAAACTAAGTAAATCCAAGCTACCTACTCGATCTTCAGGAAATGAGCTTTCGTTGTTTGGGCTGGGAGGGTGTTTCAAATTAAGAACTTGAATTGGCTTATGAGGCAACCAAGAGAGCCCCAAAACAGCCATCATCATCATCATGATGCAGTAAGATTGTGAGGGAGGACAAGCGGCAGTGGCTCTCAGAAGGGAGCAGAGATCCCTCATTTGAGGAAGATCTGGCTAACAAAACCACTTTGTTCTGAGTTTTGCTCGGGGAAGCAGGATGTATATGCATCATGCAGGCAAACACGGGAATGGTTAAAGCTACACGATGACTCTGTGCTGTTGCTTTCCTCCTCCAAATGGAAAGCAACCTGACAACTAAATTTAGGTTCCCAAAAGTGTCCACATGGTAGTGAAACCCAAATAAAGTTAAAAAAAATAATCTAGCTTTCAGATAGGGAAATCAGAGGAAGATATTTTTGCACAGGCAAAGAACACAAACAAGTAGGTTTCCAGAAGTATGTCAGCCTAGGGCAGCCATCAGGGAGGATTATTAGCAACTGAGTAATCCTGCCGTTGTTCTTACAGCACGACGCATACTTTCCAGCCAAAATTAAACTGGAGCAGGTGAAGTGGCCAACGCTACAAAGCACTTCCAAACTTGGTTCATAGGGTTTTGCAGGAGGACATTGGGACTACAGGCAGAAGCCTATGAGCTTATGATGCAATAAACATGTCATCCAGTGAGTCTATTAGCACTGACTTATAACTCAAAACCTAACCCAAACATAGTTTTGCAACATCAGCTTCAGCGGAAGCCTACTTGCAAGAATTAAGTTGCAAGCTCCACGCTAAAGTAAAAAAACAAAAAAAAAAAAAGAAAAAAATTACATTAATATCACTGTTAATTTTTACTTCAGTGATTAGTATCTTTTACTTATTTCAAGTCTCAGGTCAACATTCCACTTACATAGCAAGTCACACCAGCATACATTGTCTCTATCTGCTAAACAGACAGAGTTCAGAATTCTGCTAAACAGAATTCCTACAGACTCAAACATATTCTTTTATAACCTCATTCCCCATGGGCACCCACAAATCAAAATGCAAAGTCCAATACTTCTTCAATGCTGAAGTTTCCTCTTGGTTTTGGGCTTCATTAAGAAAAGCATCCATTATCACCGCTGAGTTTCCAAAACTTAAGTTGTCCAATTCCACCAGTGCTTCTCACTGAATAAATTGGATAATAAATACACACACAAATTGCTAGGAAACTACCAAATACTCAAAAACTTATTAAGTATATATCGTGAAGAGAATATAATGGTTAGTCAATTAAAGAAGATCTAGTCTGCTTATTAATTTTCAAAGCCAGTAAGCAATGAATAAAAATTTTCTTAATTCTCATCTGCGAACAAGCACATAAGCAGAAACAACTATTCATGTGGCTCATGGCAAAACACGTTGCTGGTTTGCCCAAACCAGTAAATTTATTCCACTGGCAGCGCGACCACCGAAGCGGATCAGGCATCGGTCACAGAACCCCCAGCTCCGCCACGCGCTTCTGCCCTGACTCCAGGCAAATCCCTCAGTGCCTTTGTCCCTTTGTTCCCCCTCCCCGTGCTGCCTGCCAAATCGATTAAGGCTCTGATCCCGCTAACTAACTTTTCCTGGAAGAGCAACCCTATTGATACCACCGAATCTGGAGGTTAACACCATGTACGTCTGCGGGCATCAGGCCAGGCCATTAGGCGACACAGCCCAAGGAACCAAATCCCACCCGCAGGGAGATGCTTTTGGCCCCCCTGGCACCCAAGAGGAGATGTGTGGCCCTGGGCGAGGCAGCTGGCCAGCCAGAAAAGGCAAGTGTCCCCCGTGCAAGCAAGCCCTCCCTACCCTCCAGCATCGTGTGCAGTACCTGGCTGGGCATCCTGCAGGAGTTGGGTTTGCAGGAACCTGCAGGGGTTGTAGCCTGGCACCTCAGCAGCACCTTCCCTATGCCCAGAACATCAGCAAGGAAGGGAACAGGAAGGCAGGTGGCAGAGGCTGAGGGTGGGGAGGGACAGCAGGGGTCCTGGTGGAGATAAACCTGTGCCCACTTGGCACCGACAGCGATAGGAGATGGTCTGAACTGCAGTCTCCGAGGGCTTCTTTAGGGGAAGGACAGTAAGATGAGCACACACACACACATTGTAAGGTCACAAATTTGGCCAAGCATCCCAGCGCAAATGCATCCTGCCTACTCCCTGGGATGTGCACAGTAGGAGCCAAATCCTGACCTTTCTCTGACTCTTAATAAACAATTTAATAAATACTATATTTACTATGAAGTACATAGGTAACATTGCTAAAGACAACAGAACAGCTCATGCTGAGCTATGGCTCTCCACAAGTAATTCCAGGGAATCTGAGCTCTGCTCAGTGGGACTGCTCATACCAAATAAAGCTGAACTCAACCACCATCACAGGAAAAGGTTTAAATCAGAGCTTAAACATTCGCCTTACCAACACTTCGCAGGAAAACCTAAAGTAGTATGCTCTAACAGTTTACAAGGCCCATAAATAACATCCATCCAGAGTAAAATGTTTCCACATTTGATGGGAAGAAAAAAAAAAGTTAAACCATGAAATGAAAAAGCCATGTTATTATTATTTTTTTAAACCAGTCGCGGTTGATCATAACTGGAGACATGCTGCCCCAAGTAACTACACTCCTTCAGTATGGTATTCCACTAAGAAACAGTACATAACATTATTTAGATGTGTCTCTGCTGTTTTCTGAATTTAGAAAAGCAAGCATCAGGTTAACATAGATTCCTTATGACTAATAATTTTAAAAAAATAAAATAATTGAATTTCTTTAAAGCAGTAAAGTAGGGATTTTGTGGTCACAGTTATATATATTAAAATGTGCTTTATAGTACTTTTAACTCCTGCATCAAATAGTTAAAAATTATAACTTCTTGAATTGCATTAAAATAACCATGGGGAAAAATATCTTCTAGAGTGGGAAACAAAACACTAGTTTATCTGGAAAAAGATGTTGCCTGTCAGCACCATCATGTACCTTGTGTGTGTGTGTGTGTGTGTGTGTGTCTGCATACACACAAGAGGCTAAAATGTTCATCTGAAGGCATAGGCAAATCCCCACAATTTATAATGAGCATATACTTTTATCCAAAGATACTAAAAATCAAAGCAATCTGTATTTGATACCATATATTTACACAACCAGCACTTACAATCTTACACTAGAGTTTAAGCAGCTGAGTCTACAGTAGATGTACTACAGTTGATGATGGGGGTTATGCTTAGTTGATTTCAGAATTTGATGTAATTTGTGTTTCATATAATTTTGTCAGGGTTCTTATAGATTTTGTAGTATGAATAACTAAACATTAAAATGTAATTATGTGGAAAATAAAGGATTAAACTTAAAAATGTCATTGTAATGAATTTATAGCTAAAGTGCTGTTCCAGAAATACATTTCCCATATCAATTATAATAAAAATAGGCACTTCAAATTTAAAATTAAGAAACTAGACATGCTCATTTTTCCAGGATTAATTTAATACAGTTGCTATTATATCTCTTAATTTCAGAGCTACAACCACTGTGTACTATTAAAGAAGTTTGTATAGATGTGATTTAATCCCATGATTAGGGATAAAACGTCAACATCTGAAATTTGTTCAATTATCCTTTCCCTTGCAAGTTGTGTATACAACCATTCAAAACGTTACACAAAATCAAAATCAAGCCGCTTTCTCTGAGCAAACAAAATGCTAGGGGGAAAAAAAAAGTTTAGTCCTTTTGGCCTCCCACTGGGAGTTTGTAAAAGTGACAGAAACACACAGAGAGAAGCGTATGTGGAAATTATATAGAAAATTTGCCACTGAAAAGATTAGTCTGTGGCAGCCAGCCAAGGAACCACTCGACAGTTCATATGCATGGGATATAACCATGGTGGAACAAGAAGTCACGTTCTTGGTGGATGACCATTAACATGCAGCTGGAATTGTCCCCCACCTTACAACCATCACACCATTGCTTTACCAGAGCAGATTCAAAACCCAGTGCTAGAAACATGGCCTCAAATAGGCCAGTTGGCTTCATTTTTACAGCTCCTTCCACCACCCCAAGGAGAGAACACAGACTGAGAGCACTACACAAACTCCAGTGACACCATTTTGCATATAAAGTGAGGGTGGAAGTTTCTTAAGAGGCAGAATTTTTGCAAAACAACATGCTCACCTTACCCATGATGAAGGGCGAGGGAGGAAGGGGTTGGTGACTAATACACTGAGCTACCTACCAACCCCATCTTCAGAGACACAACAAAACCAACTGAATTAGCAGGTCTGCCCCTACAGCAGAGATTAGGCAATACTCAGCTAACTTCTTCCACCTCCACGTCTCTGACCTACTCACCCTAGTCATTCTAGCTCCTTATAGTCAAGCAGAAGAAATGCGCAATCAAACTTCTCGTTGGATCCACAAGAGAGAACCTGACTGCCATTCTAGATACCAAAGTCCAATAGCTTCTTCTGAGCCATTAGGTTATCTCCACCTACATTCCTGAACACAAAATGCTATAGTACTCTCAAAGAGCCTAAAAGCATACTTTTTCTCTCTGTCTCACTTGGGAGAAAAAGCAATCTTTTCCAGTGATTAAATTGAAGAATTATTAATATTAAAAATTTAAATATTCATAGAACAGGGATAAGGACTCATGTAAGATGTGGGAAGTCATGTTCACCCTCCCTTTCCATTATGGTGGATATCTAATTATTCCATGAAAACAGCTTCAGTAAGAATGAGAGCGCTCTATGGCTAAGATGCACTAGGGGCGGGGAGGGCAGAAAGAGGAATGAGATATTTTTTTTCAGCCAGAAAGGTAGTGGATGCTGGTCAGTCCTGGTCAGCCATGTAAATATTGTGGGCAGGGGAAAAGAAACACTTCTTACAAGCACTCTTTGAAAGACTGACTGACTGACAAAAGCCTGACAAAAGCCTCCATCATTGCCAAAGAGGCTTAGGCACCCAATATCAAAAGAGATTTCAGATTTACAAAGTCTTTATGGAGACTGGAGCATTCCTCCATCCTCAAGCAAGACATTTATCTTCCAGGGAGCAACATGTACTAAAGCACAAGGCTCTCCTCAGTTTTCAGAGTCAACTACCCACCTGTTCTGCAAACTGTTTTCAGACTGCTTACCAAGGAGACTGAAACACCCCTGGCATTACATACATTCATTTATGCATCTAACCTGGCATCTAAATGCAAGTGGATGGTCACACACTAAATCAGCTGGCTGCTGCAGCTTTTGGACTTTCAAGTTAGGAGGTGTGTCCAGAGAGATGCTTCTCCTCATAGAAGAGAGACATGGGGAGAGAAGGGAGAGAAAACAAAAGCAGGGACAGACTAAGAGGAACAACCTGGCATTCACAGGAGGGTGATCTTTTCCTTACAGCTTTCTCTTGTAGTCACACCCTTACTTAAAACTCTGAGCATCTGGTTGTAGGATAGAAAAAAGATTTTAAAGGATGATTCAATTTCTGACAATGCTTTTCTAGAAATCTTTTGTGTTCTCACTGTTGTCAGTGTGAATCAGTCATTAGCAGAGGAGTGAGGGAAAGATGAAGCTAGGCAAGTAGTTGCAGACTTCATATTCCGTGATGAAAAGACACCACCCCTCCCCAATCTCCTCAAAGCCATTTAGTGCAATGAGCAATACAGCACAAAACAGCTGCACTGAAGCCAGCTAAAGACTTGTCTAATCCAGTTTCTTCTCTCCTACAGTGGGTTAAAAGCAGCTACTTAAGCAAGGCAAGATTTACCTATCAAGGACCTCCTGCACTACACCACCCGTCACAGAAACCTTTAGTAGCCTGTATCCTGGAGTTTCACACCTGAAGGGTGCAAGAAGAATGATTTCCATGATGCTGGTTCTGAAGCTGCCACACGTTAGCTTAACACCCTCAATAAAGCTGAAGTCTTACTTCCCATGGACAGTTAAGACTTGCAGTCCATGTATGATCACATGTTGTCCTTCCTTTACATACTGAGACATGCAGCAACAGGAACTATGATTCCCTGGCATGGACATTTGCTATCTACACCATGAGAGTATTCTCAAAACACAGTGCGCCCAAGTATTTGGGCAGCCCCACAAAACTGGGATGAAAAGCCCTGTACAGCTGGCCAACACTCTCTGTGGAATTCTTGGGAGAAGAGAAACTATGCTATGTGTTACCTGAAAAGGTTTCTAACACTTTGATAGGAAATCACTTGCACTATGTACATGGACTATGGTAGAGGGAAGAAAAGAAATTCTCTTGAGAAGAGGAAAAATGTATCCATAGATGTACAGTGCTTCCCAACAGAGGTCACTACCTCTTTGGCCATTTACTTAAAGTCTGCTCTGTAGGACAAAAAAAAAGAGAAAAAGATAATACACATAATTTCCTAATAGGTTGTCATTATTTTACACATATAGCTCCTACAATTTATTTTCATTTTAATCATGTTTACACGAAGATTTGGTTTCCTCTGTTGTTTTTTTGAGGTTTGTTGTCCAAATTTGAAGAGGTTTTTTTTTTTTCCATGAAACCAGGTTAGAATCCTTTTCTCACACTGAAAGAATGACCAATTCATTTTGTGTAATATTGCTTAGAAAATGCAACAAGTTTACTTTCTCAATTTTGTATCTTTTGAAGTATCATTATTGAGTCATTAAACTGCTACATCTTTCACTTTAGCTATTAATCTTGCTGCACATAATATTACCCTGCTCTTTTAAAACTGTCTTGTTCAGGATGGTTAATACAGCAGCACTAAGCAGGTTAAGCCCTTAACCTTTTTCCTTTGCTATTTCCACTTAAACAATAATTCAAGTTTCTATATACAAATGTAAAACACTTCCATGAATAAGACCAGAGTTTCCTTATTTTAAAAGCATTATTCTGTACACTTTGGGGTTTTTATATTGCTGTTATTAGAAACCTCTATTGATGGAGCCTATAGTTCCAGGCACTGCTCATGCACATAGGCACAATATATTTTTCCTACTAACCACAGTAACTAATTGAAAACCAAGATTGTGACGTATCAAAAGTATTGCTCCTGTTAGCAACACATAAAGGAATTGAAAAAAAAAAAAAGGTCCAGAAAAGTGCTTGGAAACAACACTGCAAAAAGAATTTGAAAGATTATATTTGTGAGAAAAAGCTATTACAACAAAACCCTGTGAAAAGGGGAACTTCCTCATACTACCAGACCACTTCCAAAGCTTTCATGATGACAGGGAGCTAAAACCCAAGCACAGCCTGACCAGCTCATCACACATTAGGGACACTGTCATGGACACACTACATTGCAAAGATGAGAAACTACCTATTTTCTGTGAAAAAAAAAATATATATTTTTTTAAAGCCTTAGAAATATTTCTGCAGGACCATTACTTCTGACCATTTGAAGTACAAATTTAGCTTATCACTGGTCAAACCATTTACAGACCTATTTCTGCTCATTAGTGTATTACAGTTGCTATTTTATAATCATCTGTGTGTATTGCTGTATTCAGCTATACTCCTTATCAACACAAAAAGAAAGTACGTAAATTGTGACTGTTTTCCCTCTACCTAAATCTATTTCTAAGACTGAATTTAAGACACTGAGAAATGTCTGTGTCCACACCTTGGTGACTGGGCTGTGCCAATAGTCCTGAAGTCCTGAGCTGTATGCAAGACTATTATGGGAAGCCACCAGAGAACCCACTGCAGTGCTCAGGGACTCCCTCCCTGCCTGAGGCTGTGTCTCCCCCCTAGATGAGCATCAGAGGACAGGATGGGGGTTGGGAGATGATGCAAACTTGGGCCTTTGTCTGTCACCTTCCACTCACTCACAAGGTGACTGGAGTGTCCATGCTATGAACCCAAGGCCTGACAAATGTCCTGGTCCCACAGTTCAGACACGGGATTTAGGAGACAGATCCTGCCCAGAATCAGAGAGCTGGGCTGAAACAAATACTTTATAATACCTCCACAGAGAATGATCAAACTATCTTACCCTTTGCTCAGGCACATAGTGGGGCTATGATCATCTCACCAGATAATGTTTAGAAATGTACTCCTAGACAGCTTGTAAATGATCATGAGCCAAGATCTCATTAACTTCCTTGGGACTGTGGGCTCACAACCCACAGCTACGCTCTGCACAGTGGATACTGTCTGAAAGCCAGATTCACAAAGTTAGTAAGGTGCCCTGTCCCTGTTGGTTTCAACACCTTTGCCTGTTTGAGCCTTATCACTCTACAGCAACCCACTAAGTCTCCTTGAAAACAGCCACTCTAACACAATCCCTCAGCAGACATTTCCTACTATTCCTTCAATAAACAAACACCCCAGTAATCTAAGTAAAACGATGTCTCAGAGAATGGTACTTGCAGATTTCTTTCTTACAAACCGGATTGTGTTCTCCCTTGCATCAAACGCATTTCTGAGAGATGTTAGAAAAACAGAAAATATTTTTATGTTGCATTTTTAAAACAAACAGGGGCACCTGTAACTTCCTGCTCTGAATTTAACCTCGAGATGAATTAGCATTTCTTTCTGAACTTGACATGGATTGTGTTGCACACAGAAGCCACTATTATGTTAAGACACGAAAAGAGAGGAAGTATTTTTGTCACATGGGCATCATAAATACCATCCACATATCACCCCTGAAGGCTGACTGATATTCCACTTGAAAGCAGAGTCAAAAAGCTTAGCAAACTGTTTAGAAAAGTCCTTTTGGCAGTTAATCTTCTGAGAACACCAGTTTAAACCATGAAAGTTGGTCATAAACTAACTTGTGATAGCAGAAAGTATATAGAATAATTAACTTCTCTGTCTTACTCATATGTTACTTTCTTTCTCAAGCAAGAAACAGATTGTACTGAATGAATGAGATTGTTCCCAGATACACTGGATGCACCCTGGATCCTACCCATTCATTTACTGCAGAAATCAAGTGATGCATATCATTTATGTGCAATATTACTAACTCCAGAGCAAGATGCACTTTCCTCTGTAATTACTAAAGCTCTCAGTAAACATTTACACAAACAGAACTGTACTCTACTGTTTTACCACTCCTGTTTTCCCCCGCCTTTCAAGTGCTCTCACACAGATCCCTTTGTTTTGTTCTGTTTTATGGCTACCCTGATTTGTTGCCAGGTAAATATGTTTATAAGCAACCAGTAACACTTCATTTTCTTAACAAGGTTTGTTGATACCTCATTTAGTATTTTTGAAAAATGCAGGTGACATAGCAGCGTATCTAATCACATGACTATGTAATGGAGACTGTCATCTTTTTGAAATTGTATTATGCTACCAGGACTGTTTCTATAAAACAGATTAAAAAAAATCTTGTCACCTAAACTGGGACACTTAAGGAGTTCAGCTGTAGTCCCATGATGCTCAACAGAGAATTCTCCTTCAGGGAGCCTTTCCAGTTCATGAAGACCTGCCTATATTTTCTCCCATTGTCAGCATTCCAGCTCTTTAAAGCTGCTTTGGACATCTCAAATAGCTGTGATAAACACTTCAGGAGGTCACATGAAGGAACTATAAAGTCCTGTAGGATACCATGCAGTAGATGAGACTTTATAAAGCTAATATGCTGTTCTAGAAGGACGCCCTGTGAAGAACGGAAAATGCAAGATCGTGGACAACGAGCATGAAGAAATACTTTGCAAAATACCAGTATTTCCCCTGAGGCATCTGCGCCTTTAAGGCCCAAGTTTGCTTCCAAGTGCTAAGGCCCTGATACCCTTGCATATTTCACATATGTGATTGACCAGGAAATATATTGAAAAGCACTCAGCCAACAGTGCAGCAGCTGCATAGCTAGAGAAAACACAAATCCCTTTTAATTTCACATTTACTGAACAAGTACAATACATCATCAACTAACTAGAGTACAGTCCAGGTCAGGCAGGAATACTTAGCTAAGCCAGCTGATCCACATATGAATATCAGTCTCATTTCAAGTCCTTCTGCTTAAAATAGACTCCACACAGCAAGTTTGATCTCACAAGCCACAGACCTCTGGAAGTCAGATGTTCCATTTATGCCAAGCGTATAGGCTCCCTCTATAGCGAGGGAAGACGGGTTTGTGCCAACCTCCAAGTCCGGCTTGGACCAGCCTCTTCAATACTTAAAAGGCACCTGTATCCTTCCAGTGACAACTTAGTATCATAGAATCACAGAATCGTTTGAGTTGGAAGGAACCTTAGAGATCATCGAGTTCCAACCCCCCTGCCATGGGCAGGGACACCTCCCACTAGAGCAGGTTGCCCAAAGCCCCATCCAGCCTGGCCTT
>JAOTQQ010000001.1:145859785-145876776 GCA_026546715.1 Gallinago undulata | reverse complement strand
GGATGCAGTACTCCAGGTGGGGTCTCACAAGTGCAGAGTAGAGGGGTAGAATCACCTCCCGAGACCTGCTGGCCACATTTCTCTCTTGATGCAGCCCAGGACATGGTTGGCTCTCTGGGCTGCCAGTGCACACTGTCAGCTCATGTTGAGCTTCTCATCCACAAAGCTTATGGCAGCCAGATCCTTATTTCAAGAGGACTGTTTTGGTAGACTCCTAATAATGTGCAAATGAGGTGTCTACAGACTGGGCCAAACCTCTCAGTTCTACACAAAGCACAAGAACAATGTTTTAAAAAACACCATCTATGTGGAAATCTAAAACAGGAAGATGGAGCCCTAGGACATACTGGAGACACCTGAGCTGGAATATGCAACACAGAAGGGATTAAGCAGCTTTACTCAGAACACCTACATTTAAGTCCTCTAAGGTTTTGAAGTCCTGTGGTCATCCTGGCCTTAGATGAAGATATTTCTGCCTTTTAATTATACTCTTGTGTCCCTCAGACCAAAACAGAAGCTCAGCACAGCCAAATTCCACAAAACCTGTTAGGAAAAACATAGATGAGTGTCATTCTGTGGAATATCCTCCATCAACTTGCAAATAATCCCATCTTGTCTGTACTAAACAATCCTACTAAAACTTTTCTGCGGTAATCACAAGAGGCCTGTTTACAAGGAAGAAAACCCAACCAACCTGGGGCACTAATAAAAGGCACAATTTTGACAGTGTCTTCCACTTTGATGCTTCAGCCTCTCCAACTCCTATCAAAGTCTCTTAAGTTAAAAAAAAAACACACAACAAAAATCCAAACCCAGAAAATAAAACCCAGATTCAATCTATGTTTGAGACAAAAGACCACAGATACAATTTCCTATACAGCAAAGACTTGGGCAAAATCACTTAACCATTTCCAGAAAACACATATAAAATAAATCCAACAAGAACAGGCTGTTAAAGACTGGTTCCTGCACATCACAACTTTCCAAATTACCATCCACAGACTACTTTATATTGTATCAGAGGTCCTTACTTCCAGTAGCTATTATTAATTAAGTACATTGAAAATATTAATTGAAGTAATTATTACTATCCCAGAAAGATATTATGTGGTCAAAAATGGCCCCAAAAGTGACCTAAGACAATCCATGAGAAAGAACAGAAATGGTTCCAAACCTCCCTATTAATATCTCATGGCTCCCATGAAGAATCTTGGAAACATCTGTCACATTAAAAGTTACCACGTTACAGAAGCAGAGGAGAAGTTTAAGAAAGGTGCCACCATGTACACCGAGACAAAACACACATACCAGGAAAAAAACCCAAACTCCAGTAGTATCTGATCCAATGAAGAAACAGACTTTCAGACTCAAAAGACAGATGGCAATGCTGTTCATTCCAACAGTTACAGTCATAGCCCCACTATACTATATCCTGCGCTAATACAGGTACCACTTATTTCCAATGTTTTTCCTCAACTAGATCATGGAATTTGGACAAGTGTGTCCTGCTCCTGGATTAACTGACAATTACCAAATATAGTTCTTTTTAGAATGGTGGTTTTTTTAACTGATGAGACAACTGACTTTTCTGTATCATATACACTTTATTCCCTTCTTCCAAGTAAGGATTTGCTTTGCTTGCATCTTATGCAACTAACAAGTTAATATATTTTGAGACATACCAAAATGTGAAATGTTTCATTGACCACAGAAGCAAAATTAAGATCTTAATAAGGTACACACACATGCACAGAAACACAGCTATGCCAATGAATAAGAGAAACCCATTTCACAGTCCAATAAAAAAATTGAGTTTACATGATTTAAAAAAATTAAAGCATGGCAAAGTATAAATTTATCATACAGCTTCAATAAAAGACTTATTTGTCTACTGTTTTGCCAGCTTCAGAACTTAATAGAACTCTGCCTCCAAAGTGGAATGAAAAAGAGTCAGCTGCTCAGGTAGCCCTTTGCAAAATGTGTGGGAAAATGCCTCAAGAAGACAAGTGCCTGATAAAGGCGCTGGGATCTAAAGTAAACTAACAGGAAATACTAAGAACTTCTTCAGAGCTAAGATACTTGACTAAGGGCAAGATGTATATACTTCACTCAGCTCAGAGTAGAGTGTGAAGTTGTCTCCTGCACATCAGTCCTCAAAAGAACTCGCTATTTCCCAGGTACACATTCTGAAGTCCCAGCACCTTTTTTTTTTCCTTACAAAATCCCAAACCAACCAAACAAAAAAAACCCCACTCTTCAGCATTCTGCTTTTTTCCATGTTTAATTGAGGAAATGGAGCAAGCTGCACCGCAACAATATGGAAGTTATTATTAAAAATCAATACAAGTATTTACTTTGGCAAATACAAGTAGAATACAAGCCTGAACGTACATGACCAAAAATAACATGTAAATGACTCTCAATTTGTTTTTTAAAATGGCATGATTGAAATGTTATCACCTTGTGAAAGCAACAACAGCCAATCCATGACTACAAAGAAAACAGAAAACATCTACTAAGGAATGAGAGGAACAGAAAAAGTTGCAGTATTTTTTCTTAATAGAATGGCGAGTTAAAACTTCCCATGTTCATGACTGCTAAAGTAGACTCAAGACTTATGGAATAATTCAGACTCACAGAAGACTCTCTAAATGACCTCTTGCAATGACACCATCAAACAGTAGCATGGTCTCTAAACATCCTACATAGCTCATTCACAGCACAGGCCAGGTCCCTCTGCATTCAGGCACACCAGTGTGATGGTGCTCACTCAAGCTCCAAGATCTAAATCTATTGTTTCGGCTTCCTAGCATAGTCAAGTATACATTTATTAAAATAAAAGTCCATCAGTTTATCTCCTGAGGGCTGAATTCTAATTCTACTAAAAATCAATAATTAAAAAAGTCCAGCTATTACACTGCTACCAAGTTCTGACTTTTTTTTTTTTTTTTAAATAACAGATGGACTATCTCATGTTACCATATCTTACAAAGCTTTTAGTTTACTGTCACTTGAATATTCATATTAACAGAAAAAAAAATAATTGAGAGGACCTGGACCAGAAATCACTTACAGCGCTGAAATACATTGGTGCATTTGTATCTGGAAATCATCCTATTGGCTAACATTCAACAACTGATTACTACAAATTTATTTATTTAGAACCCATGCAATCTACTATTTATTTAAAAATACACCAGTTATGGTTAAAGTTAAAAGCTTATCTTGGCAGGATTTTCATCTGACATTTAAAGATTAAAACAGAACAGTGTAAGTTACCTTTCTGTAGACAGCCAAAAGAAATAGCTGTTATCCTAGCACTCATTGGAGCATGTTAAAGTCTTTCACTGGCATTTGTGAGAGTAACTCCTAGACTATTGGGATTATGAAGTCATAAATACTAACCATTTTCAGTTTGTGGCCAATTCTCTCAAGTGTTCTGTGCCTCAGGATCTCACATACATGTTTATACCTAATGCTCCTCAACGTAGCCGTTTCTCTGTAACTTCTGTTAAAGTCACAAGCACTGATTCTGTAACTTCCCCATTGAGTGAATTATGTATCCTTGCATTGTTATACAAATGTGATTCCAAATCCAAATATACATGTTCAACATTTTATGCTAGATCAAAACTAATTAGTTATAAATAGTTTTATTATCAAGTGGCTTTTAACATTTCCACCATCACAAGTCTTTATCAATAGTTTCTATGCAAGATCGTTACAACAAAAATAGAACTTTTCTTTTTGTTATGTTACATATTATTATAGTTACATTTCATTAATTTTGGCAGAAATAATTGCTCAAGACTGAAACCTGTTGCAAAAGATGTAAGTCCACCCTCCTATAAACTTTTCCAAATGTTTATGTGTAAAAAGGAATGATGTTACAACACAACTCAGTGCAACTGCCTTACAGAAGAACTTTACCTCCACCTTTCAGATCCAAATCTCATCATTCCCTTGCAAGAAGTCTTTTTTGGTTATCAGGGAAAATATTGGTTAGACACATCACCTAACATATGTCTTGTTCAATCCATCTTCTGAGTTCTAATGAGCAAAAGCCTAGATACAAAGAAAAAAAAAAATCTTCCAAATTCTCATTCCATACATTAGTTTGACAATGATACCAAATTTAACGAGGTGTTAAACTGGACATTAGGACTGTCTTAAACACTGTTCTTAAATAATAAACTACCTGGGTGGACAAATCTAAAACTGCTTAGATCTTATTTCATTGACATGATTTTCCCACTGTTACTGGAATGATTTATTGATTTGTCTTTGACTGAAGAGAAGCAAAGTCCTCTGCCTCAAGTCACACTTATAGTGCTGTTCTCAATCGACTTTAAACTGTCTGTAAAACAGATTTGGAAATTGAGATCAAATGAAACAATGAGTTTCACACCTTATAGTCGTCATCATCATGGCATGTATCAAACAAATTTTACTAAACCATCACCTGGAAAAGCTTGGAAAATTCTCCCCTGTTCTCTACTGTTTCTGATATCAGCAAGTTTGCTATTTTGGCATTACAGTAAAGCCCCAGTGCCTCCATTTCTGACCCCTTCAAACAAAAACAAGCTGCTCAACAATGTCTAATCCGTGCGTCATGTAATCCTGCTTAATACTCTGCAAACTCTGGGTAATATTTGGGTAGTTTTTAAATTTAGCAAAGAACATCCTGGCCTACTTCAAAGATACCCTCACCCTGGGTAGCATCCCCTAGAAACGTCGCCCACGTTCACTCAAACAAGAAAAGCAAACACACATAAACGCTCAAGAGGAATGAACAAGAGATAAAATAAGAGATCCTGGTCTAATGACATAATAAAAACATATAATATTACAAATCAAATGACTGAAACAGGAATGCATTATGCAAGCACCAAAATACACAACTGCAACAATTAAAGAGACATTCTGACTTTCTAACACCATTTTGGCCCCATTTACCAGCCCAGGACAGAGGAAATACATTCAACCCCTCACTTCCAGCCAGGGCAGATGCTGCTGCAGAGGACTGTGGCAGGCACGGCCAGCTAAATCACGCAAAGCCTTCTTCTCATCCACACAGAGCTGTTAAATATAAAGTCAGCTATCGCTTTGCCAGAGAAAGAGAAAATCCTTTTTTTGAGCCATCGTTTGCTTTCTGCAGCATCATTATCTTAGAAGTGGTTTGCACTGCAAACACTACCAAAGAGGTCTAAATTAAATTTCATTATGATTCTTCAGTATACCACCCTGATTGTCCTTCCTAAGATCTCTCAGACCCTCGCTGAAGGACAAATACATTCCTATTTTGTTTAGGCTGTCAGGCAGACAGTCTCCAATCATTAGCCTCTTGTCAACAGCGATGCTGGGGTAGATTACTAGTGCATAGTGCTTGTAATGGCAGGTGCATGGCCCTGGGGCTGCCATCTGCCAGGAAGGAAGTGTTCTCCTCTAGGATGCTGAAGAGATTGACAAATAATGTAAACAAAACCCTGAATCATTCCTAATCTATGGAATCAACCAATTGCCTTACTCTTCTGCAATATAGATGTTACCAGCAGAGGTGGGGGGCTTAGGTCTGGGGCTTGAGTTTGGTTTTTTAATATTTTTTTTCTCTTATTACTTCTGTGATTTATTTACTGATATTTAAAAAAACAAACAAACAAACAAAAAAAAAAAAAAACCAAAAAAACCCACCACACTCTAAAATAACTTTTATTTAACTGACACAGGTAAATCTGGATTTGAAAATAAACAAAAAGCTACCCTAGTATCTAGTATCAAAAAGGTTTAGGGAAAGTATTTCCCTACTGTTAACCTGCAATGTACCTTTTTTCCAGAGTATATTGCCCTTCACTGTGCACTGGATTTTTTTTTAATTACTATTTTTGATACTGCTACACACATTTGGGCCACCACCACTGATAAAAAATTGAGAACATCCCTTTTGACAAAAAATTTTTGGAATGTAAAAGCCCCCTGGAGAGTAACAGAACTCCTAGTATAGCCTTTAGTCTTTACATCGACCTCCAACGCAATCTCTCATGCTCAGATTGAACATCTTTCCTAAGCAGTGGTACTTCAGTGGCCCTTTTCTCACCTCAGCTGCCAAGCGACAGCATAACTCCATGCGAATGTGCTTGAGCTTACCAGAAGTCGCTGTGATGGTACCTGTTCCTTGGCAAAGCCATTCATTGCCTTCTAACCAGCAGCACAGAGAAGATCACACACTACTGCTGTCTTTAAGCCAGCCTCAAATGTTACTATGTGTGTTAGCACTTTAACACTCCATCAAGTGTATTTTTCAGGTGAGCCTCTGTAAAGATGTGAGCAATCTTTACATTGATTTCTCTGTGGTTTGGATGAGACTTATAATACCCAAGCCTTAAAAGCTTGCTTTAAGTACAAACACTAAAAACTTAGAGGATTCATCCTAGCTAAATTAGTGTGGAAACTGCAAACGGAATATAAACCAATGCTCCTGGTTTCCTCTATAGCTGACACAGATGGAGGGAAAAATTCATGCTACTTTTAAAATGCAAATCCTTTAAATGCAAGTTATAAAGGCAGCAGTCACTCTTCCTGCTCCTAGTTCTGGAGAGCGCCTGGTGGACCAACTAACCCAAGATGCCTACACGGCTGGATAGCTGAAGGCAGTCAAGTCAAACACAAGTGTAAAAAGACCAAGAAAAAGTTTTCCTTTGGAAAGGCTGTGGGAGGAAAACCAGCCTTTTCAACAACAGGCAGCAAGGGGACTACTCAGCTCAACTTGGCTTTTCAAGGCTGCCGCTCTTGACCCCTACATACATACGCACAAGAACTTTAAAAATAACTATGTGCCAGACAACAGACACACAAACACAACACATCTGAACTTTGGGGTCACCACACCGTGTTCTAAAAACTCAAGGGATGCTACTGATTTCCTGTCTACACAGACCTCTTCTAAGCAAATATTGTAAGAAACTACAACACAATAGGGAGTTGTGAAACCCCCATAATTACACGCCCTAATTTATCAAATCGGTCACTATACTCACTTTAAATTGCTGTTACACACACTGTGCCAACAAAATGTTAAAACTTCCACAAACTCTGATGAAGAACATCATGACTAATACACAACACCTACACACAAACAGAAAACATATGGAGGACCAGTACAAAAGCATACCACACCTCAACAACTTGGGAAAAAAAAAACAACCAACCCCAGATATAGCCTTTTCTTTATGTATTTATTACTTTAAAAAGAAACACATTCATGGTGCTTTAAAGAAAATCTGATACAAACAGAAAATACCTGCATGGACCTATGTTGCCATTTAACTGCTGTATAGGGGGAAAGTTAGATTACACACACTAACTCTGTCTTAATTTTTCTGTGGATGTTTGCTGTGTTTCAACTTCTAAACCACTTCAGCATTCCAGTGTAATTAATACTATTTAAAAATAATAGTAAGTGTAAAGAAACGCATGTTACTCTCTCCTTATTAAAAAAAAACACAACGCACCATACAAAACTTGTCCTAAGACTCATTCTGTTCAAACATTCCTTTATCCATTTTACTTACAAGCGAACGTTAGTCTCTGTAGCTATCTTGAAAGAAATCAAGTAATCAGAAGCAATCATCAACCTAAGCATTTCCTCTGCCTTGAGCAATGACTGTACTGGTTCATTTTAGAACAAACCCACCATTCAACTTGGTCTATAACAATTTATCTTAAATGACTCTAAGTAACCATGACATTCTTTCTATGAGCAGTATAGCTAAACATAATTTGAAGTATAAAGCAAAATAAAAGTCTAATAGATGTTATGCGTTTTAATATTCTATCTGCTTGTAAAAAGCTGACATCCGTATAATCAACATAATTTAAAATATCAAAGGCTTCATTTAATCTTAGGTAACTTCAGTTTACATTTTGTGTTACACGAGTGGCACTGCTAGGTTCAGACCTAACCATTTTGGTTTGATCACCCATAAAATACAATATGAGAGACAAGAAGTAGATTTCCAGAGGTTGTAAAATAAAAACTCAGATTTTTTAATTCTGAGCATAAGAAGTTAAAAAAAATAATTAAACTATATAAGGTATTAGAAGTAGTTCAGTTCTTTCTGATGTTAATTTTGATGTTCTCACAGAACTTAGCAGTAAGAGACTCTAACTACTAGTAGTTTATTCAAAAAAAGACTTTGAAAGATGTATGGATTTGTAACACAGCATGTAGTTCTTTTAATACTTCTAGGAAATCATTTAATTAATTAATACAAATTTTCTTAAAGAGACAACCAAGCAGTCTCATGCCTCTCTGAGAACCAAAACTTCATGGCAGTTGGCATATTAGAGAGGGGAAAAAAAAACCTTAATAATAAAATTTGCTGGGCAAAGTAATCCCAAAGAAAAAGTAAAAAAGGGTTATGTCTTCAATAAGCTAAAATGTTATTAGAAAGACACAGAAAGAGATTTCTTAAGATGGACTTTTTATTGTTTAGGTGCAATCATAAAACCCTCACAAAAATAAGAGCAAACTGACAAGGCAGGGGGGTCATTATTATAAAAAATCACCTTATTATGATCTTAAGTAGATGCATTACAGAGGTTTTTTTGCGCCATTACACATAGTATCTGTTCAATTCTGGAAAACTAGAACAACTACTAGAAACATTTACAAGTTACAGAGCATTTTGTTAACGGAAAAGAAAACAAAATTGAAGATAAACACACCCAAGTCTGATGTTTTCAACTAAGCAAAATTCCCTATTACACTAAATTTAATGGGAATTTTACTTAAGAATCTCAGGATTACACAGAAAGAGTGAAATCTTAACACCCCCCCACAAAATAGAGACAAAACTCCCATTTGACTTCAACAGAACTAAGATCCATCATAAGAAGTCACATCATTATTGGGTATAATCTGTCATAAATATATTGAAATAAATAATTTACACTATCTGAGAAAAAATAGTGTAAATGTCTCCATAAATAAAGAAAACCATACACAGTTCATACATTTTTAAGCAAAACAGCAGTCATCATTTAAGAATAAAGGCAAGTAACAAGTTTTAGCCAACCAGTAACAGTATCATTTTATTTACATGTCAGATGAAGGCAAGCGTTGCTTCCATTCTTAAATATTTGCACACTTTCAGAACACACTAAAACTAAATGGACCGGTAATTTCAAGCAACCTTTAAATTTCTTGGTTTTGACAGCAGTTGAGGATGCACTCACTCGCTCTTGCCACAACAGGATAATATGGACAGAGATTTCCAAAAGCACAGCACTCCCTACAGCAGAGGCAAGTTACTGATAGCAGGGAGACAAGCTACAGATGAAAACCTGCCACCTTTAAATGACACAAATAATTTCCCTCAAAACACTTATCCATCAGGAAATACATTTACGGCTACAGACCTTCAGGAAAAATTCAAACTGTTTTTATTTTTTACATGTATTTTACACAAATCGAAATACTATTTTACTGTGAAGGTAATTACAAGGAGCTTGTTTGTATACCCTGCATCTCTGAGATTCTCCTGTTCTAAATACTAAATATATGGGGATACTTCATTGTTTTAAAACTGCTAGAAACCTTTCTTGGTTTTTGAAGAAGTAAAGCTTCTCACTTTGCTAATATAGTTGCACTTTTTTCAAGTTTTGTTTTCAAACAACTAAGTAAACAATGCTGAATATATATAAGCTCTCTCTTGTGCAAACCATTAATTTTTACAAAGTTAGATCCTCTCAACTGTACCTGAATTACTACTCTGTTAAAATAATCTTAGTTATGCTCAAAACAGAGTTTTCTTTAAATTGCATATGTGTTTATCTGTAAAACATGAAATTCTTGGTAGTCTCCCAAATCACAACGTTTGAAATTCATATAACCCTGACACAATACTTGGTGACCTTTTTAAACGGGCGGAAGTCCTTCCATAAACCAACTTTGGTGCAAAATCCCAATGAAAACCAAAAGAGAAACTAGGAAATTTGCAAGAGTTAACGACTCGATTCAACTTACACAGACAAAGTCCTTTGTGCTGTAGTTCCCCTTCCCCATGCTATGGCTTGTCCAGGTCGCCTGCCACAAGCGCAATTAACCTGAAACCCCATTTTTGGTACCTAACCCTGCATGCTGCTGACTGGTGATGCTCCTGTGAGGTTTTCCCCTACCGCCTTGGCCTGATGTTGGCTACGTTGCCCCCCCCCCCCCAGCCCCCAGCCCTTAGCCCTGCGTACACCCATCGTACACCCATCAGGTGTGCCTGCTGCTCAGGGACGGGAGCTGGGATGGTGGAGAAAACAACCTTCTTACAGAGAAAGTAAATCTCAACCAGGCTTCCCCACACCACTTCTTTCCACGCGATTTGCTTTTAAAAAGCTTAGGGGAAAGAGGGGGCGGGGGGAGACGGGGGGGAAGAGATAGGCCTGCAGGTAAATATTAAAATAAGGCAAGCCTATAACCACCCTTTGACAAATACACAGCAGAAGTGAACCCTCTCCTCCGTATGCCCTGTACCAAATTAACACCGCTCTGTTTATTGCATTATCCTTCTGTTTACTGGTCGGGAAGGCCAGCAGTCGGTGCCCCCCTGTTTATCCGCTCTTATCTGCTCTTTCATCCCTGCTTTTCGCCCGGATGGTGACTGCGCTCCCATCCAGTCCAGGTTTTCTCGGTAACTGGTGCCCATTCCCCTCCCTCTGGCCCCCCAACGCCCTCCTTCTCCAGGGTCAGCAGTTTGGGGAATGTTGTGGAAATAGCTCTTTCCCAACGGCGGGGGCTTGGGGCGGGGGCTTGGGTCGCAGTTGGGGCTGTAGGTGGCTCAAGAAAAAACAAACAAACAAACAAAACAAAACAAACAAAAACCCAAACAAACAACCAAAAAAAATTAAAAAAAAAAAAAAAACAAACCTCCTTTCTGTGAAAAAAAAATCAGTGGCCAGGACCCTCACCACGGCCCCCCAGCAAAAAAACAACAGCAACAGGCAAATAAGGCTCTGCCCTCCCACCCTCCCGGTCACTGGGAACTGGCGTTCATCCTTCCAGCCTCTCACACCGCCTTCAACAATCCTCTCCTCTTAATTAGGTGCAGAGCTCGCATCTGCAAACGGCGGCTCTCAGCTTTTCCATCTTCCTGTACTTCCTATCAAAAGAGACAATATTTTCTTCTTCAAAATCGACCAGCTACTAAGAAAACAGAAGAAGAAAAGAAAAAAAAAACCAACCCTGCAGGCGGCTCTGAGAAACTGTCGCTGTTTGCTTATTATTGATGAGCTCTATCAGCGCTGGGCATGCAAAAGAAACTATCATTCACCTCCAAACAACCACCTTTACGCGTGTATGTCACTTCACCTCCCTAGACCCATAAACATATATCACAGCCAGGTACGCATAGGGGTTTAGAGCACCATGCCTTGCATAAATTCAAGAGCAAAGAGAATCCCTACGGTGTCTCATCATTAACTTTTAATCCTTGACAGACTGGCTGTCCTGTGCCCTCCCTCAAGCAGCCCCCAGTTGCGTACCAAATCTCATTTCCCAAGAGGAGGCAGGTTACTGGGGGGGGGGGGGAATGGAGGGACACACAACGACACATTGTTTCTTCTTCCTTTCAGCCCCCCCCCCTTTCAAAACAGCCTAACCAGCACCCCAACAAAGGAACAGCTACATAATTAAAGCCCAAATTCCCTCTCAGCCGAAGTTTCAGATTGCTTCGCTCGGCTTTTGTCTTTGAACACCCAGCCTTTGCGAGCCGACCAACGGGTCATCCACGCTGGGACCGAGCCACCAGCTGGAACGTAGTTACACACCACCACAGGGTGGGCCCTGGAGTGAAATGTGCGATACAACATGCAACAGCTCATGCATATAGTGATTTCTGGAAGGAATTTTATTTTATTTATTACTTTAAAAAGAAAAAAAATCACATTCCACGCTCACCATGATTTACTGCTAAACTTTTGCAAGAGATAAGATATTTCAAAACCAAGATATTAAATTTATTCTTCTCATTTTGGTATGATTGACCTTCCCAGCTTGAGAGCCAAGGATTTTTTTGTAATCTGATGTGCTCAGTCCAACAATCCTGTTTTTTGACTCAATCATTTTACATTTTTAAATAGTATTCAGAAGCTGCATTAACATAAACTATTTTGGTCACATTTTCCAAACACTTTCCAAAATCTTACATAAGAAAATGCTCAAGTACAGCCCAAACATAGTAACTGTGTAAACATTAGCTTCTGTTGGGGTACCCTGAAGTATACTCTCATAATAATAGCACAGTAGAATTCGAACGTGGAAAAAAAACTATCATAACATTAAACTTTTTTCCCCTCATACAAAGAGCCAGCGAGTTCCTCCAAGACTGTTTATTACAGGATGCATTGGGAAAAAGTGAGCTTTTTAAGAAAGCGAGGAGGGATCTCTCTGACAAAACACAACCCCGTGGTGAGAAACAAACACTAAGCACAAACACGCGCAGCAGGCACTATCAGACGTAGCTACTCACCTTTCACAGCACTCGCTTCTTTCAGGTTGTGAGACAGAAAGTCTATGCTGGCATAGGTGCTCATCTCCACCCCGTTGATGCCCCCGTTCAGGACGTGCCTGGCTTTCGACCTGGCTTTGTCACAGTTCGCCAGGGTCCCGTCCACCACGTCAATGGCAATGTAGTTGAGGCCGTTCTGGAAGCCAGCCGAGGTCTCCCTGCACATGGGGCTGCTACCCTGCTCCTCCTCCAGGCCTTCGCTTTTCCTGAGGGACACGTTCTCCACCGAGGCCGAGTTGTGCCGTTTGGGGTTATGCGCGAAGGAGGGGGACACGGGGGTCACAGTGGTGGTGGAGGAGAAAGTTTCCGAGCTGTGCCTCCTGCGTCCCTGGGGATCTGCCCGGATGACCTTGGCCCCCCGGTTCGGGTCTGGGGGGGGGCTGGAGAGAATGAAAGCCTCCACCCCAGAGAGGGTGAGCCTCTTCACCCCAGCCGTGGGGCTGGTGACCCGGGCACTTTCTGGCTTCTGAACGATGGGCTGGGGCGGGGTGGTGGCCATGCCAAAGGTCATCTCGGTGTAATCCCCACCATCGGATGGGCTGGATGAACAAGCCACCCCCACAGCCGCCTTCAGGTAGCGCCCGTCAGGCTGGCTGGTGCTGGAGGAAGAGCCTGGTGAGAGCGCTTCCAGGGAGCCCACCGAGACTGTGCCAGACTGGGAGGGCGACTGTGACCCGAAGTCAATGTTCATGTAGTCAGAGAGAGGGGAGCGCCTCTGCCCCGTGCCTGAGCCCAGGGAGGAGGCTGGGCTGTCGGCGGGCAGGGAGGGGGGAGAATAGACGGCAGCATCCCCAAAGTCGATGTTGATGTATTCGCCGGGGCTCTTGGGCTCGGGCGGCAGAGGGTGCTCGTTCATGCTGGGCAGCATCGTCCGCAAGGTCTCCAAAGAGAGGCGGCTGGGCCGGGCCACCCGCTGGCACCGCTGGCTCAGGAAGCTCTCGGTCCGGCTGTGCCGCAGGGGCGAAGGCACCGTGTGGCTGGAGGGGGCGAAGGTGCCGGTGGGCGACTGGCCCACCCCGCACGCCGCCTCCTCCGGGATCATCCTCCCCGGGGAGTTCATGAAGACATACTGGTCACTGTCCTTTGCCAGGCCCTGGCTCTTGTAAGAGCGGGGTAAGGAGCTGTACGAATAGCAGCCAGGCTTGGGGGGCTCACTGGACCCATGCCCGGAAGGGCCAAAAAAGAAGTCTGGCGGGGTGAGGGAGGGAGCCTGGGGCCCGTGCTGGGGGTCCCGGGGGGACATATTGATATAGTCGCCGTTAGTCAGCCTCCCATCCGAGCTCTCCACGGACAGCTTGGAGCCACACCACATCCGCATGTACCCACTATCGTCAGGGGAACTCTCCCCGGGTGAGCTAGTCTTGTAGCTGCTCCCGTTCCCGGGGGACCCACCACCCACCCCCGCCCGGGGCTGCAGGATCTGCTTGGGGGCCGACACGCTGGTGGGGCTCATGGGCATGTAGTCGGGGCCCCCCCGGCTTCCCTGCCCTAAGGCTGCGGCCACGCCGGGGGTCATGGGCATATAGCCGTCATCATCTCCCCCTCCTCTTCCTCCTCCCCCCGCCAACGCCGGCGGCCCTAGGTTGGTGCTGCTGCTGCCAGAGCTGCGGTGGGAGCCGATCTCGATGTCCCCGTAGTCCTCGGGGTACGGGGTGTAGGTGACTTTGGGGGAAGCCCCGGCTTGGCAGGAGGGGAAGAGGCGGCCGGCGCTGCCGGCGAAGGTGGCGCGCATCAGCGTGTACTCGTCGAGGGAGGCGGAGGAGAGCTGCGGCGGGGCGGGCCGCTGCCGGCACGGGGTGGTCAGGGAGTAGGTCCGCTTCCGATGGCCCCTGTCCGCCGCGGCGTCGGGGCAGGGCCGGTAGCAGAGGCGGCCGCTCGGGGGCCGCTCCATCGCCATGTAGCCGTACAGGTCGGTGCCGCCCCCGGGGTCCCGCACCGGGGGTGTCTCGGCCACCGACTCGGGGGTGTTACTGCGGTTGCTGGCGGTGGAGGAGGAGGAGAAGGGCCGCAGGTCGCCGCCCGGGCTGGAGCCGTACTCGTCAAAGGACATGAAGCCGGCGTCGCTGGGGGAGCCGGAGACGGAGGCGCTGCCGCTGGACGGGCGCTGGGGGTGGTGCGGGTGGGCAGGCTCGGAGCCGAGGCCGCTGCTGGAGGAGAGGCTGATGGGGCTGGTGGCGGAGGGGGGCGAGTGGGAGGCGGGCATGGACATGGAGCGGCTGCTCGGCAGGCCGCCGCCGGCCAGCACCGGCAGCAGCTTCCCCACCTGCCGGCCCCCGCCGCCGCTGCTGAGCGTGTGCGAGCGGCTGAGGGGGGTCCGCACGGGGCCCGGGCTCATGGGGCTGCCGGCCACCGAGCCCACCCGGCAGCCGTCGCCCTCGCTGGCCGTCCGCACCCGGCACGGCGTGCACTTGGTGCCGCCGGCGGCGGCCAGGCTGTCGGTGCGGGAGCGGCGGAGGAGGCCGGTCTGGCTGGGAGGCAGGTTGACCAGGTGGTGGTGCCGGCGGCCGGGCACGGTGATGGGGTGAGTGGCGGAGGCGCCGCCGCCGCCGCCGGGCCCGCCGGCACCCCCCGAGGAAGAAGAGGAGGAGGACTGGCTCTTGCTGCGGGGCCGGAACTCGGACAGCTCCTTCAGCGCCTTCATGGCCTCCAGGATGGTCTCGTGGATGTTCTGGGCCACCACCGAGTCGTCCGCCTGCATCCAGAGCTCGCCGGGGCCGGTGGCCGCCGAGCGCCCCACCTCGATGAAGAAGAAGCTGTCGGAGTGGCCGCAGCGGCGGATGTTCATGAGCTGCAGCGTGACCGAGGGCAGCTCGCAGTTGAGGCGCACGAAGCCGATGGTGCGGGCCGAGAGGCAGAGCCGGTGGACGCCGGTGAGGTTTTTGCTCTGCCCCAAACCTTTAGGCTTCAGCGTCACCTGCCAGACCTCCCGGTAGGCAGCGGCAGCCGGGGTGATCAGCCCGTAGTTGAGGTCCTCGCCAGCGGCGGCGAGGGAGGCGGCGGCCGCGCTGCAGGAGGCGGAGAAGGGGGAGGCGAGGTGGCGGTGGGGGGACCCCTGGCAGGCAGCCTTGCCCTCGTTGAGCAGGTCGGTGAGAGCCCGGTACCAGCCCTCCTGCTCCTGCTCGTTCTCGGCCGCCACGGCGAAGTACTCGTCCTTGGTGTAGAGGGCGATGAGGTACTTGTGTTTGGCGTCCGCCCGCTTGTTGATGTTGAGGCAGGAGTCCAGGGCGATCACCCGCTTGGGCGCCCCGGACTTGTTCCTCCATTTCTTCTCGCTCTCGTAGTACTCCAGCCGGGCGCCCCCCGCCTCCTCCCCGCCGCCGGGGCCCCGCAGGACGAAGAAGCGCTTGTGGCCGTGCTTCTGCTTGCGCAGGTACCCGCACTTCCTCACGCCCTGGTTGTTGTTGTTGTTGTTGTTCAGGTTGGGGCCGGGCGGGGAGCTCAGGGGGGGCAGCAGCCCCAGCACGGCGGGGCTCGCCATCCCCGACCCCGCGCCGGGAGCGCCGCCCGGCTCCTCTCCCTGCCGCCGCCGCCGAGCGGGGCTAGGGACCGGCTGCCGCGGGAGGGGACAAAAATAATAATAATAATAGAGAGAGAGAGAGAAAAAGGAGAAAGCCGGTAAAATAAAGTTATTCCTCCGGAGGAAAAGCTCGGCTGCCCGGAGCCGCGGCGGGGTCCTCCGCCGCTTTCTAGGTCTAGGCAGCGGATGCTACCGGCGGCCGCCCGGCGTCCTCCCCGGCTGGGATACCGGCGCTGCCGCTCCCCGCTCGCTGCTGCTGGTGCCGCCGCGGCTGCTGCCGGCGCCGGCGGGAGTTTCGCCGTAAGTAACACATCGCGCACCGAGTGCCCCAACTAAAGAGCAAAACAACACGTGACCGCCGCCGCCGCCGTACCGAGCCGCTCACACACCGAGACGGGGCGGGGGGGCGCGGCCGGCGCCCGCCCGCATTGGCCGCCGCGCGGCGCGAAGGACGGCCCCGCCCGCCAATGGGAAAGAAGGGGCGGGCCCTTGGCGGGCTGGGGCGAGGGGGTGCCACGCGGTTGGGCGGTGGGAGTTTAGCCCCACCCCCTCCTCCCGCCCATGCCCCGCCCACAGCCCGGCCACGCTCCTCCATCCCAGCCACCTATTGGCCGCCTCTCCCTCCGCCCCGCCCCTCTCCCCGCCCCCTGCTCCGTCACCGGAACCTCCCGCCGCCGCCGCCGCCGCCGCCGCCGCCGGGCCCCGCTCTGACCGGGACCCCCCCGGACTCCCCCGGACCCTCCCGGACCCCCCCGCGCCCCCCCGCCATGTGGCTCTTCTCCCGGGACCCGGTGCGGGATTTCCCATTCGAGCTGGGCGACCCCGACCCGGACCCGGACCCGGACCCCTCGCCTGCCCCACCGCACATGCTCGGGCACGCACCTGCACGCACGTCTCGGGCGCGAGCAGCCGCCATCCGC
>JAOTQQ010000001.1:145831580-145858615 GCA_026546715.1 Gallinago undulata | reverse complement strand
AAAAAAAAAAAAAAAAATAAAAAAAAGGAAAAAAAAAAAAAACAAAAATCCAAGAAAAAAAATAAAAGACGAAAGTGATGCGGCGCCTCCAGCTGCCGCCGTGCGGGGCCGGGGCGGGGGCCAGGGAGGCGGGGGCTCCCCGCTTTCCCGGGGGAGGCGGCAGCGGCGGCGGGGCCACCCGCAGCCCGCAAGTAGGGCCGCTGCCGCCGCACGGCTCCGCTCCGCTCCCTCCTGCCCGAAATTCTCCGCGGTTTGGGTCATAATAACCCATTTAGAAATCAACAGCTGTAACCGGGAGGGAGGGAGGGGGGCGGGGGGTGATTGGAAAAGCCCACTTCACTGTAAATACCGGTGCGCTGCAATAAAGCGGCTTTTGAAGACCTCTCCCTTCATCTTACGGGGAAATATTAACATTTACGTATAAGGTGGCAGGTTTCATTATTATTTTTTATTATTTTTTTTTTAAAGGGGGGGAGGGAGCGGGGGGGGAGAGAAGTAATCGGAGATCTGAGGCACCGACCTCTCCACCGCCTGGAACGCTCGGCTGATTGAGCGCGTAACCTTGGGCAAGGTACCCGTGACCTTTCTGTACCTGGGCCACCACTCAGAGGAAACGATGCTTGCAGGTCTTTACCGCCCTGGTAAACGTTCTTTGATTTCTGTATCTGGGGAAAAAAAAAAAAGAAAAAAAAAACAACACACAGGGAATTGGTAATTTTAAATTGACATTACATGTAATGATTGCGTAACGGATCTCAACAGGGAAAGTTTCATATGAAAAGTCGGGAATAGTTGATTTTCTGCCTGTGAGTGTAAGGGGCCAGTCTATCCGCTGTAGTCACGCTGCTGAAGACATAAGGGGAGTTAGTTACCTGAACCATTTCTTACCGCTCTGAACTGTCTGGGCCCATCAACACCAAGAGGAGCCTTGTCTCTGGAACCCCCTTAGAAATCTGGAAAGATTTTTCCAGGCCTTTAAGAAATATATTTGGTGACCTTGAGCAAGCATTCTTAGGTATGACGTGTAAAAAAGATTAATATTAATTCACCTACTTGATATTTCCATATATGCTATTTTTGACTGCGTGCAAACAATTCCTATGACAAAGGCATTAGGATAGACTAGAATTCAAGGCTGAAGTTTATGTGTTGGCATTGGTGTCAAGAGCATCTTTAGCTGTGGCCAATTCATAACAAGCATTATTTTTTCCATAATTATGTTTGGGGTTTGTTTTCTAATGCATAACTGGAGCACAAAACACAAGAAGTGGGACTTAGGTGTGTGTAAAATTCAGGTGAAAAAGTACTATTGTTTCATGACCGACACTGTAGAACCAATGACCTCATTTTACAGGGGTGTTCTGTCTTATTCAGAGTTTTCTCTGAACTCCTCTGAATCTCTTTTCAAAACTATATGCCTTCTGGAAAATTTTGTTGGTCATTTCAATGTAATTACAGGGGCATTTAATTAAAATAAATATATTTTATTTATATATGGAATATATATATAAATATACATTAAATACTATAAATAAAATAATGAACTCCACTCGTCTCTCCCACCTCTCAGCTACAGGTCACTGTTCCTACAGGCTA
This sequence comes from Gallinago undulata, assembly GCA_026546715.1. NCBI lineage: Eukaryota > Metazoa > Chordata > Aves > Charadriiformes > Scolopacidae > Gallinago > Gallinago undulata. The sequence continues at coordinate 145,857,019 of JAOTQQ010000001.1, read as the reverse complement.
GCGGGTCTTATGCTTCAGCTATTCCCATGTGCCTTGTAGCATATTAGCCTTAATTTCTGAAATAAGTGGGTTTTCACTGATACAGTTGGCTTGAATTTGGACAGTTGAAGCATAGCACATGCTTTCTTGTTCCACCAAGTAGTTTCAGGCAGAACATAGGGATGGACAAATAGGGACTGCAGCATCTTCAGTAACTGCAGTAGATTTGCCGGAAGATGTTTCCTTAAATCATCTCTGTAGAATAATTCCACCATGATGAAAGAAAAAATGATCTTGTTTTACCTCTCCCATTCCTTCTGTCATATCACCCTGCCCCATCTCTAGTTCACCACATTTATCTTTTAGTTTGAGGTCTCTCCTGGGAATGCTTTGCTAATATACAAAGTAGACCAACAAAATATTGCTAATATTAGCATCTTTCATGCCTGCTAAACTATGTTTTTGCCAGCATACCTTGCTTCCACCTCCAACAAAAATAAACTGTGCCGGGTAACCGTCAGATTTATCAAAATATACTATCTGTGTGAGGGGCATTTTCCATCAGTTATGTCAGTCATAAAATGTTATCTCCGTCCACCCTAAACTGGCAGAGACGTGCCTAGAAAATTATAGACCTTGCTTACAAAAATGATGAAGTTTAGTCTAGATATAGCAAACACAGTTTTGCCAGCATGGAACCCTACTGATCTCAGGTTTCCATGCTTCAAGTACTTGGGGTTCCTTAGGTATAAGGAAAAAAAACAAAAAGTAAAAAAAAAAAAAAAGTGTGTGATCGTTTCATTTATGCATAAGTGTATTTAAACTCCTTGTTTTGATTACTGAACTATATGGATGGGTGATAAGCAGTGGCCAGCAACACTGCTTTGCAGGTGACAAACTTCTCAAGCCATCAGTGAATTTTGCTTGCAAAGACTGTTTGCCTGAATAGTAGTTAAATGGTCAGGTAGAAGTGTTACCCCCAGGGGCATGCAACTGGTTTTAGTTACATGTGGAAGTTTGATTCTACAAGCCCAACACACACAGGATCCAGTTGGTTTTTTGTTTTAATTTCACCACCACCACATTAGGGGAATTAGAGCACCAGGCTCCATGAATATGTAGCTGTATTTAAATACTGCCCAAAATCACAGCCAGGCTACTCACAAAACACTTTCTGAGAGGCTGGATGCCCGAATAGGATGAATTTCAAAATTTGTCACATCCTATAAAAATACATTTTTGTTTGTTCTTAGTCTAAATCTCATTTTAAAATATCTTTCTGTTTCAGGATAAGGAGTAACAGTTGAAAGGGATGTGCTTGATGTTTGGCTTGGCTGTTGCGTTCTACCTGTTGCCAGGATCACAGAGCTGATGGTTGTGAAGCCATGGGAAAAAAGTGGAGAGAAAGATTATGTGCGTCAGCAACACTTTCTTATGCTATCAAGAGTACAGTTATCTGTTCCAACAAAATAGAATGATTTATATTTTGATATCCTTGAACTTCTACATAAACAGGTGAAGTCAGGTTATTCCCTTGTACATTTATTTGCATACTTCTGATACAGTGTCATTCTGGTTATACATTTCATAACCTTACTGTAAGAGGGCATGAACTCCCATCAACTTCTTTCTCTCTCAGCTTTCTCATCTCCTTTGAGTGCTAATGTACCATGACTGTGCTACTACCCAGTCCTGGGTACTCCTGTTACTTGGAAGGGAGGACTGGCCATCTTTCCGGATTGTTTTATAAAATAGTTTGTTGATAACTACTCATTTGGTCACTCCTAAGAGCAGGCTTTATCCCTCTATAGCTAAGGGATACAGTTGCCCTTAAATTGGGGCTGCCAGTTTTCTGCCAGTTTTCCTCCCTGGTCCTGTGAAAACAATTAGGGGTGGCTTAGTACGCGAGGGAAAAATATTAAGAAATCTTAGGATCTGAAATAATTCTTTCTTAAGTAAAGATTACTTGCCTGAGTCAATATTGCACCCACAGATTTCCAGAGAATTCCAGGTTAAATAAATTGGAGTTACAGCTGTGCAACCCTGTACATGCTCAGTAATTCTTGGTGCTAATAGTACTTTTAATTAATTATTTTAAATATATACTGAAATTATGTAGATGTTATTTGCTTGTACATTCTTATATGGGAGGGGAAAAAAAAAAAAAAGAGGAAAATCCAAGCATGCCTTTTATACAGTTTTTTATAATTTTACAACAGCTTGGATAATTTCTCTGTGTTCAGATCATTTCTTCCTCAAAATTTGTATTGCGAGTGGCAGGTTCAGAACGCTGTAGTCCATAAGCAGAGTATGTTGGGAGAAAACACTGAGCAAAGTTCCCGTGCTCTGAACTGGGGGACACAATTCTTCCTCACCTGACAGGTGTGTGTCACCCCAAAAAGAACATTTTGGGAACACACCTTCATCCACCAGCGTGTCCTCATGCGGGCTGGGCGCCAGGCTCCAGGCTGGGGGTCCCCGGGCCAATCTTTCCCCTCCCCCCCTCGGCTTTGTCGCCCGCTGGGCCCCGGCCGTTTGCCGTCTCCCGTGGAAATCTCTGCCTTTGTTAAACCTCCCCGGGGGCAATCCCGGGCGGGGGTGGTGGTGGTGGTGGTGGGGAGGGGGGGACACGGGACGACGACGACACGACGACACCAGCTCCTGCTCCGCTCCCGCCCCTCCGCTCCCTCCGCTGCCAGAATTACGCACGGGGGGGGGGGGGGGGGGGGGGGGCTGAGGTGCGTCAGCGCGTCGCAGTCACCAGGATTTTCTTCCTGGAACGTCTCTTTTTTCGTTGTTGTTGTTGTTCGTTGCGGGGGGGTGTGGTGGTGGTGGTGGTATTTTGGGTTGTGTTGTGGGTTTTTTCCCCCCCTCGTTCCCGCCTCCCAAACGCCTCGGCAGCGATGGAGGAGGCGCAGCGCGGCCCCGCAGCCGCGGGGGGGAGCCCCCGCCACCCCCTCCCGCCGCTCCCCCGCGGGTCCCGGGGCCGGTTCCCAGCGGGGGCGAGTGTGGGCGACCGGGTGGCCAGCCCGGCCCCGGGGGCGGGCAAGTAAAAGAGAGGTGCTGGGAGCGGGGAAAGCAAGGAGTCCCGCCATCCCTTACTGCTGAGAGGCAGGCACCCACAAATAGTTTGTAAATAGTAGGGTTAGTTTTGTGGGTGTGTTTTGTTGTAGGGTTAGGTTGGGTTTTGGGGGTTTTTGTTTTGTTTTTTTTTTTTGGGAGGGGGGGAGGGGGGGGAGGGAGGATCCTCTTTTTTATTCCTTCCGAATATAAAAAGATATTCTCGTTTATTTAAAGAAAAAAAGCCTGGTAGAATATAACCAGTGGCATTTTTTTTAAAAAAAGATTCACGAAGCAATAGAGCCCAATATTTTCAAGCAATAGTTGAAGTCTATACCCCTCTTGTGTATGAGAAGAGCAAGCAAATATCTAAGACTAATTGAAAACAATGCCTTTTTTTAAAAAAAAAAAAAAGAGAATTTGTAATGTACCTTTCTGACCTGCATGGATAGCCAAGATCTAGGGTCCTTCAGGGTATTTCTGTTCAAGAAGAGACCAATGATAGAATTCAATATTTCTTTGATGTAATATTTACAGAAAATTTGCAAAGGCCGGTTTGACCGCACACAATAGGAGTCCAGCAGCAGAGGGGGTTTTGTGGTTTGCTTTTTTCAACTTTGTTTCTTTCCAGGTAGCAATCTGTTTAGAAATCTATTCATTCACTGCTTTCCCTAGGCAGGTTACTTCAGCCTCTCTTTTTGTTTGTTAGTTACTGCTCTTGGAGGCTGTTCCCCAGCAAAACAATCCCAGGCATCCAGCTTTCCCTCTGCCCTACAATTCATTTGGCTATTTGTCTTTGTTTCAGATGGCCTTTGCATTTGCTTTAGGTAGTAACTCTTTTTCCTCTAGCTTTTTTTTTTTTTTTAAACTTCAGAAGGGAGCCTAACTTCCTCTGTCATTTATCTCGACATCAGGATAATTTTCCCAACAGCAGGGGCAATACAGTCCTGTAGTAGATTGTCAAGGGATTTTTATAGAGTCTCCATCACTGGAGCATTTTAAGCTGCGCAAATATTTATCGGGAATGACACAAGTACAGTTGTCCTGACTCAGGGCAGTGTGATAGTCTAGATGATCTCATGTTTACTTCCAGTCCTATTTTATTGGATTTCTATGATATATATACCTTATAAATAGCCCCAGGATTATTACTCCTGAAAGGGAAAGAACAGACTTCTCTCTCTTTTTTATCTTTTTTTTTTTTGTGTCTCTTATTTCATTGTGCAAAATATAGAGTATAAAACTATGAATCACCACTTACTGTTTGAGATAAGCTCTTGGTGCAAGTCTTACTCATGCAAAACAATTGCTGGTCTAATTTGTGGATGCACAAGACCACCAAGGAGATAAGGAGACATTTGGGAGAAACAGAGTCACTACAGAGGAAAATCTCGCCTGCTTTTTTTCAGTGTACCCCTTCGATAGAAGTTTTATGTGAATAAAACGAGGAGGGCTTGCCCTTGGAACAGGCTGACTGCTTTCAAGGAGAATTATCATCTATCTGCATTATTTAGACAGCGTCTGGGAAACTCACTGGAGCCTCAGGCTCCCATTGTGCTAGACATTGTGTAGATGAGTAATTAATGGTGGGCCTCCTTCTGTTTTGCTTAATGTATATATTGTACATATACAATGAATTGAGGAAGATTGCCGATGTGGGGAGTCAAATGGGAGAAAGGCGATTCCGCAGTCCCACGAAAAGTGTGGCTGACAAGCAGCTGCTTCAGCTTGCTAGTTGCCTAACTGATGGACACTGCAGGCATGCTCAGCATTTAAAGAACTGAAAAGTGTCAGCCTTCCATATTTTCATGGGCTCTTACGCACAGGGAAAGCACAAAAGGCAACCCATGCGCTGAAGGAAAAGGTGGAATATCTTTTTCAATACATTTTGGAAGCGTATTTTTTTCAGACATACAGCTTAGATGCAACTATTAATTTCAGAAAGATTAAGCATCACAACAAGATGAGTACAAAAGTATTGGCACTAGAAATTTATGCAGTTTCATATGCCTATGCGAGAGGTTGAATAAAACCTTCTCCCAGTTGGTGGACATCATGGCTCACACCCCACACCTACTGTAAGAACCTCTGTCATGGATGGCTGGATTGTGAGGCAGAAGGAGGAGGAATGGGGCTTTTCAAGATCTTTGTTGTAGCAAGCACTACCGTGGTTGGAGGCAATAAAATATGACTAATAGCTTGCTAAAAAAAAATTAATGTCAAATAATTTCCACAAAAAGAAAAAAAAAGATTCATGCATGTTCTGCTGAGTGCTCATGGACACAAAACAAAGTGGTCACTTAATGTTAATAAAATATTCATGTGAACATTACGTTTTCATTACTGAAGTGGGAGACCACAAAATCAAATACAAGTGAAGAGAGTGCTTTCAGTTAAACTGCTGATTAAGCAAAGTAACAGCATTGTAACAGGAGAGAGTGAGGTAATCATGGTGAATAACATGTTTTTAATTTCATCTGTTTCACTTAATCACACAATAAGGGAATGTTCCTCATTTATTCCTACACACTTCTGTTTTGCATATCTCAGCTTTCAGTTCTATTCCTTGCTTTGTCATTATTTTCTTCTCAGTGTCTTTATTGATATGCAGCAAAGGAAGTTTAGAATATTTTTCCCAAGCCCCATGGGGAATGGGAAATGTCCCTTGGATCACTCCTTAGTCTATGCAGATATCTAATAAGGAGAAGTAGGTTGCATATTGGAAGTTCAGATTATATTTGAGTTTAGAAAATCACTTCTTTCTATGACATGATGGAAAATCCAATTGTTTTTGGCTAGGGAATTGCTGACTTGTAAAATCTTTTGAGGCTACAGAAGTAGATTTTTTAGAGGTGAATAACTCCAAATGCAGATGTTGCAAGAGTTGCTGTCGTTTCTCGAAAGCAGCTGCCATGGAAGTGGATCAGTAAGCTAAGATTCAGTCCACCACCATATGGTGACCAAACCAAAGCAAACTGTTTCTTCAGCTGGAGTTGCAGAAGGGTCTGGAAGAAGCCTCAGAAATGAAGCTTCCTAGGGGTATCTTTTTCTTACACCCTCTAGTGAGCTGAAAGGACCTTTCATTTCTGGTACAAATTGTTCTTTCTTTGTTTGCTAGCAAAAACCTCTCCTGTCCTAACTAAATTGGACCTAGTGGGAGATCCCTGGGCTGCACCGTAGTTTGGCCTTTGGTTTACCTTTCCCAGCTGATCTATCTACCCAACAGTTTCCTCTGTAATGATTTCCTGAGAAGGTGTCCCTCTTTTTGACAAAATGACCTTCTTTGCTTTGTTTAGAAACACATAAGCACAACAAATGTGCTAAACATGGAACTGTATCGCAGCGGTATAAATTACACAGATGCGATTTATTGACTGCGGAAAGATCAGATAGTTTTAAAGTCAATGGCTGGCTGTCAAGTTGTTAATTGAACATTTGCTGAAAAATGCCTATGGGTAAGTGATCTCGATATTCTTGCAGGATAATCAAGTTTAAAAACAACAGTTGTCTGCCACCCTCATGTGTTGGCCACATTTAAAGAAATACCAGCAAGTTAAAAATCGCACTGCCCAAAACATTCACTCTCAGACATCCTTACACTATCAGTTATCAAGACTAATAATACTGAAATAATTTTACAACCCAATTTAATGACTTGTTGGTTTTTGTTGCTTTTTTACTTTCAGTTGGGAAAAGAAAGTAGGCTATTCACATTCTCACTTTCAAAGGCTGTCGATAATTAATTTTGATTTGCTTTTTCCATGTGCAAGTTCAAATTTATTACCACACTGCACACACGCATCAAATTAACATCAGTTTAAACAAATATCTTGCCTCCAGTTGGATTTAAAGAATTTTAAAAATCTTACAAGCCATTCCCTCTGAATTGTTTCAGTGAGATTCAGGAACACACCTCAGCTGATGAGGCTCCCTTCTTTTTGAAAACAGCCCCACAGAATTGACAATAACTCATCTCAAGTTCATTAGTTTCAGTAAATTGGTTTCTATCCCTCATTATAAATAAGCTCAGGAGAATACACTTTTTTAGTGCTGTATAGACCAGGGGTATTTTACATAAACTCAGCGGCTGTACTCTGCATTTCCAGAAGTGATGTTACACCATCACTTGTTGGAAACCATTACAATCCACAAGACCTATTTTCTTTCAACAAGCATATTCTATTTTATTGGTTTTCTTCAGTAAATTTTATACTTTTTCTTAGGCTTACTGAGTCACTTAAGAATAGATATTCACAATTCAAGTTGCATTTGAACAACCCATACTGTTGTATAGCAGCATGGATTTTAAAACAAGTTGTAGAGAGTTTAGTGATCTGATGTCCTCTACAGCACAAATAACTTGTGATCAAACTAGATTATAATATTTAAGTCTTTAGATTATACTATTTAAGTCTTCTTTTATAGGCCTCGAGTGGGCATTAAACTATATCCGTCAGTGATGGGATAAGTGAAGAGATGCTGTAAACTCAGCTGGATTGAATCTCCCTGTGTATTTGGTAAAGCGTTGCTCATCTCAGCTAACCATAGCTATCTAAAAGTTGGATGACTAATGCATTTTAGCCTCTAGAGTTCCTCCATAAGTGACGGAGAGTTACTCATCCTTTCTTCAGATAGATCTGAAGCCTAAGAGTGAGTTTATTCAAAATATAGTGAATGTAGGTTTATGTTCCTGTTAATATTGGAGGAGATAATATGTTGCTTATTGCTGTCTTAATGCTGTGTGACAGCTGTGGGACATTTAGCCAGCAAGGGAAGGCGGGGGGGGGGGGGGGGCAAAAATGGAGACATTTCAGTTTGTTCTTCTCCTTTCTCACAGGCTGTCTGTTGATGGTGGTAGCGAAAGAAGGAAGACACCAGCTGTTGGGTCATTGTTTTACAAAGGGCAGAACTACAGACTGTTTAGACAAGGGATTAAAACCAGAAGCCAACAGTATCCTTAGTGTGGTCATGAAGATGCTTAGGGTCACAGGTGTTATTCATCAGTACTTTTTTTTATCCATTTTGTCCCTTTCCATTTGTATTGATCTTCACATGCCACAGCTGAGAGAGTTGGGGTTGTTCAGCCTGGAGAAGAGAAGGCTCCAGGGAGATCTTATAGCAGCCTTTCAATACCTAAAGGGGGTCTACTGGAGAGATGGGGAGGGACTCTTTATCAGGGAGTCCAGTGATAGGACAAGGTGTAACAGTTTTAAACTGGAAGAGGGGAGATTTAGATGAGATACTAGAAAGAAATTCTTTTCTGTGAGGGTTCTGAGACACTGGAACAGGTTGCCCAGAGAAGTTGTGGATGCCCCTTCCCTGGAAATGTTCGAGACCAGGCTGGATGGGGCTTTGAGCAACCTGCTCTAGTGGGAGGTGTCCCTGCCCATGGCAGGGGGCTTGGAACTCGTTGATCTTTAAGGTCCCTTCCAACCCAAACCATTCTATGATTCTATGACATGAATGTCAGTGCTTATTAGGTGATTTTTTTTTTGACTCTTGCTATCTCCCAGACCTGGTAACAGTCCTGCCTCACATTTGTCTCTCAGTTCCCAGTCTGCCAAATCTCGTGCACTAACTGTGATACTTGTACACTTACTCCTGCCTGACACGTTTCTCCATTTGGCCCACATCTCACACATTTTTGCTGCATGTTCTGCTCCATGAACTGATGTGCCAGATGCGGCTGATTGACAAACTCCTTGTTTGTGTATCAGATCAGAGAAGGAAGGCTGCAGGACTATAAGGTGAGTCACCAAAGATCATTTGCACCCTTAGACGTGTGAGGTAGATGCCCATGTTTCAGGGTAGCATCAGGGCTGCTGCCTCACAACATGACCTGATGCTCCAGTCCGATATTCCACCATAATATCAGCCATTACTACTACCTTATCCACAGGCACTGAGTAATACTGACAGATATGCATCTCCCCTCTTCTTTCTCTCTCTGCTTCCCTACAGCAGCCTACCTAACCCTACCAGGTTAGAAAAACCCAAGCAGTTTTTTCATCTCAAGCTGGGACTTCAAGTTTGACTCCATGCAGAAATGAAACCTAAACACTGAGTGGCTGCTCTTCCTGCTCCTTGGTTTCCACCTGAAACCCTCACCCTTGGAGGCTGGACAAGACTGAGAGGTGGGAATTAGGAGGAGGGGCAGCTGGACAGGCAGCTTTGTCCTCCCATGCCAGCAATGGCTGCCCTGGAGGGGAGACATTCCACCTCTTACACATCAAATTCCTGGTGACCTTGAGACAGGAAAATAGCAGGACACTGTCAGGATGGGTTTCCCATTAAACATCTCACTGTCTTGAGCTTCTCAATTCACTCTGAGGCTTGCTTTGTGCTTACTAAAATAAAAATAATAAAAACAAAACAAAACAAAACCAAAACCACCACAATGGATAGCAAAGTTGTGCAATCTTATTTACAAATAATGTAGCCAAAGTCTTGTTTCCCCAAACATAGCAAGGAAAGACTCCCTGCTGTTCTTCTGTGTCTTATTTATGTCAATGTACATAAACCCCACTAAGCATTTCTCCAGCCACTGTGTTTGCAATATATCCCAGAAAAACTGCTCTGTTCGTATATTCCAAAGCAGAGTAATATATGTTTGTTGGGTGGTAACCTTCATTGTTTCTGCCTTACTTTACGGAGAGTTTAATTTGGGCTTACCACCATACCCATTAGAAGACCATCTCTGACCCCTTCCAGAGTAAGACTGTGGATCATGTTAGCCAACTTCATGCTATTTTATACTAAAAAATTGACCATCAACCATTGCCTTTCCATTTTTTTAGAGCAGTTACATTCCTCAGTCCCGCAAGTGTAATCTATATGTCCTCCTCCCAAAATAGATAGACTTTAATTCGCAATGGTAATACCCATATCATTTCTGTTTAGCTAGAAAGTTGTCTAAATCACTTCCTGCTTGTAATTTGTCCTCATAATTTCTTTCCTTTTGTCATTTGCATCACTAGAAATGTTACTAGAATTTAGTTAATGGTTAGCTTGGTTTGTTTTTTTTTCTCATTGAATTGTACCGTCGCAGACAGCAAAGGATTTTTGTAGCACCACACTGGTATTACGTGGTAAGTTTTAGTTAACAAATACACATTGAATTTCTGAGTTATACAGTTTAGTCTTATTTAATATATGTTTTCTTGGTTATGTTCTGCTGCTAATATTTTAATCAAGGTGTCATACGGTACCAATGCTTAACAGAAGTCTGAAAGACATTGTTTTGTCAACATAGTTATCTTTATTAGACAAATCAAATGATCAAAATTCTTGTCTTATGAAAGTACTATGCACCTTGTTTAACTTAACCTGTTTTGCATAAAGTCATGTTGACTGGCAGTAATTATGTTACTACTTTTTATTTCCTTATGGACAGGGTCCCATTTCAGCTGTTCCACTCTTTCACATGAATCCAAGGTCACGTTAACTCATCTACAGTTACCCTGGTCATCCTGTTTACGCTGCTGAAATATCAACACGGCTTTAGATTTTTCCGGGCCTCTTGGACTTCTCCAGTATGTCAAAGCTTTTGGCCAATGAGCAGTGGTACAAGATTCCTTTTAAAAGCTTTAAATAAAGTTATCTGGTCCTGTCAATTAAAAAATAAATAAATTAATAGATGATCTTTACCATCCACTTGGTAGAATGTCAGAATAGATGATACTTTGGCAATGCAGACTCTATTTTCCTTTCTAAATGCAAACCAGAAATATTCAATGAATGTTGGGCTTTTTTTTTCCACAGCTGAAAATGGAACTGTGTCATCGCTAGGATTTCTGTTGTCCTGAGTAGTCCTACAGAAATTCAGATGTATTCAGATGTAAAGGTGTATTCTTATAATCTTTATTCCTACATTTTCATAGATATATTTAGTTTGCATAAAATATACTGCATTTATTAATGTATGAAATTTATTAATTTATATGACTGTTGGCTTCCAGTTTTGCTTAACTACAGCTATTATCTATAATTGTCTTTTAAGCATTCTATTAGTACATGTATACACACATATATATACATATAGACTAATATACTGATTTACTACTGTACACACTATAATACACGTACTAATCAGCATTGAAATCTGTGTGCACACCTTTAATTAGATCACTACTATGTACTTCTTGGCAAGTCTTAGTTTTAAGTTTAGTGAAAATCAGTTTCACAAGTCAGAATGAAGGATAACTCAATGTTATAACGTTTTCCTTTGTGATAGAAATTTCAGTCTATAAGTTTTAGAGGATCTAGGGCATTGTAGGGAATGTGGAACAGGAGCTTTAGCACATATTGTATTAGAAGCCTTTTTATAGAGCAATGTTTCCTTCTCTATAGATATTTGTTCTTGGTAGCAAAAGTTACATGCGGTGGAAATCATCTCACCTTACTTAATAACATAGATAGGCACATCTAAGCTAGTGATTCCCTAGGGTGACCATACCATTGCTCATAGAGAAAAATAGGCATTTTAGAGCTCGATGAATCTGACCTATTTTAGATGCCTACATTAGGATGGTATGAATCTTCCCCCCTCCCCTCCTTTTTTTTTGTCCCCCAACAGACAGTAAAAGGAGCCCAGGGTGATTAGTCCTGATCCAGTTCTTTGCACTGCAGACTTCTACATCTGGCCACCCGGACTGAATTTTTCTTTTCTAACTGAAAAAATATAATAATAGTTGGTTATATAATCCTGAGGAAAAGAAGCAGCTGAGCCTCTGAATCTTCAAGATACAAAAATAATTTAAAACCATTCATTTGCTTTACCGAAATTGCAAGCTACACTATGATTCTAAGAGAGCTTTTATTATTATTATTATTAAATTTGATGAAAGAACTTAAAGTTCTTAACTAAACAGCTTTACATTGAAGTAATGATTGTAAGTAGATATTTAATGTACGTCAAATGAATCAGACTAAAAAATCAAGACAGCATTTTCTAATTCAGGTAACTATTAATTACATTAATTTAATCCCTTTTTATGTGATTTACCTAAATGTTATTTCTTATTTTTACTACACTTGAAAATATTAATATTTACGTTCTTAAGGATTTAAAACGTGTTCAAAACTTAAAGTTTAAAATGATTTTGTTTCCTTCTACAATAAAATCTTAATGGCATGGATGATCCATAAGAGAGCTATCTGAAGGGATATGTTGAAGCTGATTTCAAATAATTCGGCTTAACCTACCAATCAATTGGGCAAAAGATTTCAACATGTTGATTTGGTGCAAGTAGTTAGCTGGGTACGTAGATTACTTGAAAAAGACTTTGGCTAGTGGGTGAAAAATATCTTTTGTATTTGAGAATTCTACTGTAGTGACAAAGAGACATGAAATCCTCAAAAAAAGCTCTTTTTTAAGCACAGGGGTTTTTTTTTTTTTAAATTCACTCTGGGCTCACCAAAATATTTTTGATAATCATCAATGTTGCTATCGAGTTTGTAATTTTAACAAAGATTACTTTTCTTGGATCATCAAGGAGGACACCTCCCGAAAAAAACAATACATTGCAGAAAATGTTTAAGTGAAATTCTATTGTTAGAAAATACCTTTCCTATTGATATTTCCTTCTCTGCTTTAGGGATTGAAAAACATTTTAGAGAAAATAATTTATTTAAGACATTTATAATATTGACCAGTTTCCCTCTTTTTATGCAGGCTGTGCCAACAAAACCTGTGGACAAGCCAAAACTTTCTCACTACCTACCACCATATGTAGAAAATCATGGCGTGCAGACCTTCAGATGAATACCCCAGAGGCTTACCCATGCACAGCATCAGAGGTTCTTGTGAATGCATCTCTAGCAAACAAGGACTTGAAGCAAGGCACAAATCTTAAGAAGTATATCATTTGTTACAAATTATGCAGCTATGCCAAATGCTTGAATACCTCTGATATCTCTTGAAGCATAGAGCCCACTATACCAAGGGCTCCCCACCTATCTGAGTGGTGTAGATCTCAAATGTAATTGAATTTGTTGGTGCACTTTATTGATGGTTGATTGATTATTTGTTTGTTGATTCTTTTATTTTTGCAGCTAGCTAGTGACTCCTGATTCTCTCAGTATTGCCTGTGCTTACACTGGAGCCTTCACGTGCTAATGTGGTTATGATCAAACTGCCTCTTCCAATGAGTACAGCAAGAAGTAATAGATTTAAGAATTAATGCATGTCTCATAAAGACACATTCCTTTATATCTAATATACAGCCTTTCTACCATAATAGATGCTTCATCAAAGGTTATAAAATACATGTGCATCACCATTTTACACACAATATTCAAGAAGACTTTTGCACATCTCTGTGGCCTCCAGGATTAGTTGGTGTGCTCCTGCCTTTCATAGTTAGGGGCATTCAAAGGCTATTATATGCATCGTGATATCTGATCATTTTTGGTTCCTTTACTCAAATTACATATTGCTGACTGAGTTGATTGTGGGTAGACTTCCCCACAAATTCACAGCAGTTCTTGAATTTATGCCTCCTGATTGATAACAAGTTGCCCATCCATCTCTGATTCTGTAACACATATGGCCTCCATACTAATGTCATCTTCCTTGAGTAGCTAGTGTCTTACATCACTACTGGTTAATAAATTTTCTTTTCTGAAGAAAAGTAGAAGCAAAACACTTAACTTTGGAGTGGAACGCTAAAGTGCCTCAATGTACAAGACCTCAGTCCCACTTCTTATGAATGTAAAACAACCCTCAGATGAAGTCTGCTGAACAGCCCTTCATTATTGTTGTCTTTCTCTCCCGTTCTACCATTTACCTCAGTCATACATATCCAAGGTTGCCACTCTGTGTGGCATAACAAGTAGAAGGTGAGTTTATTGTAACAGCAGGTATAGGATAGAAAAAAATGCTAGAATAAATTTTCTGGGTTACTTTCATTATGCCTTCAGCTTTGGATTGAGTTGTTACAAAATAAATCACCCAACTCTGACTACACAAATATTTTAATAGCTATGGAGATTCTAAGCATTTTTTAATTTTGGTGACTGCAGAATCCTGTTTATTTAATAGATTACTTTACACTGACCTACAGGCATTAGAAAAGAAATATGCAGGCAAAGATAGTACTCCATTTTGGAATGGATATTATGCAATTAAGGAAAGAGCAATATTTTATTATTGTTGGCACAGAGGCTCTTACTTGGGAATGACTACCTGTTCCTTTTTATCTTTCCCACCCATGCCACATTGCAACAACTGTGGCTGCAGGTGCCTGCGCTGGATGAACACCTGTCCAATCTACGCAAGAAGGAAAGGAAATCAAGGGATGGCATGTTTACTGATCTTGTGTACACAGCATAACAGAGTGGTAAAAAGATGGAGAAATGGAAAGAACGTTAAATTTAGCATGATTAAGAAGAGAGAGAGTAGAGGAAGATGGTCATGACCCTTCAGAAACAGCTTTTGCAGGAGAAAGAGAGCAAGTAAGTCTAAATATGCTTTTTTCAAAAGCAAAACCCCACTGAAAAGAAAAAAAGCCCTGTAAACTCATTAATCTGCCCAAAGGGATAGTGTATTTCTACAGTTGCTATCCCCTGCTATCTTGCCCTAACTAACTTATATCTTCTGAAATTATTTCCATAACATTGTTTGGTTATATAAAAAGCTTTGCAGAATTCAATAAAATCCCCATGTATGACATATTAAAGCCCTTCATATATATGAATTTCCCTACTTCTGCCCTAAGAGGTCAGCCATTTTGTTCACAAATCTGCAGTTATTTCACATTTGAACTGATCTGATGTAGGAGCTCACCATCACTACTTGTTTTGCTGCTCAAAATGTCTTGGTGTTTCTCTGTTTACTTTGCTGTGAAAGAATCTGCATAACACAGAGGAAATCATTCTCACATGAGGCAGATATTGCAAATCAAGCACCCAGTTATTGAGTATTGTTAATGTGCAATCTAAAATCACCCCATGTGGCTGTGTATAAATGAGCCTTTCTTCAGCTAAGCATCCAGCGAAAGGCTTCATAAACAGGGGAAACACGGGTGCCTGGGTATGCAGGCAAGAATAATCATAGCCCTATCGCTTTCTATATTTGCCCTTAAAGAAAAAAAAAGAGCATAAAATAGCCCAGTGTTTCTAAAAATGTAAGATTCTTGGACCTACCCATCACATCATTCTAATATTAGTAAGTCTCCCATGGTGCTCATCTGTCTTTTCTACATCATAGAAAAATGCTGCCTTCTGTTAGGTATGGTCTGAAGTGAGAATAGCCTTATTGGTCACATTAATGACCTAGACACAATTAGCTACCTTGAAATACTTAAACTCATCAACAAGTGCCTGTGTGTTGCCAACTCATATAAGCCAGTTTTTCAATTGTTGCACATAACTCCTTCGCAATAATCCTGACCATTTTTCGTGTGTATTTCTCCCTGCAGAAATGGTTACCAAATGAGAACAGCAAGCCTTCAGATGAAAATGGATGACTATATTTCACAGTGCCAAGAGAAATTCTTATGACATGTTCCATTCTTACAGTTGCAGGGCAATTTCTCCATTTAAGGCTCTTGAAAGTTAATATTCCGAAACCCTGTTGAAATTGCTGGCTGTCCCTGTTCTGCATCACTACTGAGCCTCACCATTTCATGCATTAGTTTAGTCAGTTGTCTCTGCTCAGCTTCATCTGTGCACTTGTCCCTGTCCCTAAAGATATACAAATAGCACCAGGAACCTCCTAGTGGTCTTCAGTGCTTCTTGCCTGATGCCCAACAGTCCTTTGAAAATGCAGCTCACTTCAAACATTGTGATGAAATGAGAGAAATCATGGGAAATGCTCCACTACCTTCTGGTGGGATCTTTCACAATGAGCAGCATGGAAAAAAACAGAGGGACAAAGCAATAAACTGTGGAATCTCCCAAGAATGCAAAGCAGCAGTGTTGTAACAGCTGTGTAGACATAATGATTCCAGAGCACTGTGTAGACATGATTATTCCAAATGCAAATTGCATCACCGAGGGTAACGAAACACTCTGGACATACTGCTCCCTGTTTCAGACGACTTGCCATAGATACAGATATCCACAGTGAATTTCAGTTGTATGTAGAGTTTAGGTCTTCCTGATAAGCTTGGTGCTTTGTGGAGGGTGGACTACATAATTGCTTCTGAGATAACACAAAGGAAGATTACAAAAACTGCGTCTTTGCTGCTGAAAAAAGAAAAACAAACCAAAACAATATTTTTGCATAAAGATCACTAATCGGTGTCAGATATGCCAAAGTGGAAACACAGCCAAGTGCTGGATACTCTAATTTTACCACAAGTTTAGTTCAGCAAGGTCAGCCCTGTCTTCTTGGCTGGGACTGACCTTGGAAAATTCACCTCAGTACAAAATTAAGGCACCTTATCTTGACTATGTTTTTACCAGAAGAGAGCTGATGCATGTTGGTTTCTCTGAGGTTAAAAAGAAAGATAAATTAAGTAATCTTTTTAGCAGTGAAGAAAAGTCCAAATCAATCGAGTTATCTCCATTAGGGTTTCTCTGCAAAGCCTTGTGTTACCTATGTTCGTCTGTGTGTTCACTGTTGCATTAGAACACGATTAGTAATCATGGTACAGACACAATATTGCATTTACTGTTGCTAGTGGTGGTTTTATGTAGGACTAGTCTTGAGAACGATATAAAATAAGGTGAATTTAAGATATGAATTTAAATAGACATAGAGGTTGGCATAACAAGTGCCTTGACAGCTGTACAAATGGACAGTCAAGTACTATATCTTGCATCCTTTTTATACTGGTAAGAGCCCAAGGGGAAACCCACTTATCATGATAAAAAGTGGCACAGCTTATTTTGCACTTTTGCACTGGTGTACGCTACAGAGTTTAAGCTCTTTTCTTGCTCATACAGATTCTCCCCATCTTAAAAGCGCTTGCTGGGAAGGTTATTTGACAAATCTTTCCTGGCATGGATTTGTCTCTAACTTTGTACCAGTGCAAACTTCCATGTGTACACTTCTATGAAAGAGTAAGAATGATTTGTTTCTCTCTTATCTTGAATATATTACCAACAGGTTGAAAATGAAAACGTCCTCCTATACCAAGAAGGTACATAACATGGTCAGGCACTACAGCAACTATACTGGCTTCAAAGCTAACTAAATTTACCTCAGTGCAGCTTTCCCCCGTAGGCAAACCCAGAAGTGCCAACCCCATCAATCGTTGCCTCACTCACCTCCCTGACCTATCTTTAAAACCAGAAAAAAAGCTGATCCTCTCCTCTCCATTTCAATTTTGCACTCCCCAGCCTGAAGATCTTTTTAAGTCCTAGCTTCTGGCATGATGCCTTCCAGTCACTGGTCAGATTCAGCAGTGCCAGCTGCTAGCAGAAAATCCTCCTATTCAAGAGATGACCTTATGTGCTCCAAATGCTGCTTTCTCATTCTGCCTAAATCATTTCTCCATGTTCAATGCCTGCACTAACACCACGATGCAGATAGATAGGCTGCAAGACTTCTAGAGCAAAACGTATTATTTGAAAGATAAGAGATTTTATACTTTAAATTCAAAACGATGGTGAGACAGTCTTTTTACCTTAAAGAAATTAACAAAATTTCATGCATAGCATCCAAATTTTATTTTGAAATCAATGCCACCATATCTATCCTGATTCTCTTATGAAAGATCCACTGTAAAATCCTGTAATGCCTTGTGAATAATTTTAGTGATTCACTCCCATGCAAATCTCTTATTTTCCAATGCAAATATTGCATAAGGGTAGCACAGTACTCTTAAACACGAACAAGACATAAACCAATTTCATTCAGATTATGTTTGTGTCATAAATAAGGCTCTGTATCCACTCAGTTCAAATCGGCCTTCTTTAGCAGGCTTGCACTCGTTAAATCCTGTCTATGACCTCAGGCAGCCTGTTCTAAATGCATGACTCTTGCATGTGAAGAAAGGAGCTTGGAAAATAACACTGAACTGAGCTAAGGCTAAATCTATTTGGATTCATTACATCTATGACCGGATTGTCTTTGTAAATAACACTTATTTACATATATTTTAAGAACTGTCACTTTTTGCCTATGGAAAACAGAGTCACAACAATATGAAAAACTCATTCAAGTGTAGGTGACCCATAGTCAACCAAAAAAGTGTCTGGTTATCCCTTCATATTTTTCAGAAAATACACAGTCAGTGCATGCCTACTAAAAACACTGAATTTCTACCATATTTTTTTTTCTCATAATGTCCTTTTTTAGTTTTCAGCTCATCATACTAGCTTGAGTAGATTTTACATATGCAATTTTCTGTGTGTGCGTATGTCTGAAATGACTACTATCACTGGCTGACAAGCCAGTATCCAGGCACATTTTGATGCCTTTTTTTTAAATTTTCTTTTTTAAAAAACTTTAAGAATTTTCCAACAGCACAAAGTATGGGAAAGTACGAAAGGTTACATGCACGAAGGTGACTTTTTAAAAAATTTCTTCAGATAGTTTTGCTCACTAAAGCATACCTGTGAAGTAACAGTTTTTCTAGATGTTAACCTGTTTTTACTCCTGTATGAAAAGGTTCAGTTCAGGCAGCTGTTCAGTTTTTAAATACAGGTTTGTTTTTTTTTCCTGCTTCAGGCTTTGCTTAGGAGCCTCAGCAAGGTGCTACAGCTAGAAATCTTCCACGGTTGTGCTGCCACAATTAAGGGATTTGACTCATGCTCACACAGGACTCTGACTCAGGAGCAAGAACGGCTTATGCTGGCGTAATGTTTCTTGCTCACAGTCATCTATTTTGGTCTAGCTTTTTCCCCTTTTTTGAGTTTGCTCACTCCATCAGAAGATGGGCTAGACTTTTTGGGAAACAGCCATAACCCCCAAAGTTTTTAGGACTGTCAAAATAAACCAGCACTGGTATGTGGTTCTTTAATTCGTGGTCATTAGCAACTTCATCCGTATCTTAGTCGTCCTCACAGTAAAGGTGAGAATGGAGAACTGTGTCTGGGAGATGCGTTATCTTGCAGAAGGTTGGTCACTCTTGCTCCCCTGTTTAAGACTTTAGCTTGTGGACATGCATCCTCTTCTAGGTCTGTCTGTGGTGCCTGAAATTACTATCATCCATAGCCATTGACAGGTTGTGTTAACCAAGGCCGTTTACCTAAGAAAGAATAAAGGAGGTAATGGGGGAAAACAGAGAGGTGCCTTCTCCTGAGAGGATCCTGAGGATCTAAGAGATTAAAACATTACCAGAGCGTGCTGCTGTTTGCAAAACTAAGTCCATTATAAGCAATGTCATGACCTGTGTGACAACTGCTCAACCAGAAAACCACCTCTTAGCCAGGAGTTAGGTGGATCAAATGCAAGTCCACATGTTACCATGTCGGTCCAAAACCTGACAGTTTATTTTAAGTTCACCTGTATCAAAAATTCATGCTGAGCTCACTGTCTCTGCTGTAAATTGGCTGAGGATCATTCACATGTTCTGTACTGCTGTTCTCCTGAGGTGGTTGCAACCTTGGTGAGGGGCAAAAAGGAGGGGTGGAAGACCAAATAGCTACAGGCGACAACCTCTTTAAACACTACAGTTCACTCCTCATCCCTCTGAATTTTCAGTGGCAAGAACAGGATCAAATGGACTACACGTGATTGTGTAGAGGTCCTAAATCACATTGTACTGTTGGTGTGAAAGCTCCACCCTCTGCTTTTGCTTTAGGGTTTCAGGGCATATCCACACTGGTGCAGATAAACCAGTTTGAATTGTCTTGGCCTAAGGGCTGACACCCATCCTAACAATGAGAGATTTTTTGACCAAATTTAATAGGTAAATGGTTCCGTTCCAAGTATAACCTTAGACAAGTCAGAATGGATTTGTACAGTCTAGAATTAAGAGTAAATTGGCACCTCAGGTAAAACTTCTTACTGGGAAAGGTAACATATGAACAGGATGGATTAAATCACCAGGGAAGATGAACAAGATGAGAGCCTCTAGAAAATGTCAATTTTAATTTTGTTCTGTGCCTTGTTTTTCAGCAATTTACTAAGAAATAGACCTTTTACACTACTGATCTTCTTACAAGAACATACCAACCTTCTCAGGAAGAGGATTCATTAGAGCTCTTGTGCTGGCAAGAAAAAGACAGAGGAGATAAGAAAATACATGTGATCACTGTGTGAAGGCGATCTGATTGCCCAGGTCACACATACCATTTGTTTACCACATGAAAAGCTGGAGACCAAGCCGCAGGCTCTTTAATGCTGACTTAATCCTCAGAAGAGAGTCAAGCAAAGTAGGGTGCCACCGGGAAACCTTTGGTGATTCATGCTGGAACAATCTAAGCGGGTAGCGGCTCCAGCCCTCTGCTGCACCTCTCTGTGGAGGTTACCACGCCTACAGCAAAACCAGTGTGCTGGCGTCCCAGCAACACTAGCCCGCAGTCCAGCATGTTAGGTTTAACTGGGATTAATGGCCGTTTATGGTAGTATGTCAAGCTTGAGGCTGTGTCTGTCCTCTCAGGTTTGCAGAGGGGCAACAACTTCCTCCAGAAGAGCAGAGCAACCAGCAGAAGAAATATATATTTCTAAGTTGCCCCAGCTGTGCTCTTTTTTAAGCATTCTTTTATTTGCTGCTATTTGGCATTTTCAGTTGATATCGCTTACCTTTTCCAAGTGATACTGTGTGAAAACAGTATCAACTACAGCTAATCCAGTTGGTGCGACCATGTCCAAGCCAGAATGTGGGTCCAGTACCCTTCTCTCAGTGCAACCACAGCAATGTGAAGCTGTGGCTCTGAGACACAGCAGAAGATAGGCTTAATATCTTCTGCCCAAGGAGTCAGTTGGTAAGATGTGAAGTATGACAAACCTTGTGTCTATTACACAGTATGTTTTGACTTGGAAGCACTAGGGAAATGACCACTGCCATGAAAATAACATCTCTGTAGAACATCCGTGGTTACTCTGTTGGCTAGGTAGTGGCCACCTCTGAGATGGCCTATTTAACAGGTTTCAGGTGGTTTCTACACTCTTCATTACGAAGGTAGAGTGCTCCTTACTAGTTCTCTGTATAGGAACTTCACATTTTTTTTCTCTTCACATTTAGGAGAGTAGCAAATCTTTAGCTAGAGGTTCTTAACCAGCTTTGCTTCTGAGAAATCAGTAGCAGCATTCCTTAAAACATGGGCAGACAAAAAAAACCCAACCCAAACCTTCTTAAAACTACCAGGTAAGTTTCAATCAATTAATGTATTTCAATTCAATCCAGTGGATTGGCAATCTATGAAGATGAATAAAAGACTCTTCTGGCAGAGGTCCTGTTAACTTCAGGAGAAGGGCTCATTGATGCATCAAAACTCATTTTGAAACACCTCAGGCAATTAGAGAAAGGTGCTGTTACCACATCAAAGGCACAGTATCATAATCAGTTTAAGCCAGTTCGGGAAGTCATGGGCACTGATGAGGCAAATTCTTCCCCCTTGCCCTTGGCCACACATGCCTGCTGGTTCTGCCCTGCTGGCACACAAGGTGACGTGGATCAGTTTGCTGATCTCACTGAATACTGATCTTACAAAAAAATAAAGAGTTGTGTTTTAGCTGGATGAGAGGAGGAGACATTAATGCATTTTCAGAACAAAATCACCCCTTTGGTGAATAATGCAGCCTTAGATCACTGCCCCAACAGAATGACTGATCAAAATAAGTCATTGTATTCAAAGAAATCTAGTCTGCCTGTGGTTAAAAGTTCTTTTGAATACTTTTTTTAAAAAAGACTGTATGTATTCAAGTTGTGTTTTATAAGCCCTGTGCTTTCTAATATAACAATTGGAGAACTCGTAAAATTCTCCAAATATTATTAGAATTCTAAATATATATATTTATGATGTTGTTCCACAATAATAAATATTATACCTTCTCTTTGTTATATCACTGAGTGAAGGAGATGTCATTTAAATCAGTTGTGGTCCCATGATCATAGCTGGTTGAACTACTCAGAAAAAAAAAAAATGGGATTCAGGTTGGCTTTAATGCATGTATGCTAGCTTTATGCTAATTGTTAGCAATTAGCTTATACAATTAGCAATTGTTAAACTACTCTGAGATCGATATTGAGTTCCTAATTATATTGGTAATTCTTCTGTCTAGGATATCTGATGCCAGGAGAGTATTTCTTTAGTATTGATAGATTAGAATTTTGGTACAGGAGTAGCCAAGCCAGGAGTTAGACTTGTCCTTATTGGCCCTGAATAAGGCTGGCCAAAAATATATTGAATCAATAGTATACTTCTCAAAGGTACTATTACTTCATCAAGAAAATGTTTAAATAGGTTTTAATTACTATTTTACTGTCTGAACATCTTTCAGATTCTCATCTATTAGTCATTGTTGGGCTTAATACTTTTTGTTCTGTGGCTTAGAAACTTTTATAATATATAGTCTACTTGGGTACATGTGCTTGAGTTCATTTTCCTCCCTGTGAAAACTAGTAGTGTAGACATGGGAAAGGAGAACCTGGTTGTGACTTCTTGTCAGGTTCCTCTGCCGTCATAGAAACCTCATCATGATTCTCAGGTACCTCTATCACCCATTTTGCATTCTTCTTCAAAGCAGTTTAGATTATTAATCCAATTTATCCCTGTTAGAATATTGTTCCAGAGCCTTATTTTTCCAATGGTCCTGTTAATTATTTAATTTCATGAAATGGTGAATTGCAGCACATTGTCCCATTTCACTGGGAAGACATCGCAGTATTGATGTTTTCTATGATAAGCACAATGGATCATAGTTACAAGAGAATTTTAGGTGAAGTTTAGTTACAAAAGAGCTGTAGCAATAGACAGATCTAAATTTCTTAACTAACTCAGATTTAGAGATAATGTATTCATCAACAGCTTTTTTTTTATTGTTGTAATAAAGTTAAACAACTTGTGAATTGTTCAAAACAATGAACTCCATGCAGCTTGCATCAAGTTATCTCTGTTGAAAACCAATGCAAATGAGGTGTGTGCAACTAATGGCATAGGTGTTCTCTTTCCTAATATGAGACTGAATTTTTCATTGGTAAATCATAGTATGTCTGGATCACTGATGGCATAATGGGAAATTACATTTCAAATGGACTTTAAAATTAATTTTTTCCTTCACACTTTCCATCATTTAATAACTAAGCACTTAAATCTTCAAGTGATCATTTGTATTTCATTGTCCCTCCTTTTCAGTACTAGGTAAGAAATAATTAGAAAGCTATCTTCTTTGCTGCTACTTTCATTAAAATAATGCCTATTATTATGTGCGTAATCAGAAGTAGAGTGGGATAATTTTGAATATATAAAAATTAAAATTGAATTACATCTGATAGCTCCAATAAATTAGTAAAATTAACACTATGAACAATTTTGCACAAAGATTTCTTAAAATTTCTCTAGAATAAAAAATCTTATATTAATTTTGTCTTGTATTTTGTTCTGTAGTTTGTATTAGAAATATATACGGAAGGGGTTTTTAGGTTATTTTTGTCTTATTAACAAGGATGTTACAATAAACTACAGAAAACAAGTGAAAAATTTAATGTGCAACTCGTAAATATATTCAGAACTATAACATTAAAATCTCTTTGAGTGACAAAACTAGGAGTAGTTGCAATTTCACATTTATGAAACAGAACCATTTTGTTGAAAACATGTTCTAGTTTCAAAATGAATGCAAAATGATTTTTTTATATAATTAGCATACATACTTGCAAAGGTTCAGATAAAATTAGAATTCAGTCAAGATGAAAAACTACTTAACATGCACAAAAAGGGACCCACAATTAGAGGCTGGAAGGGGGTTAGGCACAATAGTGGGAATACATAATTCAAAATGTCACTCAGCAATCTACTATTGGAATAATATTAGTTGTACACTGATTCTCCTGTTTGACAACTCAGAACATACTTTGGCTCAAAACAGGAAAACAAAAGGTACTTTACATAGTTCTATTTGGGAGGATGGGAAAAACTGGAACATTTTCTGAATGTTTCAGGAGAAGTCCCTATCAAATTAAATATGGCTGCTGTCTTTAACCTGATTTTCACTCAAAAATCTTAATATAACTATGCACAAAATTCAGTGCAGGTTTCTTAAACTAATTAAATATGTCTACCCCAACATTTCAGCTCATTAAGTGAAAAGTAATGCAGCTTAAAACGGACTAGTTTGAAACAGGAAAAAAAAAAAAAGCAGGGGAAAAAAAGCAGAGGAAGCAAGTTAAAAGAAGACATCACAGAAACTCTCCTTTTCAGTGGACAAAAAAAAAGGGTGCAGTTAACTTATTCTTAGCCTGGAGTTTTATTCACATCTTTCCTTAAGGGTTTCAGAGAAGGAGAGTTGAGAAGAAGAAAGAAACACACTGTGGAAGAGCTGAAAAATACAGCAGAAATGACAGTGTATGTGTGGCATGAAGAGTTACGGAAAACTGGCAGATAGTGACAGGATAGTCAATTGACAAGAGTAGAGGTCAGCATAAAAGAAATCAGTATTAAGGCCCTGAAGCATGGAGAAAAATATCTATGCACTAAACAAAATTGTTTACTCAGTTTTGATTTATAGCTGCTGCATCGTGAATTTCGGTTACAGTTAGCTGCATAAGACAACATTTCTCCTCAATCCAGACCTTGCCAGTAAATGAAAATATCTGATTTTCAAAACAACCTTTCAGAAAGAGAGTATTAGGTAACATAGGACTGATGAGTAACTATGGTGTTATTAAAATTAATCTAATCTAATGTACTCTGTAATACTTAGTCAGTTAGTTCGTTGTTCTTGTCTCGAAAGCCGAAATGAGAAATGAACTGAGAAAAAAACACATTTATGAAAGGCAAGTTTATAAAAATCAAAACAGTATACAGCTCCAAGCTTTGCCTCGTGTTCACAAGTAGCAATCAAGTTACTTGCCTGTTGATGGTGAGGTGCCTGACCATTAACCTTCCTGGATGCTATCAGACATTGTCTTGAATCCTAACTAGTGTCATCGGGTGCCAACATGTGAAAGCTTTTCAGTTTCTTGCAACCATCCATGTTAAACTGCTCTCAAGCCACAGACAGTTGTTCAAACAGCTGTTCTGGCCAAAGGTGGTCCTTCCTCAGCTCATTATTTCCGTCTTTTACCCATAGCTTATCATAGAGTTCTGGGGGGGGTTGCACTATCCAGACTGACTTTGGCAGAAGTTAAAGAGCACTCACACCAGTCCTTCTGCAGACTGTGTTAAAATGGTGATAAATCAGGGCCCTGCTGGCTATAGCACAGTAAAGCCCAGAAAAAGTTGTCTGCTTGTAGGCTGAAGCCTGCATTGTGCATATGGGATCAACTATAGGTCATCAGACCTGGTGGCAACTGGTAGGCCAAGCCTTACCCGAAGGGCAAGAGGAATACTGGGTCAAGAAT
>JAOTQQ010000001.1:145789385-145831480 GCA_026546715.1 Gallinago undulata | reverse complement strand
TTTTTTTTGTGGTTGGACTCGATGATCTCTGAGGTCCCTTCCAACCACCACAATTCTGTGATTCTGTGATTCTGTAACTTAATAATTAATAATTAGCAAAGTAATGTAAATACAGGTAGATAATGGCTGAGGGATGGATTGCACAGAAGCCTTTGTCTTATTTTTGCAAACCTGTGAATAGATGGGAATATAGAGAGTGTCGTTACTTTTTTTGGACATAGAAGAGGTGGGACAAACCTCACCAACCTTCAGAAACAAATTCCAGTATTTAGAAAGTGTTTCTTCAGAAAACCGTCTGTGTGGTTTTGGGCCCACTGGAACATGGAAAGATGTTTGCTGCAAAACACATACATTTTAGATTTTTTGATTTTCTAGCTGCTTAGCATCACCTCTCTATGAAATATCACTTCTATGGCAGAACCAACAGCACGAGTATTCTTCATCCACTGTGGTGCAAAGCCACTTAAACTAAAGTTATTTTTTCACTGAAGCAAAGGAGGTGTCTTCCTGTAGTCAGTTTTAACGTCGCTGAACACTAACCTCCAGTAAAGCTTTTTGATAACCAAAAGTGGCAACTTATTAAAATCAGTCCATTGAAATTCAGTGCTGGTTGTCCAGTCTACAAATGACCGCTTCCTGCAGGTCACTGCAGAAGTGTAAAACCTGGCAACGTCTAAGCAATATTTAAAAGTAGGGAATTTACGTCTTTGGCAGTTCTACCGCTACTCTTAGAGATACCAGTGGTGACAACTGGAAACCACCTTGCCTTTTATTAAGATTATTTCTAAAGCTGTAGTGAATATTGAGCACCAAGGAGTTATCTTTGACAGCATCTCCTTTGGTCAGGTGTTTTATTTCAATGTTTTCAGCCCTGATCACAGGATGCAGCTTACAGTAAACAGGTGGCAAAATATTTGCTTGATCAGGGATATAAGAAACTGAAGTGTTTAATGAATGACGAAAACAAATGGCAGGACCAGCATAAAACTGCTATCTTGAGTTGTTGTTAGAAAATAAAATGCGGAACCTCACCTACCATGAAAATTTTATAGAATGAATATTAATGTTATGAAGAAGTAGGGTGGATTTGCATTATGTATTTGACTTGTCCCTGGAGCGCAGAGACTAACACAGACTTGTGACTGCATTAACTATAGCTAAATTTTAATTGAAGATGATTGATTGTTGAGCATTCTGCTAATTAACCTCTTTATTCTGTATTTTCCTACAGAATCTGAAATGTCCTTTCAAAGTAATTTTTCCAACTTAACCATCATTACCTTGTAATAGCAATCCAGCAAAAAGCTAGAAGCCCAGTCCTCAGAAGCTGGTAACGGGTTGGTCCTCATAATACAGAGGTAAGCTCTCACATCTCCATTTTAATAACCAAAAGAAAATAAATTAATAAAACAAAAAATCCATGCCCAGAAGAATCTCCCTCACTCCCTCCTACCCCCCCCCCCCCAGTCTAAATGCAATCAGCTGTGTTTTTTTTGAGTATTTCTTTCTCCTCTTCATCTTGGATTTAGAATTAAATACATATTCAGCCACAAAATAAAATTTCCTTACTGGTTCTGCATTATTTGTTAACAGTTTTGTGCAATATATCTGATTTCTCATCCTGGCATAATACAAAGGCTAGGTTTGTGATATGAATGATTAAAATAATTTGCCCAGGATAAGAAAGGATGCTTGTATCCTAATGCAAAACAACCTCTTTTAAAAGCACCACTTTTCTCATACAGTTCCATGTGCTATGAAGGAGCCTTCTACATCTAGTGACATAGAAAAAGGGAGGGATCCTTCTCCAGTCAATACCAGCCACTACAAACAGCTGTTTTACATCTAATCAGGCATCTTTCCATCACTCTCCAGCTGCCCCACAAATGCCATCTCTGAAGCATCTTGTCAGTGACAGTCTAATGCAAATTTCAGCACCTTTACTTTACAGCGCAAAACAGATCATGATTCACGAAAAACTAGAAGGAAAACAAGGCAGTTAAAATGATTTACTTGTTTTGGGATGGCACACTGTACTGTTCAGATTGAGATTTAGGGCGGGATTAATCTAAACACTGAAGTCATCCCAACGCTGGAGGACTAAGCCAAATTGTTTCTCTGCACTCCCTCAGTGTGTGTCCAGGAAAAGAGATAGACGCCACCAGACGATGATCACCCCATCCTAACGCGGGTGTCAGAGGTACTGTGATGAATTGCTTCCTAAGGTACCTATCTCTTTACACTGACTACAGGGGAAGCACAGGCTAGACATCTTATTTTATAGGCTAAAATTAGGTGACATTACGGCTACCCAGCTGCTCCAAAGTCAGACAGTATTTATTTTCCTTTTACATACTTCATGGGAGGTGCAGATAGCAGTATAAGGAAAGGATGAGCAGAGCTCAATGAGTGGATAGTTGTTCAATATTTCTTTTTACACTCATCTCTCAACGCGTGTCCTATCCATTATTTACTGCACACCGTCTGAATGCTGCACTGAATAGAGAATCACTCATTTTCTCATGGGCTTTTCCATGCTGCTCTCTTTGTATTACTCTCTCTCTGCAAATATTAATGAATTTATCTTCCTGACACCCTGGTGGTATTATTATCTCCCTCTTATATGTTGTGAGTGGAGATCCTGAAAAAAAGTAAAACCAGTCCTCTAATATTGTTTCCCTCCGTGTAACATGCTTTCCAGCTGGATTTTTCAGAGTACTTAGCAATTTTAGGCCTTCATAATGTCAAAGTACATTTCCTGTTCACTTCATCTGCAATTATTGGTGCTTAGCATTCAGCTGAGTAGTCTCTAGGTGTTTTAAGATGGATATCCAGAAAAATGAACTAAAATCAGGGGTGCAGATGTGTCTAGTTGAAGTTCTCTGCCATATTCTGGGCTGCATCAAAAGACTTGTGGCCAATAGGTCAAGTGAGGTGATTCTGCCCCTCTGCTTTGCTCTGGTGAGACCCCACCTGGAGTACTGTGTCCAGCTCTGGGGCCCCCAGTCTAAGAAAGACACGGATCTGTTAGACCAAATCCGGACGAGGGCCATGAAGATGATCAGAGGATTGGAACATGGACAGTTGGGCTTTTTCAGCCTGGAGAAGAGAAGACTCCGGGAAGACCTTATAGCAGCCTTCCAATACCTGAAGGGGCCCTACAGGAGAGATGGGGAAGAACGATTTATTAGGGAGTGGAACGATTTTAAATTGAAAGAGGGGAGATTTAGATTAGATACTAGAAATAAATTATTTTCTGTGAGCGTGGTGAGACACTAGACAGGTTGCTCAGGGAACTTATGGATGCCCCATCCTTGGAAGTGTTCAAGGCTAGGATGGATGGGGCTTCAAGCACCCTGGTTTAGTGAGAGGTGTTCCTGCCCATGGCAGAGTGGTTGGAACTCAATGATATTTAAGGTCCCCTCCAGCCTAAACCATTCTATGATTCTATGATTCATGGTACACTTCCCAACGTTTGCTACCAAGTGGATTTGTGCTTTCTTCACTGTGACTCATTCCCTGTCTGAATGCCCTTCCTGTATCTCCTCTCCTGGCTCTGAGATTCGTGGCTCCTTGGGCTGCTCATTGCTAGATGGTTCATATATCCTCAGACATAAACAGCTATAATACAAGCCATGTCCCAGGCCTCCTGCCAACGTGAACAAGCTCTGTAAGACCGTGCCTAGGTGGAGGGTGTATACTGTGGTGGGGACAGAAAAAGCCTGTTAAATAAAGAGGCCCATAAACCAAACTTGAACATTATGTCCTCGGACCACTGGGGCACCACAGAGATCACAGGGTGATGTGCTTCACAGCGCAGGCACCCATCCTGCTCGAGGAGCTGTGCCTGAGCAGCACGGGTATAAACCTCTCGGTGCCACTTGGTTTCAGCAGCAGGAATTGGTCCCAGGTCCTCATTTTTCACAGAAATGCTCCTCCAGGGCTGTGCGGTGAGAGCGGGCCCTGCTGCAAGACAGAATGACCTGCCAATATTTGGCTGAAGGGTGTGACTCTCCTCTTTCCGCCGCTCTGCCGGCATGGTGTCAGGCTCGAAATAAATGCATTGGACAGTACATGCTCTTCTACTACTTTGTTATGAAAACAGTGGTAGCAGCGTTGTAGCTGGGATGAGCTAAGACACAAGAGCAGCAGGGTTCGCAGGAAGAAATTATATTTTTTTATTAATTATGAAATAAGAATAATTTTTAAATCACCTCGCTCTTTAAATCAAGCTTTTCTTTCAAAACCAGGCCTTTTTTTTTTTCTTTTTTTACTGTGTTAAACATTCCCAACCCCTTAAAAATAACAAAAGAAAGCCTTTTTTTTTTTTTTTGAAAGGATTGCTGCCAGAATAATGTTTTTGCCAATGCTGCGATCTGTCCAGGCTGTGTGGCAGGGGTACACCAACTGGATATGTTAGCTGAATAAGCTTTATTATTTCAGTGAATTTCAATTACTCTATTAAAATAAAACAGACTGTTGCACTTAAAAGAAAAAAAAAAAGCTATAGGAAAAATTTATAAAAAAAGTCGATACCATGGTTTGATTTTAATTTAATCAAAGTTAAATCAAGATAAGCACAAATGGTAAATTAAGATAAGCACAAACAGTGTTTATAAAATCAACATAAGTCTTGGCTTATAAATTGATATAAAAAAAAAATGTGAATAGGATATTCAGTATTGCCAAGCCAGTGGATTCCCAAAGTTAAATATGGGATTAATCAGAGTCCATTAATCTTAATTTTCCATCTGACCAATATAAAGAAATTTTATTTTATCAGCCTCATTGATCATTTTTTTCATTTACATTTTTTAGCTTGAACAAACCACTTGTTTATTGCTACATTCCTGCTTTTAATGGGAATATTTTCTGTAGGAAATTGTGCAAAAAATAGATTTGACATTGCACTGCTTCTGTCTTCACAAGTTCTCCTTTTTCTCCGCATCCATTAGCTGACTGTTTGCAATATGGATTTATTTCAGTCTGCTTCTTGCACCATCAAGGTCTTTAAATGGAGTTCTGCCCCTGTACATGAAAAGACTTCTTAATTCGTAGTTTCACATTATGCAGAGATTAACAGTAGAAGGTTATTAACAGTGTAAGGTTATTAAGAGCATGTTTAATATTATTTGAACGATAGCAGAATCCCATGGAATCCCATTTTGATATAACTTTATTAGCGACAGAAGTATTCAACTAATTTCATGCTTTTTCCAAGAATGACCAATAATAAATTACTGCAAATCAGTATGCATTTTAAGCTCCTTTTCAGCTAGCAGTCGACAATTTTGTGGTCTATTAGAGGCCACGGTTGCTCAGTGTAAGCGCTGAGAAATGAGTGCACTTTACCAATGGCAAAGCTAATAATAGTATTGCTATTATTTCACAGAAATTTCTTTGTGGTTTACATATAATCATCATATACATTTGGAACTTTTTGAGTTCAAGCCTAGCATTCAGCAGGCTAATTTCCTAAACTGATAAGAGCCAGATCCTGTCATGTTTCACGGAGTGTAATCATGGAGTGTAATCCAGGGAGAAGGAGAAGGGGGAAGCATGGAGGCTCTATTGGCTAATTTGATTTGTACAATGCTAGAGGTGATCATTTCTGGATCTAGCTGGGACTTAGAATTAGCCACTCCGAGCTTTGTTACTAATCCTCAGCAGAAGGTCTTTCCCCCAGAGCTCAGCTGACATCAGGCATAGCCTAGGAGTGTTTCCCCGTAGCTTGCTATGGGCACCCACACGGACACTAACCCAACCAGACCTGTGACTAGGAAACCCTCTCAAGATGTCTCACAACACTAGAGCCGGAGGATGGTTCCACCATCAAAACACATATCAGGTGTAAAAATCTTAAACTGCTATGGCTGTTTATAAAGTAATCACAAGTCTAAGCTCTTAATCAGCACCTACGCTGAAAACACCATAGACTTAGAGGAGTCAGCTAATACATTAAGAGCATACACCTACACATACCAAGCAAAGCTCTTCTTCTCCTAGGTAAGGTAATACTTTCCCCATAAAGTTCCAAAATCTCACAATTGATCTCAGTTCTTATTACTTTGTGATTTTCTTATGAAGTTCTTGGAAAACCAACCTAGCTGTGCAAATATGCACTTCTTTAAAAACACATGTTCTAATTTTCCACCTGAAAGATAGAACGATGACTTGCTGTTGAAGGACAGACATTTTTTTTTCCTGAATTTTGTAACGAAACTATGCTTAACCCTAGGAGCCTTGTTTTAACAGCCCTTTGTTCGTTTACTTAAATCCCCTACCGTTGCACAGCATCTGCAGCCTATCCTGCAGGATGCCCCTGGCAGCTATCAGTGCTTTTTAATCTTCATATCATCCAGCCCTATTCAGACAAGGGCTGTAGTGTGGTTCCCGACTTCATTTTATCTGGTGGCAAAACCAATTTAATAGATTTCTATCCTCTCTCATCCCAGTTACTCATTCCCTCCCTTGTACAACAATTTATTACCTCTTTAGCCATACTGGTGTTGCAGGACAATGTGTGTTCAGTGCCATGCTCTAAATTAAATGAGTGAAGTAGTCTGGGTAAAAAAGACATTTTTTTTTTCTGGAGGATTTTTCTTAGCTTAGAATATTTTGCTAGTCCTATGGAGTAAAATCTTATGAACAACTCCACTAGCAGAACTAAGGAGATAAATATCGGTACAAGAATGGAAGAAAGCAGCTAAAGAGCGAAATGTCAGAGGGAAAATGGTTCATGGCCCTTCGTTCTTAGATGCTCTATGTTTTAGTTGCTCCTCTGGAGAACCAGAACTTCTCTGTTCTATGATATGAAAACCCTGCAGTGCAAAGATATCTTGAGAACAAACTTGGAAATAGCTATGAAATCCACAAATTTCACAGAGTTGAAAGAGTTTAGAATTTTTATTCAGATGAGAAAACTGATTTGGTTCCTAATTTTGTTGCCTACTGAGCTTTCTGCCTGGCTTCTGAATTTGCAGCTCTGTAAAAGCTGACTTTGCACTTTCCATTTGAAAAACTGTTTTTATGATCCCGAGGAGGATTTTGTTCCATCATGCACAAGTTTTCATTGCTTGGCTTCTTTTTAACCTGAGAGTGTGATACAATTGACACAGAACAGACAAAAGCGTGAATGCATAACCTGTGACATCTGTGAAAGGCACAGTCTTTCTTTACACAGTGCATGGCAATAGCCAAAAAGAAATTAGAATCATAAAATCATAGAATCGTTTGAGTTGGAAGGGACCTTAAGGATCACCGAGTTCCAACCCCCCTGCCATGGGCAGGGACACCTCCCACTAGAGCAGGTTGCTTGAAGCCCCATCCAGCCTGGCCTTGAACACTTCCAGGGATGGGCCATCCACAAGTTCCCTGGGCAACCTGTTCCAGTACCTCACCACCCTCACTGTAAAGAATTTCTTTCTGGTGTTTAAGAGTCATTTAGATGTGGTATTTGGACGATATGGTGTAGGGGAGAACTTTGTAGAGTAGGTAGATGGTTGGACTCGATGATCCCAAGGGTCTTTTCCAACTGAAATGATTCTATGTTTCTATGATTCTAATCTATATCTGCCCTCTTCCAATTTAAAACCATTGCCCCTTGTCCTGTCACTACACTTCCTGGTAAAGAGTCCCTCTCCGGCTCTTCTGTAGGCTCCCTTCAGATATTTATAGGCTGTTATATGTCACTGAAACAGGTTGCCCAGAGAAGCTGTGGATGCCCCATCCCTGGAAGTGTTCAAGGCCAGGCTGGATGGGGCTTTGAGTAACCTGCTCTAGTGGGAGGTGTCCTTGCCCATGGCAGGGGGGTTGGAACTCGTTGATCTTTATGGTCCCTTCCAACCCAAACCATTCTATGACTCAATGAAATGGTGAGAAATTTGAACTAAAGCCAAATGCTAAACAGAACAGAACACGATGTTAATAACAAAATAATAACAAATAATTTAACAAATGCTAAACACGAACAGAAATAAAGAGGAAGGCGAGGCCAAAGGAGATGCCAGGCTGGGATGTCAGCTGGTGGGTGGGTTGAGGTTCAGGCCCAGTGAGGGGAGCCAGGGGAAGACACAGCCCAGGGTGGCCAGGCAGGGCTGTGGGGATGGGGATGGGCCGAGGATGGGCTGGGACATCGGCCTGGGGATGGGCCCACCCCAGCAGGGCCCATGGCTGGGCAGGGCAGGGCTGTGGGCAGCTGGAGAGGGGCCTTGCTGCTGCAGCATTGCCAGGGCAGGGGCTGGTGGCCCTGGGGGGCTGACATGAGGCCCTGGGCTCTGGGCAGGGACAGGGAAGTCCTCAGCACCCTCAGTGTCATGGCAGGCAGAGAGTCAGGTCAAGGAGCGAGGGGGTGAGGGAGGATAAATTCATAAGATAAATCTGGCTAATAACTCATTTGCCATGTGTTAGGTGAGAAAAAAAAACACACCAGGCCCTCACAGAAATAACAGTTTGCTGAATGCAATTTTTTATTATATTGATATAGAAATAAAAGATACTCTACGCCTCTAAACCACTGCAAAACGATCATAAAATTACCTCAACCAATAGTCCTGCCACAATGAAAACAGAAATGTGAAGAAAATTTTTAAAGGCCTTGTCTTGCCCAGTATGTGAGAGGGAGTCTGCTCTGTTGCTAAAAAAATCACAGAAAATATATTAGTGACAAAAGTTTTTGCAAATATGTTTTCATTGAAGTCTGCTTGATCCTGCCTCCTTCCTGCTCCCACTACATTCCTAATTAAAAAAAGAACAGGGTTTGATATGTGGCCCTTTTGCTGCTCTTATCTCATGGGTCTCTGTGGGCTATTAGCACCCAAAGGGAAGATAATTTTTTTTCCTTATAAATCAGAAGATAAATCTTCTGCCTTATTTTATGAATAGGTTAAAAAAAAACAACAAACCAAACCAAAACAAAAAGGTAGAGATCCAAAAAAGTGTTTCTTCCTACCTTGAAAAAATAAGATCTCATTTTTACTAGAAAATTTCCTGAAGGACTGAAAAACTCCCTTCATCTTTCAGAGCATAGGGACAGGCAATGGATTTCATAAGGGCAGCGCGTGAGTGTTCAGGCAGGAGTGCCTGCCCTGATTCCCCTGTTCCCAGCTTGTCTCCCCCTGCCCTGCATCTCAGTGGCAGTGTGACAAAGGAGATTGAGGAACCAGAGACACTGATTGAGGAATGGAAGACACAGGCAGATACACCAGCCTGTCCCTAATAAATGTGTCCATCTACAAACTTCCAAACAGGAGAGCTTGGTCTGTGGAAGCACTGAGATGTGGGGAGGACCTGTCATACCCATTATACAGCTGCCTGCTTTATTGTGCTTTCTTCTGACTTCCCTTCATTCAAATTCTTTAAGAGAAGAAAACATAATCTTGGTTTTCTCCATCATAAACCTCACTGTACTTTGTTTGGAGATGGTTATCAGAAGAAACACTTCACAGAATCACAGAATCATAGTGGTTGGAAGGGACCTTTGAGATCATTGAGTCCAAACACTTTAAAAAAAAAACAAACACAAAACCAAACCCAAAACAAAACAAAACAAAACAAAAAAACCCACAAAAAAGCACCCACCAACTAAACCCCACACCCACAACCCCACACACAACACCCCACACACAAACCAATAATCTTGGGCACTAGAGCATGCCCTGAAGAGCTATGTCTACATGTTTCTACTTATTCTAAGCTACAGGTTTTAATGTTTTATTTTGAATTTGGGGGGTAAGAATGAGTCCTCTGCAATTCTCTTACTGTTACTTTTGGAGAGTTTATATTTCATATGAGGCTGGATCACATCAAATAATTAAAACATGCTTTTCCCCCAGTGATAGTTTCTAATTACTGCTTAACTATGAAACTGAATGAGGAATTAGATGGGCAGTAGAATGACATGGAGTTTGACATAAACATTCAAAGTAAAAAATAAACTCACCCGGGAGTGAAGGGGAGGGGAGGAAAACAACAACATATGCAACCCATTTTATAATTCAGGACAGTCTTGAACGTTTCAGTTATTGCTTCAGTTTGGCAGAACTAAAGCCAGAAAAAGGCAGATTACCAGAACTCCCCAGCTTTAGGGTTTGTATGAAGACAAGGTGATTTATTTTGTTGACTTTCTCTACTGAGCTTCATGTTCTGATTTGCTGATGTATAATTATGACACTGGTTCCATAGGCTAATGTAAAAAGTCTTTCATTTCCAGGTATCACTTTCAAGCTGTCATTTCACAATATGCTGTCCCTAACCACTCATTCCTGCCTCCCCATATTGTACCACCTCCACAGTTGTGTCAACACAACTGTTTGTGGAACTGCAATCTAAACTGGATCACTGAACTGATTTGGATTAAAAATAACATTTGCTTTGGAGGGGATAGGGCATGGGAATGAGCAACTGGGGGCAGAAAAGGGCCGACTGAGATGGAGGAAAGAGAAAGGATGGGAACTCATTAAACTAGTCTTGCCACTGAAGTTGTGCTATTGTGAAATTGTGAATTCATGATATTCACTTTTCAGCTAGCACAGCCATGCTTTTCACCTAGTATTAACCAAATTAGACACATTGAACTCTCATTCCCATTACATTTAATGCAAACAAGGAGACAAATTCCATGAAGAGCTTACAAGCTGTCAGTCAAGACTCCATCCACTCCATGTGCTGTTCATACTACAGCAGGTGAGTCAGTAGCAAACAATGCTACTGCAAACGTCTAACCCAGACCTCAGGGAGGCCAGTGAAGGCACACCTTGCTAAATAAGAAAGAGCCAGGGAGTGAGCTCTAGCCCTGTTCTTAATCATTGCCACAGATGATTTGTTAGCTTACTCCCCAGCTCCACACTGGCCTGTCACATCTTGCTCATC
Source organism: Gallinago undulata (assembly GCA_026546715.1). Classification (NCBI taxonomy): domain Eukaryota; kingdom Metazoa; phylum Chordata; class Aves; order Charadriiformes; family Scolopacidae; genus Gallinago; species Gallinago undulata. The sequence goes on along the minus strand of JAOTQQ010000001.1, from coordinate 145,820,611 downwards.
CAAGGCAATTCTTATATAAGAAGGACTAACCTGAAGTAGTGTGGGTACAGGTCAGTGGAGACAGGGTGGCTTCAAGCCAGTTACTCATTCCTATTCCACTTTTTTTATGCGTTACCGAGAGACCTGACTGCCTTTCCTCCAGGTTGACCTGCCTTTCAGCAGGTTTTAGGTCAGGATCCAGAAACTGGAATGCTGAAACAAGTTATTCATACTTGAATTTCACACAAAGAGATGTAAGCAACACAAATTCATTTGTAGCCCCTCTGTATATTTTGCTTAAAATAGATCTGGAGCTAAAGGAATTCAGGGACTGAATTAGAAACTGACTCAATGAAGAGATTATTCCTTCTTGTAAAAAGTCACTGTGATTACACAGTGATCTGGAATAATAATTTAATGACATCAGTATGTCAAGTAAACAATTCCACAACCAAACATTGGAGTGACCCACATGTAATTTCCTTATTTATAGCACATGTATCAACAGCACATAAAATTGTAATTAAATATACTAGCTCATTTGCCATAGATTAATCAAATAGCTACTAAAATCATTGCTAATATGTCATCAGCTTGCATAATGTTTTTGTCATATCTTAAAATATTATTTCATGTATTTATGTCAGCTCTCTCCTAATGAACAATTATTTCCCAGATGCCCTATCAATCCTCATAAATAAAAAGCATAAGTAATTTGCTAATTTGTAACAGTGAGGTTATAGTTAGACTTTCGTTATCAAAACACCCTTGGGATTATAGCTAGAAGCAAAGTGGCTCTATTTAATAGAAAAAGATATGATTTTATGTCCTCTTGTGAAGAAAATCCGCACCAACAAATTTGTATTTCCTAATTTTCTAGTAATTGTTCTTTTACTAGCTGTATATCCACAATGTGCTTTGCAATCCAGCCTGTTCTGTGCTAGGATACAACCAAGTACAATATTTAAGTTAATGTATCAGTCATGTTTTACGGAGAAAAAGAAGTCAAGATTTATGATTTCTCTTAAAGTCGTGTCTGTGAACACTCTTGATAGAGTGGTGGGTAGTGTTTGTGGGCAGAGACATACAAATGCTCTTACTTAATTCTGCTTAAGCAAAGGTTATTTTTTGACAAGATTATGATTATCACTGTTGAAGACCAGTTAGTGTCCTGTGTGTTACCATTGCCAAGAGTGCTGTGTCCTTCATGTACTGTGGATCCCATAGGGAACATTTGACAGTGAATGACCCCCATGAATGAATCAGTGAATGAACCAGGCCTGAATTAACCAGAGGAGCTACAGGGGCAAAAGGTTTCCTTCTAGCACAGGAGGCCATGGTGTGTAATTTTTTGTCTTCTGTACCACAATCAAAGCAATGTGACTATGCAACTCCTTCTGGTCATGGGTGTCTTGATCCTGTTAAGAAAAATCATCTCTCTTACTGTATTATTCCAATTTCACCCACAGGCACCAGACAGGTAAATAACAAAACCAGAACTTGCAAAATTCACACTGCAATGTTTTTTCACAGAAGTAATCACCAAATTCTAATTGGATGCAACCTGTATAATTTTGGAGGGATGCATCTATACCCTCTGCCTCAAAGAAGAGTTACAGAAGGGAATGACAGCCTTTGCCTACCTGCAAATGCCTCCACATAACATCCACACAATGCAATCATAATGGAAAAGAAGATCTGGTGAAAAATAGCTCTGTATGTGTGTTGTGTAAGGAGACACAGAGTTCAAAAATCATGATTTAACTGACCCTTAGAAATGTAAGAAACAGAGCAGGATGATATTCCAAATTCTGGGACAGGAGACCTGCAGTATGTAGAGTGACAAGCAATTTCTGGGACATGGTTTCATACTACAAAACGTTTACCTGCAAGATTTTCAGTTCCGTGTTCAACCTCATGGCATGGTGCCACAAAAAAAGTTTCAGCAGAGCTGAGGGTCTGCTCTCAGCCACATGCCACAGTGCAGGGCATCAGGATGACAAAGGGAAAAGAGTATCTAAAGCCAGTGTTCCCAATGAGCACTTTATGCCATGAAGCCACATCTTGAATGTATTAATTTTCAGACACTCACATTAGGCAAATCAAAAGACTAGAAAACACAAGCTCTTCTAAAAAATGAGAACCTTTTTAATAACAGTTCAGACCGAACTGCCAAAGACTGACACACCAAAATTCATTAGTCACTAAAAAAAAAAAAAAAAAAAAAGAGTATATTTAGCTCTAGGAGTTGTTTATCTAATTCCTAAAGCTAAGGTATGCCAGCCACAGAGTACAAAGATTATTCTTTGTGGATTTTATTCTGTCTCAGGCAAGAAATTTTATTTTAATTAACTTTTCTGATGTACAGATATCAGCTTCTTCTTGTAGAGATTGAAAAACTCTGTAGGGAAGTGGTGGGTTCCATAAATAAAACAAAGGAATTAAAATCTACAAAATATACACAGAAAAAAAAAGGGGAGAACTATTTCTAAAATACCTAAAAGATGTGGATTTAAGCCAGTTTTCCCGCAACTTGATAACTAATAAGATTTAGAGAAAGCATAGGATGTCCCATGTTTCTAAATTTATAGCTAGAAAAAATCATCAAGACTGTCCAAATACATGTATTTTGCTGCAAAAGTTAGCTGCAGAGTAATACTACTTTTAGATTCAGATAAAAAAGTTACGTTTGAAAACTCCAGCGTACTGAATGGTGATCCTCTGACTGCTGTTCCAGTATCAGTGAAAAGCTCAACACGGTTTCATTAATGGTTAAGAAGAGTGTTCTCAGTTTCCCCAACATGTCATGAAGATGAGCAGGCAATTATGTAAAGCAGGTTTTGGTAAGTATGGAATGACATAAAAAAGCATTTTAGTTGTAAAAACTTGAAACCATTTTATGAAATGCTGTGTTGTTTGCTCCCAACAGCTTCAATAACTATTAAGGGTTGTCTGTATCTAAAAATCTGTAGCTAAAAGTTATGTTGATAAATTTTATAGGTAGATTATTCCATATTACTAAAATTTATTACAAGTAAGTTGCCAGATACTAATAAGAATCCATGAGAACAAGCAAAGCAAGATGCTGAAGGACAGGATTCCTAGTTGGTATAAATCCTAGATTTCAAAGAATGTATCTGCTAAAGACTTCATTCTGTAACACAGATGCAGACAACACTTTAGCTAATTTATTTTCCCCTGAGGGTCTACATACAGATTCCGGCTCATCCTTTCTCACTCACAACAACCTGCACATTCAGAACTTACTCAAAGTGATCAAGAGTGAGGAAAACAAAGTCATAAATTAAGTAGAATGAGAACTTTGGGAAAGGAATTTTGTTCCCATGTTTTGTTGTGCTTGAGGACTTACCTATTGAGAATATTTTTCCAGTCTTCAAGTAGGAGCTTGGCAGTTTCTTTCTGAAAAACAGCACTTTGGCTAGGAGCTCCGAACAGCAGGAATACCAGTAATTGCAGAGTGCATAGAAGCTCTCTGAAACCAAACCACTATGCTAACTTCCCCACAGAGAATGAAGTTCTTCTGAATGCTACCAGATCAACAATACAAGTCCAGGTAAACAGTGAGCTTATAGAAAAATAAGTAGGTTTTCAGTGCTTTTACAAAGATATCTGAAAGGAAACAGCGCTCGTGTATGTTGCCAAAGACTAATTCCTCACCAGTAAACCCTGTAGAAGTATGGCAGATGGTAGAAACAAGACCAGATTCAGATTTGAAATAGCTTGCCATACAGATCAATAGGAAGGATAGGCTGAACTATTAAGAAATTAATGTATTTCAAAGTACATCTGTTTCATACATGAGGTCACTTCAGGAGGGCCTCAGGAGTGGGTGAACAGAGTCAGCAACTTCAGTGGAGGAGAAGAAGGAAACCTAAATGGGCCTGAAACAGGAGGGTAAGTGCTTATATTTTGTGCTCTCAAAATAGCATCTAGGGAAATAAAAAAAAATAGCAAAAAGAGTCTTAGAACAGTGGTCCCAAACCTTTAGGATCAGATATGCCTCTTCTTAACCCTTTAATTTTATTGCAGACTGTGCAATGCCCTGTTATTATTAAAGTTCCCGTCAAGCAATTTAAATGGTTCCAAGGACCAGATGTGGACAACTTACCACAGCCTTTTATTACACAGTCTGGGAATGGCTTCATTTTCATCTACTGCTGATAATGATCTCAAACTGTTTTATTTTACAGAGAGCTTATTGGACTACTTTCAATTGTCCTGAAGTAAAATTGCAATGATGACTTAAGGTCAAAGTCTTCAATAATGGTTTCCGTGATAAGGACTATCTCTACAAGGAAGCCTACAAATGTCTTTCTAACCCCCCGCTCCTGGCCACCACCAAATTTGTAGCTGACATATTAGAAATTTTATTTGCTATCTTTGGGGTTAAGCAGCTATTTAACACTATTGCTTATATTCTAAATAATTTTAAATACCAGTTCAGTCAATTATTCTTTAAAAAGTGTCTTAGCTATGCAGCAGATGAGTCCACCAGAGAATGCTTTATCTCTCTTCTTGCTGCTTTGCTAAAAGCTGACAAAAATTATTAAGAGATAAAGTGTATTCAGATGAGCATTTCTATTTTGTGATATCAATATTTCACTTCACATTCGGTAGAAAAACTGATTATATGTCCTTAATTTAGTCATTCTGAAGTAGCTTTCTGTCATGGTTTTGGCTGGATTGGCTAATCAGAATGATAGATGGCCCCTCCCTCCCCCCTCTTGAAAGAGAGGAGACGAAGAGATAAAGATATTTATGACCTTAGGAAAAAACTAAACTACTTTAATGAAAATATTAATAAATGATGAAATAATAAATAACAAGAATAAAATATAAGAAGGATTAAAAAAGTATACAGTATATACAAAACCGTATCAAGCTTCCAGGTTGACAATCACATCACCAGTAGGCACAGGGAAAAGCCCCAGACTGGATTTGTTGATGGACAGGAGCTGGATTCCAGATCTGGAGTCAGGAACACACAGGTCTGGATTGAAGGCAGATGAACAGACAAGGTCCTGCTCAGACATCGGCCACTGAAGAAAGAGAGACTTGACCCTTTGATCCCTCAACTTTTATACTGAGCATGATGCAGATGGGATGGAATACCCGTGTTGGTCAGTTTTGGTTTGGTTGGACAAGACCACTTGTGCGCTTGTCCCCACAGGTGTCACCTCTCTACGCTTTTCCACTTCTGACCCTCCAACAGGGCAAATAACGAAGTTACCTGATCTTGGTTGTTATAGGAATAAGCATAAGCAAGAGTCTCTCCACATACCATTCTTTGGTATAATCAGGTCTTATCACTGTGAGAGTGAACAGTTGATGAACAATATGTTGTTAATTTCAGTGTTTAGTTAGTTAGAAGAGGCCCAGCTAAAAAGTAAAATTAGAAAACAGAAAATTGGTTCTGTTTTACCTCAAACCAGGACAATTTTAGAAGAGAAAAATGCAGGGATTTGAGAAATGACAACACATACTACTGAAATCTAGTTAAAGGGAACCACTGTCACACCACGCAGAGGATCTGGTAAGGGACACTTTACATTCTGCACCTAGTCACCTGGCATGTGTCAGCATCTTCAAGGTTACCCCTCGTCACATGAGAGGCATCAGTTTCCACTGAGCACGGGGGCTACTATTACAGCAAGCTTAAATCCGGAATGAATGTCCTCCCCCATTTGTAACAGCGTTTAAAGCATTTCAGCCTATCCTCGTAAGCTCTTTCTGGCCTAAGGACTTTTGCTATTTTACAGTCCAGAGTACAGTGTGTGCTGTGCTCTGGAACATCTACTATCTGTACTGCACATACAGATGAGACATGAATTGTTCCGTTGTAAGTCAATTACTTATTACCTTACAGATTATTCCTTGCCTATAGATTTCTTTCTACCCATGTTAGAATTGCTAAATCTTTTTGTATATTTTTATTACCATTACTTTTATTAAACCTAAACCCTGAAGATATATTGTTTTAGGTGCCTTACATATTTTGTACTAAACTGGGGCATAATAATAGTAGAAAGGAAATTATTTATCTTTTCTGCGAATTATCACCATACCTCCCTCCAGAAATATCCAGATATGTAAAAAATGTCTTTTGAACACATAATCGTCTTGAAAGGCTTATGGTATACAATAAAAAAGTTTGAACACTAAACCAAAACCACATTACAAAGTCATAAATTACTGAGTATTGCCATTCAAATCACACAGCCTGTTCCTTGAGTTCCAACAAACAGGTCCATTTATCTTTTGAATTCCAAGACATTTCCACTACTTAGTTGTCATAATTTATTCTACATGATTTTGGGACAATCACCAAAGCTCAATAAATTCCACAATTTGCAAACCCACCCTCCCACCCCCCCCACCCCCCATCCTATTTTCATGTCATGAATAGAAAGAAATCAATTGGCTGCTTTTCAGTGGTATTTACCACCTAGCACCACCCAGTCCCACTGGACATAGTGGAATGATACCGCATTGAATTGAAAATATGACTTCAGAGGCAAGACTTCTCAGTACTAATTTTAGAAGATCTGGAAAAGGCAAACACATTACTATGCACTAGGAACATACCTAGGTGTGTATAAGTTGCTTTTGTATTTATTTACAAGGCATATATTATAATATCATCATTGATATATCTTGCAAAATTTGTGGACTATACCACATATACTGACACACTTGTAAGGCTGATCATGGAATGACTGAGGAACCCAAAAAGGCAGTCTGTGCTTCTGTGTTAGTGGTTTAATGCACCAGATGAGGTTGGCTTTGGTATGCATTTCCCTTTTATACTTAGAGATATCACTAAGCACATCACTGATGTTCAGAGTAGTTTCCTTCCAGAGGGAATCAAGGTTGAAGAAACACAGAGGGCCACCACCCAGAGCACCTCACCTGCAGCATGGGCTCAAGATCCTCCAGCAGTCATCTGCCATGCATACGCTGTATGGGTTGGAAGGCATGTCCTGTGAGGGGCAGCTGAGGACTTTGCATTTGTCTAGTTTGGAGGAATGGAGGCTGAGGGGTGACATCATGGCTCTCTACATCTTCCTGAGGAGATAAAGTGGAGACGGAGGTCCTGAGCTCTTCTCCCTGGTACACAATGGTAGGATGTGTGGAAATGACTCCAATCTGCGCCAGTGGACGTTTAGACTGGACATCAGGAAGCATTGCTTTACCAAGAGGAAGAGGCTTCCTAGAGAAGTGGTCAATGCCCCAAGTCTGTCAGTGTTTAAGAGGCATTTGAGCAATGCCCTTAACAACATGCTTTAACTTTTGGTCAGTCCTGTAGTGGTCAGGCAGTTGGACTAGATGATCATTGTAGGTCCCTTCTAACTGAAATATACTATTCTATTCTATTCCAGGATGTTATGTAGACATATGGTTCTGGAACCATAACAGACCTCAGCAAGATAAAACCCATTGTTTTCCCTTTTCATTGCACCAGCTGCTGATAGGGAGGTACCACAAATACTAAAAATAATTCTATAAATATAAAAAAAAAAGTCTTCTAAAACATGTACCCTCCATTTGTGTAATTCATTTCTGACACACTTATTTGGGCACTCCCACACACTGCAGCCTTGTCATCTGTAAATAGTGTGGTCATTCCAAGTTTATTCTGAGAAAACTTTTCTTCCACCACCTCATGTATACATCTATGCAGAAAATAGGCAGAAATCAAACACATTGCTTGAACAAATCTTGGCAATGCCTGATCATTAAGTAAAGGTAGTCTCACAGTGATTTGAACGTAGACTGAATCATATGTATATATCCCTGTAAGTAATCAATGGCAACCAAATAGTAACCCACTATACATAGAATATATATGAATTTACATAGCATTTATCACTAATCTGGAATATATTTTCTTATATTTCTTGCCATTGTAGCTAATCATTTTACATTTTAGTTAAAGATCTACAATTCACATTTAAACATGATGGTGCTTTGAAAGCCAACTAGTGAAAAAATAAAGCAGAATTTAGTTTTATTTATTTCCTTTGGAATACACAAGAGAATGCAAAGAAAAGTTTAAACAACACATTTTGCACTAGGCTGTACCATTTCTGCCAGGCATCGACTCACAAATTCCACCATTTACATTTTTGTTGGTAAACAAATAAAAGGTCAATGCTATGTGATAATTTCCAGTTCAAACGAAACAAATGCATTTCTGTACGAGATGTACCCATGGCTTTCATGCAGTGCTTTATCAGTAGGAGTTAGTTAACAAGGAGAGATGTGGTTTCCCCCTGAACAGGGCCAACATTCCACTCATACCAGCAGAGAGTAGTGCTGCTGAGGTTATGGACATCCCTTCTGATGTTTCAAAGCTCCAACTTGAGACGGGGTTGGCAGGCAGTAAAAGCCCAAGCAGTATGAAAGGCACCGAACACTGATACCAGAGCTTAAATTAATAAAAGGATCCATTCTGTTTTATTATCCCCCTCCCCTTTTCACAGTGACTTCATGGAGCTCCTTGTTTCTGCAATGAACAGCCTTCAACGGCAAAACTGAGCAGATACAATGTTTGTGCACCATGCGCATCATCAGCTTTAAAATGAGTGACACCATAGTGTAAAGATCAGGAATAGCTGTAAGGTGCAGGTATGTATTTATGTTGGAGCAGTAGGAAGATCATTTTTGGCAGTAAGTTTTACCTATAACTCAGCCATGAGGTGGTAAAGATTAAATATATTTGTCAAAAGCCATTGATGAAAGCCAAATATGGTATTGCTTGGAGAAAATATGCACTTGGACTGCTGACAACAGACCCATCTTCAAGGAAGCATGCATTTAGGGAGCACACCTGTGTACAGCTTTATTCCACAACTCTAAGTTACTTGGCAATTTTTAGTCCCAGTTCCTCTCCACGTCTGCACAGGCTTGGAATCAAATATTTTTCCCTGCAGTGAGCTTCTTGTACATGCTTTGTGTATTGTTTTAATTTTAAGTACTTGGCTGGTAGCAAGTTCACAGCAGTAGTAGCATTATAAAGAAATTTAGAAGGCCACCTTCTGTCTCAGAAAAAAAAATGAAAAAAATCAGGCAATAAGTATGAGCTGAAATAAATTCTGTGGACCCTGAAGATAATATTTGTACGAAATTAAAAGTTACCTGGGGATTCAGCAACCCATTCCCCTTAACTTCAAAGAGCTGGTATTTTTAATATGTCAAAACACTATGTAAGTATACTTTCTAAAGCTTCTGTCCTCATTCTGGCATGTTGACAGCAAAATTAGGGAAGAAAACAAAAATTAAAAGGCTTCTGTAATTGTCATGATATGAGAATGCCAAGAACAGGAACAATTTGAAGTCGATATAGAAACATTGTGAAGGTGTAGAAACTCTGTCAAAACATCATAACTTAGATTTTAGAGAGAAAGGGAAAGGTACTTTTGAGTACCAAGTCTAAGAGATTCTTTTAACAAGGGAAAGGAGGCAGTAGCACGCTGCCTGAAATAATGAGAAATGTCTCATTAAATTAAGGGTTTCTTCCCTGTTTTCTATAAGAAGTAGAAACAGAGAGTCGAAGGCCTGTCCCCACTAACAGCTGATTTTACAAGCAGCAAAATATTAAACTCACCTTTAGCTTTCATATAACGCTTAATGCCTTTAGGCCTCCAAAGAGATGCCAATGAAGGGAAATATTGCCTTCTACATTCTTTGGAAAAACTTTGTCCTATTCCTGCAGTCCTTGACTCAGGCAAGACTCCTAGTAGAGCCAAAATATTGACCACTCTCATTCTGAGGCCCAGGCAACCCTAGGTCTGAGCACCTCCATTCTTTGGGGGATCCTGCCCTCTTTGGCTAACATATAACAACATATGTGTGAGAGGTCCAACATGTGCCTGGGAAAATGAAAATTTTCTTCCTGTTGTATAAACGAAGTACCAGCGGCCAGGTATCACCTTAAATAAAAGTAATAAAACACAAAACGCTCAGAGCCAAAACAAGATTAATGCTGTATTTTGGGGAGGGGGGAGGAGGGGGCTAGAAAAGGACCGCAGAAGGCTTTTAAGCCTTAACTTCTAGCAAATAATTGGCAGCAAATGTCTAACAATTTATATGAGGGAATAAAAATATTCATTGTGTGTGTATGTGTGTTGGCTTTGAATACCATGGTCACCCTCTAGCTAAGGAGCCGTTTACATCTGCCAGCCAGCAGCCAGGCACCAGCGGGGAGTTGGCAGAGCCCTTATGGGCTCATTGTGTGTGAGTCCAGCCAGGGAGTAGAGCCAAGCCTCCTGCTCGGGCTGTCCCCAGAAGCCAGAAGGAGCAGCTCCCCTTGGCGAGCTAAAAATGACCTCCCTACCTGCTGGCCCAGCCCAGAAAGGTGCCGAGCTTGGGTTGGTTCCACCAAGTGGTTCCTGTGGCTGTTGACGTATGGTCTGCTAGGGGCTCTTGGACAAAGTCCATTAAGATTTCACTCAAAACTTTTGACTACCTCAGTTTCTACAAGCTTTCAGTCCTGATATGTAAAGCAAAATAAAGTTAGAAGAGTGTCTCCTCCTGCTATTGTTGCAACAGAAATAAAACAACCAACAACCAAAAGCCTGAAAATCTAATGGACTGCTTTTTTATTATTTAGACAAGAACAGCTCTTGTCCTAGGGCAAAGTCAACAACCCTGTCTTGCAAGGCTGTAGCAGAGGTAGAGAGGTGGTAGTTGTATCTGAAGGAAGAGACGCTCTGCTCAGCCCAGCCCACTTGGTGCAGTGATCCCATGGGGCACCTTGCTTTGACTTATTTTCTTCTGATGAGGGAGAGGGACACACTGGATAGGAGCTTTGCTATATGAGGTACTACAATTGCCATGGATTCAGCATGGAAAATAGATGAAGAGGTCTTCCACTGAGCATGGGAGATGAAGCTGGAAGAGATGAGCTTATTCTCTGTCCTTAGGTCACCCAAGGCACCTATATGATGTGTGAGATGATAGTACCAGTGAGGTACTACAACAGCCTGATGACCAGAGCCCAATTCCAGTGACACATCCTAGTAACTCCAGTAATAGGAAGGTCTGAATGAATCTACCTCTTCCTATGCCAGGACATTTTAGAAAAACCTTGCTGTTATCAAACTGTAAGTAATTTTTAGATGTTACCCACAGACAGAGAATGTGATTCATTAGCATATTTATCAACTGAAGCAATCATAAACATAGATATATGTTATACCTGTAAATATAAAGCACCTGGGATCCAGCTCTGTAAACATAAATGCTTTTTGTCAATAGACATACAGTGCATCATAACATTCACAGTGACGGACATATCTCCTTCAGTCACTCAATACATTGATCCTAAACAAACATGATTATTCAAAAGGCTATGGTGCATGCCGTTCTGTAATTCAGATGTCTTTTAAACAATTCAATGCGAATTATACTTGCATTTTGTAAGTGGAACTTGACATGGTGGTAGCAAGTCTATAATTAGCACTCTCTCTTTTGTTTCATTCAACTTTGATTTTTAGTCTCGTTTCTTTCAGTCTCCAGGAAAATTTCTCTCAAGCTCAAATATGCTGCCAGACAATATTTTCACTGTCTGGTTCATTTTATTCAGGTAAGTCCTTTGGAAGCGCGAAACAAAAAATAATTTTTAAACTGTCTAGGAAATGAGGTGGTGAGAGGTGGGCTACAACTGAGATTTTCACGATCTTGAAAGGATTTTTGTATTTAGAAATGAAAAAAAAAAAGGAAAATGAAGTTAGATTTCAAGGCCATTAGTAGAAAAATGTGAAATTTTAATGAGTTTTTATTTAGTGTTGCCAATCACAGCATTTAAGAATCATGAGTCAAACAAAAATTAATGAGATTGGCTTAAACAAGTTTTACATGTGATAAATTTGGAGGTCTTTGCATTTATGTATAGTTTTAAGCCTTGGACACTCTTTATAGCAATGAAGACTAGAAAACTACTTTTAAAAAACAGAGAATCTTGAATATCTAAGGAAGACTATGTTAAAGAAAAGCATGAAGTTATGAAGCTCTGTAAACTGTAGTATTATTTAAAGTTTTGGAATTATGGAGTAAGTTCAGTACTAGGAAATGCTTTGTGATAAGAGATAATTTTGATCTTTCATCACTAAAAATGCTGATGTTGGGTTTTAAAGCCCAAAAAGTTTCATTTTGCATGTTTTGGGTTTTGTCTATAAAATAATTTGGAGGAGGGTACACTGCACAATATGTTTGAGCTCAAACCTTATGATTAATAAAAGTGTTGTGATTTATTTTTGTGCCTAACCTTAGTCAGCAATTTAGTTTGGAATGTTCCAGAGCCCAGCACGTGCTTTATAAGTGCAGTGAGTGGAAAATATTATGGGAGCAGAGAGGTTCATCCTGCTCCTGTGGAGTTTCTGGTGTTTGGTGGCAACAGGGAGGGAAATAGGGAGGCTCAAAACCTAGAGGCATTTCTGGGGAGCAAGGACTGTGTTGGCAGCAAACTCCTCCCAAGCTCCACAGGTTGCTACAGCTTCACCTCGGAGAGGAACCCCTCCAGAGTGTAGGAAAAAATAAGTTTAAAACAGAAAATAAAACTCCTTGAGATAACTGAATCCCTTGTTCAGTAAGTAGAAGGGGAGATAATTTTGAAGTAAGTAGTGAATGACGTTAGCAAATGGATAGATGAGAGCAGATGAGTGATGAGACAATGAGTAAGTAAGGATGGAATGAGTGGTAGGTGTTATTTGAAAGGGCATAGCCCAGAGCTGCTATTTTACAGCCTTAACAGGACTCCACAGGAAAAGATAAAAAGAAGCAGGAGAAACACCTGAGTCACCTGCAAGATCAGCTGTTGTCAAAGCTTTCACCGCCTTTTTTCTTTCTTTCTTTCATTTTTTTTTAAACATCTGCATCTTTTATGCAAGGATTGTAACAGTCAGGCCTCTGAAATATACTGTCAGCCCTAATTCCAGTCTAATTAGGACTTATCTATTTGCTTGTCTGGGAACTCATGATCTTTGAATGGAGCTTGACTCCATCCAGGAGACACATGAATGCCTTCAGCTCTGGTAGAAGAAAATTACAACACAGTTCCTAAAAATGCTCAGGCTTGTGCTCACTAATTCAGCTGGGATAGCTGAGGCAGCTTTCACCAACAACTGTACCATCCCTCTCCTGGCAGTGACTGAGCAGGAGAGATACCTGAATCACCTCTGTTTACAGTTTGTCCTATAGTCATAAACAGAAACTAGTAGTGGTTTTATGTTAATGCTTATCATATGTTAATATATCATGCTGGAAACTACAGCAGTGGAGGATTTGATGTCAATCCTATTTAAACCTCTTTCTTACTGTGGTTGAAACTTTGGGTAGGATGGGCAGCTAAGACAATAGCCACTTCCCAGCTAAATCTTCTTCTAAATATGTCAAAGACCAGATTTAAACAGTCTTCAGCAGAATTCAATAATACTCAGATCTAATAAGTTTCAGGCTGTTTTCTGCTGAGAGACTGTGTTATATATTACTAGCAATGGCAACAACCAGTCATGAATGTTTTGAAGCCAGTTTTTAAAACATCTTCTGAAACACAGCTCCTCAGGATCAGTAGTGTGAAGAATCCACATTTATTCTGCATCAAACCATGTGAAATCTGATTTTTATTTCTAGCATCATTTGCCTGTAGCATCATTTACTTGGGACTGTCAAGGAATGCATCAGACACGTATTTGAAAACAATGTGGTGTACTACAACTGTCCAGTTCTTTCACTGATTTCCATAGTGAAAACTAAGTTTGTTATCTTAGACCTGTGTTTCTTCTACATTGTTGACAACACAAGTAGACTACAGCCTTCTTTATAGCTTAAGGTTACACAAAAATATCTAAAGTACCTAAATGATCCAGAAACTCCACTCTCAGAGATAACACCACCTGACCCTTTCGAGTCTATGTCTAATTTAATGAGGTTCAAGATTTCAAGCCTTCAAGGCACTTCAAAGGATGAGATTTCTGTATAAATGTAGGCAATTATGTCTAATGAGTTTAAAAACAAAAGGAGACAAACATTTAGTTAAAGGCACTTCCGGATAAGACTACTTGTTTCTTAATGCCTGTGACAAGTTCTGTAGTTTGTTTTATCTCCTGCTGCTGCTGCTTGTAAGATTTCCATAGGTAAAGGGGAACCTGGTGAATGACTATACTGGGCAACAAAGAAAATCACTGCTCACAGAATGCTGCTTCAAGCACTTAAGCAAGGGAGAAATCACAAAGTCTTTTTTTTGCCCCCATCTTTTGGTAGCAGAGCAGGGAACTACAGTTCAGCAAATATACAGAGAGGGAGAGAGAGAGAAAGAGCTTCTGTCAGAACAAAGGCAGAAGAAAGGAGGATACCTACTCAGCTACTCTTGGAAAAAAAAGTTTAACTCTGTACTGAACCAAACACCAGATTAAGCAGCCAGTTATGACATGGATGAGTATTGTATCCTGCAACATAAAAGAGGAAAAGTGATTTTTAAATGGTGACAATAAGTGAACAAATGAGAAAGATTTACTATTCAAAACAAAAGATAAAATGACTAACAGGAGAAGCTGCCTAATTCTGAAAATAAAGAGTAAAATTGAATCTGACAAAAAAAAACCCCACAACACACTAGAGAAAACTACAAGTATCACATGGTTTGGACTACCATAAAGCTTAGGAAGGATAGGGCAATACTACTGCACAGAGGTAAAGTGAGGATGAAATCACAGCTACTCCAGCTCCGTCGCTTGGTCAGTGGTTGTCAGTAACAGTGACTGCAGACCTTTCTGAAGAAAAGCAGAGAGAAAAACAGAGTTATTTTCCTCACATTAGTCAACAGTGAAATTAAAACCCTTAAATCTTTTTCTTTTGCTGATTTTTACAGCCTCATTACCTCACCAGTGCTTACAGTAGGGAGTACTGTGTAAAGCGTAGTTCCTCTCTAGAATCAACGCTGTTACTCAGGTAAGGTGTTTTTGTAAGAAAGCCAGTCTTGCAGTCATATCACATTACAATGCATCCTGGTCAAAGTGAATGGAAACCCATGGCTCACCAAAAAAAAAAAAAAAAATTCCGTAAGAAAATAGAGTACGAAATAACTCTTCTGGTGACGCACAGTTCAATATGGTTGAAGTGTTATAATGTGTTACTTGAGTCATAACTGACAGGGTGCCAGCCTTACATTTGTTAGAGCAAACAGAGATCAGCTTTAAATTTCCGTGCTGTTATGCAACCATGCTATTACTTAAAGGACTACTTGTACTCAAACAAGAAAGGCCATCTACCTTCCTGTTACAGTGCTGATATAATTGTCTCTACTACAGAGAGATTTTTCATACACACTCACATATATATTTAAATGCACAGCAGCACTTTAACTCCTCTAAGGAAGTGCTCACTACTTGGCTTTGAAGGATTCTCCCTTGTTTTTACAGAAGTTTGAGCCCGGGTCGCTGCAGCTGGTGAGGAAAAGAGGTGATCACATAGTCCAGCTGACCACGCAATTCAATTCTCTACTGATCTCAGCAGTCAGCACGACTTAACACACTAAAATGTAAGGAAGCAACAACTATACCTGCTTCTGCTACCTCCTCAAAAGCCATTACTACTTGGCTTTCACTTTCATTAACCAGTCAGTAGCACAGTCATTGTATTTCCCCAGTCTCTATTGGCTTTGTGGGAGGTATCCACTCATAGCACCGTGTACATAAAAAAAACCAACTTTCTGTAACATTGTTTGGAAGACTGTTAGTGAACAAAACTACCACATCACTACGGAGAGTAAGTTGGGCTCCAGATTTCATGGCACAACAGGTTACCTTGCAATCTAGAAATAACAGATCGTGGGCTCTATCTCAGGATAGCCCAGGAAATGGCTGTGCCAAGGTGTCACCAGGACAGTCAGAAGGCAGGCCAAAGTGAAAGAGCCTCCTGAGACCCAGGGAGGGCTGGCAGTGTGGCAGCTGCTTGCCTGTAGGTGCTGCGGCAGCCAGCTCACTTCCTTTCAGAGCCTGAATCAAGATAGCAGTGTTATTCTAGCTTAGTTTATCGGAGCGAATCATATGACTAATGATTAATCATTCAAGTATTTATCACTTCAGTATAATTTCTACATACTATTATTGGGGTTGCACCTTCACTGGTGCAGCTCTGGCATGACTGGAGCTGACATTTGGGGAGCATCTTTCAGCAAAGAGCTTAAAGAGCTTGAAAGCCTGAATCCTGACAACAGGTGAGGCTGCCGTTGGCTTGGAAGCAAACAGAGGAACAAGCCACGACAGCTGTGAGAGAAAGCAGAAGCAACACAATTTGATATCGTCTCCAGGCTGCCCCTTCAGGTCATCTCTGCAGACCCAGGGCTCTTCATCCCTCACGGTCAGAGACAGGGAAGAAGATTGGTGGCAGGGAATGTGGGCAAAGGGCCTGAACTTGCCTGCCCCGGGGCATGTGCCGCTCTGGCAGTGATGTGACCCTGCTCGCACAGCTCCCGGAAATGTCCTCCCCTGGTGGCTCCGCTCCATCTTTCCACTTCACCATATGTCCCCCCATGCGTGCAGTGCAAACGTTTGTGATGTCTTCTTTTCTTAAGGAATCCGAAGAAGCCCGTGCCTCACCTTCTCCAGCAGGACAGCAGTGAAGGCATAAAGAGAATGGAAAGTTAGTCCAGCGATGGTACTTGTTTGGGTCACAGTCTCAAGCTCATTTCTGTCCTTTAGTTTTTTCAATCCAAATGCTAGTAGGGAGAATGTCTTCTGAGGTGATTGTGTCATGGGACTTTTACCCTTCTTCTGCTTTTGATAGAGTGTAACTTTCACCCAATTTCTCTTCTGACAAACCTGCTTGGGGACAGCTAACTCTGGGAAAATTCTGCTATCGTACTGGTATTTCTGGATTTCTCTACAGCCTCTCCATCAGCACAGGTTGTCTCTCCCATTTCATTTTTCTGTGTTTGTCTAGGCAAGTCAACTGCAAACATTTCTCCAGTCAAACTCCTTCCCTAGCCTTTTCCACTAGTTGCTTGTGGTTCAGGCTAGAAGGCTTTTGTCCTACCAAACATCTGTGAGCGTTGGAGGGAAGAACATGCTCTACCCTTTCTCAGCTTCCTAAACCAAATTGTGAAGCTATGAGATTAATTTAGGTTTTTAGTTGTTTTTTTCTTTTTTAAAAAAGATATTATTGCTATTGATCTCCATAAAGGCCATCATCTACCTTTCCTTTGCCTTGCAGTGAACAGAGAAGAAGGAGCTATCACAGAACTGGCAGGGTCAGAGACCAAGCATGTAATACAGTCAAAAGAATTACCCTTTGGTTTATCATGGAAGGCACAACAAAGTGTATCCAGATTCTAGTTCCTTCTCTCAACTTTGGATTTGTATTTTAAATAAAATAGTCATTGGATATTATACAGAAATTGTCCTAGAAACAGTAACAAATGACTCCATGCTCTCAGGTCAGTGTTAGCCAGCTGAGCTGCAGTATCTTGTCTCCATCTCATTCCCCAGTAAGGCTGAATTCTCCTTAGAGAGAGAGGTAGAGGAGAGAAGCTACTAAATAATGACATGGTCAGAAAGGGAATGTTACTCCGAGGGCATTGAAGTGGGTTTTCCATTTCCTGAGTTGATGCTCTGACCACTAAATTATTAAAGAACCCCACTTAACCCAGTTTTATAAGAGGTGGAAACAATAACATTGCTTGGGGAGCCCAATCCTGTGGGTATGTTGTAGGTGTGCTCTGATAATGCTAAATAGATTAGGATCCCCAGGGCAATTATGCACGATGAAGCTAAGCAGCTAGATTTCAATCGTACTTGTGAGAATTGAAGTCTTCACAGAGGGTGAGTGGGAAATGCACAGTGTTCCCTATCAAATAAAGGCAGTACCTAAATGGGAATCTAAAATTGCAGGTTTGGTCCTATACATTTGACTTTTTTGGGTTCTGATCCCTAAGTCCTGTCTTATATCTTAGCCTAACTTGTAATAGTGCCTTCTTGTGATTCATTATCATAAGAACAGGAAGTTTCTGTGATGCTTACTGTTGACTAGTTTTGAGGAAGTGAGACAGCAAATGACACAGAAAATATGAAACAGCAGTAAAAACCACTTCTTACTGTAAAAAAAACAGGTCAGATGGCCATCAAATAAGAAATACCGATAAAGTACCCCTGTCCAGGTAATCCTTGGTTCCCAAATACAATCTCAGCCTTTTTCTCCACTACCACTTACTGACATCTCATCCTCATATGAGGAAGGCAACTGGAAATTCTACCTCTTACTCTCTTCGGAGCTGAGTCCTCTCTATTAGATTATCAAAAACTCCCTACATAAGGGCAGAGCAGGAACAGAGTTTTCTGGTATGATTTAAAGATCAGAAACTCTCAGGCCTGTGTTTGTACGTGGATGCTGTCTTGCCTGGACAAGCCAACGCGATGCTCATACAGAGAGCAGTGCCATAGTTACTCTCCTACTCCAGGCTACAGCTGGTGCTTGGCATCCATCAGCTGGAAAGGAGCCAGTTGGTTAGTTACCCAGTTATCATCGTGTCTCCACAGGGGATCTTGCAGACCTCCTCTCTCTCGCCCTCCCAGCATGTGATCTGCAGTGCCCTGGGATGCCCCCATCACATAGCCACACGCACGCTCATCAAACTCATGACACCTGCGCCCTGGACCCCTGCCACCCATCATTTGACCCAGTTCATGGTACCTCATACTTAGTCATGGAAGTAACTGCGCAGCCTGTACCCACATTCTTGTGAAGACTGCTTAGGTTTGTGGACAGAATACATTTCACAAGATATGGCATGTACAATTTCTGCTGTTCAGGGTATGTGTATATATTAGAGTAAAGCTCTCTGTAGGTGTTTGTGTGTGCTTGCCTGGGGATAACTGCGTGTGGAACCAGAATTTGGTCTTAGGGCAAAAGTAAGAGAAGCACTGCCTTGCAGGCATTTTAAAAAATATGACTCTTAATAACGTGATGATAATCCTATTTTTAATTTGGCTTCTGTGTCTGCTCAGTAACGATTTTTCATAACGATTTATTGGCCCCGGCTTTTTACTGTGCTCTTCCTGCTAACACTTTAGGAACAGTAAAAAGCCTTGGTCCTAAAATTTAGTGCTTTATAGATGGCTTCTTGAGAGAAGTATCAAAAAGTGGCTTGGGTTAGCCAGATTTTTTTGGCTGTCTCATTTCGGCTTGGCTCAAGGCTTACTTATTAGACATTTGCACATTCGTATCCCTGGCAATGGAAAAGCTATACATTCAAAAACCTGGCACATGCACAAAGATGTGCACCAACATTCACGAAACATTTCCTAAGGTTGTAGTTGCTTGAATTTCAACTCCTTAATAAGCAGGATGCCTTCAAGAACATATTTTCAGGGTTCTTTTCACAGTTGACTGTTCTGTCTGAAAGACTGCTCCTAAAAGTAGATTTACTGTGGGGCCTGACCCGATATGTCCATGGATTTCTAGACCAGTTGTTTTTTTGCACTCGGAATTTTTGTCCCGGTTGAAGGAGATTCTACTAACCAGTGGTCATTTTTCATGCAAAAGTCAGATATTAAGTAAAGCCAGCACATCCAGGACATGTTGGCCTTACTCCATGTAGTACGCAGTCAGTAGCTTATGAGTAGTCAGTCTGACACTATCAAAGCCCAATAGTCTTGGTGTTTTTTCTGCATGGTAGGTGTGAAGAATTACTGGAGATAAGTACAGATGCCTTCCCCCATCCTGCCATCCTTAAAAGGTTTTGTCTAGACAAGAGAACATTTTTGGCATAATTATTCTCTTGCATTTTAATTTTGCATGCAAATAATTAAAACTGTGTTGTTATAATATAATTTCCAGCAGGCCATGGTACTTGTAGAGACCTGAACCAAACACTTAGAGGCCATTGGGAAAAGAAAAGAAGGTAAAATGCTGACAACTCAGCATAGTATCTTATAAGAAAAAAGAAAAGCTAACATAGTTTTAAACACAACACTAATTAATATAGCTATCGAAGCTGATGAAGGTATATGATCCTGATTGACAACAACTGGATACACACACACTCACTTTTGCTTTAAAAATCATCCATTACTGCTTTTAACAGCAGAACGTTTTCTACATTTAGATAAAGGAATGGAAAGTTCCAAGGAAATAAAAGAAAAAAGGGTTGTTATTGTCAGCCTGCCACTCATTTGGCTTTATATGCTCTGTGCGGTACAACAGTACATGGTGCCAAATAAGGGCCCCGGAGTGGAGCGAGAAATTAATACAGATTAAAAAGAGATACATTTTCTGGGTGTTTTTCTGGGTTATCAGTTTCTCAGCCTGCTTCACTGTGCAGCTGTACAATGGGAGAGCATATGGATGGGGAGATACAACATGTGAACTTGCTCTGCCACCAAAATAAATGCTCATCTAAATGGAGTCATAGTCGATGTATCATTCAAGCAAGTAAACTAGTTCATTACATAGGATGTGCTGTACTCAAACGACAAAAAATTCCTTATCTCCATAGTAAATATGCAAACCTAGAAACTTAAACTGGATTTATTTTTCACTTGGTACAAATACATCTGACATAATCATCAAGCTTTGTGGATGTGCTTGAAACAGCCACACATGTTCTAAGTGGCACATAGAAATATAGGAATTTTTAGTAAAATTACTGACATCAGGATTATATGAGTAATCAAAATCTTAACACAGTCTGTGTATTTTCTTGCTATTCCTATATTCTAGAATGATTCCTCCATAAAGAGAGTCTAATTTGGAATAGAAATTATTTCATTTTAGGATATTTACCCTGCTTTGTAAGTAGAGTAATTATTCTGGAACATGCTCATTTACATTTTGGATTATTGCCTGCAGAATGCCTCAGAGGAATAATTATTTTGGAAGAGCTATTCCGATCAATTTCTGCATCTGAGGCCCTGCAGACCATATGTGTCACCAAAGGCAGTCCAGAACTCCAAAAAAGTACTAATTGAGGCCTTTCACTTGAAAGGCTTCAACATTATTTGACCTAATATTTAGAATTAACTATTCAAAGCAAAATAAAAAATAAAAAAAAATAAAGCAGTTATCACACTTTCAGGGCACTATTTATAAGCCAGATAAACAGTATGCAATCATTAAATGCCTAGCATAGGAATTTCAGTGCAGCACAGAGGGAATGCATTTGCCTACAATATGCTGATCGTCTCCATGAAAAATGCTTCATGCTGTGACATGCTGCACTTTTGCTACTAAACTATAAAACTCAGAAGAAAGATTCAGGTGGCCCTGGTGTGAACGTACCATTTTTTACTGAGGTAGTCAACAGACTAACTGAGAAGTCTCGAAAAAGTTCTTCTTTTCAATGCAGCATTCACAGGATGGAAAAAACCAAAATCCCACGGTGGAAATGTCCATCAGCATAGCACCAGGGATGAGGGACTTTCTGGGCCCAGTAATGCTCCCTGGCAGTGTGCCACTCTGTAGTATAGTCACAGCCTCATATGTCTGTCAAGGAACAAGAACAGTAAGATGATGTCTAGCTTATTTGTGCCCCTGAAAAATGCTAAGGCTTTTGTATACAGTATCTCTCTGCATTGCTATCATGACTCACACCATTTCTTCCCACAGGAAAAACCCAAGGTAGCATATACCAGGAGCAAAAATTTCCCAAGAGATCTTGTTGTGGAGAACTCCTCATTCCACTGGGATGGAAGAAATATTTGTCCTACAGGAATGGTTGCGGGGTCTGCCCCAAACAGTATGCTTACCAGAAACTCCAGTAGGAAGGAGAAATCAGAACCTATTCATTAGTTGTTCCATAATAGATTTAAAGATGCAAACTTGCAAGGTCACTTACATAAAGCCTTCAGTACCATATGCTCAACACATTCCAGAACACCAAACACATGAATCACTGCAGTTATATTCATAAAAATACTCTTCTACTCCTCCAGCACATCACACTATGATGTAGTTACAGGAACTTTTTTCCAGGTGGCAGCTGATTTAAGAGGTTCCTGCATTTGCTGCTTATTCTTGCCCCATAGCTATAACTGATCACTTCCTCAGTTGTGCTGGTTTAATTCTGTGTAGCTGTGCCAGCTACCATACTGGGTTAAAAGTAAAACAAAACCAAACAAGGAACAAATAAAAATCCATCAATATTTTTTGTAAGTATTTTTTTTCAAAAAAAAACCCCAAGCCTTGGGTAATTTCAGTGCTGCACTTCTCACTTAAGCCCTCTGAAGGGGCAGTAACCTGCTGGTCAGTGACAGGAATGAGCAGCTGAAGGTGGGGAAGGTAGGACCTCTTAAACCAGCTTTGCATTCAGAGACAACCGATTGGTCAAGCTGGATTCTGAGAGAACAGAGAAAACAGTGACATAACTGAGCATGGCACCAGAAAGTGTCTTTCTCAGAAGCCTTTGCCTGTTTTTTAAACAGTAAAGAAAATCTGTAGCTGTGCAATAGCGTGTCTGTGTGACAGTGACAAACCTATAAGTGTCCCAAGTCGTAAGTGGGGGGGATACATGAGTTGGACTGGGAACAGAATGCAGGGACTCTATAACTTCTTTAGTTATTAGACTTTCTAAAAAGTCTTTTTAAAAAAGTATCACAATAAAAATAGTAAAGCTGAATGTTATATAAGAAAAAAATTACATTGAATTTTTTTAACTTGGACTCTACTGAAAAGCAGTTTTACCCTAGCACTTTCTAAATGCTTTCTGTATATATTCTGTGCATATATATCTATACACTAATAAATGGTATCAATTCTCATCTATGTTTGTATTGTTTGTATGAGCATTCAGACTCAGTAAACATGTGGGGTTTTTTCTCACTTTCACTGGGGTAAGAAAACAAAGTCTCAGTAGAACAGACAAAGTTGAGCCATTGTTAAACAAGCACTGGTGAAAAAGGAAGCAAAGACTCCATGCTTTGGTATTTAAAATGAGGTCAGTTGGCAGACAAATTTCCAATGTAACTGACTTACTAATCAATACTCAGAACTCTCATTTGTTCCATAAAATGAATTCAATTTGCTTAAGAAAGTTATGGTGTTCTGAATATTGAATGCTAGAATAGATGCTCGAGTGAGGAGATGTAATGCAACTGTGACCAGTGTGTTTGATGGAAGTTTTTTCAAGAAGATATTGCTTCCTCAAGAAGAGCGAGAAACAAGATGCTATTTCCCCACCAGCAGCATCATGGGCTCTGTTTTAGGAATGGGAATGGCACAGCTGGGGGCAGGTCATGTGATTTGGCTCAGCCCGCTGCTTTGCTGCTTTCAAGAACTGGGTTTTCTCATTCATATGAGAAGGCATATGAGATACCTTACTGCTGTCTGCAGCCTCTTCATGGAAGGGTATAAAAGAAGATGGAGCCAGACTCTCCCCAGAGAGGCAAGATGGAAGGAGGTAAGGTGATGGGCACAAACTGTAACACTGGAAATTCCCAACTTGATACAGGAAAAATATTTTCACCATGAGGATGGTCAGATGCTGGAACAGAAGGCCAGGGAGGTTGTGGACAATCCATCCATGGAGATACCCAACGCTTAACTAAGCAAAGCCCTGACCTCGCTTTGAGTGTGTGAGTTGGGAGGAAATATCTCCAGTGTTCTGCCCCATCCTCTGTCTTCTGATTCTGCACAGACAGCAGATCCATTTGTGAAACTACCCTGGACACATTGCTGAGGTAGCTGTCTCTAGCTTTGATTTACTTGAGTTTAGGCAGCGAACTGAAGCAGTTCAGCACCCAACTGATGGGTGGGCCTGAGTTGAAGGAGCTGATTGGGCATCAGAGTAATCTCTTTAGGTCTCTTCAGTTATGCCTTTTTTTCCTATTCAGATGCAGCTCAGAAAGGTCCCACTGATGTCTCTTGTCTTTGTCTCCTTCTCCGTCCAGGACTCTTAACTGCTGAACTGCGGACATTATGGTTATTAGTGATATATAAAGAAAAAATTATTTTCATTGATCTTATATACAATGTGAACATATATCCAGATAACCTGTGTCAAGAAACCTTACTTATCTATGAGTACTCTACCATCATCAGTCTCTTTAGTCTCAGAGCTCATTCCTGTTTGTTCTTGTGTCTTGTTTTCGATTCATACAGCTAAAGCACTAGTCTGAGCTCTTATTGCCCTGACTGCCTCAAAGTCCTCTTCTCTGGTCTCAACAAGAGCCACTAACATCTGTTTGCAATGTTGCTGCAGAGATGGCTTTGATTTATCACTATGACAACGGCGTCCTCAGTGCTGCATCCCAACAGGGCTTCTTGTTTCTCCATTGCATCAGACACTAACCACTTTTCTTCAAATCCCATCGATAGAGAAAACACTTCCTCTACTGCTGAATTGCACTTTCCTCTGGGATAGGGCTCCAGCGGTGCATAACGTTAGACGTCAGATTTAGGAGAGGAAATGAAAAGTTATAATGTATACAATGTTAAATAAGGATGGATCTACGTAGGCCGAGTGTAATAGCCAAACAGGAACGTATGTTCTGAAAAAGATTGATTGTATTATTGCTTTCTGACATGTTAAAATTTCTCACTGGCTTTTGAGATTTACCCAAATGAGTGGATGGTTCAAAAGGCTTTTATCAAAACTTTTGTGCTACTTAAACTCAGAAGTACTTTATTTGATTCTTAGAGGAAGCCACTGACTGAGCTGTGTGTGGCTGCTGGAGGGATACAGCCCTACAGAGTGGCAGTAAGTTTATCAGAACCTGGCCTTTGATATAAAACTCTCCTTTAAATACTCTCTACTTATTGGAGAGTAATACTCTCCTGCTCTGACTTAAAAAGTTAAATGTTATATTCCTTTTAGCAAAACAGCTTATAACTGAGACAAAACCGACAAAACTTTCCATACAATGATACGTATGTATGTGCAGATTTCTGTGTTGCGTATCGATACACAAACTTGACAAAGCATTAATTTTGTATATAGCACTTTTGAGCCATGCTTGATATAGTGTTGCATTTGGCTACAATTCCAGATGTAGCTTGATATTTATATGCTATTTTACATTGAAATATGATTGCATGCTTTTAGATTTACAAAACTCTAGCTTTGCCAGGAAATTTTTGCCTCTAAAGCTATTTTAGGACTTTATCAGTTGAAAGGCTTGAGAGCTAAATTTTGTCCTCACATTGACTTAAATGGATAATGCGTATGCATATTCAGAGGCAAGCTTTGGCTTTAACTTTGATTTAATTGTTTAGCATGGTTAGAATTACATACTTAAAAATCCATGGTGATTAATGAGACTGGTGACAGTTTGTGAACTCCTAAAGTTTCTCTGATGCTTGGAAAAAGCTCTAAATTTCTTTCTCTGACACATTATACAAACAATAACTTAAATCCCCATGTGGTTTCTATTTGTCACAAATGCGGATGATCTAAAAGTTTTAATGAAAAACTGACTTTGAAAAGAAAATTTTCATATAACATATTTCCTTCTTTCACTTTTTCTTACAACCAGTTAAGCAAATGAAACATTTCCAGTGTTTAGAATCAAGCAATTTTAGTATTACACAGAATTTTTGAAATATACCTGATTTTTTTCCCCTCAGAGAAATATTTTGTAGCACTTTTGTAAAAATCTGTGGAAAATATTTACTGTTTTCTAATTGAGCTGGAGACTGGAGCCAGGAGAGCAAACACACTTGGTCAGTAGCTGCTTCTGGCAGCCATTATGAAGTTAGCAGCCCATTGGAATCCCCCAGGAATCCAAGCTTTAACTTAGAAAAATAAATATATTTCCAACCCTAACCACTCCAGAAGACGCTGAAAATATGAACTGGGAGTAAATCAATGCTTTGTCCCTTTACTGGCTGCGCAGACAGCCTGAAATAAAGCCTGAGGAAATAGGAGTGACTACAGTAAACTACTAACTAAAAAACCTTAATATGATCACTCAAGTCTTAACATCAACTGAATTGATAACTGTTTATCATTTTAGGACCAGCATTCAACTAACATGCATGTGTTAGGATTCTAAACCAGCTGTTAATCTTTGCTGTGTGAAGACTGCCAGAACCTCCCCCAAACCTGAAAAATATAACACATTGATTTTTGTATCGCTCAGAAGTCGGGTCATAAAGGCCTTGTTGCATAAACTGCTAATTAACACAGAACAAAAGGCTAGTCTCTGCCCTAAGGAGCTCGCAGTTTAATTATGACTGGAGTCAGTGCGTAAATACCAACAGAAAATAAATGAGCATAAGGGTTCACTTAAGATTTCTCCAGGGAAGCAGGTTTAAGAGATGTCCATCTTCTTTCATCTCAGCTGCTTCTCTCTGGGATTGAAGAAGTGATCCCATTTAAAAACCACCACCACTATTTTTAGTGCAAGGGTGGGATGGGGCATTAGCTTGGATCATTTTGCTTTTTGGAGCTAGAGTGTAACCTTGCGGGGAGCTAGACCAGCAAACTTGATGGGATGGCAAGCAGCATCCCACGAGCAGTTGATGCTTCAGCCAGAGACCTGCCAGTGCAGTGGAGTCTCTGCCTTTGGGGTTGCAACAGGGCACTGTGACAAAGAGTGGAGCAACACGGCATGGTCACAGGGGCCAGCTCAATAAGCAGAAGTCCCAGCATGCCATCTCCAGGGAAGAGTCTCAGCACCAATAATGGTGTATTTAAACAATGCAACAGCAGCAGCAAAAGAACAGAGTCACACAGGATCACAGAGTTGCAGAATCACAGAATCACAGGGGTTGGAAGGGACCTTCAGAGATCATCTAGTCCAACTCCCCTGCCAAAGGAGGTTCACCTAGAGCAAGTTGGACAGGAATGAATCCAGGCAGGTTTTGAATATCTCCAGAGATGGAGACTCCCCAACCCCTCTGGGCAGTCTGTTCCAGTGCTCTGTCACACTCAAAATGAAGTTTTTCCACATGTTCAGACAGAATTCCCTGTGTTCCAGCCCGAGTCCATTGCCCCTTGTCCTGTCTCTGGGCACTACTGAGAAGAAGCTGTCCCCGTCCTCTTGACACTCGTCCTTTAGATATTTATAAGCATTGATTTCTAAAGGGCGAGTGTCAAGAGGATGGGGTCAGGCTCTTCTCAGTGGTGCCTGGTGACTTGCTTGAAGCATAGCAGGTAGTGAAGGTCAGAGCCTTTGACAGAGAGGAGGTGGGGATCAAAGGTACCTTACTAAATGAGAAGACAGATGCCAAACAGGAATGAAATTGGAACAGCCTGGAAGACAGTGCCTGGTCAGTTAGGTAGTGGCTGCATTAGCCATTGTCAGTACAATGCCTTGTGACAGTGAAGTTAAATGGACAAGAACTCAAATTCCGTGTCATTTCCTCTCAAAAACTCAAATTCCATGTCATTTCCTCTCAAAGCCATGAATGTGCAACATTTGTTTGCATAGTTCAATAAGAAGGAACATGCGAAGTCAAGCAGCAGCATATTTCCCCATATTTTGCTGCAGAACAGGAAAAAAATCAGCATTCTGGTATACGGCAAACTGCACCTATATATTACAATGCGCTGGCTATGGGATGGGATACCTACCTTGCTGTTTTATTAAAGGACTATAAAGAAAAAAGAGGAGCGGCACTGTTTTTCCATTATAACACGCCTGACTTAAGGGATAGTTGTTATTGCAGTGACATTTTTCTGTAGACGTTATACAGACAGTAGCTATTACAAAGGGTAGAAAGAGCTCTTCTCTAAACGTATTATTTGTACGCTCCAACTGGGCCTTGCTGAATCCCCCATGTAATTGTTATGCTTTGTTCAGCTTATACAAAAACCAGCGTGGACCACCATGAATTTATTGTACGCGGCAGCTTTAAACTTGTTTGTAAAGGTTTAAAGGCAGGAGTTGAATTCCCTGGATTAAAATTAATTTTAAATGCTTTAACGGGGTGAGCTCTCTTATTGAAGACTGATGTGCCTGCAGGCTTTATAAAACGCCGGCATGCTAGGATGCAGAGATATTCTCTGAGTCAGGTTGCTAAAGGATATCACACACCAATGGCAATTACCACTCTCCCTTTTGCGGTCACATACGATGCCATAAAATGGGCCTCAGACTTCCTTATTTAATTGCCTGGTTCCTTTTCATCTCAAGCACAGGGCAAAAGAAACGCATTTAGCTCACCCTTGTAAAATAGTGCACATTTTCTTACTGTTATGCCTTTGAAATATTGCACATGACAGCGAATATTTAGAGAATTTCATGAATGGCAGAGACTTGTAAGCAGCCTTATCCTGGGGATATTTATTGGCACAAAGCTTCAGTGGCACCATGCTTCAATGATATTGAAGAGGTTAAGACAAGTTTGTGCTGGCAGATGTGAGTGTGAGCAGACTCTTCCCGCTTCAGAAAGGTGACTTGTCTCCTAGCCTGGCTGCCTAAGGACCCTGCCACTGATGTGCAAGTCAAACATTTGCATACTTATCATTAGACTGTGTTGAATGAAGAGAGATGATAATGCCTTTTTGCAGCACTATTATCATAATGCAATTTCAATTTGACATGTAATCCATGTCCTGGACCCCAGTATGATCTTGAACAAATTGCTTCATGAAATGGACGATTTGCATGTTTATGACTCAGTTTACCAGTCTGTGTATTAGGAAGAGTAGAAATGGTAGGAATTCTACCATCCTCACTGAAAATGCTTGAAGAACCCCTGATGAAGGTACTAAGGTAGCGTGAAGTATTTAGTATTGTTACACAATTCAGAATTTATATAAGACACTGAAACTTTTCACTAAATAATGAGAGATGTAGGGATTCCTAGGCAAGCTCAGTGACAAAGATCACTGAGATGATTACCAAGATCAACTGTGAGATGTCTCAACACCCACCCAGCACAAGGAGAAACAGGAATGTTGTGAGAGCTGGGGAGCAGAGGAAGAAAAGAGGAATGGCCAGAGAAGGGAAGTAGAAAGGAGAAAGGGTGATGTGGGGCTCTGTCCTGCTGCGGTCTCCTCTGCTACAATTCAAAGTTGAGGTGCACGGCAACGGAGTTCTAGCTCAACTGGTTGGCAGACTGCTGCAAAGCGGCTCCCTTTCACCTGCCTGCAATCTCTGTCCAGATACAGAAAACCTGCACAGAGAATATATCCTGCATCTGCTAACCAGTGCCACCAGTAAGTCTGACATCCTGTGCTGAATTACTGGTCAATCCCCAGTGCAGAAGGCCAATGGTACCATCACATGCCACCACCTGCCCACTCTCCCCTTATTCTTCCCTGCTGACAGAGCACAGAGGTGGAGAGCAGGCACTTTGCTCTTCCCGTTATGCCTGAGATGCCAGCTTCTCCCAAGGAAGCATCTGCTGGTCTCTGTGTGTGTCTGCCCTTGCGTTAGGCAGGCAGGAAGAAATCTGGGTTCCTCTGGTCTCCAGGCAGCAGGATGTCAGTGACAGCACCTACAGGAAAAACAAAGAAAGACATTGTTGTCAAGACGCACGTTTTCACACCTCAGAAGATAAAGCTTTGTGTGTTAAAATTTATGAAATAGTGGTTAATATTTGTCCATAATGAGTTCTGGACTTAAAGATAAATTAAAGAAATATTTTTTTTTTACTCATTTGGCTAACAGAAAAGAAGGGAAAGAGTATAGCCACAGCAATAAAGATACAGGCTTTTAAAGTCTGTAATCACTCTGTTTTGCACAGAATGAATGAATCAGAAGCTCAATAAGCTACAGAAAAGAATTTCAGGTGAAGCATGAAAACAGTCCTCCTCTGTAGCTAGATAATCTCACTTATGCCTGGAAAAATAAAACCTCCATATTCTGAGATTGAGTATTTCCTTTCGTATTACTTTCTGTACAAATTCACGTCTGTTCCCTAGCATGTGTTGTGACTAGAGTACCAGTTGTTCTTGTGGTAAAGAAGATTCAGAGGCAAAAACATTGCACAAAAAAAGGACAAGGCAACGAAAACCTT
Source organism: Gallinago undulata (assembly GCA_026546715.1). Taxonomy (NCBI): domain Eukaryota; kingdom Metazoa; phylum Chordata; class Aves; order Charadriiformes; family Scolopacidae; genus Gallinago; species Gallinago undulata. Next base: position 145,790,713 of record JAOTQQ010000001.1, on the reverse strand, counting down.
CAGTGATTAGGTCACCATTCCTTTTCCGTTAGCTGCAGGGGGAAGAGGTGAAGAACCCACCTTTAAGGGCTGTTACTGCCAAACTTCTAGAGATCCCTGTCCAATAGAGCTACTTGCTGAGCTACTTAAATAGTCAGTCCCTGACCCACATCCATCAAAATTAGCCAGGTTAAAGCTGAAACAGGGTGAAAAATGTTAGCACAAGCAAATTTGCTGAGAGGACAGTGGTGAGGATTGCCAAACATTCTTACTGTGGCATTGCTGCTGTCAGCAGAGGACTAGTGGTCAGTCTCGTGGAGCTGAAATCTATAAGGACCTGACATTCTTTAAAGGGAAGGTTTCTCTTGCTGAACCTACACTGTGCTCAGCCCAGTGGTACCTAACAAACTGGAACCCCAGGGGTGTCAGAGGAATGCACACAATTAATACATCTTGGTGATATTTTCCTGAAACAGTAGTTGCACAGAACATAAATGTATATTTTTAGGAAAGCTCAGCCATGAAAAAATGATTGGTAATAGTTAACCTAGTTGGTGAAAACAGAAATTATACTTCTCAGTCTACTTTTCGTATGGTAAACTAGGCACGGAGCTCCTGATAACATACAAAATGCACTGATAATATAACTCTGCATCTCACGGTACTTCCTTAAAACAAGAACTGATATCCAGAACAATCTTTCAAGGAACTAATTTTGCAGTTGAAACAGCTGAGGAGCTTCTCTAGCATTTTTATTTGTTTATTTACACACTATTTGTCTTGCATTTAATACCACATTCAGACCATAGCTGTGCTCAGAGATGTTCAGCTGCTCAAGTTCAAGAGAAGCCTCTGTAATGGGGCATAGGTCTTACTCCCGTGTCTCTATAAGCCAAAGACAGCTTTAGCTGTATTGCTATGGAAGAAACAGGCAAAAGATATGTTAGGCAAACCTTTTAGGAATATGTAATATCTTTTATTAAGCCAACCAGTAAAAAAAAATCTTTTGCATAAGCATGCCTTCTTCAGGCTTGAAATCAAAACTTTTTTATTGTCTTCAGTAAATGTTACATGACAATGAGATAGGTGTGGGAAATTATTTCTGCCATAGGTGAGAATGAATCATAGAATCATAGAATCATAGAATCATAGAATCATAGAATCATAGAATGCTTTGGGTTGGAAGGGACCTTAGAGATGACCTAGTTCCAGGCCCCCTGCCATGGGCAGGGACACCTCCCACCAGAGCAGGTTGCTCAAAGCCCCATCCACCCTGGCCTTGAACACCTCCAGGGATGGGGCATCCACGACTTCTCTGGGCAACCTGTTCCAGTGCCTCACCACCCTCA
>JAOTQQ010000001.1:145749038-145779916 GCA_026546715.1 Gallinago undulata | reverse complement strand
CTTCAGCAGGGGAGTTGGACTAGATGATCTCTACGGTCCTTTCCAACTCTAATAATTCAGTGAAATTCAGTGAAATTCAGTGAAACCTGAACTTAACTGGCATTTGCTTACTACTACAGATCTTTATATATGTACATATAAAAATATATATCAACTTGAAAGTCTAAAAATTATTTGTTATATAAAGCACCAAAGGATTACTGAAATTCTCTTAGTCTGGCTTTTGCTCTTTCTCCAAGTCAGGACCTCAGAGCTTTGAGGATGAGTCCTTTCTGTCCACTCTCTGCAGCCATTTCTGGAAGGTGTGATATTACTGTATTTGCTCAGGTACTTTCTGTGCACAGTCAGGGACCACATGCTCTGGCCAGCAATGAGCTCCAGTTTGCTACAGTTCTAAGCAAGGAAAATACAACAGGTGCAACCAAGTTTTTGAGACTGGAAGTTGGGGAATGCTGTGACATGGACAAATAAAAGCATCCCCTTTGTCCTTTGAAATGATCAAGTGAAAAAAAAAAAAAGACAAAACCTTAGAACAAATGAAACTTTTTACTTATTTCCAAGTAAGATAATTAAAAGCAACAATAAGGTAATGGAAAAGAAGGGATAGGTGTAGGCATTGATTACAAAAATGGCATGGAAAAAAACACCCTATCATTACTTTTTCAGACATCCAAGATGGGGGAATCTGAGGTTCAATTTCCTCCTCCACTTGAAAATATTTGAACCCTTCCCTCTCACTAGAGAGAAAATCCTTAAATACTTATTGGTACAAAGGGAATGTGTTTTAAAAGGACTTTATGCATTGTTTCTAATGCCAGGTTCAGTGCACGTTTCAGGATCCCATACAGGTAGGAAAGCTTTAGCTGGAAAGACTGAGAACACGTAAGTTATTTCAGAGCATTCAGACATGCTGCTTGTGGGGCCAGAGGTCCAGGTGCAAATCCACTTAAGGAGAGAAAAGAGCAAGTCCTAGGCCTTCTGGGTTCTTAGCAAAAGCTCTTGCTCCCGGAGAAGGGGTGAGAATGAAACACGTGTGATATCTTTTCTTTTTTGCAAATAAATAATTCATTATAAAAAGCAGAACTCTCAGAACTTTTCATGCTCGGCTATAGTGTCTTAATGCCTTTTTTTTATTTTATTTTTAAATTTTTAACTGTTTGCTTCCCTCTACTTATTTGGATTAGGGAGGTTTTTTCCACATGAACATGAAATTTTTCCATAAGTTATTCAGAAATGAAGACAAAACGAGCTCTCATGCCAAGCTGGATGTTGGCTAGTTGTGCAACTGTTTCCTTAAATACAGGTCATTTCTGTGAACACCAGGCGTCTAACATTTCAAACTAGCTACATCATGGCTTCTGGAATAAAACGAAGTCTGCTGTCTTAAGAATTATCATTCACCTGTAAGCACGCATGACACTTTTGAAAAAGATTAAAAAAAAGCAATACGTCTCTTTGTCACATCATAGAGGACCCTATAAGCCGCAATGATAATATCAGGGCTGCCAGCAAGTCCCAAGCAAGTGAAATTTCACTGTCTGTCTGGGGTTTGGGGTGATGATTACTAGGGCTGATATTCTCAGGCATGTCTGCTAGTTGTTGCTTGATGCCTGGGTGCTTTTACTCACTCATTGACTGAACACAGCGTGAGTCATTAACCTTTATATTTACACACGCGCACACACACACATAGGTACACACACATACACACACACACACATACTCTGAACAGCTGGGCTTCTCAAAACTTTTAAGCTATAAACATTAATAATTAATTTGCTCCGCCAGCTATGCCGCACTATTTCCTTCTAAGTCTTTCACAACATCTCCTAAATACCTCCTCCTCACCTTTCTCATCAATGGGAATTGTTCTCCGGGCACACCCACCCGCTAGCACACACGCACGCTCACACACGCATACGCAAACACACGCAGAGTAAACTGAAAATGGCAAATATGCCATTCAAGAAGGCTGTCATGGAAATAAATTTCCAGGGCACCGAGCAAGTCATTGTACACTGAAAAAACAAAGGGGTGCGCTTTTACGTCGGCGGCGATGCCTCGGCTCTCTTTGCTCCCTAAGACAAACAAAGAGACACAAAAAAATTGAGTAAGTCAGAGAAGACAGTGCAATAACATGTGAAATATTTGTCAATTCAACTCCTTCATTAGAGAAAATAATTAGTTTAATTACTTTAAAATGTGGAAATACTTTTTTTTTGGGAAAAAACCAGGCACCTGACCAGCTCTGATAAGTGTCAGCTGAGTTCTTAGATCAAACATTCAAGTGTCTTGTTTCTCCTAAGATGGCAATGCAAATTCAGCGCAGATTACAAACCACAGATTTAAAGGTATTTCGGTGCTTAATTCTCATATTGTCAGGGTCTTACATACTTTAAAAAGTTGTTTTCTGTTGAAACAAAAAGTCTAACACAACTTAAAATAACTAAAATAACTTAAAAAACATTATGTCTCACCCTGAAGGGTGTATCCCTGCTAATTTTAGCATAATTCCTAAAAGACTCCAGGGTAATCAAACTTCCTGCCAGTAGGAGCCATATAGCACATTTGCATGATCAAGAGTCATAAAGTACACACCACATAAACAGGAGATCCAAGGAGAAGAGGAACACGAGGGCTGGTCCTAGGAGGAAGGAGGTCACTTTGACCAAGGGTCCTCTTGCTTCTCTGTGGGACGTGAAAGGGACATGAAAGGCTGGTATTGGAGTCTGCAGCTTTCTTCGCACCCCAGGGTCTGGATTGCCCTCTGGCCTCAGGTCCTGTCCAACTTCACAGCTTTGACGTTGTTCTCACATGGGCATCTTCTTTGGAGAATAAAGCTTATGAAGAGTGATTAAAGAAGCTGGGACTATTAAGTTTGAGGAAGAGGAGGCTTAGGGGGGACCTCATCATTCTCTACAACTACTTGAGAGGACATTGTAGGGAGGCTGGTGCTGGTCTCTCAGGTAACTAGCGATAGAACAAGAGGAAATGGCTTTGAGCTGCAACAGGGTAGGTTAGACTGGACATTAGGAAAAAATTCTTCACAGAAAGAGTGGTCAGACACTGCAATAGGCTGCCCAGGGAGTCACCATCCCTGAATGTGCTTAGGAGTCATTTAGATGTGGTGTTGGGGAATATGGTGTAGGGGAGAACTTTGTAGAGTGGGGCTGATGGTTGGACTCGATGATCCCAAGGGTCTTTTCCAACCTAAATGATTCTGTGATTCATCAAGCTGCTTGTGAGACACATGCAATTGGCTACCCGTGTTCAGGTGCTGAGAGACAGACAGAAAGAGAGAGGGAGTAGGTCTTCTTCAGAGGGCAGCTTATCTGAACTCTCTCCATTTAGTGTCTAGAGAGACCAGCCTTACGAGGCTGTGGTTAGCCTACATGAACAATTTCTTGTGTCTTATTAGCTCAAATTCCTCATTCTTTTTTAACTGGTAAATGTATTAAAAGGAATAAGATGACAGTTGCACAGAGGAAAGCTGCACTGTGTTTTAGCCTTCGTTATTGATGTTGCAGGTTTATACTTGAGCATCAATAATTACTGTTGTTTATTGTTTTTTTGAAAAATAAAGACAACCCTTTCCTGTCTCATAGGGGTGCCTTGACATCTAATGAATTCTTGTGTTATATTTTCAGCTATAAGTTAAATTCCTGTGCATAATGGACAAAGGTAGCACTTTCAAACATTTTTCTGGGATTGTGAATATTTTTATGGAGCCTTGTTTGATGAGCACTGCAGGGCTTTGGTGGTGAATGAACAAACACAGAAGGTATAGATACAGATGGGAGGAAAACATCAGCTTTTTTCTGCTGAAAGCAATACGTCTTCTCTTTTACACATCCAGATGTTACTCCTTATATCTTTCTTTAATGGGTCACAATGGATATATTAGTGTAGATTCCAGTTTCTCCTACCAGACTGTATTTTCTCTGGTTACTATTCTTACAGTTAGCTGATAGATGGAAGGAAACATAATATCTTCTTGCCCTGTCTAACATCTAGTCTGTGCATCACCATGGATTCACACCATACACCTACTCTCTTTTTCACTTGTTATGTTAGGTAACTAGTTAAGTCTACTCTAAGAGTTAGCCCAAGGGATCAGAGACAGAAGTGCTTATTTCTAAATAGGATTGAGGGATTTGACAGACCATTAAGAACATCTGTAGCTATGCTTCTGTCCCCTTCCTGACACACAAATTTGTGCTGCCTGTGATTGCCTGGAGGGACAGGAAAGCCTCCATGGCACACACCCAGTTCACATCTGGTCAGATAAGTTTCAGCGCTTTCACTATGTTGGCCACGGCAAGAGACATGAAGACTGATAGGCAATTTCTGTAATTGCATGTTTCTGTGGAGCCAGCGAGTAGGATTCCTGCTGTTACAAATATAACAGGGGGAAGAAGTGTGCTGTCAAAATGAATTAAACACAACTTGGGTTTAATTAACAAAGTGGGGCTGCACTGCAACTATCCAAGTTATTTTACTGAATACGCACTTTAAGTTGCACGATCTAAAATAGGAAGACGTCCCTTCACTTGTGCAAATGAACATTCAGGTCCCAGCTGGAATGAGCAGAAGCACACTGCCTCTGCCAGATAGCTCAGAGACCGTATTTTACTCATCCTCACCTCCAGCCCACAAACAAGGGCAACAAAGATGCCTTGAGCAGGGAGCTCACTGTTGTTGGCCATGTTTGGTTCTGAAGCCTTGACTGCAGAGGCACGGAGCCTCTATAGGGAGCCCCTCAGGGAGGGCTCAGGCATTAGTGGCTGTTGTGAAAAATTCTAGTCCTGACATGGAAAAAAATGATTAGGAATGTACCTGTGCAACCCTACATTTGCCTATACCCTGCCCATCACTGCCTTCTGTTTCTTTACCATATACCTATCTGAAATTTTTGATTTTGTTCTTCATTAGGAATCAAAGACAGAGCGCTTACATCATATATTTATATAGTACCTTGCCTAAGACTTAAGTTGAGTGCATGGGAGTTGTGGGGGATAAGTTTTTAACTAGTAATTTACTCTGACATGCTCTGATTTTATAACATGGACAGTGTTTTGTACTGCACTCTAGCAGGTAGGATGTAATTCAAGGGTAGAAAGCATGCATTTTGCTCTCCTTTCGCATCCATCAGCCTGCTTTGCTATCATTACTCAGAAAGCTGAATAGCAAAACGTGTAAGATATATAAAAAGCAGGAAAAGCGATAATATTAATTGATGGAATGATAGGGAGCTCGAGCTGGCAAGGAAAAGGGTCTGATGAAACGAAACATTGGTCATGTGAGCAATTCAGATTAAAGTAAAATCAGCCCTTCCTTCTTTAGTTCACTACTTCATGGAGAGCAATTAAGGAGGCACAGTGCGCAAACATTCCTGAGCATCATCCATCACCTGGCTAATCTGCCTGCCAACCTGCCCAGCCGTACCTTTCCACTAGCTGTTTCCTCTTTCTCTTCTTACCCACCCTCACTACCCTGATTAGATCCCTTGTTTAGGGGGGTGGAGACAGTGAAAGGAAAGAAGAAGGAAGGAAGGAAGGAAGAAAACAAGCTAATAAGAAAATCAAAGAATAGTGCCACATTTCCCTAACAGAGTGCAGATGTGTTAATTTACAGGTAGGGCTGATGATGACTTTTCACAGCCGTCAGGTTTTTATCACCATCCTCTCAAAGGTTAATCCTAATGTTTCCATTCCTGATTTTCTATTTTAGTACATCCTGATCCATTCTAGGACTCATTTTTCAGGACAGGAAATTTTTTAGATCATTAATGAATCAGGAAATACCATCAAGCAGCATTAGAAACCAACTCTGTGGATATTAAGATACGAATTTTCCTGAAGTATCTGATATTGGCTGCTGCCTGGATAAGAATGATTCATTTTAGTCTGAAAATTTTTTAATTCTTTCTGTTTTCATTGTGCATATTATCTTCAACATTTGTTTTCCTCACTTTATCCCCAACCAGGTTATCTGAGACAATAAACAGGAAATGGTTACTATTCAACTATAAATTCAAAAATACCTCTCACACTTGAAGCATGTTGGGCATGATAAGGGGTCTGAAAGGAATCAGAGGAGGCTCTGGTGCACAAATAGTTATGTCAGTATACTCCCACACCTCAGAGAAGCATCTAGTTATGTAGAATATCCCTTTATAGACACACTCACTTCCATTCCACAGACATCTGATAACATCCTACATTTCAGCATAGGAAATAACACAAGTGAGTGTTACAAACAATAGGAGAAAGGGAAGGATGACAAGCATAATATTTCCAACCACATGAGTTAATGTAGATAAACTATAGGAATACAAATCAAGCTTAATTTCTTATTGACTAATTAATAACAGGAATCCCTACTGCCATTATAAACCAGCGGCTTCCCCCAGGGGTGTAGTAGAAGGTCCTAAGGAAAGGGCTCAGGCAGGATCCAGCAGCTTCATGAGCTATACTGGGAACATGTTCCTTGTGCTTCTCAAAGTCAGAGAAGAAAAAACAAGGAGATCAAAGATGACTTACCAGCACAGCAGGGCACTGATAACACAGGGGTTTAAAAACATGGATTTGTTTTCATTTATCTCTCCTATGGCTCTGTCAATCAGCCAGGACTGCCTGCATGCCAGAAACTACTTCCTTGTGTTCCAGGTGGAGCACCTGAGCCTTGTTTGCCACAGTGCACATGTAGCTGGACTCCACTGGCAGCTTCTTGCAAGGCCCATGGCTATCAAGGAACTTTTTACCCCAGCTCCTACTATTAATAAGGCAAAGAGGAAGCATTATGCAATACTATTTCTCATCTGCCCTTCTGAACTCTGAACTGGCATTTACTCTTCCTTGTTTTGCAGAACATCACTCAGGCCTGGTTAATTCCTTCTTATTTTATCCAAATATCTGGGTCTCTGGTTTTCTGTCACCCTTGTGTTAGCCCAAAGATTCTTCTAGCCTATATAGAAATAGGACTTGATGATTGATTTAGGATTAAGCAAGTTTGATTGTAAATACTTTTTGTCAGGTATTTTAGAAGAATCTTGGTGCCTGATAGTCTGCAAAATCTCAGCAATGATTCACCTTAAAATGTTGGAGTATCTTGTTTCCAAAGAAATGCATCAAAAGAGCAAAACAAAACAAAAATCTCATATTGATTATCATCACACAATAAGTGTAAAAAACTTGAATATTTGTGCTTAATGGTTGAAGGAGATAAAACTCTTAATTTATGCTCTTGCTAATCCCTCAGGTTGTGAGGAACAAAGTTAGATGTGATCACACAGCTGAACCTCAGGCAAATGCCTTGTGATGATTCATTGATGCTTATCCAACTGGAAGATACAAAGTAGTGAAGGGGAAATGCCAGACACCAAATTGGGAAATTTTCATTTATTTTTCTTAATAATTATAATTCTATGTCAAAGATTTGCTTTTAAAATATGTGCTATTATGTGCAAAGGTTTTGTACATTATCTCTTAAAAAGAGGGAATTGATTTAAACCACAGTCCTTTGTTACACTTGGGTGGAATAACATAATCCAGTCTTTTTTTTTTTTTTTCACTGTGTTCAGTTCCAAAAATATCATTTAAGGAGACAAATGTAAAAAAAGCACATAGATCCAATGGGTTAAGTTTACTGTCCCAAATTACTTAGATTACTTTTGTTCAATCTTCAATACTATAGGACTTCTGGGAGGCATCTTCTTGGATCATATACTGCCAAATAAAAAAAAATAAAAAGAAAGAAAAAAGAAAAAAAGCCCCATATAACTAAGAAGGTAGGTTTGCCATCAACTGTGGTCTTTTTGGACACAGTAGGAGGCATCCAGCTGCAGTGCAACATGGTAGAGTTGACATAGAGGAGACTGAATACAAGTCATATCCAAATTACTGACCCATAGATGCTTCCAAGTTCCCAGGTCAAAATAAAAACTTTTGTATTGGGGTAGGTCAGATGTAAAAAAACATCCCAATACTAGAATTCCTGAGAAGAGAAAGTAGGCATGGAAACTAAACCAGACATCCTTTATGTATTGCACCAATCTACAGTGCCACATCTCAGCTACAAGGCCAGGACACCAATGTGAAAATCTTAGCTTATTTTCCCTCACCCTCAGGAGGCTGAGAAGAGAGTGTGAGCAAATGTCTACATTGACACTATCGTTTGAAACAGTCTTGTAGTTTGGAAGACAGTCCCCTATTTGCCTGTGTTCCAGCATCTTGGTTCAGGTGGCAGAATGATTTTGGTGTCCACAAGTTAAATTCCCCTTGGAGGAAACTAAAATGAAATCGCCACTTCAAAAGTGCTCCAATGCTCCATGTAGACAGCGGGTTTCCAGATAGGATGTGGGCCACATTGCCACTAGGTGTTACATGAAATATCTATGCTGTGAAGAGGCTTTTGATTCTTTCACAGACCCCACAACCTAGGGACCCCAACCCTAAACCCTGCAGAAGGCATGTGAGGGCATTCTGAGGGGCTCCTACTTTGGCCACTCCCACCATGACCTGCGACGGTCACCCTCTGTCCAGGCATGGACAAGAGTACATGGGTACAAGAGTACAGTTTCCTACTCATGTCTTTCGGCTGGGAAGAGAAGGAGAGATCCTTTAGCAGTTGTATTACAGCTATATATTTGGAGGTGTGGTTTAGCATATTGGTGGTCTGACCACTTTTGCAAACTATTCTCCCAGGGTTATAAGCTGTCAGAGAAGTTTCTATGTAGTAACTGTCTACATGTGAAACCACTCATCCAATCCCACCCAGCAGGAGCATCTAGCTCAGCCCAGGCAGCCAGGCAAGCTGGAAATGCAGCACACCATGGTGATTCATTCTTCTTAGCCTTCTGTGGACTGCCACCCTGGAATGGTCACTTCCCCTTCCTTTATGCACTGGATTATCATCTAAAGATGCAGAGATGGCACTGTGTACAATAACACTATTGCTCCCATTCCTGCCCTCAACCATGAGACTGAAAAATAGGTGCTGAAAGGTTTCCCTGTGTTTACAGCACAAGGATGGTACTGGAGTAGCAGTTGGCTACCACTCCTCTCCATCTTCTCCACATTCTCACACCAAAAAAGAAGTTGCATGGTTCTGCATGCCTGTGCATGCCTGCCTCCTTCCAGGACTTCTCATGGTCATACCTGTCCTTTCATAGAAATCTATTATGGTACCAAATAGTCAATGAGAATTTTGGAGAAAATGTGCTTCCAGGAATATAGCATCTAGGGCAGAGAAGTAGTTTTTCCTATTTGAGCAGGCAGCCTGCAAGCAGAGGGTAATCTGTGGGTCTTGTATTCCTGGACAAAAAGTAGAAAGACAAAAGGGTTCTCCATCATATTTGTATATACACCATCACTTTTAATAGATGTCCCCAGCACGGCATCTCATGGCCTGGAGAGAGATGGCAAAGTGGACATAACTTGGCATCAACAGCAACTCCAGGGGTATGATTACTGGAGGGAGCGCCCAGTAGGGTTCTGCACAGCTCCTATAATACACAGCTCCAGACCATTCCTCAGTCTGACAGGTGGTAGCAAGACATTTGTTACAAATTCTGGGGAGATGCCCTCACTGCTATCAAAACCTTCATCTACTACCTCGGGGAGCCAGAATGTCTTGGCTCAATATATACACATTCCAGGAAGTGAAAGCAAAGTAAGGGATCATTGTGAGTGCAGAGAAAGCTTGTGACATAGGAGTGACATAGGAGGAGAACCTTCTTGCTGAGGTGTCCCTTTTCATTGTTGAGGGCCAGCTGAACAGTGGGACTACTACTCCAGCATGTATTGATTGTCCCATTCCCCAACCAGTTTCAACTAACAGAGCCTCCAACAAGCTTCCCTCCCACCACTGTGTTTGCTGCCAGCTCCCTGCAGTGCCACATGCAAGCAAACCACCCTCAAGGCCCCCTTCTCCTCTGAGCGGCAAAAAACAAACACCCACCTGCAGCCCCTTTCACCTGAGCTACATGTATATTCTGGCTGCTATGTCCCCCCAAGAAAAAGACACCACGAAGGACCTGTGAGGGCAGGAGTCTCACCTCAGTGGAGGGTGAGGGTGGTTTCCTGAGAGTTACTGAGTCAAAGCACATACTGATATGCAGGAAAAGCCATAGGAGGCAGAGAGAGTTAGTGAAGACTTACCTAAAATAACCATCTTTGCTGAAAAGGGATTGTGTGTTGAGTGCTACCAGTGAGCAGCTAAAGCACCCCCTAGGGCTATAGAAATCCCCTGTAGCCTCTCTTGGAAGAAAAGGAAGACGAAGCAGAAAGACAATTCTGGATTACCTTTTTCATTTTTAAACTTTCTGATTACTATTATAGAATCATAGAATGGTTAGAATTGGAAGGGACCTTAAAGATTAACAAGTTCCAACACCCCCACTAGACCAGGTTGCTCCAAACCCATCCAGCATGGCCTTGAACACCTCCAGGGGTAGGGCATCCACAAGTTTTCTGGGCAACATGTTCCAGTGTCTCACCACCCTCATAATGAAAAGTTTCTTCCTACTATCTAATCTAAAACTACCCTCTTTCCATTTATAACCATTAGCCTTTGTCTTATCGCTACATTCCCTGATAAAGAGTCCCTCTCCATCTCTCCTTTAGGCCCTCTTCAGGTACTGGAAGGCTGTTACAAGGTCTCCCTGGAGCCTTCTCTTCTCCAGGTCAAACAATCCCAACTCTCTCAGCCTGTCCTCATAGGAGAGGTGCTCCAGTCCTCTGATCATCTTTGTGTCCCTCCGCTGGACCTATTCCAACAGGTGAACGTCCTTCCTGTGCTGGGGACTCCAGAGCTGGGCACAGTATTCCAGATGGGATCTCTTGAGAGCTGAGAAGAAGTGCAGAATCACCTCCCTTGACCTGCTGGCCACACTTCTTTTGATGCAGCCCTGGATGCGATTAGCTTTCTGAGCTGCCAGAGTGCACTGGTTAGCCACAGACCAGGCTTTGAAGTTTGTACAGCTGCTATTCTGAATACAGGTATCGGCTTGCAAAATTTCATGTCAGGATGATAAGGTTCTTGCAACGGCTCACAAGAGAGATTCTTGGTGGTGCCCCACTGCAGTGGGAAATTTCACACCCACTGCTGGTCATCCCAGTGGTGATGCAGTCTGAAATACAGGTTTCCTTTAGAAAGCTTTGAACCACATGTGCAGTGGGGACATTCAACCAGAATAAATCATATCCCAAGTAGACTCCAAACTGCCTGTAAAGGCAGGAGTCTCAGCACTGACTGCTTCTGTCTATCAATCCAGTCTTATTACTGAAATTAATTTGCTAAAGTTGCCACAGCTTGATTCTATTCCATTAACACCATTCAAAGAGAAGGCCTATTTAAGCATTCAGGTATACTTGTGTGAGAACAGGTAGGTATAAACTGGCTATTAGTAAGTTATATCCACCATTTAGAAAGTGCTTCAGTGCAGTGAGATCCTGGAACAGGTTTCCAGGAGGAGCTATGGTAACAAAAAATAACTATTGTTAGCTGGAGCTAAACAGGCAAAGAGGGGTAGTAGATGTGACTGACTGTAACAGCATGAGATGATTGAATGATGAGGCTCAGGCAGACTCCTTCTGGCCCACCTTGCCACGTATGGCTGAGAAAATCCCAAGGTCCACTTTGGAGTCCTCCCATGCCATGCCCTGGCCCATGGCAACAGAGTTAGTTAAGGGAGACAAGTAAACCCACCACACAGCCTAGGAAGACAGGCTTCAGGTCTTAGACAGAACTATAAGGAGCTTGTGGTACCCTCTGGAAAATGCTTGTGTGCTCTGAAGTTGAGATGATAGATGGATACTGCAAAGCGTCACTGCAACTTTGTTCCCTCTGCTAGCTTATGGTGTTGGTAGACAACAAAGGGGAAAATAAAGCAGAAGCAGGCAGCCTAGTTGGGTCTCTGTCTATAACCAGAATCTTTTAGAATCATAGAATAGTTAGAGTTGGAAGAGACCTTAAAGATCATGGTGTTCCAATCCCCCTGCCACAGGCAGGGACACCTCCCACTAGAGCAGGTTGCTCAAAGCCCCATCCAGCCTGGTCTTACTAGTTGACAGAAATGCAGTTTCAAGAGTGAGTTTGATGAGTTGTTTGTGAAAGCAATTATGTGATACAGTTTATTTTTAGTTCCCCCAAATCAGTGGGAAAATCTTCCATTGACTCTAAGAGGTTTTAGTGCAATCCCAACATAAGTGTATGCATTACAAAGGAAAACAAGGAGTAAACATCCTCAGATCTTTGTTTATTACAGTTTCCTTTTCCAAAATATATCTAATTAAATGTATATAAATGATGTGCATTTTTACTGTGCATATTATTAAAGCAAATAGTTCTCCATTTTCACTTATCTTCATTTCCAGAGTGTTGACAGAAGAAAATATATCCATAGTAGGCTAGATTTTCCTAACTTAGCAAGAGTAACCAGCACAAATATCTGAGTCCGCTGCCCTGCTTTGTACATTTCCAAGATAATGTTTAGTCTTCTCTTGGCCATGCTATTTGAGATCATAGAAACAAGCCCTACCTGGCTTGTTTCAATGCAGCTTCTTACAAGCAGCATTTTAGCTATCTTCACTTACAAAAGCACATGACATCTGTCTAGATTCATTGAGTCAGAGACAAAAAAAGACCATTATATCATCAAATCCAATCTTTTGTATATACGTGTACATAAATTACAGAGATAGAGCTTGACAGGAAACCTTCAAGTTATACTTCATTCTCATTCATTTTATCTTTTATGTCAATAGTCCGTGCACTGCAGCATTAGCTCTGCTCACATGCGCATTATTAGCATCTTTCCAGTTTAAGCCTTTGGGTCTAATCTTGCAAAATCTTCCCACATAGTTCTTACTCAGAGCTATCTTCTTTAAAAAATGAGAATATTTTCATTGGCAGGATTGGTCCAAAGATTTTATATTAGTTCTTGAAGACAGTTTCCCGTTAATTAGAGAGGAAAGAGCTCCATCTAGCTGTTTTGGGTCCAAAGGTGGAGGTTGGCATGAATTTATGCCAAAAGAACATAGAAATATTAACAGAAGGACAGAACATACCCAGTTCTGACATCTCATAACTCTGTTTTGGAAAAAAAAACCACACCTCTCTCCAGACATTTTATCAGTACTGCATTAATAGTAAAGCAATATGAGGACTAATAAACACAGCCATTTTAAGAAGGTATTTGGAGGCAAGGGGAATCTTTCCAACCACAAATGGACATAATTTGCTTTCATTTTAAGACATAATTATCCCCAGAAGAAAATGTACAATGAATTGGAGCAAATCAGTCCACAGCTCATTTTGTTTGCCATCTTTTGTTGCATCACCTATTCTGCACTAATAAATAAATGTTAACTGCACAGTGAATAGTTTTCAAATGATTCAGCAGGAGTTATTAATGATTCATTACTATTTCTATTGCAGAAGTGCCTGAAGGTCCCAGTGGGGAACTGAAACCCCACTGTACAAACAAATAAGGGCAGAGCTGGTTGAGTGGGGCTGGGACTGGAGCTCATGTACACAAGCCCAGTCTGACTTGAGACTAGCAGGAGTGCTGTCACTACGTAGCTACAGCAGCAAAACTCTCTGCTTGGGTTATGCAAGCCACCTGAGAAGAAGCTGAATAAAAACCTGGAAACATGGCCTGGACTGGACTCTCTGCTGCCTCAGCTATTTCTCAGACCATATCCAAGGCAGGTACTTTAAAGCATATTCAGATACATCTGTACAACTTGCAGTGATATCTCCACCTGTAGTTACTCTGATAGATGATCACATTGACTGATCAACAGCTGGAGTAACTGGAGGTGTTGTGAGTCTCCTCTATTCTGTTGCTGCTTTTTCTTCTGCTGGTGGTCGCCACCACTGTCATGGAGGAAACCAGGCAGAAAGCCATTTACTTTGCACTTTGACATCTTAATGTGAATCCACCGCCATCAGCAGCTTAAGCATGAACTGGAACAGCCGAGATGTAGGCATGTGTACTGCTCTGCTCACCCTCTTCAGGGTAATAGCTTTGGATGCCACCACAACTTCACGCAGGTGGTTAGTGATCTCAGTAGCCTGCTCCTGCAGGCCTCTGCTGAAGAAATTCAATAACAGGGGAACGAAGCAGTAAAGCTGGAAAGAAGAGTGGCTTTTACCAAAATAACCTTTGGAGGCAAAGCATATATTGTAGTCAACACAGAGTGTTAGTCTCAGAACTCGTAACATAATATTTGTGTAGATATGTTAACAATGTTATTGAATAAACTCTACTATGAATTTATTAATGAATAAACTCTGCCAAAGAATGTAGCTCCAGTCAGGCTGACAGAAGTAGTCCGTCCCTGCACCTTGCCAATACCTATTGACCAACCTCAAAGAAAATAAAAATGCAGTTGTCATTACTGTCATCAACACGACTGCTATAGATAGTGAAAAAACACAATAACTGTGAATGCAGTGTTGCAGCACTGAGACATAGAAAAACACAGGCAGTACCAGGGCAAGATCCTAACAGCACAGGAAGGCAGAGATGGCAAGGATTAGTCATCTGCTAACAAGAAATATACTTTTAGAGAAAAGCATTTTCTAAGCTTCAGCACAGTAAGATTCACTTCAGATTTGTAAAGGAGCTGAAGGATACAGCTGGATGGTGGTGAGTGACTGAGAGATGTCTTCTCTGACTTGAAGCTAACCTACAGAACTCAGCCATGGAAATGTCATGGGAGGACTCAGAAAGTTCTAGTGACTTTCCTTATCTGCCTCTGAAAAAATACAAGAAAGCTGATCAAGTCTTCAACTAGTCCTCACTGAATTTTAAGGGTTCTGTAGACAATTCAGAGTTTGCCATGCAACTTCTCCCTTTCCCACATAACTTAGTTTCAACTTTGCTCCTAAAGTTAGGTTTCCAATGACACAACTATCTTACTCCTCTTTAGCATATGAATTATCTATTTTCCTTTCACACAATAAGTGGGAACCTTCAGACATTGAGAACCATATTACAAAAAACAAGACAAAATTTTAAGAACTTTTAGGGCCTTCTATTTAGGCACTCTGTAAGGAATAGTATCTTCATTAGACTCTGCACTGGTCACTTCTCCATCCAGTGGATGTACAATGCAATCTGGTTTGGTGTAAGTGTTCATACTAAAACGTCATAGACAGAGCTTTACACAAAGTTTTACATTAAAGAGTTTTCTCCTGCTTCTTGAAGCAACTGAAAAATTGAAAGTGTACACAGGGATCATACAAATTATTTTACTGTCACTTTGATAAAGGTTTGAAATTGCTAAGAAGCGTTTGGTAGTTTATATGTGAATTCTCCCTTGGTGGTACTCATACGCTTCATGTGGACCAGAAGAAATGGAATTTAAATCATAAAAGAAACATCTTCGTTTATATGAGATGGGTTTCCATGGCATCTGGATGCCACAGAGATAAATTATATCCACTTTGGTGCTTTCTAATATACATTCAGAACAGCACCAGTATTATTCTAGTTCACATATATGTCCCGTTTGAAGCGTGAATGGCGACCCTATGAAGAACACTGCTTCTGCTCCCTCCTCCTGCCCCCAAAAAACTGCAGCTGGGAGGAAGCTGCACATCATACAAAACACGCCTGTACAACTCTTACAAGTCTCTTGTTACTTGCAGTTTATGCACAACTGACGAGCTATGAAATTGTTTCAAAAAAAGGAGCTGGCTTTCCTGAGCTAAACCAGAGTTACTGCTCACTTCCTGAAGCCACTTAGTCCTTGGCTGTGTTACTGCAATGTTTCAGGCAACGTTGTATTTCTAGATAGTAGGTTTTGCTCTGGCAAATGTCTCTTTAGTCTGACCAGTAGACATGCAAAATAATGTCATGCTTAATAACAGTGTTACTGATTTCCCCTGCCACACACCTTTTGCCATTGACTTCTGGAAACACCGCGTGACAAGGTAGAACTGCTTTACTGATAGAAGGAAATATTTAAAATAAATTGTGGACATACTTTTAACTGTCTTGTTGAATTTCGTTAGATTAATGTGAGCAAATCTGTAAACTGTAAGTAAACCTGTAAAATGAGGACTTGCAGAATGGAACATGCTTCCATTTTTATAGCTATTTCAAACACTCCAAACAAATTGTATTGATTTCATTCATGTTATGCTGCATCTGGCAAGGATTTCAACTTCTGATCTGAGCTAAATGCATCTTTGCATGTATTTGCCTTTGAAAGCAGATAGTCAGCATGGAGATAGACCCTAGGTACAGTGTCTCTTGCAAATTTAGCAAAGTACCTTTATAAAAATGAGCAATTTAGAACAGCAATATCATGAAGAACAAAAGGAACTTTAAATCTTTAGCTCAAGGATGATCAGGGTTGTGCTAAATTCTATGGCAATTCTAAATCTTAAAGATCTCTCGTAAAAAGTTTGGCTCTTTGGAATCTGTTTTCATCTTCCATTGCGTTACTGATTTTTTATAAGGATACAAACTTTTATAGATCTCTTCATCATCCAAGCAGTTACATGTAAATGCAATTAAATCTTCAGATGGGAGTAACTCTTTAAGACGACATTCTACTCAACCAAAAAGTGTGTTTAGTTTGAAGGGAGGCCTTTGGCTTCATGGCAGCAATATAAAGTTCACATGCCCAACATGGATCACAGAGCAGATGGAGGTTGTGCGAATCATGCTTATATACACCTGGGAATTTTAGAGGATCCAGAATTGTAAGGCAGGACAAGAGATGTGGCAGATGGATGCAAAGTCTCAAAAACCTGGAAGCATGAGTACGGACACAGCTAAGACAACAAAGGGTTATTTGGGGAAGGGTCTTTTTTTTTTTTTTTATAATCTAGGGTGCATGCACCTTGTTTAGTTGTCTCCCCCAAGATTCAGTCCAGAACATTTTCCTTACCTTTGTTTCACACCTAGTGCAGGTGAGGTCTCTCCACTTGTCAGATGTAGCTAGAACAGGGGATGATGGCAGCAGTCTCCTCTCTCTGTCCAAAAACTCCAAAGGTAGGGGATAGC
The DNA here is from genome assembly GCA_026546715.1 of Gallinago undulata. NCBI lineage: Eukaryota > Metazoa > Chordata > Aves > Charadriiformes > Scolopacidae > Gallinago > Gallinago undulata. The sequence goes on along the minus strand of JAOTQQ010000001.1, from coordinate 145,762,890 downwards.
TCCGGAGCGTAAGAGAAGGTACTCTTCAGAGAAGGCTGAAGGTATTCTTCAACTCTGACCAAAACCGGTCAACAGGGATATGGTAACTACAGATTCACTCAGAGGCACCATGTAGGAAGCAGAATAACTCACACCTTAATTTGTAACAACAGCAGTCAGCTGCCTACTGGTACCATATCACAGCTGTAAGGCTCAGATTAGATCCCAGGTGGCCTTACTCACTGAGACGAGTGAGCATCCTTCCCCAGTCTGCCCTCTCACTTCTATCTCCTTACTCTGATATGTCACTCATAGACTCCTTTTCAAGAAGAAGACCCACAGGAGCCTCACAGCACCACAACCATAGCCCAGGAGAAAACAGGGCTTTTCAGTGCACCTCCACCCGCTGTGTTTTACAGCAGCCAGCTGGGGTGGCTTTCTGTCCAGGTCATAGCCATGTGCAGCCCCCTCCACTCTGAGCTGCTTTCCCTGTGCACTGAAGAGAGGGGCCAGGCACCTGGTTTGCAGCTGCCGACCCTACTCAAATCTGCTCACCAAAAGGCAAAGTGTACAACGTCTGAGCCCTTTTGGGGTCTCAGTTTAAGAGTCTGAGAAGTACCGTCTGATCAGTCTCTTAGTAATTTCTATTCTCTTCCCCAGAATCTAAAGTTATATCCTGAGTTTCAGCTAGCAAAGAACCCAAATGTCCGAGTTACCCTCTAAATATTAACAGGCTGTTAAGAAGAGGAGGCCTTGCCAGTTACCACTATAACTTCTTGGACTGATTTTGCAGTGTGCAATGCATTATCAGCTTCTTGCTGGCAGTTCCTGAAGAATGGACCTGGTTTGCCAGAAAGGCAATATATCACAATGAACATGATATTTAAAACAACTATAAAACAGTGTCTACTTTGCCCATTTCTTTCTGAGGACAACGACAGCCTCCAACCCCATTCTGTCTTGCACTTGACTGTAACTTATCCTAACATACATTAACTTTATGTCCAGTAAAAAATGTCAGAGGTACGATCCACGATGCATGAATTTTGTTCAACAGAGTAAAAATTGTCTAAAAAAGAATTGGATGTGAGGAAATGGTAAAGAGATCTTTTCCTTGAAGAAAAGGTGGCACAGGGGAAAGCAGCAAGATTAGCAGGGACAATTACAGTCAGAGCAATGTCTATGAAGTCTTAAGAGGGGAGAAGAAAATATGCTCAACCGAATAGCCCAGTCTCATTCCCTACTTATTGTTGATCTTGCTGGAGACCTACTGACAGAAGCTGCTTGGTCAAATAAGATAGACAAAGTAAAATACACACTTCAAATAGATCTTTACTTCAGTTATTTTAACTGAAATGGGTTTGGAGCATCCACATAAGCCAATCTGGTAGCTGACTGGAAAGACAGAACAAGGACATGGTATGCTCCCGCTGCATGCAACAACGCAGGGTGGCAACTTTTTCTGCTGATGCATTCTGATCTGGAAAATGAGATCTCTCTGCAGGCAACCATGAGCGCCTGAAAGGGTACTGAAGGGAGTGTGATACCCTACTGTAACAGCCCAGAATGTGAAATCACATGATCTAGAAAAAAGGAGTTTTTAAAAAGATCCTCAACAGACTGCCTAGTTCAGCCCTCCATTCCTTTCCCTTCCCCTCCTCCAGGTCTGCTCTTGGCTGAGGGTTTTCTAACTTGCTCTTTAAAATTTCTGGGTGATTGAGATTCCAGCACTCTTCCAGTGCTTCTCTGGCCATACGATAACAGTATATTTCCTAGTGTCTCATCTGTCTCTCCCTTACCACAGTTTAAGACCAATCCTTCTTGCTTTATCAGTCATCAGCTCAGAAAACAGATAAACGTTGCTTCTTTTTAGATACCTGAAAACTATTAACATTTTTCCTCTCCATCTGCTCCTCTCTAGACTAAACAACCTTGGTACCTTCAATCTTTTCTCATGGGTTATGTTTTCTAGACTTGTGCTCATTCCTGTTGCTTTCCTCCAGATTCTTTCCAACTGGTTCACATCTTTCCAGAAGTACAGTGCCAAAAACTGACCTTCCAATATTTGATGTTCAGGCTTGGTTTGTATGAATAACCTACAATTGAATGATAAGCAGTGCCTGAACCTAATAAGTCAGTAAAATTTGCAGCATAACACAAAGGTAGGTTCAAAAATGGAAATGGAAAATATGAGTTTGATTTTACTTTTAGCAGTACAGAAGTTTCTGGTGTGTGTCTGAAATACTGGTATTTGTATTTGTATATACATACATGTACACTTTTCTACCAAGTAGTACAAACATTTATAATTGAGGTCATAGCTGCTGTTGTTCTTCCTGTAACCAATCTGGATCTATAAATTAATGTTTGAAAAGATGAAAGATTAACTTCACAGCAATGAAAACTTTGGCAGCTCTCACTGATTGTTCACATATGTAATTATATTCAAAAGGACAGTTTCCATTACTGCTGTCTGAAAGGAATCAACTCTAAGTTATCATACAGTTTACCTCCTAATCAGATTATTTTGTCTGGCTGCAGAAAAAAGCCCCAATTAAGTAGCTGGTTTTGTTTTGGTTAAAATTTTGTTTCTTCCAGTTAGGATGATATCAATTATCAAAATACAAATTTTCCCCTTCCTAACTTTCAGAAGCAATGACATCTCTGTGAATGGTCTAGGAATAATGTAAAGGACGCAAAGCCACCATTTCAACAGCTTAACATGCTTCCCACTGTCGAAGAATAATGGGTGTGCAGGACTATGTGTACTTTTCCTTTCACGCGTAGTGGGTGGAAATTCTCAATTACAAAATTACTGAAATAATTACATCAGACTGTAACAGTTTGTTCCTTCCACGATTTGTTTTATAAAGTTCTCATTCCTACATGTGTGCTGCTTATAGAATGTCAATCGTGTTTGTCGAAGTGTGCTGTTTATGTAATGAATACAGTTTCTCCTTGCATCATTCTGTTTTTGTGGAATAAATTGCTGCGCAATAATGTTTTATAGATCGGTAATAGCCACTCATCCTTTAAAGGCTCTTAAGGCTATGGCTGCACTCCACAAAGCAGTGCCAACTTCAGATATATGAGCTGTCATTAACTGATTCTCGAGAGCCAGTTTGCTAGCGAGCTAGCAAGCTAGCAAATTAGAAAGCAAGTTTGCTTTCTGAACACCAGACCACTGTGCAGCGTAGACTCTCTTCCAAGTCTACCCTCAACATTGTTGCAGGTAGTCCACAGCAATCCTCGAGAGTACATCTAAAATAGTCTTAGGCACCTTGAGACAGTATGTTAGAAATACTCTCAGGCACCAGATACCTACCGCTGCATCCATAGTTGCATTAAAAATCCACACACACCCCAATCCAAAACCATATTATAAAAGTCAATACCGACGGGTTCAGGGTGGAATCCAGATGAATGAGGTTTGGGAGAGGGGTGTGAGGGAAAGTGCCTTCAGTACCAGGGCTCTTGATACAGATTCTTGTTCTTCCAAGAAAGTCAACAACGTTCCTGAGATCACTGTTATTAAGAAGAAACGTAGATCTTGAGTCTTCATTTATTGGAATATTTACAATCTGCTGGTGAGGAAAGAGAAGGAGGGGAAAAAATCTAAACTGGGCTGAAAGCTTGAGGTAATAAAGGTTTCTAATCAGAAATACAGCTCATGCTTACAGATAATTTTAAAATTGTTATGATTAGGCAGATTATGCAATGCAGTATGGCTATTAATAAGGTAAACTTAAGAAATAAGAGTGAAATTATAGTTGCGATAAGGTAAATTCTCTATACATGTATAACCCACTGAAAACTGACCTTCCTTAATGGAAGATGAAGAAAAGATCAGGTTTTGCCTAAATGGCTTCAGACTATATTTAAAGGAAGCAATCCAAGAAAAAGTAGACACTCTTCTGATTTTTCATGAACGTCACTGCTTTTATTTTTTAATGACTTCACCCAACCCCATTATCAGAATTCTTCAGGGTAGAGGGAGGGGCACAGAAAAATTTCATGGCATAGGCAGCTAAAGATTGTATGGACAAAAGGAAACAAAACTCTTCCAAAACGTAATTTGTACTTGTATTGTGTTAGTAGTCTTAATTTTCTGAGGAAAAGAATCAAAACCAGAAAATAGACTTGATAAAAATCCTCCCAGAAGAAAAAAGGAGGTGTCATTTATGGGTTAAAGTAAGCTTCTGGGATTACTGACCTTGCAGTTGTTAGGTGTTGTAAGAGTACTCCAGTTCCAGATGCCAACCTGAGGATACTGGTGCTCAAGCTGGGGTAACTCAGATCAGTGTTTTTATTGATTTGATAGCATGCATGATCACTAAGGTTTAACTGAAATTGGCTCTTATTAACTATAGTTTCTACGTGACTTCAGCTGCAAGCTATATGAACACAAGTGGAGGTTCACGTTTGTCACAATTGACTTGCCTGTTAGCTATTCATTCTGATAACTATTTGCAAAACCTCATACGCAACTCCATTGGTACTAGATCTTTGTCCTGCCATACATGCATGCATACTGTACTTTAGCGAGCACAAAGCTCTTAGCAACAACAAAAACTAGAGCCATGAATGAAGTTTTCTTTCCAAGTGCCAGTTTCGATATGCCGCCATAAACCATGAAGTCCTGATTCCAGCAGGCATTTTCTGAAGAGATATATCTGCCACAGAAAACACTAGCCATCTTCTCTTCCACCTCAAGTGAACTGTCAAGTACAATTGTTTGTAAATTAATACTTTTCAAAAGATATGGAGGCTAGGGTAATGAAGTTTGGTTTAGACTTGAGAAAGTTGTAGGCCTCTATCAAATCAGAAGTTTCTAAGAAAATCCCAAGAATTAAGGAGCAAATAATACCTATTCAGAGAATTTTGGGAGTCCCAAGTCAACAGAACTCAGTGCAACTTCAAAAGCCTATTTAAAGGTTTTGGTTAAGGACTAGACTAGCAGAGGAGGTGTTGGTGAGGAGCGATGTGAATTGTCATAGCTCTTGCTTGCTCCCTCTTAGACTGTGCTCATTGCTTTTGCTTTCTCTATGTAAAGAACACCAAAATAATTATTCCAGAACAGTTTTATTAATCTTTTTATTGGGTTCCATTAAGAATATAGTAATTACATGGGATTATAGCACATCATTAATCCTGTAATGAAAAAAACAAACCAAACCAAACCATAAGCATCACAGCTGTATATAACCCACAAAGTTGTATAATCCACAAAGTTTTCATGCCATGAAATATTTTCTGAAAACACTGGCAATTTCTGAACAGTATCTTTGGAAAATATCTGATTTCTGTATCTGATTTCTGAAGAGTACAGCCCCACCTGTGAGCAGGAATTAGCAGCACAGGTGCCAAACCTGGCGTACAGGTAAACTCCTGAGCAGCGTGCAGCAGGGCAGGGTCAGGGAGCTGTGGACATGGCATCCTGACAAACATCAGTGACAGGCAGCAGCACCCAGCTCCTGGGAGAGAAAAAAAAAAGCATCTTGTTTCCTGTGAAAACTCCAGGGAAATCCCCGGGGTTTTGCATGATACGTATAAAAGCCTGGGATGTTGAGGACCTCTGATATGAAGGAGAAATATCTGGCTTTTCGCTTGCCACCTCAGCGTTCCCAGCCAGGGGTTGGAGCATGGTGCTATTATCAGACATTTTACAAAGGCAGAGGGACAGGCTTCCTAAAGGCACCGGGACATTACTGTGACTGGTAGCACTATGAGTCCAGCCATGCTGCACATGAGACAGCCTCATGTGTGCCATTTTGACAGCTTCACACACAGATGAGAAGCCTAATGACCGCAGGTACACTCAAACTGTACTGCCTGTACACAAAGCTTCATGGAAGGAAATAAACCTTAGAAAATATGGGCCCAGGATTATGCAGAGAGCCTCAAAATGAGTTCCTGCGATGTACGCTGGAATAATTTAAGGGGTTATTACTCTCAGCTGCTTGCCCACACAGCCAGGAGTTACTGCCCAAAAGCTAAGAGTTATTGCAGTTTCAGTGAATACACCAGGCTATGACCTCTGTAGCAGAGAGAAGGGTATATCACCCTTTCTGCTGCCTCTGCTGCTGGGGTAATAGTGTCTGACAGAAAAATGGAGCATGTACTTTAAATCACGCCTGCATGAATAACCAAAGTTCATCTTGAGGTAGCCTCAGTAAGGCCAAACTAGAAGACTGGTGTCCTTACACTTATTTGCTGCCCTACACCCTCACCTGAACCTTTAAGAGTTCAGAACCTTTCAATTAATCCAATAAAGTATTTAACATTGATAGGTGCATTAAAATGGGGAATAAAAGTCATACCTTCTGTAATAAACCAGGAGAGGAAAAGCAGGTAACAATAGATGAATTGCATATCAAGTGTCAAAGGGAATCTAATTTTCTGGAGAGTCTTCCAGCTTTCATGTTCCTCTGGAACATCCAACACATCTCTTTTTTTTTTGAAAGTGGGGTTTTAAATAAAGAAATTCTCTAAACTAGAGCCAGAACCTCAGGAGATCTAGCAGACATAACATAGGTCCCATTTACATGCCCCTGATTGTACTCAGTTCTGTAGTTCAGGCTTCTTATCTCTGTTAGTATAACTGCAAATTAGCACAATATGTTCTTTAACCAACCATGTCAGCAGACCCCACGTTGCTTGCCAAATAATTATCTTCAAACTTCAAAGTCACCCTTGGAGGCTTTTATGTATAGCACTGTATCTTTTAAAAATAAAATTTTTATATATTCTTAACCTAAGCAACGATTAATCACCAGCTGATAGACTTAAAGAATGTCCTCATGTGAATGTACACACTAAAATAGCTTGCTTTGCAGAAGCAGGGTGATGCCTAGATGAAACTGAGAGGTGAAAGCATTATTTTTCGTTCAAGATACTGTCAGAGAAAAGAAAGCGCCTTTTTCTGAGTGAGACAGTTGACAGACAGAAACCACCCCTCACAACACAGGAAACACACAAAACACAGGCAACACACAAGGCTGGTCAGAACTGAGACAGTGATAATGTCTGATGTGACAGTACAGGGGGTAAAATCAAAAGAACAATTCAATTTGGCGCAAACCAAGAATTATCCCTGATATTTCTTGTTGAAGCGAAGGGAAACCTTGAGAAAATTCTTCACGTTTTGGATTAAATATTTCATTTGACTAAATTCTCTCTTAGATGGTGGTAATAAATGCACAGAAAACGATGAGCTGGAGCCACAACACTGGCAGGAGGCTGCAGGAAAGGAATATCAACATTAGGGTATGTACCATGAGGGCAAACAGGTACCTTGACCCCAGCTATACTACTGCCCACATGTATACCAGTACAAGTAGGTTAGAGAGTCAAAACCACACGTTTTTTTCAGAGATTATATCAAGAGGTAATCTGCTTCGTGCCAGGTGGCAAAGGTGTTTCTGTCACACGTGGGTAATGCAGCTCCATGTGACCTCAGCCCAAGAAGGGAAATGAAGCAGGTCCCCTAAGGCTTCTACCTCCACAGGAATTGCCTCAACCAAAATGAAACCACACAAACTTGAGGCACCATCTCTGGAGGTATTCAAGAGACAAGTTGACATGGTGCTCAGGGATATGGATTAGTGTTGGGTTGGTGTTGTTTTGGGTGTGGTGTGTGGTTTGTGCTTTTGTTTGTTTGTTTGTGGGTTTGTATTTTTTGTTTGTTTTGTTGTTTTTTTTTCCCATTGGTTGGACTAGATGATCTTAAAAGGTCCTTTCCAACCTAGATGATTCTGTGATTCTGTGAAACTAAACCAAGACTTTCCTGATTATCCTTCCCCCCCCGCCTCCCCAAGCCCAGCTGAATTTTGACCTGACTTGACCAGCATTCCCAAGGCAACTGTTATAAGTCCCAAATGTCATGAGTCAGGTGTCTGTCAAGAAAATAAAATGATCCCCCACTTCTCCCTGGAGCCTGAACATAAGCACTGCCAGGATGGGGATGGAGAGGGAGGGGGGGCACGCACTGTCTGATGGAGGAACAAGTGTGTGATTTATTGCTCTGGCCCTTGCATCAGGAGGAACACACAGAGATCTGATGGAGAGCAGCCAGCAAACAACAAAGGTGACAGTTTATGCTGAGGATGTGGCCCTGGCATGGAGCCCAGCAGGGAAAGTTCTTTGCATGGTGTGCTGCTGGAGGGTACTCCCAACAGCAAGGAAAGAAACTGGTTCACCCATCCAGTTCCTTTCAAATTCATGGCAATAAGGATCTCGTAGAACTTTGTCCTGCTACCAGAAACATCCTGCACTGCCCTGAATAATGACTAACCCTTGGTGACAAGCAGGACAACAGAGCGAAGCCTGCAGCATGAGTAAGATCCGTGCTCCCCAGGACTGTTACACATAACCGGCTCACCAGTTGCCTTTGCTTAGGTAAATGTCACATGTGCTAAATAAAGGCTGTGACTAATTGATTTCTACTGGGAAGGAATGAGGAAAAACAATTGTTTTGTTGTTGTTTTTATTTTTAATACATCCAATTACTGTAGGCTAGCAACAGTTGCCAGGACAAGCTGTTCCAGTTTCATTCCCGATGCCAGGGAAACAGGCCATTTTAAGGAGTGGTTCATACGGGCAAGGAAACAGAAATACCCAAAAAGCTGAAGTGTCAATATACTATAAAGCATGTTTAAGAAAGCTGGCAAACTTCTTGTGATGAAAACCCCTGAGAGAGGCTGCTGAGGTGAATTACTACAGATTTATTGCAGTTCTGAAGTTGCAAACAGCATTATGAAAGCCCAGCAGAACATCAGTGTGACTTATCTAAGGGGGTCTTTACAGATGCCTAGCTTTCTCTGAGCACAGCTAAATTGCTGAAGAGTTTTCAGATCTACCCTTCATTTTCTCTGGGCATGGCCTAATAATTACAAGGAATAGAAAATTATTTCATGTATGGGCTTCAGCTGGAATGATACAGAACCCTGCCAGGCCAACTTCTTAACTCCATGAAGTAGCAAGAAAATTCCTTCTAAAGGAGTCCTACTATTGCATCCCACCTTCCCTGCTGTCTTTAGGGTTTCATTTGGAATTTTATTTTCAACAGAGCCTCAGAGCATGAAACAGGAATCGTTCAGTACTGCCCTTATGTTCTGCATGGAAAAAAGGTGGTTTGTATCACAGAGTACTCGTAACAGAAGCATTTTAGCTATAGCTAGACATTAATTTATTCATAATGATTATGAATATGCATTAATTCTGAATAATAATATTGGATAATACATCTAGACAGGATTTCATTCCTTCTTGAGTTCAGAATAGCTGTCTCAGGGCAATTTTCTCTTTCACTAAGGTTTGAAAAATTATTTAGGCAAACTTATACTGCTAAAGTAAGCAACGATATATTTATCCCAATAACCTTTTAGAGTCAGCAGAAGTTGAATGAGTCTGCCAGGTTATAATTCTTTAAAAAACAGCCACAGATTATCAGCAGTATTGTCAGCTCCAAGTATTTCAGAAACCAGTCTCCTCTCTTCATCTTTTCAACTACAAATTCCCTACCCTTCTGTCTCCTTGATGTCTGTTTGGCATGGAGACAGTGCCCTTCCACAGGGGAAAGACAGACAAAACCAATGAAATGAAATTGCATTGTGAAAATTTGTTGTGAATCTCTTCTTGGTGAAATATTTCTATTCCACTGAGAGTTATAGACTACGTGCTCTACATTCTTCTCTGTAAATAACGTTTATTGTTTAGCCTACACCTTCCATGAGACACCACTCTTATTAGCAAGAGATGAGATTGTACTTGTGGGACTACATTTCAGTTCATGAAGGGGAATTAAACATAAAGAAGAAAGAAAAGCCCAAACAACCTAACTATAACTTTTGCACGACTCTGCAGTGGAATACCTGCGCTGAAACCTGCCGTCAGTTCCTACCTAAAAACAAGTCAGTTCAAAGCAAGAACTGTTTGTGATTTTTTCCTCTTGGAAACCCAGCTTTCCCTTCAAAGCAATTTTGAAAATGTGTGCCTATTCATCTACCTCCCCCTTGAAGTTTTTTGTCTCAATTAGATAAATTCTTTACAGTCAAGACTATGTGTCCTATTTGTTCTGTGTCATTCTCAGAACATTTACAGTTCCCCATAATAAACACTTTACCTTTTAGATGAACAAGTGTAGATATCTTAAATTCTGAACAAAAAAAAAAAAAGTCTCCAACAAAACAGAACAATTCCTTCTTTCACATGATGGCATATGCCAGCTAATTAGCCACATGGGACACTGAACACTGCAGGAGACACAGATGGCAATTTGGGGCTGATAGTCCTACAGCAATGGAACAGCACATTGTTTGTTGGCAGAATATATTGCCATTTTTGTGCTGATGTCTGTGGAGGAATCATAGCAGCTCCTGGTCTTGATAGTTACAGTTTCTCTCAGAATAGATTCTTATGAACTTATTTATTATTACTTTCTTAAAAAGTCCAGCTTCATGATAACAAAAAATAAATCAGCTACAACTGCATAGGATGTAACGGGAAGATTTGAGTACTCTTCAATTTATGGATTTACAAAGGTGCTTTGGCTACATCCTACTGCTATTTTGCAAAGAGATCCACAATTTACTTTCCTTGCCCTTTTATCCCAAGGCCTTGTAAAGGACAGGGCATGTGGGATAGATACACTCTCCAACTATGATACCAGATTAGATCATCAGGAAACAATCCTGCAGGTTACACTATGACACATACTAATGCAGATTACTTATTAATTTCTTGGTAGTATAGCAAAATAAACATAAATGCTCACTTTAGCATTTTGGGACCAATGTCTCTAATCCTTCTCCATTATCAATTAACTGATCTATAAATATTCAGGGTCCTCACAGAAGGGGACTATCCCTATACTGAACTTGTCATCTCTATATCCACCTTCTTTGATTTATTTCAAACTTATTTTAAAAATGGTCACAGTGCTGAAACCATCTCAAGTCTCTCTTGGTGACTTGGCACCCCTGCCAATTGGTCATTACCACTCTGATAGGGGAAACTGGGAGTGACTCGCCCTACGGTCATCTTTGTGCAAGTTTTAGATGCTAATCTTCTCCATGCCAGGAATAACAGAAAGCAGGAAAACCTACACTGAGTGGAAACATCCCTTGAAGATTTCACATTCCTTTTCAGAGCTAAAGAACGACACAAGGATTTCTCTGCAGCAAGCCATCCTTCTCTCATTGGTTTCTGAACTGCAGTACACTTTCATGGGTTATGACTTTACTGGGAAACTAAACATGGCCATGGACCAGCCACACTGTTGGTAGGCTCCCTCACAAGGTTTAGCTCCTCCCGGCCAATATTCAGGCACGATTCATGGGAGAACATTGACAAAGACCTGCTTTCAGTAGAGACAATGGATAAGAACAGCTTATTTGGTCAAGAGAAGAAAGATTTTATCCCTGTCATTTCACTGCCACTTGCCTGGTGGGCCAGAGAACATGCTCAACTCTTTTTTTTTTTTTTAGTGAGTTACACGTATTCTTCAGGACCTGCCCACTCCAGATCTAACTGAACAAATTCAATGGGAACTCACATCCTCACCAGTTTGTTCAATGCGTACCAACAAAAGGCAGTTAGCCTGCTCCCAAACATAAAAATCCTTTTGCTTTTTGGCCCAGAGCCCTAGGAGGAGAGTGCTCGCATCGCAAGCCTCAGTCTGCTCCTGCCCCCAAGCCAGAGCATGCATCACTCCCTTTAATACCACTTCATACTTCTCTGCCAGGCTTCTCCCTTCTGGAAACACTTCTTCTCACAATCTCTTTCCATCACACCCCTGATACTCTTCCAGACCTTCTCTCATTTCCTGGCTATTTTCCCCAAGCCTCCATTCCTCCATACCTCCTTTCACATCCTTTCATCTTTTTATCTGGCTTCCCTTTTATTATTCTGGTAGACAGATTATTCCTTAGCCCCATGATGCCAATAATTTCCCTTTGAGACTGCATTCCCCAAAATTTCCTGTTATTAGACCCTCAGTCAGAGGGTTTATAACACCAAATCTTAAAAGCTAGCACACGAGTACAACCGCAATCTTAGATTGCATTGCCACTGTAAGACTGGAAGATATGCCCTAGGCAAGAAGAAACAGCTGACTTGCTGCAGGAGATTGTATGCTTAACTCCATATGACAAAGAAAAACAAGAAGGTAACAAAGCCAGACCTAGCACAAATCTACTGCTGGGCTCATAAAAAGAAGAAATGTTGTGAAATCTGTTTCAATTAAGTGTTTTTATGGCATGTTTGTTCCTGCAGCAGAGAAAGCAAACTAGTTTTCCTGAAGCTCTAAGCCATAAAAGGTTACCTGCCTCCTCCTACCAGAACCCAAAGAGTCACATAAATGGTTGATGAATGCATTCCAAATGCTGTGAAAGTAGTTTGGTTAACTATGTTGAATTTGATGAACAGAACCAATTCTAAATGCGAGATAAACAGGTGCAAACACCACAGAAGTTTCACCTGCTCACACAGGTTTTGAATTAAGTACTCTTTAAGGGACACTTCATAGGACAGCAGATAAGTCACTCGAGCAATAGATTAGGTGGAAAGCCATATTTGAAGACAGGAAGACAAGCAAAAAGGTATTTGCAAATCATTTGCTACTACTGGGAATTTCTAAGAGAAGACAGTCCTGAAATGTTATTACTAGAGCTTGAAACTTTGTGGACATAAATTTTAGGCTTCATAAGTATATGGAGGGGAAAAAATAACTTTTCCAGATTTGAAAAATCCTGTATCCAGAGAGGAAACTTCATTAATAATAAATTTTGTATTCTTACTGTTACAGGGAAGAGAGGTAGAAAGATGTACTCAGGACCTGACAGCCATTTAACATTTCCAAGGGAAACATAGGAATTCTCAGTACTACATCTCACTCCCTTTAAACATGCAACTGCTTTTCAAATTCCAGAGGCCAAATATATTAGTGAAATGTCATATGCTTATAGATCCTGTTACCTTTATTCAGCACCCTGTTCTTCCCACCTCCCTTTCCTCCGTCATTACTACTTAGTTTGTACAGTACATCCAGGACACAGACCTCATTTCCCACTGGTGCTGAAAACAACTTGGAACACAATCAGCCTTGTCAAGTCCTTCACTGGTATGCCATATAGGGCTGCCAGCTTTCCAAGCAATTCAATAATCCCTAGAGCAGTGCCGCAGGGTCTGCGATTAACAGAGGTGTTTACATGTCTGAAAATGTACCAGGCTAAAAATAGAAGTCATTTTCTTAGCATCCTGTGATGCTGGATTTGTTCTTTTCTCTTTCTTTCCATTTGCCAGATTGACAAATAAAGCGTGTTTGCTTAATTCCTTCAACTGATATAGAAGATCAACAACAACAAAAGAACAACATCACAATTCTGTGGTGGTGGTGGAAAACAAATCCCAAACAAAATACTTTCTGTTGCAGTCCAAAAATAGAAAAACACCCAAGGACACTAGCAAACTGGTCTCCTCTGCAGCACAGAGCACAATTCCAAACTGGGGTGTACAAAGGAAGGGGCCAAAGATGGTGCTCAGTACCTCCCTGCAGACACTTTTGGTTTGAAGGTAAGGCTCTGCTACTGCACAGGGAGAGGGGAGAGACATACGCAAGTACCATGAGTTCTTCTAAGCTCCTGGTGTGATAAGGCAAGTAGGGAGATTCATATTTATTTCCCTTTGGATGGATCATGTGGGATAAAGACTTCCCTGGAAAAGAGCAGGGTGAAGAAACACTACTCCAGGAGTTCCTAGAAGGCTGGCATCTCTAAAAGCAACATTTACATTTCACAGAATCACAGAATCACAGAATCTTAGTGGTTGGAAAGGACCTTTGAGATCATCGAGTCCAACCACATTAAAAAAAAAA
>JAOTQQ010000001.1:145722956-145748938 GCA_026546715.1 Gallinago undulata | reverse complement strand
TTTCCAGTTTCTCCAGGAGAATGCTGTGGGGGACGGTGTCGAAGGCCTTACCAAAGTCCAGGTAGACAACATCCACATTTCTTGTACTCTTCTCTGAAGATTGATTTGCAGAAGGCTAAGGACAGAGCTGTTCTTCCTCCCACCCCTTCTAAAGCACCACATCTCTCAGGAGCCACAAACACAGTCCCTGCTTCTCAGCAAGAGGACAAGCAAATGAGTTCAACTCCTGGAAACCTGATCATTCCCAGTGCTTGGCTTTTATTTCAAACAATTCCCATTTGCCCTAAGTAACATCTAGCAGAGCTAGCCCTGGGTTGGGTGGATGTAATCTAGTCTGTGGTTCTTAGCCTTGGGTTGAGGATTGGGGTTACTGAGCCTCTTTTCTTTTGCAACAGAGACTCAGCCAGACCCTCTTCCCTGTGGCTACCTAGTGGTTACTGCTGGGCTGAAAGCCTCTCCTGTAAACATCAGGTCAGGGTTTTTTTTCCTTGAAGCCAAAGCTCTGAAATACTTAGGAAACATGTGCCCACTTCATGCCATAGAATGTGTAGGAACAAGTCCATCACGAGTTTCATGTAAGTGAAAAGAACAAATTCCCTTGAATTAAAAGTGCATACAGTCACGTCAGAACCCATGAGCTTACAACATCTACAGATTCCTAACATGAGCAAAAAAACCCCAACATAGCATGATACGCTACCAGTCACATGAGGATGACAGTTGAAGGAGTTCTCTGTTCAGCTCCATCCCAGCACAAGGTTTAGTGTGATGCAGTTTGGGACAGCTCTGAACTAGGGCTTGTTCAAAGCCTGGTGCTGGATAACTTGACTTTGTCTGTCCTGTATCACTGTAGCCAGACCTGGTTTCTTCCCAGGAACTGCTTGTTCCAGGATATGCCCCTGTTTGGACATTTACAGACTGTTGTCAACTTTACAACTTTGGGCTCATTTATATCAGGTAATTTAACTTCATAGATCTTAAATGAGTTGGTTGTTTTGCTGCTGTGTTTGTGAAATCCGCAAGCAGCTACTAAAAGGCTATGGGCCCAGATTTTTCCAGAAGATGTCACAGATGCACCTGATGTCTCTATATGCTGCATTTAGCATTTGACACTCAAAGCTGACTGAGAAGTAAATGCATTCACGTCAGCAGGTTACTGTAGGTCATCTCACAATTATAGATGTTGAAGATCACAGGCTGCTTCTGTCAGCATAAAACTAGTATCTCTCTGTTTCAGGTGGTAGGTAAACCCTACACATATTCTGAAAGACATAATCACCTTGGAAAACTGAAACCCTAAAGAGGCACAGAGATGGCAGGTACTCCTTTAATCACAGAAATAAAGCCAAGTTCAGAAAACCAAAGTGAACAGCCGAATTTTTCCCTGTGAACTCATTGCTTCCAAATGTCTAGGGCTCAAGCCTTAGAGTGTTCCAAATGGTGCTGCATGGGGCAAATTCCTAGGGAAGTCATTGTAAATTTTATCCCTCTAGATTATTAATGGCAAGAGGACTTATTTTACCTCCAAATCACAATTCGTTCTCTGTTGAAGTCATCACTCCATCTTTCCCTGAATCTCAATTGCTCACAGTATAATGTTATTTTAAAAAAAAAAAAAAAAAAAAAAAAGAAGAAGAAAAAGAAAAAGATTATCTGAGGACTCTTTTACCCTGGGATATCATTAATAAAATGCCTGTCTGACTTTTGGTTCCAGAGCTCAGCATGGACAGTCATTCTTTTTGGCCCCAGGTATTTATCAAATTTAACACAAACAGCCTAGTATCAGAAGGTTGCTCTGTCCTTCTGGGCTGAGAAAAACAAGCATCTGTAGTTTCTCTTCTAGTATTTGACAGAATGGCCAAAGCTGTGAAGCAAAGGTACATTTTGACACTTTGCAAGCCAGTGTTTTTTCTACTGTTTTTAGTCTCCCAAAGCCTGCCTCCTCCATCGTAACAAAGCATCAGACCCTGACAGGTTTGCTCCTGACTGAATTCTCTTTCAAAGCATTTATCTTTCTCACTAGTACCTGTGGATAGGAGACATGAACTCAACCAGCAAGACTGGGATAAATTAAGACTATGAAGATTTCTAAATATGCTACAGGGAGATCTCACATTTTAACAGGCCAACTTTGTAAAATGACCCCTTCACTCTGTCATCTCAAGCCATGATTTCTGTCACTCAGCAGCTACTCCTTAATCAGGAGAATGCTTCAGCTGCCGGATGAAGGAATCGCCTCTAGTTGAACACACAAGGCCTGATTATTCACTATGGCTTCTGATGTGATCAGCTTTCCATCTCCAACATCAGCACAAAATTCTCCTCTTTAGATTAGAGTTTTATTTTTATTTTGTCATTTTTCCATTCTACAGGACTATATATGGAGCATGCCTGCTGACCACTTTGGCATGGTTAAAACGTGGTGTAAGAGTCACATCCACGCTATTTGTATGGCTGATCAACAGCTGAGCTTCATGCTGTGCATGAAGAGAGCTGAGGGCATTGCAAAAGGATTGAAGACAGTCCCATGAAGAATATAATTTTTGGTTCCTTTCCTCTCATTTCCGTAACTTCTTCTCCCTTCAGGCAGCTCAATACATCTTTCTCATGGCTATAACATTTCTTTTTATTATTCTCTATTATCCACATTTTGGATAGATTGTTAAGAGGATCGTAGAGTCTTTCACCTCTCTGTCTCCAAAATCTGAAACGTATCTTTCACTTACTGAGTGTTAATCATAGGAATGATATCTTGCCACCAAAAAGTTTTGGTCCCCAAATATAATTGCTATATGAAAAACTCACTAAAGAGGTCACTTTAATGGGTGACCTATAAATGGGAGACAGCTCTGGAACGAAAATGCAGCTATTTAGCCATTATGGCAAAGATCAGTAGTTCACAACTGTGGAAATACTGAGGTAACTCAACTTTCCTAGATGGAAGTGTAGCATAAAGGAATGGGAATTTAATCCCGTATTTATAACCCTGGCTGAAGCTGTAGACATATGTCCTCATCCAAATCCATCTAGGTCAGCTGAAGATAATATCAGGTCCCTTCCCTCCCAGCTGTTTTGTTACCACAGCACAGCCAGCATTAGGGGTGTCTTCACATACCTCCCTATCCAGGGTTGCCTAAAGAATATGAAGATTTGTATAGAGCACAGGCTTTTGAATGTCTTTGCCCTGATTTTTACAGTTCTGCATAGCTAAAATCACTTGTTCCCCTTGTGACTCTGTATCATACCTACAGTTAATGAGGCCGGTTGGATTCAGTGCACATCTGATCCAAAACCACAGAAAGCAGGTACAGAAAGTCTGACACTTCCCAGAGTTCAGCTGAAAAATTCTATATTAAGGAATCTTAACAAGTAAATTTGAACAGTGAAAATTACTACTGTGTTTATTTCAGTCTTGATAGAATTGAATTTAAACTGTAAAATCATCTAGATTTTCTGTCCCAGTGTTGCCACTTGGCAGGAGAGATCTGGACTGAACTGGACCCCAGAATTATACTTTTCAGGTTGGTTTTGAGCTTACCTTGAAAAATAGATGTATCCCAATTTCTTTCTTCATTATTTGTTTGTCTCTAATGCCACTCACACTTAGGGAAGTTGTATATTTAAGGCTATGATAAATGAAGCTGAATGCTTTGACCTATAAACCATATTCATTGGAAAAGCTCCTAGGAGAACATGCTTTAAATATGATATTGTGTGAGAAGTGATATAACGACTGTGTGAGTTTCAAACCCCTTTAGGTTTTATTTCTGCTAAGGTCAGATTCCAGTGTGTGATGTGTACTTGTTCGAAGTTCAGTGATTTATAAATAGCAAATGCTTTCAAGGTTTACCTTACTGGTTTTGACCTTATTGAAATCCCTGTTGTACACACTGAACATAAAGAGCAAGACGCTTGACTCACAAGCCATCACAGTGTTCAAAAAGAGTGCTTTACAAACAAATTGGCATGGGCATAGTTGGTTCTTCTCTAGTTTTTAGTTTTTATCATTGAACAATAACCAAAACTGTAGGGGTGTATATTTTAAAAGCATTTTGTGTTATATAGAGATCAAACATTTGGTCCTCCACTTATTTTAAAATGAAAGTTGTTCATAATGTAGTGTATTACCTCTTTCTATTACTGTATGAATAGAAACTGCTGTTTGTTATAATATTGAAGTTTTAAATATGAATATTTACAATATCATGGCTCTTGGGAGGTACACATGAAGTTATTAATAGCAGTTGCTAATATAATACATTTAGTCTTTTTTTTAGGAATATAAGTAGAGCTAATTCTGTGTGAGAGCAGGTGCTGGAATACTTTTCTGGAGTGCTAGCTGTATGGCACTCAAGACCATTCTGATACGAAATTAGCTCTTCAAAACCCATAAAATCTGCTTGAGGGAATCGATTAAGATCTCTTTTTTTTTAAGTTACACTATTACAAGTCACTGCTACCTGCCAGCTACTAATATTATATGCAAAGGTAATCTGTGCTCACCTTGCCTTCCATATTCTGCAGGCTGCTGTGTTCTCTTCAAAAAAAAAAAAAAAAAAAAAAAAAAAAGCATGCATCTTATTTTGTAACCATTATCATATGCTTCTATCATGTGAATAATGGATTGCCTAAGTAGCAAATTTCTTGGAGTCACTAAGCCTCAGATGGCAGAGCATCACATGTGTGCAATTTTTTTCTATAAATACCTACTCATCTGGACCTCAGAATATATGCCATATTGAAATAGTCCTTCTTCTATTTCTGGCCTATTTTTCATAGAAAGTTCCTTGCCTCCTCAGAGGTTGCCTATATTGCCATTGTCCCCCCACTGATACTTTTTGCTGGACCAATGTTTTTTCATGTATACCTCAAATTCTTCCATTTCTTCTGGTTAAGTTTTTCACCCTAAGTACCTGCTTAGCAGTAAACTTCTTGAAAATTTAACTGTAAATATAGTGGGGAGATTTGAGCTTTAATTTCTCTTCTGTTGAAACACACCAAATAGTAACAGAAAAATATTGCATGACTTCATCCCTAGAAACGTCTCTGATAAATTCTGGCTGACTGTGCAGGGCCTGGGATTCCTGTAAGGGAATTTTCTAACCTTTCAATGCTTGGAGTATCATGTAAGCCTGAGGCTAAGACTTTCCATTTGTTGTGGAGCCTTGTCCTTTCTCTCCACTGTCACCAGTTTAGCCTAATGTAAATTCCTTTACTAGCAGGCACTGGAACTTAGAAGCATACCACCTTCTCTCAGAAATAAAGCCCTAGGGGAAAAAACTCAGAAGAGATGCAGACAGTGGTATAAATTATCCTTAAGAGTAGCAAGAAATATTTAGGCTGGGCTCAGCCGTTGTCAGATTCTCCACCATCAGCTGAGCGGCAGTAATCCTGTGTGCGTGTAATCTTGTAGCAAATGTGAGGTAATTGGATTTAATTGAGCCTGCAGTAATAAAGTGTTAAGATAAGATGAATTATCTTGCACTTGCTGCAGACTAAGAGTGTACAAAGGCAGCTACCACAGCAGCCGATGTGCAGTAGCTTGTTAAGCTCTGGAAACTCACTTCATTGTACACCCGAGTCTACTGTGGTAGCTCCCAAAAGGCACAGAGAGAAAAGTCAGCCCTGAAGCAGGTCTGAGTAGGAGACAGGCTACACCACCCCATTGCCCTGCACAGGCAGGGAAGGAGGAGCTGAGGGTAATGGCGGGGCAGGCCAGGCCCTCACCAACCTGGCACAGGCCTGTGGTCCCCAGTGGCACCAGGACAGTCACTGGGGGGGCAGGCAGGGCCATGGGCACAGGAATGGGCCAAGGCCAGGGTGGGATGTCAAGTCAGCCGGGCGGGTCCAGACCAGCAAGGCTGGGCACAGGCAGGCACCATGGGCCAGGGCCTGGGCAGAAAAGTGGTCCCTGAGGTGAGTGAGGCGCCCAGGGAGGCTTCTCACAGCCCACCCACTGCTCATGGGCCCCAAGTTGCCCCACAAATGTTTGCTAAAATAACCGTGCTTGGAGAGGTATCAAACGCTCAATGTCTTTGGTCCATGCAGCTTGAAAAGTAAATGGAAACTTTGAAACACAACCTTCTCAGGCAACAGAGAAGCAGCATGGCGGGAGAAGGAAGGTACATGTATGTCCTTTCCCTGGCTAACCGTAGGTTCAGGGATTCAGGGAGAAAAATTGTAAACAGGTATATAAGCAGTTTAGGCATATCTAAGGCACTGCAAAAAATTCAGAATAAAACGGAAAAAAGGTCTGGAGACTATGGAATCTCAAGTTTCTGAGATCCTGCAAAACATGTCAGAGAGGCAGAGAAATAGACTGGGTGTCTTCAAAGACTACATTGCATCCACAACAAATTACTTTTTCTCCCTCTTAGCAACCTTTCCAGGAAACACAAGCATTCAAAGCTTTCATTACATATTTATTTTCTTAATATCTTCCACTCACATTATCTTAAATGTTCTTTTCCCCCAGCATTAAACAACATTCTAATTGGGAACATATAAGTAAATACTTGGGTCCATATTCTTATCCACATCCAAAATAAGAAATAGGGGAGGCACTACGAGTAAGACGTGGTTCTGGTCTTTCTGCCCTGACCCTACCGGGACATCAACCCAATCTCCAGCACAATCCGGGACAGCTTGAAGTTCAGAGTAACCTGGATCTGGCTCTCCAGGGCTGAGATGCATCTTAAAGCCAGAAAAATGTGTGTTAGAGCATGCTGGACTAGGTCTCTGCTTGTGTCAGTGAGTCCCTTACACAAGCCACTTTCAAGTTCCTAGCTGACTGACTTTGCTTCTTTTTTCCCTTGGACTAGCACAAAGATGCAAAGCTACTGGAGTGAGACCAGGTTCTTCCCTCACCCCTTTTCTTGTAAGGAGCTGCAACACCCAGAGGTGCTGGAAAGTTACTCTTCTGTCAGCTAACCTTGGGTCAGCCTCAACAGACAACACCTTCACAGCTGCAAGTGGATGAGGAGGAAGGGGTACCCCTGATGGGGTGACATGAAGAGAAACTCTGTGGCACTCTGAGATTTCACTACGTATCAGCAGGTCAAGAGCTCACACAAAGGCTCTGGCTAGCTCTTCAGGTCTCCAGCCAGCCCTCACCATCTAGACCCAGGATGGTAAAAATGGCTCCTCGTTTCGTCTTGCAAAGCAGCCCCACCTCTGCCGACTGCTGAGCTGAGTGTGGGACTGTTTTTGGCACCTGGCACAGCTGGCGGCCAAGAGCACACACCCTGACATGAAGGCTGCCAAAGGGCTCGCAGCCCAGCCGCAGCAGCCAGGCAGGTCCCGTAGTCTGTCTAGCCCTCTGCACAGCAAAGGTGTCTCTGAGCAACCCAGATTAACCGTGCAGGGTCCAGGAGAACATCTCAGACCGTCCCACGCAGCTCTGTGTGCTTTACAACCCTCTGGGATGCAGCAAGATAGCTGAAATCCCAAATGGCATCTGCCTTTAAAGCTCCATATTCTATTAGCAAATGGTCTATTAATTATACCCCAGTGACTAGTTGTAGCAGCAGTATCCAGTCTCTCTAGCTAAAGTAATAAAAATAACCTAATCACTTTTCTGGTTTTCCCACTCAGAAAGCTGCTTGTGCATTAAGTCAATCCATTGTACAAAAGATTTCATTTTGTTTCTACATTTCAGCCCTAAAAGGAGGCTGTCAAGCTTTTATGATAAAAAAATAATTACCTCCTTCGACAGTGGTCCCATTTAAATGGATCTTTTAAGGAGACATCTTGGGTGTATTTTTCCTTTCTTTTACTCTGACAAGAAGAGATGAAACATTTCTCATCCCATTATTTCCTTCCTTCTCCAAATTCATGTTTAAAAAAACAAAAGCAGGCCATGTTTATTATCCCTCATCTCTTATGAGTGATTGTTTGTTCAGTCAGAACTTAATACAAAGATAATTGAAGTCAGCATGCTTTTTGAGCTGTCTTAATTAAGTCTGGGGTGAGGTGACACCAGAACACAGTGTCAGTGTAATATATTTTACTAGAATGTTCAGTAGTTGGTGTTTTAAGTCAATAAATGCTTTCTTTTTTTTTCATTTCTATACTAGGTGGGATTGGTAGCAAACTCCTCCTAGGAAGCTAGTCTGGTGCTTTCTATGATAATACTCTTAACAAGACTTTGGTTATAGGATTTTCTAACCTCTAACTACATGTACAAAAGACTTTGGATTGAGTCAGACATGGAAGGATGTATTTTTGTGGAAAATGGCAAGGTCCAGCCACCCACAAGAGTGAGTGTGGGGAAAGGATAGTGTTTTGTACATTTTTTTAAAAACTTTTAAAACCCGCTCTTAAATCCAGAGGTTCACAGAAGGCACTTGAAAACTAAGGGGGGATGAGTGGCTTACATGTTAAAAAAACCTTCTGCTTTTTTCCATCCAATATGATCCAGTTATAAAACTTTGAAAAATAATGATTTCACCTGTTGTTTAGAAATCTATAGCTAATCACCTAGAATTTGCACCCTTCATGTACATGTTCTAGGGGGAAGCTGCAGAAGGCAGAGCAAGACTCCAGTTTTACCTGGGTAAAGCAGAAAAAAGGAAACTGGAGCTAGAGAGGCCAGGTCAGTTAAAGGACATTGAGGTGCTGGAGTGGGTCGAGAGAAGGGCAATGAAGCTGGTGAGGGGTCAGGAGCACAAGTCTTACAAGGAGAGGTTGAGGGAGCTGGGGTTGTTCAGTCTGGGGAAGAGGAGACCGAGGGGAGACCTTATTGCTCTCTACAGCTACCTGAAAGGAGGCTGTAGAGAGGCGGGGGTCGGTCTCTTCTCCCAAGTCACAGATGATAGGACAAGGGGCAATGGCTTCAAGTTGCGCCAGAGGAGGTTCAGGTTAGATATTAGAAAATATTTCTTTACTGAAAGGGTTATCAGACATTGGAATGGGCTGCCCAGGGAGGTGGTTGAGGCACCATCCCTGAAGGTATTCAAGAGACAAGTTGACATGGTGCTCAGGGATATGTATTAGTGTTGGGTGGTGTGGGGTTTTTTTTGTTGGTTTTTTTTTTTTTTCTCATTGGTTGGACTAGATGATCTTAAAAGGTCTCTTCCAACCTAGGTGATTCTGTGATTCTGTGACTCCATGGCATCGGTGGGAAGAGGGCTGTGGGCTGAGGGAAGAGGCAGCAGAAGGAAGGACCTCGGGAGGCATCACAGGGAGAGCAAGTCTGGGAAGGGAGATTTGGACCTGGCTGAAGACTGGAGCAAGGGGAAGGGAGGTGGAAATGGGCCATTTGGAGAGTGGTTCATGAGAAGGAGAAAGAAAAAATGAATTTTTAGGAAAATAAATAAAAGGATTGGTTTAGCCTGGAGGCTAAGGATGGCCAGATGAAGAGGCCATGAGCTATCCTTTCCCATCAGACTATCAGTGCATTTTCTAGTAAGTAACAAACCAGTAGATGAATTGCTACATCTCGCTGCCAATATGTTATAAGTACCTATTGATGTCACTAAATTTAAGAGGAAGAGCCCTGTATCAGCGGGACAGAAAAATATTCTCCAATGTGGCATTAAAAAAAATATGCTTCAAATCCTATACAAATTTCAGGTCTTATCTTTCTCTTTACCTTGCCTCAAAGATTTTTCTCCTACCACTTGCGTTTCCTGCAGAGAGCACACACCCATACACTGTGTTGCATTTCTTTCTGGGATTTCCCAAACACAAAAGTATGTGCATGTGTAACACAGTCCAGTATTTCTGGGAAGTGACCAACTGGACAGAACTTGCATAGAAAATCTGTCTCTTTCCAGAAATGTGTACATCTTTGCGTTTTTCTGTTATATGGCAGGAGTTGTTGTTTCCATGTAGTCACTATGAAATAACAGAAAAATGTACACTAAGAAAGAAAAAGGGACAAACAGTGTCTACTAAAGGATTTTTGAGAGAGGAAAGAGTTTATATAGCAACAGCAAACTAATTGTTTTCAGATGAAGTATCTTATATACTCAACTGTTTTTCTCTGTTGAACACTAATTTTTATATCTTAATGAAATGTATTTCTGCCACTAAACAGCATAGAATATGGTATTAAGAAAGCCTCATCCCAGCACTTTAATTATTCATCTGGCATGTGTAAGCCTATTTCTCCTACAAATAACTGCATTTAAAAACCCCTGATTTAAAGGCAGTGGTACTTAGTATAATATTAATTACAGTGCATTGCCAAGCAGCCAGGGCAATGTTCATATAAGCAGCTAGATGAGCAACAAAGCATAACCATAAAAGGAAAATCCTCTATAGAATTGACATAACATGTCACCCTTATGACAGAATTCCCAGCATAGCTACATGCTAGGAAGAAAAACAGAAATCCTATGTGATAGCTGTATTCTTCTCTACTTTCAGTCTAGTCTTAGCCCAGTTTTTCCTTTGTTGGACTTCATGAGGTTAGATTCCACAAGGCCTGATTCTCCAGCCTATCCAGGTCCCCCTGAATGGCAGCATACCATCTGGTGTATCCACCACTCTTGCCAGCTTTGTGTTGCTTGCAAACTCACTGTGGGTGCACTCTGCCCCACTGTTCAGGACATTAATGAAGGTGTTGAACATTATTGGTCTTAGTATTGACCCCTGGAGTACACTCTAAGTGATTTGCCTCAAACTGGGCTTTGTGCCACTGATTGTAATCCTCTAGGTCTGGTCATTCCGACAGTTTTCAATCTTCCTCACTGTGTACTTACTTAATCTGGACCTTGTCAGCTTGTCTATGACGGTGTTGTGGGACACAGTGTCAGAAGCCTTACTAAAGTCAAGTTGAACAACGTTCACCGCTCTCCTCTCATTCACCAATCTTGTCCCCTCATTGGAGAAGACTATCAAGTTGGTGAAGGCATGGTTCCCTATTTGTAAATCCTTATTGACCAATCCTGATCATTTTTTTGTCCTCCACATGTCTGGAAATGTGTTTCAGGATTAGTAGCTCCATCACCTTCCCAGGGATTGAGATGAGGCTGGCTAACCTGTAGATCCACAGATCCTCCTTCTTGGCCTTCTTGAACACAGGAGTGACATTTCCTTTTTTCCAGTCCTCTGAAACATCCCTCAGGCATACAACCCTGCAAAGGTAATCAAGAATGGCCTTACAGTGACATCAACCAGGTCTCTCAGCACTTGTTGATGCAATCTTTCAGGCTCCATGGACTTCAGTACATCTGGCTTGTTTAAGTGCTCTCTAACATGGTTCTCCTTCACCAGGGGTAAGTCTTTTATATTCCAGACTTTCCCACTGGTCTCAGGGGACTGAGATATTCTAATATTTTATATATATTGGCTAAAGTACATATTTATAGTAAAAAATAGACACCTATGTAGCTTTGAGGATCTAGCTAATATTTATTATTTTTAAGATGTTATATATTTGTGTATTTTTATATGTAAAATAATAACTTATAATATCCCAAGGGAGGCCGGCAAGCAGCCTGCTTGTCTATAAATTGTCTATAAATTGCCTATAAATTGGTAATTTGGTATTCTGTTGAGTAAGGAGTCACCAAGAGATGGGCTGCTACAAACCTTAAAGAAGCAGCAGGGAAGAAGTCTGAGAAGATGAGTAGGCTGTGAGAGGAAAGACCTGAGTTTCCCTGCATTGGGAAAATAGTAAGAATGTTTTCCAACCATTTGATATGAAAAATAAAAAGATTTTTTGTTGTTGTTGTTACAATCAGCTTCCCTCTCCTTCATTTATTTTCATGGGCTAGGTTCAGATCTCTTTATCCACTCATTAGTCTCAAAGATGTCCTGAGACTCGGGGAAGTGCTGGCCAGGAAGTGTGCAGTGATCCAACCCAGTGTTCTAGAAATTCACATTCTCCAGTCAAGTACCAACAGGTACATTTATGAAAATGAAAATTTTGAATGCATTAGTCTGGCATTTCATAGTAGCAAATTCAAAAAAGCAATTTTCAGTCTTTTTTTCCTATCCTGCAGCCTGAGTTGCAGGGTAAAAATATACACTCTTGCACAACCCCACTGATTTCAACTGAGGTTTTCCAAGGCACTAGAGTCAGCTCACATAAATCAAACAGCAAGATCAAAGCCAGTGCTGGAAATACTCAGACTATCAATTATGATGGAGTATAATAAATGGAAGACCCAGTCACATTTCATTTTATATCACACATGTAAATGTCAGGGCTCAGTGACATGACACTATCAAAAAGTGATATGACTGTTCTGAAAAGCACAGCTGCTTGATTATTTTCCCCCCTTGTGAGTTGTTGAATCTCTCTAAAGCCCTGAGCCTCCTTCTGAGATGTTGTTTCTTCTCCCAGGATAAAAAATTGTTTGTGGACTGCCCTTCTAATTAGAAAAGCAAGCCACAGATGTTCTTAAAAGAGAACTAAATTCCATAACTAAGTCTCTACTCACTGAAAACATACCTCACTTGGAAAGGCTGCAGGAGAACTGTGCCACAGCTCCGCTGTTTACAAGCAGCTCTCCGTTCATTCCCGTCCCCAGGACCAGATGTGACAACAATACCATAGGCTGCATGCCCTTCTCTACTCTCCTTTTTTGCTTGTGCTCCCAAGGTCCTCTCTCAACCTTTTTGAAGCTCAAGTCCGTGCATGGCTGGCTCTACCTCAGGCCACATTAAATTCTCACAGCGTTGGGAAGAGCCTAATCTAATAATTAAGCCAATTCGTTTTCTTTTTCTTTTTTTTTTTTTGTTGATAATTACAATTAACCCATTAATTAATTCAATTTTGGTGTTTTTTTTTGTTAATTGCAGAGCAAGTTACTCTCAATATGTGTCAAGTTTTTACAACACAGCTGTCAATTAATCTTGAGTTCTGAAATGCCCAGTCAGTTAGAAGTGCATTGTAGTAATTTCAAAGAAATAATGGCAGTGGCAAATTCAGGCCTAAAAAGAACATATGTTTAACACAGATGGTATGTATTCAAACACTTGTACAGTTGAATCCACTTTTAGAGCCTACAAATATAGCCACCTTTTACATATACTGTAAGAAAGTCAGATTCCCAGATTTCCATTTGCACATCAAAACAGTTATATTATAGCCAGGCGTCATGCATACGATGAAATTGTTCTGCTTAAAAACAAAACCAGATTGCTATAATAGGATCCCATTGTATCTGTGAAATTAATCTGTCTTAATACTAAGGAATAGCATCTGGTTTTAATGGAACAAAAATACCTCAGCCAGTATAGCAAATAACACTGTAAAGTTTCCAGACTTTCCACAGAAGGGATTCCTTGGTAAAGGTGACTTAGGCTTCCCGTGTTTCCACATTGAAGACTGTGATTCAGACATTTCCTAGGAGGGAATAATTGGATTGGCTTTATGTCGATAAAAAGAAATGTTTAAAAAATAAAAATCTCCTATACAAAGACAATTTTAATTTAAAGTTACAAAGTTGAAGGGTTTATGAAACAAGGCACAGTAAACTAGATGTTGAAAGAACATCTTCTCTGCTTCCTTTATAATACCTTTTACAAAAGCCTTTTATATAACTGTGCCATAGGTCCTTGACAACACAAACTATGCCTTGTTTTGAGCATCATTATAGATACACATCTTGAAGCATATTTGCAACCCTAGGATGACTTTAGTTCTCATCTGACTACAATCCTTGCCATCTTCAGAAGAAAGATTACATCACTGCCAGTAGTAACCAGCTAATAAGTTTGACAGACATTTTAATAGGATGAAAGATTAAAAGTCTGCTTAGTACATTTACAGTAAGATCTGTTGCTGAGATCGGTTTACCTGGTTTCCTACATAAGAAACCTTCTGATATGGTTCCTATACACACCATGCAATAACTGAAGTGAGGTCCCTCAGTCGGGAAGCAGGAATGCTGCATAGTAACCCTGCTTCTGCAAAAACCATCAGATGTAACATGACTTTGAGGTGTTGTCCCAGTGAAGTGCATTAGATTATGGCAATTGTCCTGTCGTGGACAAGTGTTTGCAGGATTGGAGGCTACTGGTAATGGCAGCAAAATTGGGAAGCTTTGAGGATGGAAGTCATTTTAAGGGACAGTTTAAATTAAAATGGCTTTAAACCAAAAACTGTTTCTAACATACTTTCATTTTAAATTAAATACAAAATTTGTTTCCAAATAGACTGCACATCTTACAAACCAGCAGTATTTCATACTCCAGGCACTTGCAAAGATTTTAATGTTTTATGAGTGTGGAGTTATTTCTAAACATTTTTGAGTGCTTGAGATATTTTGTTCTTGAAAATGGAAGTGAATTAAGCCGTGTGTTCAAACAGGCAGTTCAAAGACATATTGAAACAATATGTATCAAACAAAAGGCTCACAATGAAAGGAACAGCCAGTAAGTATAAAAAGACATACCATTTAAAACCAAAGCAAATGGAGCCAGCATTTTATCATCGCTATTAGACAATCAGAAGGAATTTAAATGAGTGCTTCCTTTTACTGCCATTGTCCACGGATTGACTAACCTCCCCTATGACATTGGTTTTACCAGCCCTTCTCTACTTTCCCTTCTTCTCTCCCCAAGCCTTTGTTTGTGGAGTGAAATGTCATGAATTTTACCAGACAGGCACACTTACTTATCCTGGAACTGGTTTACCCCAGCCTCCTCACAAACAATGTAAGTGAAATCGGAAAATGGTTTCAGAATAAAAAGCCCAGTCAGCACAGGCATATGAAAGGCAGGTCATGCTTGACTGACTCGATCTCCTCCTATGACAAGGTGACCCACTTAGTGGATGAGGGAAAAACTGTGGGTGTTGTTTACCTAGGCTTTAGGAAAGCCTTTGGCACTGTTTCCCACAGCATTCTCCTGGAGAAACTGGATGCCCGTGGCTTCAATGGGTGTATTCTTCACTGGGTAAAAAACTGGCTGGAGGGTAGGGACCAAAGAGTGATGGTGAATGGAGTTAAATCCAGTTGGTGGCCTATCACAAATGGTGTTCCCCAGGGCTCAGTACTGAGGCCAGCTGTGTTTAATATCTTTATCAACAATCTGAATGAGGGAATCAGCTGCACTCTGCAGACAACACCAAGTTGGGTGGGAGTATTGATCTGCTTGAGGGTAGGAAGGCTCTACAGAGAGGATCTGGACAGGCTGGATTGATGGGCCAAGGCCAATGGTAGGAGGTTTAACAAGGCCAAGTGCTGAGTCTTGCACTTGGGTCACAACAACCTTGTGCAGCACTAAATGCTTGGGGAAGAGTGGCTGGAGAGCTACCCGGCGGTGAAGGACCTGGGAATGTTGTTCAACAGCCATCTGAGTATGAGCCAGCAGTGTGCCAAGGTGGCCAAGAAGGCTGATGGCATCCTGACTTGTATCAGGAATAGTCTGGCCAACAGGACTGGAGAAGTGATTGTCCCCCAGTACTCGGCACTGGTGAGGCTGTACCTCAAATACTGTATTCAGTTTTGGAACCCTCACTACAAGAAAGACATTGAGATGCTGGAGTGTGTCCAGAGATTCTGTGATTCTAAGTGTTCATATCAGAGTGAAATCATTCAGATAAAGCTGCACCACTAACTAAATGGAATTTTTTTTTTCTTGTGTAGACCAGACCTCAATCTTATCAATTCAATTCTTCTTCTGGAACAATTTCCCTAGACTGGATTTCACTTCACCTGGTTTTACATGTTTAGAAGTCAGATATCAAAGTGCTATTTATTCAGTCTTGCCTCCCTTCATAATTAAAAATAGATGTATGTCAGAGAGTACCAGCAGGTATCCCCTAGTATCATCCTGAGCACCATTTTCAGATATCATGGCTTACCCTCAGTAGGAGCCTGTTTATTTGTATCTGTGAGGGTGTGGTGACGACTAACTTGGAACTAGTGTCTGTACAGGAATCACATCAGGTTTAAAACACCCAAATTCAGGAGAGCCTGGAGAGCATCATAGGGGCTCTTTCTTAAATAGACATGTAGGACTTGATTCAGCTGATTCAGATGTGCCCCTAGATATGAGTGTCCCGCATCCATTTCAGATGTGTGAAGGTATCTGAGACATCTGTGTGGGCTGGCAGATATAATACAGGCCTGTTTGTCCTACATGTTTCAGGAGAGGCAGCTGTGGGCCAAATGGCACAGCCTTGGGCATCTCATCTGGCATTAGATGTCTATGTTTAGACAGCTGCATTGTGCCCTAAGCAACTGGTCTGCTGGACTTTTCTCTGGATCCCATTGACTAAACCTCTGTTGACAGCAGTGGGAACTTAGACAAGTGGCCCATATGTGACACCTACATACCATAGACAGAATTTAGGTATCTTAGACTCCAACTGAATCCACTTAGCACTTTTAAACATAGTTTAGGGCAAGATTCATTCCATCCCTCAATTTGATCTTGAATGCTAAACCCATATTTGCTGTCTGCCTGAGTATGTAATTGCTTTCCCTGTATTCCGTGCATTTTTTCTTCCTTGACCATGACATCCTCCTGCTTAAATGACTTTGCTTTATGTTTTACTTATGTCTCAGAAAACATCTGTCTTTCCACTTCCTGCCCTGTGATATGTTCAAATTCAAGTTCCAAATACGTCCTGCCTGGGTGCGAAATGGTATCAGGGCATGATCTCAGCTTCTTTAGGGTGGGATCAATGCCCACAGACGCAGAAAATGTGGTGCAGTTTGGCCTCTGGACAGACATCCTGATGCTGTTATAAATGTATGCCTTTCATGACAAAATCATGCCATTCAAAAGCATATTAAATATTAAATTTTTCAGAGTTAAGCTGCCTCAAGTGAATCACATCGTGGGGAAGGGGAGAATGAATATGTGGCTGACTACTGCCTTACATGTACCTTAGCTTAGGATTTTTCATGTAACAACTGTTCCCCATCCTGCTTTCAAACCTGTCCCTTTACCTTCCAACCCTAAAATCAGCAGAGACACAGATTTGGTATTGCCCTGCCTTCTGGCTGCTTCTCAACACTAGACTCTGCTACTCTATCACTATGCTCTCTCACCTGATAAAAAGCATTCTTTCTTATTTTTGTTCTTGGTTTTGCAACTCGAACCTCCATTCCATCCTGCACATAAATTAAAAACCACTAACTCGTACACATAGTTTATGTAGGAAGGTACAGTCAGTAAAAGTCAGTAAAAAGTCAGCAAAGCCTAAAAAGGCATTATTCCCTCTGTTCTCACACCAAAAAGGATTTATTTTCTTTTTCTTTTTGAAATCATGCATTAAGTTTCATGCTTCAGGCCTAATCTTGCAAACACATATGCACATGAGAAAATTTAATCACATCACAGCTCTCATTTGAAATCAAAGAGATCATTCACATCTGTTTGCAAGATTATATTTTTCAACTCTGTGAACAGGTCCACCTTTTTATTAGTCTGCAGAGTGCTATGTGCATTTTGAATGCAGTTCAGCACCCACAAGATTTATCTTACAGAACTGTCATCTGTGGAAAGGACCTTTAGCTGAGCAATAGCAGGTTAAAAAGAACACAAATTGAGATGCAATAGTTGTTATTTCTAATCAGCCCTGATGTGAAGGAGTGAATTTTCTCCTTTTTCCTAGCAGTTGGCAGTTTCACCTTGTGACTTCGTGTCTTAGACAGTTAGCAGAACAGAACGGCAGCTTTACTTGTGAAGTTATTGTAAATGTTATTCATAACAAGCTAATTTGTTGTTGTTCTGCTAAACTGGAATTCTTGTTTCTCAAGGGCATTTACTCATTGTGATTGTGAACTGTTGCATTCACGTTTTATGTTTGGTTAATCTAGTGAGCACTGTAACCTGACTTGTCCTCTTTGAGAGAGTGGTGTGATCATAACTCAGCCCAGAAGGGTGGGGTTACAGTCTAAAGTGTCTCAGAAAAGAAAAATAGGGGGTATTTACCCTGGTTAAAATCACTGATGTTATAGCACTGAAGCTTGGCTCAGTACCAAACAAGTCATGAAGAAAAAACTCCTGGCATAAAGGAAAAAAAAAAACAACACAAACAACAAACCCAAAACAACTATTGCTGATAATTCTATGTGTATGAACATACCAATGCAAGCAGAAAGGCAAAGAGGGCTTGTGAAAGTGTTACAAATATCTTGAGAGCTTTTCTGTGATTTGAAACTGGCTGCAAAAACTCTCCTGCTAAGCGAAGCTGTTTCCTTAGCAAAGTCTCAAGCCCCCTGAGAATAAAATCTATAATTTTTATTCAAAAAAAGAGGCTGCTGCTTAGAGATTTCATTAGTCATATAACTGCATAAAACTAACGTGCATGGTGTTGGGCCTGCGTGCCATGAGACTGTATGTTACAGAAGCAAGAAGTGAAACACAGGCGTGAAGCCAGAACAAACGGGCAAGTGAGCAAGACACGGCTGCGGAGCAGGGAGCTACACCCAAAGCTTAAGAATCAGATCCTAATGCCAGAGGATATGCTGGATGAGAGTCTCCTCTGGCCCTCATTTATTTCAATGGTGGTTTGTTTGTTTTTGTTTTTTTCCTTTGTGAAGGGGTTTTTTGGTCCACTTCAGCAGAAGTCACGCAGCAGCAGCACATCTGACAGTGTGGGTGGCCCTGTGCACTGATCCACACGGAGAAGCTGAGACTATCTGCAGGGTGCTGTGGACCAGACAGACAGGCGTGATTGTCCTCACACTCACTAAAAACATGAAGTAACCGATGGCTAAATAACGAGGCATACTGGGTTTACTTTAAGCTGAAATAGCTAAGAATAATAGCAGGTATTCATTTAACCTTCACTGGTTCTGAGCCCAAGGGCTTGGCGTTAAAGAAATCGTAAATGTTTATGTCCTGCGACAGACATTTCAGGAGTGTCCAAACTGCACGTAGAAGTGAGCTAACTAATGCGGGCGAGCTTCTAGAGTTTAGAAATAACCTGCTTGCTCCTCACTCACCCGTCAGAGCCAAGGGTTTGACAAAGTCTTTTTGACTGCGCGCCTGGGCTCCAGCCGACAGCAGCACATTACACGAGCCAGCGTGTAACATAACTGGTTTCAGCTGGCCTGCGGAAAAGTCCCTTGAAAATATCATTCCCAATACTTTCTTTTCCCAGCTAAGGATAACAGAAGTGACAATGATTACATGATGTTAATGTGATATTTACTACGAGCCTGTTAACTAATCTAAATAGCAGCCCCATGCATATGGTTCTTGCACACTTCCAGCATGTCTCCCAGGCTGGGGCTAAAGAGCCTGATTCAGGTAGGATGGGTTTGGTGTAAAGAGAAAATTCACGCCTAAACTCACAGCTAATCCAAGCCCAAGAAACCCCTACTCTCTCAGTATGTCTTCAACCCACAGTGTGGATATGACACAAGTCTCAGCATGGTTAGAGCCATGTGCAACCAGCAGCATGGGAGTATCTACTGAACTTTGGTCTTAAATCACCTCTTTCTTCACATAGCTCCAGGTTCACTGTGATTTGGAGATCTGTTTTTCATGCTACAACCTTTTCAGTGCCTATTAAAGTAGCAGGCAGGAACAGTCCAGTCTTCTTTGGTATCATTTTAGAGTGGTTTTGTATGGAACCTGACCATCCTGTCTTTTCTAATCGGTATTTTATTAACTAGGACCATTTTCTAGTAAGCTGAATTTATTATTTGGTTGAATGCATGATCCTTTCCATCTGCCTGAGTTCACGTCCATTAGACTGTACCCACTGTCCAGCTGTATAGATCCACAAGATCTTCAGTACTAGGAAAAGGATTCAAAGTCCAGGGCAAAGCTGCACATAGAACTTAGTGAAATAACAAGTCAAGTAAAAGCACATTTCATTTGTACAATCACCTGTTTTAGCTGTAGCGTCTTTTAATAAGATGATATCCTTGCAGTGAGAGTAAGATTTTACAAGGACACAGGATTTTTTCCATCCAACGTACCGAAGATCCAGAGATCTTTTCCAGTTCTATGCTCCTTAACAAACACAACTGTCTCCTTTGCTCCAAGATGCAGACTTTTTCTGTGACATCACCATGGGCTCCTTCACTTCGCTTGGCATTTATTTTTGGCACTTACGACAGAACTTAGCAGATTTCATCAGTGCAAAACACAGATACAGAATGAGGCACTGTTTAAGCCATTTACCTTCCAAATTTCCAGGAAATTTTGGCTTTATTGGTTTTAGCTACTTCATTCTGCCTCTCAGAGTATTTTGTGTAAGTAATATTTTGATCCCAGATAGTGACTGATGTTTTTTCAGAAAAAGCTCTGAGCCAAGGGTTCTGACAGAGGTCTGCTTTGTCTAGTATCTAGCTAATGATCAGCATTGTTTTTTTCTGCATAATGCAGGACAACTAGTTTCAGTGGTGTATGCTAAGGATTCTTAAAGGCATCGCTAAATTCACTCAGTAAGACCTCTAGTTTAATAGGACTGACCCAAAGAATACGGACCTTGCAATTTTGGAAGTAAAGTCCCCATGTTACTGTTGTTAGCTTTCCACAGCTAATGAAAAAATAACCTTATGTAGTAGCTTTTGAGTTAGTAAGCAACTCTAGGGAATACATAGGGAATATGTAGGAATAACTTCATAATTTATGTATCAGTGTAAATATGTCTCTTGGAGAAATGTCTGTCTTTAGTACATTCCTGGACTGCCCCAAGTGTCTGAATTAATTCAAGTCAGGTGGCTCGGCTTTGTAGGTTCTTTCTTTGTCAGGGTGAAGATGGAGACTAGCAGGGCCTTAATGGGCAGATTTTGGTTCATTCAGTCTCTGACTCTTTTCAAATTTGCTGCTGTAAGTAATTTAAAACTTTGCTATTATTTCTTAAGAAACTCACACATTTAGGATATGAAAGAAAAGAAGCCCAAAGGGGTGGTAGGAGCTTCCCTTCAGATCACATCAATACTGGGAAAGCCTTTAGGAAAGCTTGCAACTGTAGGGGTGCTGCATTTAAATGTCAACAAACTGCGGTGTTTTATGCTAGCTAGCTGGATTCAGGGGTTAAAGCCACTCTTTAGCTCTGCTGCAATTCACAGCACTGACGCCATAAAACGCCACAGCCAGGCATCTCCCCCGTGCTGCTGTTTCATCTCTTTTTAATGACAATGAGATGCAGTACAAGTGTACAGGGCTGCACAGGAGAGGGGTACAGGGCTCAGCTGGGAATGAGAGCCCGAACAGAGAATTACCTACTCTCAGAAGAGAAAAAAAAAAAAAAAAAAAAAAAGGGACTACACTCTTTGAATGAGCAAAGGTAAAAATTCATTAAAAATGCATCCACTCCTTACAAATGCAGCCTTCAGGTAAGATTCAGCCTATGCTACCTAGGGAAATGAAGCAGGCAGTATGTTTGTTTTCATTTTATGTATCGTGCTTGATGATTTGTTTGTTTTCACTTTGTGTATGTTTCCTTTGCATTAGATGCCACATTCATGCACAAGAATTTCTCTTTTTCTGCATCTTTGCATTACAAGGATAACCTTCTCTTTCCCACTAGATTTGACTTCAAAATCTGATTCAAAACTATGTGGTTGGATGCCAATGGCTTCTCAGTGATTCTCTCAAAGGTATGGGCTTAACCCCATACACTTTACCACAAATAACAACACCCTAGTTAATTGTCACTGAGATCAGAGTTTTTTTACCTCTTCATCTTTTTCTCACCTACCATATTCTTGCTCACCACACTTTGTCTACTTCCTCAAAATCACGGGCATCTGCACGACTTTGATTACAAGCTCAGCAAAAATTGAAGTCGCTGTTTGATGCACACGTTTGGATGGTTCACAGGTGGAGAGCTCATTTTCTGTTAACCCCCTTCTCCACTGATTTTGTCCCTCAACAAGGTAGAGATCAGCTTCATAAAGGGGAGCTGCCTTGTCTCATTGAAGCACAGATACATACTGCATCTTCTGAACCTATATCCACGTACCCACCACACATCCACACACAATTCATGTGTATACAAGTAGGAAACTGGAAGGGACCAATTTAGCATCCTTCCTACACATCCCCAAATAATCAAGAAACATTTAGGGAATTTGCACAAGCCTCAGAGGTCTGATTCTACCCAAAAAAGGTAGACCAGGGCCAAGAGAGGTGGCTGTTTTCGCAAGCCTGGTACAGAAGTTTCCAAGGTAGAGTGGGGAACAACTGTAGAGCTCATAAGTCTGGAGTCTCTGAAGCCAGTGGAAAATCCCTGAGAAACAGCCTTAAATTACAGCAGTTCCTATAGCTGCTGTGGGTTACGCCCGGCGATGTGTCAGTCGCTGGAACACGTTCAGTAATGGAGTGAGCACACCTTTCCCTCCCTCCCCCTTGCGCTTTTTTTTTTTTTTTCCCCAGAAGAGTCAGGAGTCTCTTATTCTGAATCTCTAGCGCTAAGTTAATAAAAATAAAGATCAATGATTAACTACACATGCTAGGTTTTACTTACTGGAGCATTTAAAAATGCTGAGAATGCAATTTCTCAAGCTGTGGGTTGAAGCAGTTGTTGGGGAGGGGGCTCAGAAGCAGCAGAGCAAGCCCAGAGCAGAGAGGTAGGAGTAGGTGTCGCAGCCTCCTCGGTGAGCTGCAGTAGCCACACTGTACTGAAGGCATCACACCCCGGGGGGGAAAGCTACGGCTCAGGTGTGTGGCAGAGACACCTCAGGCTATCAAAATGTGGTGTGCCTCCATACAGGACTGATAGTTACTGTCTTTCAATGTTTTTTCCTAGTAAGCTGATGAGGAAAGGAGCTCCAGGTTTTGCAACTCAGACCCCGCTTCTGTAAAAAAATCAAGCTAAAGAACAAATAACAAGATCACTGATCAAACAAAGAATATGCTAGAAGGGTGAGATCAAAGTTAGAGGGTCCTCACAGAATATTTTTATTTTTCAGAGTGCTATGTTCTCCATTCTGGTGTCCGTTCCATTTACTGTCTTGCCATGGTCCCTGCTCTACATTTAACTAGAAACCAGAGTTTTCCTAGCTAACAAGGAAAAGTATCTTGGTAATTAGGGCCTCCAGAAGCTGTGGCACCAGCAGTGTGGTCTAAAGCAGTGAGTCAATGACTAAGGCATCACATACCACTTCTGAACCTGAAACCATTTTCTATGAACAATGATGCTGTCCAGATTCAAGGGTCTTTAAAGTACACATGCGTTTATGTTCCATTTATAATGTACTCAGTGAGAAGCAGCTAAAAAAATGATAGGGTAGATGTTGCACAAAATTGGAAGCAGTGAGCACAGATAATACTGAAGTAGATATTGAAGGTACTGCAGGAGAAATCGCAGGTACAATTAGCATGTTGAGGTTGGAAGGGACCTTTGGAGGTCACTTTGTCCATGTGTTAGCTGTATTGTAGGAACTACCTAGGACCATTTAGAAAAAGGGTGTCATTTTTTTTAGGTGGTGGCAACAAATGAATGATATTAGACATTTTTCATGGGAGTTTGAAAAAGTGTGAGTACTTATGTTTGGGTGAGGAGTTAGGCAAGGTAATTACAGAGACCTTAAAATTTTCTTAGAAGGTGATAAGAGAGTTGCCACGCTAGAGCTCATTTTGGTGGACAAATATTCACTGCCGATTTAGAATATTTATGCTTGCCTGTATACTAATGATCATGATTGGGTTAAATTTATTTGACACAGTAGTGCTACTAATAAGCATTATATTTTATAAAGCTTTAAATAGTCATTTTTAAAATTTTTAAATTAATTGACATCACTATAGACTCGAATGTATACAAAGAGTGAGAAAAGCTTTAAAAAAGCACATGAGGAAATGTTTAAGAACTAGTTCTTGGATGCAAAATGAAAAGCTGTGATTGAGCAACCATGAAAAGTGCAGTGGATTGACAATAAGAAGATTCAGAGCAATAAGTAAATCCTCAAAAAATATCTAGAATCTGTGAAGGAAAGACATGTCAGTGATGATAGGTTTTAACTTTAAAAAGGAAGTATAGCGGAAGCTGAAGGAATCAGTGAAATGTCACCAGTCACAATGAAGGACCAATAAAATTTGAAATGATAACAGAGCTTTAAAAAAAGAACAAATTAGAAACAAAATGTACTCTTTAAGTCATGCTCAGGTCCATTACAGGATACTGGTGGTGAACTGTAAATAGCGATGGAAAAAAAAAGCAGAACTCTAAATTTGGTTCTTTTTTCCATATTTGAGAAGAAGCATTGAAGTATTCAGTTGACAAATTTGCCATTCACAATAAAAAATGAACAACAGCATCTGCTATATTTAAACATTTTTGAGTCAATAAAGTGTACACTAATTTATGCCAGCAGTGAAGATGCACAGGTTCTGGGATATTGTCCCCAGCCAGGATTTATCACCAGTGTATAGTTGCATAGGAACAGTATCACAATGGGAGGAGTATCTTTCATGCTCCTATGTCTACCGTTGCTGCTTAGAATCATGGAATCATAAAATAGTTTGTGTTGGAAGGGACCTCAGGAGGTCCCTCATGCATCCCTTCCAAGCAGGGCCAGATGTGAGGTCAGTCAAGTTGCTCAGGGCTTTGCCCATCCAGGTCTTGAAACTCCCCAAGGATGGAGCCTGCCCAACCTCCCTGAGCAACCCTCCCTCATGGGGGAAGGTCTCAGTGCCCAGCCAGAACTCCTCTCCTTCCAGCTCATGCCTGCAGTACCTTGTTTCCCTGCCACACACAGCTGTGACAGACCTGTATGCCCCCTCTACATCCCTCCCCATAGGCACTGGGGTGGCTATTAGGTGCTCCCAAAGCCATTTCTGTCCCAGGCCAGACAAGATGCACTGTCCCAGCATCTGCTCTCGGGGACATCCTCCAGCCCTAAGCACTGTGAGGTTGAGCTAACTCCAGTTTATCAGCACCTTTCCTGCACTGGATGGCACCAAACTGGCCAAGATATCCAGCTGTGGTTTAACAACAAGTGCTGAACAGAGGGGACAACTCCTACCCTGATGTCCTAGCAATGGTCCTGCTGACGTAGTCCAGGATTTCCAAAGGGCCCTTACAACCCCTACCATTCTGCAGTTCTGTTATTCTGTGATAGTTCAAAGTACTCCCATGTGCTCCTCTTCCCTCCCAGGTAAGTTGGCTTTTGATTCACAGTGTTGGTGTTAAGATACTTCATCTGCACCAGAAGCTCAGATTTCCATGGGATATGGCTTCAAGTGCCTGTGGGTCACTAAGAGCAATTTAGGACTGACTCTTTGGCACTCTATGCGACTCTGGCAGTGCTCATATAACACACTTGGCAAAGAAATGCTCTGACCAGAGGTGGGTTTTTTCCCCATTTTCTCAAGAACGTATCTCCCCTCACACACTTATTTCTCTATAAGGTCACAGATGTGGAGCCATTTTGTCCAGAATTCAGGGACTTGCATAAAAGTCCAAGTCTTTCCACCCAATACACCTAGCAGTCATTCAAAGGATATTTGTGACTAAAGACAAAGACTCTAGTAGCCATGTGGCAGTAAGACTTGGTATTATTAAGATGGAATGGAACAGAAAGTGATGTAAATGGAAAAGATGATGGATGTTTACCTCCTTAAAGGCATTTTCCTTTCAGAGTATTTGAGCAGAAGTTGAGTTGAGCACACTGCCATCTATGGGTTGTCAATACAGCACCTTCAGGGCAATGTTTTATTATTTTTATTTTTTCCATCACTGACCTTGGCTTCTGTTCTGTTTTTTCTGCAGTCCGTGAGCACTCCTTTGGGTAATGGACTTCATTGGACTAGATTTATAGTGACAGTGACCTACAAGTCACGGTGATGGAAAATTCATTATGATTTGGGATTAGTTGCTAATCTTTGGGATTATTAAAACTATAGCGCTCGGACATTCTTCTTTTTGTTTTAATTGCCCGCCTTATGAACAAAGGGCACAGCCAGTCCAGCATCTGTTGTATGTGTATAATTTCTTATGAGCATCGACAGACAAATAAATACGA
The DNA here is from genome assembly GCA_026546715.1 of Gallinago undulata. Classification (NCBI taxonomy): domain Eukaryota; kingdom Metazoa; phylum Chordata; class Aves; order Charadriiformes; family Scolopacidae; genus Gallinago; species Gallinago undulata. The sequence goes on along the minus strand of JAOTQQ010000001.1, from coordinate 145,723,097 downwards.
GCTATTTTCAAAGTGACCTTCTCCTTCCATCCGTATTAGAATGTTCTGACAAAATTCATAATTGACTGAAGTCTTTTTATAGCAGCAATGAACATAATGACCAGGGACAGAGTTTCCAGGCTGCCCTGTCTCTGCTGGGTT
>JAOTQQ010000001.1:145661851-145722856 GCA_026546715.1 Gallinago undulata | reverse complement strand
CCTGTCTCTGCTGGGTTTCCTGTCACAGCCATGGCTCCAGTTGGGCTACATACGATCAGGGTAGCGCCTTTACTCTGGCGGAGTGCAAAGACTCAGCAGCTTCCACTGTGGGGATTTGACTTCACAGCGGATAGCATTTCTAACTGGAAATAACCAGGCTTTGGAAGGGTCTAGTAAAACCCAGCTGGCCATATGTCTTGTTGTTCACAGAGTGAAATGGAGATGAAGCCATCAGCAGTAGTCTACAGGCAATTTGTTCCTAAATTCTAGAAAAAAAATCCTGTTTGTTCTCTCTGTAATACATTACTAAATTATATTGATTTTTAGTAGGGTTTATGGTTCTCTCTTCAGCCTATGTTAAGAAGAAAACCTCAAGGATTCATGACAAACTATTCTGTGAGCTTCCTGGCAGCAGCACCTATTGAAATGGCTTCCTGCTACTTGACTATAATGCAAACCCCCTTGAGTTCTTGTGGGCAATGAAATAGCTTCTTGCCTTTCTGTTCCTAAAAGACTGAACGGTGTAGCAGGAACATCCGCAATCTGCCACAGAGAAAGAAAGAAAAGAGAGGACAGCTAGCAGTTTGCAATTTTAACCTCTTTTTGTTTGTTACCTAACGTGTCTTCACATTGCTCTGAAAGCATCTAAGGGCCATGGTCCCATCTAACAGAGTGCTACTGTGGAAAGAAAATTTTGACTCATTAAAAATAATTTAAAAAATAAAAAGTAAAAAAAAAATCACCCTTCTTTGGCAATATGCCAGCCTGAGACACATAACTGAGTGCAGTCACTTGTGAAATAATTAACGCTCGCAGTGGCTTGGTTGATGTGCTAGTTTGAATGACAAATGTCACTGCATTCCTAATGTACTCTTAGTGACCTACGCATAGACACATATCAAATAACGTGTAAAAATCAGGCACTTCACCAGCACTCAGCTACCTAGGCACAGAGGAATAAAGTAGAGCAGAAAAAGTGCCTTTATCGTTAGCTATGATTGATTCGGGGTTAGTATTGCAGCGTGAATCCTCATACAAATGTCATATTATCATACAGTCTCTTAAGATACTTCAACATTGCAGAAGGAATATATTTATACAGGCGGTCATTGTCAGTAATTATGGACACAGTGACAACAGCGAGTGTGGACATGGCCCCAGAGTAGGCACCAAGCATGTGAAGAACTTGGGCTCTAGCTCTGCTGCTGCCCCACGGCTCGTGGGCATCTTTGCTCACGTGGGCATTTTTCCCTCAGCTCCTCCACCTGCAAAACAGGGATGATTAATCACGTTGCAAAATCCCAGAGCAAATGGCATTATGTAAGGTTGAAAGCTTGGCGTTTGATGACATTTTTGTGTTTATAGTACACTTTGATGTGGCCACTGAGAAAGGACGAGAGCAGCAGGCGGGGAAGCAAGCCAGGTGCTTTCTCAGGACACCCAGATGGCAGTATGTACCATGTCAATGATGTCAAGAGAACATATATTTCCAGCTTCACAGAAAAATCATTCATCCAAGCAATTTTTGCTCCATGAAGTTTTGCTATAGTGCATTTTGTTTACGATGTAAGAAAATTACTGTTTCTGGGTACAGTAAGTTATTTAGAGAACATATCCCAAAAAATTCTCTTGTATGTATGCATTTGTTATACTTGAAAAGACTTCTGGCAATTCATATCCATAAGGTCGTAGGTAACAAGCCAGAAGACAACCCACAAAACTGAAAGTTTGAAAGTAGTTCTTAGAAAGCAAATTGACTTTCCTACATACAAAAAAATTAAGTGGCAAGAGAAGCCCCTTTCACAGAGAAGCCCTTGGTTATAAGCAAAAGGTAAGAAGCCAATTAATTGTGCCAGGAAAGTTAATATTAGAAGAGATACTTCAATCTAGGCTGTATTTTTTTAAAGTAAAGGTTTTTGTTGTTTGTCTTTGCTGTTTAAATCTTTTCCAGGCAGACTAAGAGAACAGAAAATTAATTCAAACAGAAGCTTATAGTTTGCCCTCAGAAAAGGGGCAGAATTTGTGTGTGTTGTGGTAGAGGAACATGAGAGTAGAGCCCCTTACTCAACACCATGATTCCTGCCTTACTGTAAGTGAGCATCGCATTGTTTTGTGGAGCAACCTACTTGCTTTCATGCTTCCACCCAGCTACTCTTGCTACCTCGACAGAAGAGGATTTCTGTTGTTGCAGGAAATATTCTTGAGCCTATTGTTCCCAGCGTTAACTTTAAAGCCAGACCAGATGAAGATGGGCTCTTTGACACATCGATGTTCTGCTGCTCTGAAACAAGAGAGGGGTAGGCACTGCATGGTGGTGTGGTGTTTGTCTCTGGATAGTCGGTAAAGGACAGGGAGTGACAGGCACTTGGGTTAACACACAGGACATGCTGAAGAGAACTAGGCTTTGCTGGGATTTTTGAACCGCTATATTGATAACAGAGAGCAAAGGTCAGAGTAGATGGTGGCTGAAAAGGAACAGGTCTCTTCAGTTTGCTTTCCTTTCATCAGGAAAACACGCTGCTTGTACAATCAGCCACAGCTCTCAACAATGGACTGGCTGGAGATGAGTCACTAAAATGAATAATCCTTTTTAATCTCTATGAAAAACATCCTGTTAGTGTTGCCATATTCTAGGAATTGTTATAACAGGAGCAGCAAAAGGATTAAGTGTTTAAACCTGTCCCACCAGTACGAGTTTACTGCAGCAGAATCTCTGTGCTGGTAGTGAGTCTCCACTTCTTACAAAAACAAGAGAATACTCCTATTCTGCATTCCTTTTTCTGCAACAAGCCCTCCAGGACCCACCAATAACGTAGCTATTTTAAAAAACCAAAATCTAGATCATCTCACATCACATGCGGAGGATGAAATAAAAGTAAGGGTCACAAGTTCACCAAGATCAGACCGGAGCCTGTCCTCGATGCCTTTCACTGAGAGCATTACACTTCTGCCAACAAATCCTCTGGAGAGTAAGAATCCTTTAGACCCAATGCTGTCCTTTCCGTGCTTTGCAGCGCAGCCCTATGCCTCTTTCAAATGGCGAGTGATTCTAGGAAGTGATTAAAATATGTAGGGTATTCTTGGTAGCATAAGGCTGAAGCCCGTGCTTTCAATACCAAATGCAAAAAAAGGCTGTCAGCTATGAAGAATGAAAGAGCTACCCAGCTACCTGACAGGAACGATTAGTCTCATGAGCTATGAAAATTGCTAGAGGAGGCAGATGACTGCTTTGTTTTCCCCACAATACTTAAAATGGCAAGAGCTTGCTAAAATATTTAGTGTTAATAAAAACTGATGACAAGCTCTTACTGGTCTCTTTTCCAGAAGTGAGAGTTCAAGAAGACTGTCTCCTTTCACTGGCTCTGTCACATGAAGGTATCCAAAAGATGTTGAAGGTGATACGGCACAGAACCCAAAGAGACATCCTCAATTAATCTCAAATAAATGACCTAGGTGGCCTAGCAGTGCTTGTTTTGAACCCTTCTTTTTAAATACATCACAAGGGATTTTTCAAGGTGCTCAAGCCTTACCAGCTCCTGCTCCCGTGGACTAACATTCCCTTGAGCAGAAGCAGAGCGGGGTGACACCAGCTGTATATGCCCGGTGGGGCAGGTCTCCTGGTTGGGGGCCCTGCACCTTGGCCATGTCCCAACCTCAGAGCGAATATACCTCACGATGCCCCGGCTTGTCCTAACTGCCTGACTGCCCAGACCATCCACCTGCTGCAGCTCCCTACCAGTTTGTCCGCCCTTTCCTGTGCCTCTGGGCTCCTTCCCAAAAGTAAGCGGGGTGGAGAGGGAGGGAACAGTCTGCACCTGTATCTCTGTTCAAGGTGAAGCTGAGTCAGAGCTAAAATTTGCACCTAGATCTCTCCAGCTCTTGGCACACCTCCCGCCTTCATTGAGTAATTAAAAAATACGGAGCAGGACTTCTTAACTCTTACACATCAGGTTCATCCTTCCGCCAGATGAATTTCAATAATGCTTTGGACAAGTAGTACAGATGATGGGATAATATTTCTTAGATGTAAAATATATATGAAATAACTGCTGATTTTATATATATATATATATATGTATATGTAAAAATCCCACCAGAACATGGAAGGGCAATATCTGATAATAGGAAGCTACAGATATGGACAACAGCTGTGCATTTCTTTTCAGTAAATGCTAACACAGTTTGGGATGGAAAGCGCTTTAGTTCCTCAGTCCTGCCAGCTCAGGCTATCCCACTAAATAACTATGTAAATTTGTCAGGCCTTAACACTTAACATTTTTTTGCATCTATGTTTTATTGAAAAAACAGCTCCAAATCTCCTTCCTTTGATGGTATAAAGGACTCTCCAGGCTGAATTATTTTATGGTCAATTTACACCCAATTTGCTAAGTCCCTTCTCTATTAAACAGAAAGAGATTTAGTCCCCTCCTTGAAACTCTGTGGAGAAGCTTTAGGCTTCTGCTCTCGGAAAAAGGACAGCTAGAATGGATCAACGAGGACACTTGTAAGAGTCCATATGTCAGGATACCAGATCATCCAGAACATCCTCTCCTAACCATCATTTCTCCTTCTATACTGACTCTTCCTGGAGCCCAAAGAAAAAGTCTGTAAGTGATATGTTGTCTTTCCTTAAAAAAAAAAATAATAGAAAAAATCTTGCTTCATATAATCTATCATGAGTTTGCTTTATAGGCTATGCTTTGAATGCCATACTTTACTGATTTTCTTCTCTTCCAGGAAAGTGACTGAAAAGACAGAAAGTGACTCTCATCATGTTATTTGACTTCTTATGTACAATACCCACATATCTAATCCAGCTGTCACTTTAAAACTACTCCAACTCTGCATTCTATATAATGTTGTATTAAAAGGTCTATCAAATGCAATGGAATATCCAAAACCTAAAGAAGTCTTTCTTTTTTTCCTTACTGTTCAGAAGTGCCAGACTCTTTGGGGCAGCCCATGATCCAGCCATGATCCAGCCTTCCTAGTCCAGGAGCTAAGGAATGAGTTCTTTTCTAACTGACAACATGCAATTCCTTTTCCATTTTTCCTGCTTGTAAGATGAGGAGCAATGACATTTATTTGGAATATTAAACAATGTAGAAATATATGAATCAAAAGTCTTTTAATGGTTGTAGACAGTTACTACTAGACTCCTAAGGGTTTACTTTATAACTACGGACATAAACATAACCCTTTGTCTGAATTTGTGGCTGCTCATATGTTACTATCCAATGTACTTTTGTTATAGGAAGCAGAAAAAAAAAAAAAGGTTGTTGGAAGTCTAGGCAACTATATAAAATTAGATTCACCCCATAGGAATGACAAGAATGTCCTTTACTGAACCTCAGTGCCTCACGAAGAGTTGGCCGCGTGTGAAAGGAGGTAGATGATCCTACACGTTCCTTTTCCTAGTACTTGCTGCCACATGATGAGTTAATATTTGATTAGAGAGTGCTGTATCTATGACACCTGTTCACCAGGGAGACTAGGCCAACAACTGATGTAATCTACCTTATTATACACTTAATGATAGAGGAGAAGTGCTGCTTTTCCAGCTTCCCACGTCTGCTTTTCATTTCCTCTCCTACACATTCCTGAGGGGTCATGTTCAGTGCTTTGCAAGAGCAAACAAACAACTACAATATTTTTTTTCTCTCTCTCTCTCTGTGATTCTCTGCAATTTGCCTGAAAAAGAAGAGAAAAAGTTTAAAAATTTCCACTGAACTGTGTATTTCTGGAAAGAAATCTTCTTCTTGCTAATAGTTATTAACATATACATATTGGCTTGATTTCTCTGACTGCAATAGATCAGGACAAAGCATACAAAAAATGCATTGGTACTAAAACTGTACAGAAAAGCTCATATTTTTCACAGTGGTGGATCAAGCGCTTGGCCATAGCTTCCAGATCCTCTTCACAGATGTCCTCTCAATCTCGAGCTTTGACTAGCAGTACCTACTAAATTTTTTTAGGTCAATTCTCTGAAAAAGCGAGTGGCTGTAAGTGAAACCTTAGAGGGGCTCCAAAGCACCCCAGCTGTGAGTTCCCAACTACTCTCCTGCGATCCCAAGGTCCCAGAGCCTTCCGCTAGGAAATGCTGTGCTTCTGCTGCGCACCACTAGCACTCACAGTAATTCTTGGGATCTGAATACCTTTTGTTTTATTTCAAATGTGTGAGGTTGTGCTCAGGAGAGTCTATTCAGCCAGTGGGATTGCTATGGGGTTTTTTTTCCACTTGGCCTTCGTAACTTCCGTAGCTTCCCTGTTAAGAAATCCCCACCTTTATGGGGAATTCCTCAATTTCCCTCATAACTGTAGGTGATTACAGCATTTCAGATATTGTCTTTCTTACTCTGATTACCTGTTGGTATAATGTGGATATATTATCAAGGGAATATTTTCTCAAATTTCCATTCAGATTTTTCCTTTCCATTTAAGGGAGTTCACAAATTTCCCTGAAGATATGCCTTTGAACAGAGGAGAGCTGCGGTGTATTTTTATTGGGATGCCAGCACTTCTTTTCTTTTTGATGTATTTTTAATTGGCAAAGGAAGGGCTGAGAATAAGACAAGGTGTATGTTTTACTGCCCTGGGCTAGGACCTTTCCATAATTTAGGGACAATGCTAAAAGGCCCGGATGGTATTTGCTTTGAAGAGAGATGGTTGACAGTTCCCAAGTGCTGATCAAAGGTGATCAAAAAATCTGTGAAAAAGCTGCAGTGAGTCCATGTGGAAATGAGAGCAGTCGTTTTGTTTATAGATGTGCCTGTTAAGCTACTTCATTCACTTCTGTCTGCTATTCACCTTCTTACCTGCCAGAGTTCTTGCAGACGCCACAACACATCTTCCACACAAGGATAACAGGAGGTAGGTCTCAACGATAAACCAGTACTTACTGAGACTCCCCGGGGAGTCAGTGCCTCAGCATCATGGATAGTGTGGGGATTCCCAGATACATTTTTGAAAGCGGTACAGAGAAACAATTCTTGACATGTGATTCATGTGATTGCATTTCAAGTCCCTATGATTTGATTGCCCCTTTGATCACATCTCACAAACAGGTTCATGTCCAAAATGAGGCTGGAAAAAATGCTGCTATAATTACTTAGAGGAAATAGGAAGAGGGGAGCATCTTCGACTGCCAGCTACTATGCCCACAAAGCTAACAAAAGCTTAGGCAGAACACAGCACTGGGCATGTGCTGGCACTCTCCACTTTGAACCCCTTCCAGGAACCGATGGTGAGAAATAAGCACTTTGGTGCGAGCCTGAGAAGAAGTCCATTCTAGATAAAGCCCACAGTGAGTTACACCGGTCTAAAAGCTGTACATTTAGAGTAATAAAAAGGTTTGATCGATGCTCTTTAAGCTGTTTTACAAGGATTTTCTCCCATGCCCAGGCCATTTTACATGCTTATTTACTGCAGTGCAAATCATACTTCATGGAGCTGAGATGATAAACGAAGCCTGCCACAATTCTGCATGAAATGTAACATGTTTTCTTAGGCAAGACAGGAGTTGACAGAGCATCAAATGATCATGTTCCATCTATAACTTTCACTCTGTCAAGTCTTCTGTCCTCTGCACGCCAATTATAATAAATATAGCTGACTGCATATAGCCAGGGGAAAATGAAGGTGGCTCTCTAACATATGTACAAATAAAAGATCCAGACATTTGTAAATCTTTTGATTGTTTACATAAAAGCAACACTCTGTTCTCTTTGGTTTGAGGACAATAAGGAATATATCTTTAGAAATCAACACTGAAATACAAGTAAGAATATTCAGCTCAGAGTAACATCCTGTTACAGTGGGAGCTGAAGACAGAAGGTGGTGTCACTAAGCCTGGCTGGGTGAAATATCATTACCATAAGAAGCATTTCTGAGTTCATGAGAAGTTGTAGTGATTTATCCTCCCACAGGTATTAACACCTCAAGAAACACAACAAGCATATTGTTTGCTAGAGAGAAATAAATAACCAAAAAGACACACCCCCTCCTCGCATTTTTTGGAAGGACTTTCTTCTGACATGCTGAAGAGAATTGTTTAAAAAAATGTATACTTTCAATAAATTGTTTTTTGAGGTTGTTCTGAGTGTTAGTACATCTTTCACAAATAACATGTGGTGCTGCTTTCTCAGCTGTTAGTGATAAAAGTAGGTTTGCATATTATTTTTTATTTATAATTGTGCTGTACAGATCCCCCCCCCCCCAGCATTGCAAGCTCACGATTAATATTACATTAATACGAAATAAAGTATACTGCAACTAGTGGGTGGGTGGAATGATTTCCTTCTCTCTACATGCTCACCTCAGTCTGAAAACAGGGAGGCTGATTGCTCTCTGTGGCCACTGGATACATCTTTTCTTAATAATGATTAATTATATCCCAGATCATCACTGGTCTCAGCATCAGCCGGAGACTGATTGTATGCATTTAAGGATCCACTCTGGTCTCTCATGTTCTTGCTGTGTTATCTAATTCAGAATGTGAACTTCATAAGAAAGTTTAGCTCTGTATGAAGAGGTAGAAATGGAGTGGGCAGTACAGCACTGCCACTCCTTGAACAGCAAAGAGAGGGGAAGCTTCACTGCAGCTTCAGGGAGAACACTGCTGAACTCCTCCTGAAGGTCTGAGTGCAGGCACAGCCAATCACCATAATTAGAGCAAGGGATGGAGACACAGGCAGAACCAAGACACTTGTGGTGTCAAATTGTCTGTGATGTCAAATTGTCAGGGGACTGTCTTTGTGCCATATATTACCTCTCCTGTGAAGACAGGCTGAGAGAGTTGGTTTTGTTCAGCCTGGAGAAGAGAAGGCTCCGGGAAGACTGTATAGCGGCCTTCCAGTACCTGAAGGGTGCCTACAGGAGAGATGGGGAGGGACTCTTCATCAGGGACTGTAGCAATGGGACAAGGCGTAATGGTTTTAAACTGGAAGAGGGTAGTTTTACATTAGATAGTAGGAACAAATTTTTCATTATGAGGGTGATGAGACACTGGAACAGGTTGCCCAGAAAAGTTGTGGATGCCCCATCCCTGGAGGTGTTCAAGGCCAGGGTGGATGGGGCTTTGAGCAACCTGCTCTAGTGGGAGGTGTCCCGGCAGGGGGTTTGGAACTAGATGTTCTTTAAGGTCCCTTCCAACCCAAAGCATTCTATGATTTTCTGTTTACTGGGTTTAGTGGATCCAACAAGCCTGGCCCTGCATTTTACATGTTTATGTTCTGCCCTGTGTAGTTGGTGCAGATTACGATTTGTAAAATGTGAAAGGTAGGAAAGGAATTCTCAACTCACACAGCTTTATGAATTGAGTCATAAAAAGCTATGGCTTTAATACAATTGCTTCTCAGGGAGCCTGGCATGGGGACATTGTTCTCAGGAGTCCTGATTAATTGAAAAAAGTGTATTTCATCAAGGAAGTTACCACTATGAAAAGGACAAGAGATATAAACTGAATGTCTATCTGCCAGAAAAGATACACAGGCCAAGAGATATTTTTTTCAAAACATATGTCAGATTATTTAATTATATTCTACTTTTATTTTGTCTATGTATAGATTTTTTAATTTTTTTTTTAAACGAAGACTGCTTCATCCCTATTTCAGATGGAAAATTACTGGTGACTAGAACATGTCAGAATAGAGATAGAGACTTGAGAAAATAGAGAACTGTCAGACTGCTTTACATTTTAGTGGTTAGAGAACGAGGCATTTGTTAGTGTAAAGTTGTTAGTGTCAATCTTACCATAAAGAGAGCAAGGGCACCACCTGCTGTTTTAGAAATGTATTTATTTGGGTCATGAACGTTACTCTTCAAGTACTGCATTTGAAAACAGTCAGGCCTACTAAACAAACTGGATTTTTTAAGGAAAGCTTTCTCCTGAAATTTAAGCTTATGCAAGATGACTTTAACAAATTATGTGTATGCCGCTGCCCTTTCACACAAAGAATTGTCCTGTAGCAACAATGCTGGCCATAAATGACTGAATATGGGGTACTTAAAGATTTTTGAAAGCAAGGCCGTGTTTCACACTTATTTTCTGCTTTAGTACACAGGCTCTTCCTCACCCAGGGCACCAAAATCTAGCTTTCACAACATTTTCAGTACATCTGATTGGTACTCAATAACCACCAAAAAGTTCACTCACTGGCTTACGTAGAATAGCACCTTCAGCATGACAATAGTTTAGCTCGATTTATGAGCTGGAGATTATGGAATAAATAATCACTATTAGATAAGACATAAAACTACAGTTCAAACAGTTTTAAAAATTTTCAAAGGACCTTGTTTCCAAAATGCTCCTAGTTGAGAAACCATAGGTTAGTACATACCCAGCTGCAGTGCACAGTCCCTTCCCTAACAAAAAGGGAAAAAAATGTATTCTTATGCACAGATTTGATTTAAAGATACATGCAGGACTTTATAAATTCAACTGTCTGGCAATTCTGAGACAATTTGAACCAAACAAATTAAATCCCTAGCTGACCAGAGAAACTGTAGAGTGCAATTAAAAAGTCTGAGCAGCAGCTTGGATCCTCTGAGTTAGAGAAGGCTGAATTTTTGCTTAATTCTTCCTAGAAGCCACAAGGAATCACCCTATAGTCTTCTCCTCTTCTGCTGAATGACAAGTGGCACTTTGGAAAACTCTGCATCAGGGTGATTAGACATAACCACAGTCTTGTATTTTATAGGCTGGTAAGGGACTTCTGTGAGGTCTGGTCATTTATAAATTAAATTATAATCTGTCAAAACTTCCACGAGAGTTAAGATCGACAATAAAGTCAATTTCTATACAGGCATTTGGCCAGCCAATGTCCTCATGGATTTTAAGTCAAAGTGAGTTCAGAACTCACTTTCAGCAGCAGCCTCTTCACAAATTTTGGGAAACAACACAAAACATTAACAAATTATTTGCTTTTGCCAAGGAAAAAGATTATCACAATCCATTTCCTCTTCAGACAACCAGAGCCAAGATTAACCTTGCCCATTTACAAACAAAATTATATGAGACGTTTTAAGTTTTAAGCTGTATAATTCAGGTCTGCTTTGTACATGAAATATTCAAGGGAAGAGTGAAAAATGTGTATAACTTGATTGCTTCCCATGAGCTAAGATGAAGTAAGCAGATTTTTGTAACCTGTTCACATCAAACATATTTCAGTAATAGACACACAACTCATGTTTTGTCTATCAGTACCAGTTCTTACAAGGTAACAATAGAGGTGTCAATACAATGCCCTGTTTTCCCCTTTTGAAGATGCTTTGTACATCCGAAAGATGTGCAAAACAAAAATAATCTAGGATTGCATCAAGCTTGTGCATTTATTGGTGGCTTATTAAAAATTAATTCATTGCTGTAAATGAATGCTAATAACAAATTAGGAAAAACTTTTTCTTTTCTTCTGTTTTTTTTTTTTTTTTTTTTTTTTTTACACAAATAGTTTTATTACAAACTTGAATTCTTAAGAAATACACATGTAAGAAATTACACAAAGGCCTTGGCATTTGCAAAAATCTTTTGGTATTTGCATGGTAATAGTCTATAAAACACTTTTGGACACAGATGTGCTCAAACAATGGTATCGTTGCATAGAAATTCTGTAGAAATATTTCTGAGACCACTTAGAATTTTTTTGGCACAATATTAACAAAATTAAGGCCTTCTACTTTTCAAAATCAAGTCATTCAGTGAGCGAGTAGTGTTTAAAACCCTGAAAAATATTAAATACAGAATAAAGACTATAAGCTCAAAGCAGGATTTGCTATAATAAACACAAATAGCTATTAACCTGGGTTCAGTCTCTGCAACTTCAGCATTGAAATGGCCTATGTAAAATGAACATTTCACATCATATTTTGGCATTTAAAATCTAATTCATGACACTGAAAAGAAGAAAACTTTTGTAAGCTTCTCTTTGAAATTATAAACTCAGAGCTTGATTTGCCTAATGATCGATATCTATATAAATTACTAAAATATTTATATATATATTTTTCTTGACCATTGCTGGATCATTCTTTATTCCACAGGAAAGTTTGTTCTACTGCATAAAGAAGCTGCATAGTACCAACATAGCAGAAACACCTCCTTGCCTACATGGGAAACCAATTTGGCAATCTCTTCCAGATGTAGTCCCATTAAAACCAACAGCACTAACGACTACAAACAGAAGCAAAGGTTTGCAGGATGGCACTCTATGTTGTGAAAAGATGGTTATGAGTTGTTTAACCACAGTCTGTAATCCCAAAACTCTTTTTTACATTAGTATTGCTTTGTACAGGAACAATAAGTACATACCCAAGAGCCTGGGATTTTGAGACACCTAGATAACGGTAACAACAAACTTATCTGGGGAAGAAAAATGAATCTAAATCTATAATACAAGAATGAGAAAGGGGGGTCAAACAGTATAAGGCAGAACTGCATACCTCCTAGCACCTTTGCATTTTTTCTGGATAAATGCTGACTTTTTATTCTATCAGTGCATTGCATTTATATAAAAAATACATATATTCTGATCAAAAGTGCCATTTGGCATGTCAACATTTGAAGCTTATCTTTGTTGTCTCTTTTCTTCTTCAGCAAGGACAGGGCCAGTAAAGCAGTGTGTGTTAGTTATGCAAGTTCCTAAAAGGCACTTTACTGTTTTCATACTGGACAACAATGAGGTACATATGATATATGTCTAGGCTTCATTGCTGTTAAACGAATAGCACCATATTGTGTGAAATTAGTTGAAATTCAAAAGTCATTATGTTTTTCTCATACAGACTTGACAACGGCTAACGTTTGAGCGCAGATCCCCTGCTTTCAAAGTTGAGGGAGTCGGTTTCCTATTAAAAATAAAGAAATTAAAAGACCCATTAACAATTATTGATACAACAGTCAGTTTGCAGGTTTATATTTGACAACATAAACCTTACATGCAGCCAAGTGCCTCTTTAAGCTGTGCTGAATCAAGAAGGTGTCCCTAAGTTCTCCAATGTATATTCACTTTCAAATTTGCTCATAAATTATGATAAGTCTCTTCTCCCAAGTCACAGGCGATAAGACAAGAGGAAATGGCTTCAAATTGCACTGTGGAGGTTCAGCTTGGATATTGGGAAAAATTTATTGGGAAAAATTTGTACACTGAAAGGGTTATTAGCATTGGAATGGGCTGCCCAAGGAAGTGGTTGAGGCATCATCCCTGGAGGTATTTAAATGACAGGTTGACATAGCATTTAGTGACATGGTTTAGTGATGGTTTCTATCAGAGTTAGGTTGATGGCTAGACTAGATGATCTTAAAGGTCCCTTGCAACCTAGAAAATTCTATGATTCTAAGATAAGTTTTAAACAGAATTCAATTCTGTCATGAGGCTGAACATTTTCTTAACCAGAAGACACTACCTGTTTAATCAGCAGTTTGAAAACATGCTAGAACTTCGGTAGTAAAAAAAAAAAATTAGGCAAAGAAACTGAAGACATTTGGTTATTCATGATTTTCTGCTACCTTGTGATTTTGCAGAAAAATGAAAAGCTAGCAAAGGAAATTATGTGATTTCATGTAGAAAGACAGAAATCTTTAGTCTCTAACCTATCCTAAGGAGTTACTCCTAGCAGGTGGAAATAAAACAATTTCAAAGAAAAGTGTGTTTACATTTAACACTTTTCTTTAAAGAAGATTAAGAGTTTACAGGAAACTGCAGAGTATTTGTGAATTATGATAGTAGGACAGGTCCCCTGATCTGGTATTGTTTTATTAATTTGAGATACAGTTTGTAGCCAGAAAAGGCTATGAAGTTGAAAGGCCTCTGGGTAGGACTCAATGAATCCAAACAACTGTAGTGCTCTAAGTTTTCCTCTGACCAGCTTTCCCCTTTCCTAGGGAACCAGTGCTTACCCCAGTGTTGGAAAATGGGCTCTTTCAGTAGTAGCTTTTATGGCTGATGTCATTATCACAGCCAGAGCGATAATTGGGCCTGGCGCTCAATTTTTCTACCTGCTCAGTTGACACCTATCTCATAGACAAACAGTCAAAACTGGCTAAACAATTTGCTTCATATTGGCTGAGGCAGTCTAAGAAGCATTTACAGATCTAGAAAATATAAAGAGATGAAGGGCAACCAGATGAAGGTACCTGGACTGCAGTGGAAGAGGATGCTCGCCTGCACTCCAGAGGCATGTCTGCTAATCAGGAAAGCTATGCACACCTAGGAACTGCTCTATATGCTAACCTATTAATAACATTCATATGGAACAAGTTAGACTGTGTTGAATAACATTTATGTGCAGGAGACCAGAACAACGTTTACTACCGCTTAATTCCTGAAATTAGAACCTCAGCAAGACTGAAGAAATGCCTAAGGCCTCTGCCTTCAGCTGCATTTCAATCAGACATACTTCCTCCAACATTAGGGGAAGGTAAATAATTGTTGAGCTCACTTAGTTCAACACCTGCACTAATTTCAAGTGGTTCTATTATGTGTTAACATCCACTAGAGAAAATATTGTATTCTAACTTAATTTCAATCAGAACGTCAACCTATCCTGGTTACGATTCAGTGAATACAATCAAACATAGTTACAGTGCACACGTCGTTAGATTATGCTGAAAAGCAAGATACCAGGTATAAATGACACATTGTAAACTGTAACAGAAGAGACTTCATTAATTCCACCAATAGCTATAATATTTTTTTTCTTTTGTTACAAAAATCATTAACTGCATATACTAACCAGGCTGGGGCACAGCCAATACTTGAATCATGTATTATATTCAAACAATACTTCTCTTATTCAGTGACAAGGCTTGACCAAGTCGCAAATACTGATAAATAAATCAAGAACTTACTTGAACATCTCATTCCTCTCTATAGTGGCAAGCCAGAAGCTGTAAGCATTTGCATAATAATTGCAGGTGCCCCGGCCATGGCATTCAATGAAGGGAGCGCTGCGGAACTCCTCTAGGCAGGAACCAGGAGAAGCCAGGGCCTGGCCTGAGCCCTCCGCACCAGCACTGGTGTGCTAGAAAAATACAAAAGCATCAGTCAGACAGGGACCCTTCACCTCTTCTGCTACAATACCTATTGACTATCTTGCACAAGTGTTTCTTCACATGCCTCTCCTTGTCCTCTGTTGTTTTGTCCCTCAGTTCAAGAAGGAACAAGAAGGTGGAGCTGAAGGACTCCAGGGGTGGCATTGGGTTCTCTCACTTAACAGCAGCACATCAGACCAGCAACATCAACTTCAGAGCAGCTGTATGCACAGAAAGCCTTTAGGACTAAAAGTAGGACCCACAAGCTATCTCTGTGCTAGCAACAGAGGGCCAGTCCTCTGGCCCAGAAGGCACACAGATTGGTATGGTTTATATCTGAACAGCTTCACCCAGTTTCTGTCCCACATCACAGTGGCCTCTCTTCCACTTCCAAGCACTGACAGGTCTGGATCCACGCGGTTTCTCAGACTAAGCCCAGACCTTGCTTGGGAGAGATGCTGTTGATGGCTGTGAGCACGACAGGAAGGATGCTAACAGCTAACCACTATGGAGGACTCCAGAATGGCTCTTCCAGGCTGCTCCTTGGTCCTATTCATTTTACTAGTATATATACAGCTGAAGAAACTGGATAAAAGGTCAAAAATGCCATTTGAAAACTGAAGCCTTATTCATCAAAATATGGGAATAGGACAGGCAAAGATATGCTGCCACTCTAGGAAGCTACCGCAACATAGATATAGAAGAAAAATGGAAACTTATGCTTATTTTGTCATTTATTCAGCACTTGGATCCTGTGCTGGAGTTGCAAATGAGAGAGTAAGCTGCATGCATTTCCCCAAAAGTGAATTGTTATTGCATTATTCTCATTTAGTAATTAGCCAGAATCTTTTTAAAGCCACCAGAAAGGGTAGAGGTCTAATGCTCTCCTAAGACATGAAATGACATAGTCATATATGTCCTTTCCTAGAACAGGAGTGTAGATCACACACCTGAAACTAATGCTTTTCTCAGCTCAGAGTATGCCCCAGTGCACTCACCATGACAAAGGAGTAACCAATCCAGAGGGAACTCCAGCCTTCAGGACATGGTGGTATTTGAATTGTTTGACTGTGAACCGCTATTACCATAGCAGGAGCTTCACACACAGAGCATCTAGAAAGTCCAAGACATGAATAAGCTACATGCATTTGAGGATTAATACTTCTTCATTTTCAGAAGTTGTTTTCTTTAAGGAGTCTTACATTAGAAAACATTGTTACTTTCAAAAACAAAGGAAAATCAAAGTTTCATTTGGAAAAACAACAAACTGGTTCTCTTTTTTTCCCCTCTCATTTACTTTGGGACAGCTTAATAGGTAAGTCTTATTAGTCTTCCTATGAGCAAAGAACAAGAGATCTTTAACCTGAATATTCAACTGTATTTGTCTTTTTCTAGTGCCATTTGTACTCTAGTTTCTAAAAGTGCTCATGTCACGAACACGAGAGGCAAAGAGCCCAACACTAACTCAGCAAGTATCACTTAAAAAGTGGTGTACTGTGATCAGAGACAAGAACAGTTCATCATCCTAAACATGGCCCAGAGTGACTTCCAGACAGAAAGCCATCTCTCTGTAAAATGTCTTGCAAAGGTAATCACTGCTAATTCTTCTCCATGTATTTTCCTTGAAAGTAGCTTTTATTTACATTTGTGCTCTTTATCTCCAGTAAGGCATTTCTAGCAAAGTAACTTGAACAATGAACTTGAAAGCAACTCTTCAGAAAGCTATGAAGCATCAGTTCTTTTACTTTAGATAATTTCATTGTGTCTCAGAACTCCTAGGTTACTGAATAATCCAATGAACAATTGTGCCTTCACAGGACAATCATAAAAAAATGTGAGTTGGGCTGGAAATTTTAATATGGGAGCTGGTAATAAGGAATTTGGTAGATACAATCCATTTTTTCTTATACAACTCCTAAATTGGCTACTGCAGTTAGCTATGATGAGAATGACTCAAAACAGATACTCAGAACTAGACAGTCTGATTCCTATTATCAGAGTGGTGAAAAGAATCAAGTGCAAAAGGGATTAAGTTGGATTCTGGATAAAGCACATAAGCAAAGGAATTCAGAATGAAAGCCTTCTATTTTTGACTTGTGAAGACTGCTTTCATACCTACTGCCTTCATCTTTAGTGCAGAAGTAAGACAGTTATTTTAAGAAACACATCAATGAAAGAGTAAGTTAAAAGAAGAATGTAAAGCTGCCTCTATTCTTGGAGCTCTGCTTTGCTTCAAGGAATTTCTGGTATTTCAGTGGAAGGCCTTACATGAAAAGAAGTCCCATGACCCAAGGCAGCAAGTGACACTTCCGCACCTTTTCAACTTTTGGACAGGGAAAACTGTTAGTTTAAAAGCCTCAGCTAACAAAATAAATTGAAAGAACAGTCTTCTCAGACTCCTTACTGGTTTAAAAAAATGTGCATTACAATTAGCTTACTCTCTGCTATGACTAAAAGGAGAAAACCCCATAAATATGTGCACATATACATAGACGTACACACTTATACATTTTTATGGTGCAAGAGCTACCATAAGATGTGGCAAAATGTTGGTAGGTTCGTCCTTGAACAAGAAATTCAAAAGTGATTGTTAAAGGTTATTTTGGGTGCTTGATCAGGGATGGCATAAAAGGAACATGAATTTCAGAGGCTGGTCATCTGAATTTTTCCAGAAATCAAGCCCCTTCCATTCACATCCAATTAACAACCAAAAAAGTAAGACCAACAAAACCTATAGTCTCTCTTGAGAATCTTGCCCTCAATTTGCCCACTCATTGTCAAGACATACCAGTTTCTATGGCACTAACCCAAAAATAGTGTACCAGAGTAACAACTGCAGACACAAGATGGATTCTATTACGCAAAATAAATAACAAATGTTTTGCAGAAGATCCAAATAGTTTTTTGAACAAAGCGAGATGTCAATTCTCCAACCCACTGATGATTTGAATTGTTCTTTTTTGGATGGTATATATAGACTCAAGAAAACTGTAACAGCAATCTCCACTCCCAATCAATTTATATGGCAGGAAGAGGGATCGGCAAGAGCTGATTCAGATTTGAAGCAATGATAGGAATCATAATAATGATTATCATTTAAGTTATAAGTTGGAGATTCCCTTGTCAGATTTTTATCTAACAATAGTGGTACGGTTCACCACAGTCTTGCTCACACATCTGCCTTCATCACCAGGCATATGATGCCAGGATAGTTTCTGCTAGTGGCCTTAAAAGTTAAAACGGACCAAAAATTCAACATGTTGGACTACTACAGAAGAGTTATGTATGATATAAGTGCCGCATCTTATGCTAGCTGAGAATGTGGAATTATCAAAAAGTAGACGATTGATTTTGCAACTGTTTCCTTGTTTCTTTTAATTCAGACAATAAGGGATGTATTCAAACAGTAAGTCCAAAACAATGGAAGAAGCCTGGCAGTGTACTGTATGAAAAATAATGCTACCATTTTCAAAGAAAATGAAACTGAGACCTAAAAAGCTTCTAGTTATGTCTATTAAAAAAAAAAAAAGAATTGTTTTTAACAAGAATTGTGAAAAAAAATCAACACTTTTTATTCTTCAAAGTACATCATAGCTTTTGCAAAACATAATTTCAAAGCAAATCTTTTCATTTCATTTAGACTCAAAATAGACTACTCTATTTGTTTGGGTTTCCCCCAGAATGGGTTTATTTTTGATCAAAGTCTAAACTGAAAAGATGAACACTTTGAAACATTTCATCAAAGGAACTCAAACTTTAAATGTAAAGGCAGGAAATAAAAATATGCAGATTAAAAACCTTTTAAAAAAAATGAAGTACCATACGTACTTTTCACAAGCTTCTTCATTTTATAAAGAGAGCAGAAGTGAAACCGTACCTGCTGATGAATGGTCTGATACTATCACCAGTGATAGGAGCCATATTCATTGGCATGGGTTCAGGAGTGGACAGCCAGTAGGAATAGTCATTTCTTGATGCAAAGTTACATACGTTGTTGATATTGCAGAACAAGAAAGGCATTGTACTAAATTTACGAAGACAGCTTCCTGCCGTGCCTGAAAAGTTAAGTGAAAGGTTACTTGTTAACTGATTTTTGTTAAACCATTGCCGAACAAATATTTCCAGGAGCAGCTAAAAAGCAAATGACTTGGTTTGCTCAGAGGAATTGACTTCACTAAGTTCCATAAAGAAGGAACCGGGCAAAGCAAGAAGTAGCCTAGTCTGGCCTGTAATACTAATGAATAACTCATGTTGGAATAGACCTCTAGAGGTCATCTATCCTAACCCCCTGCCAGCTAGACAGAATCGCCTAAGTTGGAAGCGTCTTTTAAGATAATCGAGTGCAAGCATCAACCTAATGCTGCCAAAACCACCACTAAACCACGTCCCTAAGCATCATATTGCTTGAGTTCATAGTCAGTTGAGTTTTGAGTATCTCCAAAGACAGAGATTCAACAACCTCACTGGGATCCTATTCCAGTGTTTGAGCATCAGCATGGTAAAAAAGCTTTACTTTATGTTTCACAAGAATATATCTCATACTTGTGTCTACTGGTTCTTCTGTCACTGAGCCTCTCTGAGAAGAGTTTGGCTCTACCTTCTCTACCCTCCCTTTAAACAGCTGTAGACAGCAATAAAGGCTTACCCCTAAATTTCTGTTAAGGCTAGGCAAACCCAGTTCCACCAGACTGTCCAGACCTCACTAGCCATCTTAGTAGCTAGCTGTTGTATTCACTGTATGTCAATGTTTTCCTTGCTCTGGGAGGCCAAAATTTGGGCACAATATACCAAATATAGCCTCACAAATGCCAAACAGAGGGGAAGAATTGCTTCCCTCCATTTGCTTGTTGCTCTTTTGCCAATAGAGCCCAGTAGGCTGGGCATGGACAATGGGGCAGTTGTTGCAAGGGCACACTAATAACTCACGTTCATTGTTGCTCACCAGGACTCCGAGGTGCTTTTATGCAAAGCAGCTTTCTAGCAGTCTGTGCTGCTGCTACTGGAAATCGCGGTCAGTCCCCAGCCTGTTCTGTTGCACAAGGTTATTTCATTGAAGGTGTACCCCTTTGCATTTGCCTTTACTGAACTTCTTGAGGTTTCTCTCAGCCCTTTTCTCTAGCTTGGCCAGGTCCCTCTGAAATGCAGCTGTGTCCACTAGGGAATCAACCATTCCTCCCAATCTGGCCATTACCCACAAACTTGCTGAGAGTGCACTCTATTGCATCACCCAAGTCATTAATAAATTCATTAAACAGTATCGGCCCAATACTAATTCATGAAACGCTAATTCACGAAATGCTAATTCACTAACCAGCAACCACCACTCAGATGTTGGATATCTGATCACATCCCTCTGAGCCTGATGAACTCACCAATTTTCCACTCACTTTATAATCTACTTAGCCCATATCTCACTAGTTTGACTACAAAGATACTATGGATGACTTTGTTAAAGGCTTCGATAAAGATTCTCTTCAATAAACTGACACTGTTTCCACTATACACCAAACCATTCTTTGTAGCAATCCAGAAGGCATAATAAAGCACCAGCTAGCCAAGAATAATTATGCAGGTTTGTTCAATACAGTTCTACAAATAAAAGAAACATTTGGTTTGTAACCGATTCCAACTGAATTCTAATCTGGTCTCTACTTACCCAGATCTTGGCCATGTGCTCTTTCATTGCCTTGAACATAAAGCAAGGAGTAGCCATGGTAAATTACCCTTGTTCCAGGTGGACATAATGGTTCTTCAATGGTTTGACTATGTCTAGTAACAAGGAAGCCATGAGCAACCGATGGTGCACCCGGTGGGCCCATAGCCCCAGGCAAACCTTCAGGACCAGGTGGACCAGGGAATCCTCTGGGCCCTACAATAAAGAGAGTTTCCTTTTATATCTACAGACAGCATACTCTGCCTACATAACTAAAGAAGTGAAATTAGATACATTCACACCTAATCTCCCGTGTTATTTTTCTATGAAGGTATCAAGTCTTTGAAGAACTCATGGGCTTACCTGGGGGACCATAAGGACCAACTTCTCCTTTTTGCCCAGGTTTACCATCAAACCCTGGACTACCGGGTGGTCCAGGTACACCTGAAGGTCCTGTCAACCCTGTTGAAAAACAAGGAATAGTTATTACTGGATATTACTTCATGTTACTTTAACTTTTTAGCTGTTAATACAGTATGACACAGGAACACCTCAGCATAAACTAAACTCATGCAGATGCAGTGTGTATATTTCATTATCTAGAGCACATATGTGGGTTACTGCAGGTGAAGTGATTATAGTAGAGAAGAACAGAGTAAGCAGAGCAAGTGCTTCTAAAATAACTAGTATTTGCCTGGAATACGAAAAGGAAGAGCAGCAATCTCTTTCCTCTCTGCTTATCATATGACTCAACCAAAAATTTACCATAAAAAAGTAGGGCCATGAACAGAGGGAAAATCAGTATTCTCTTAGCTTCTTCCCAAACAGGTTTTCAGACATATATTATGTCCTTCCTTTAACAATTTCTAGGGATTCTTTGAGTCCTACATAAACTCAGTAACTTTGGCTTTGGGAAAAAGAAGTTAACACCATCACCACCATACCAACATTTCCATGGCACATCAGAAGCTTTAGATAGTCACAGCTGTCCTTTTCCTGATCACTCAAAGTAATATTGTGCTCATGTACTGAATTGACTACTAGATAACAGCAACAGAACCGATACAAGCAAACCCACACAATGTTCAATCATTGAAATTGTTTCACGGGTATTTCCTAAGGGATGCCAGTTGCAGAATTGTAACTCCACCTTCAAGAGCAAACTTCCTTATCTATTCTATTAAATAGATAAATAGAAAGAAGATAGTAATTATAATCCACTGCAATTCCCCATCATCTTCTTATAAAGCATTCGGGAACTAAGCTTTCCTTTAGAATCTTAATAGCTTAAGAACATCTCTGAGCTTCCACTCTCCATGTCCTGTCATTCTGAAGGACACATGTCCTTGTGCCAGCCTTTCATGTGTTTTACTCTTTGCTCCGTTCTCTTACTCCCTAATGTGTTTAATTTTTGCAGATTACTTTTTCTTTATAAAAATAGCAATGTCTGGACTAAGACACAAAAATTAGGACTGTGGAACAAGCTTCCTTAGAAAGCACTTTCAACTCCAAGATCAACTTGTTTTTCCTCATGCTTATCTTCTCTCAGAGACACACAAACACTAAAGATAGAATATACATTAACAAATACATTCTGGGGAAAGGATGAGCAGTGTGTTATAAGTCATTCTGCTTACTGCTGATTTCAGATACTGATGTGGCAACTGCAGAGTGAGAGCCTATAAAACAATCACTAGAAAAGCATCTGTTTCTGGGACTCCTTTGGATGAGCTTCAAAAAGGACTCTCTTCCTCACCACTGAGACAAATTAAGTGGCTTATAAAAAGCTGGCTAATATTACAACAAAAATCTTCAAGCTTCTAGCCTACCATTGGTCTATTTTTACATTACTTAAAATGTATTTCTTCTGGCAAGTTAGAAACTCTCACCTTGCTGTCCTTTGGGACCTGGAAGTCCTGGGAATCCTTTGAGACCAACTGGTCCTACAGGACCAGGTAAACCAGGATCTCCTTTAACAAGTTGAAAAGCACCAGGTGGGCCTGGTGGGCCTTGTAAACCTGTCAAAGTTAACAGAGGAAACCGGCAGGTATTTAGTATTGCACAATAAAAAAAAAAAAAAGTGAGAAAACAATGTTACCTTTTATTGACATTTATTTAGTCAGAGAATAGACGGAACCTATAGCTACAAGATATTGATGGATTGAGAGTAGTCCTGGAGAGAAGGACTTATGTTCAATTTTTCATCTACCTGTATATATAAGTCAGCAATGTGTGCTCACAGCCCAGAAAGCCAATCATATCTTGGGATACATGAAAAGGAGGAGTCACCAGTTGGTGGAGCGAGGAGATTCTGCCCCCCCTACTCTGCTCTCATGAGACCCCACCTGGAGTACTGTGTTCTGAGGAGCATTGAGGTCCCCAGTACAAGGAACACATGGACCTATTAGACCAAGTCCAGAGGAGGACCATAACATAGTCAGAGGGCTGGAACACCTCTCCTATGAGGAAAGGCTCAGGGAGTTGGAGATGTTCAGCCTAGAGAAGAGAAGGCTCTGTGGAGACCTTATTGTGGCATTTCAATATATATAGGGGGCTTAAAAGAAAGATGGAGGGAGACATTTTACCAGGGTCTGGAGTGACATGACAAGGGGCAACAATTTTAAACTGAAAGAGGGTAGATTTAGACTGGACTTAAGGAAGAAATTTTTTTATAAGGGCAGTGAGACACTGAAACGTTGCCCAGAGAAATTGTGGATGCCCCATCACTGGAAATGTTCAAAGTCAGGTTGGGTGGAACTTTGAGCAATCTGATCTAGTGAAAGATGTCTCTGCCCATGGCAGAGGGGTTAGACTAGATGATCTCTAAAGGTCCCTTCCAACCCAAACCATTCTCTCATTCTATGCTTCTAAGATACCATTAAAGATTCTAATAATGACGAAGTCTCAGTATTGAATTTTCAGAGCAGTAGATAAATATGTTCACTCTCTACCCAATACTTTAATATAATCTGTCCATTCAGATGCTGACACCATGATATCTGGTTTCATATTCTACCTTTTTACACTAAATGAAAGGACAAGGGAGGTATCCATTATCCATTGATTAGTCATAAATAACTGTTTTGACAACAACATCCAGGAAGAGAAACAAGTCTTTATATTATACCTTTAGATCCAGGAAGACCTTGGTCACCTCGCTCACCCTTAAGGCCTGGAAAGCCAGGAGATCCTTTTGGACCTGAAGTCAAATGAAATATTTACATGAAAACTCAGTAATTTCTGGATTTGGAAAGATATGTGCAGAATAATCATGTATGACCTCAGGAACATGTAAAGGCCCTGACTTTATTCACATAAGTACTTTTTAACTGTTTGCAAGAACAAGGTACAAATAATAGCACCAAGTCACCAAACAAATAATGACCGAAAGCAAATTTATCTTACTTTAATTAATAGAATATTTCTCTAAATTATAAATATTTTTTCTATTAGTAACGGCATTTTTTACATACACAGTGTTTTCATGTATATGACAGGAACAGTAGCAGCAATATATAGTCAACAATGTGAGAAATACTGAGCCTATACTACCTCAAATATAGCTATAGCATTTCCCTCTGCTATTCTCTAGAAAATCTTGACTGGTAGTGTCTAAACAACTGATTTTACATCCATCTTTTCCAGCAAATGCAGACTTAAAATTGACAAAGCAAGATAACAGGCAAAAGGCAGAAAACGTTGAGAAAAATCTTGATCTTCTTATATGCTTTTTGATGCAGCTTTCAATGTCCTGTTTCATTAATTTATAACGTAATGTCAACATTCTTTGAGCATCTTTTTGAGAGAGAAGGATATGAAAGAGACATCATTGCATACTTTTTAGGAATGTGGTAAGTTTTCTTCTCACCTGGAACACCTGGAACTCCTGGAGGTCCCAGATCACCCTTTTGACCAATATCTCCTGGTAAACCAGGACCACCCTGTATAAAAGAAAATGTGAAGTATAGTTATCCTACACTATTATGATATGTCTCTCAAATAGACTGTGTATTTTTGGAAATCTGTGAAAAAAATTCAATATGAGAGAAAAGCCATTAAGTTTAAGCAATGTTTATTCTCTACCATGATTAGATTAGAAGCTTCTCGTACAGGAACAAGCGCGACACCTTCTTCTTACTAAACTAATTTTTGCCTTACAAAGATACTAGATCAGAATAAGGTCTCACTAACAGTATATCCAATCATAGACTACATTGTTAGGAAAAACATGAGCAAATACTAATTTCAGTGCAGCCTCAGCAGGCAGTTGCTGGTGAGATAATTAAATGTGGTATTTCTAGACCATAGTGGACTTGAAAACTTCTACATTCACATGTGGAATAAAAATAAATGGGCTCAACAGTTTATAATCCTCTGAAGAATTTTTACTTTTCAAGAGGGCTAACATACTCAAGGACCTGAACACATCAAAACCAATGCAAACTCTTCCTTCTGCCTTCACTATTATAAACTGTTCCCCTGAAATTAATGGTAACAAGATCATTATAGCCTCACTTCAAGGAAAACCAAGCCCATATTTCAAAAGACACTCTAAGCGGTCATTTAAATGACTGACAATTTCCTTCTGCTGCAGATCATCTGAAAAAACCTTGTAAGTATAGTTTAGAGTTTCTCCCTGACTGAAGCAATATGGCAGTGATAGTCCCTTACATAATAAAATGTGGAACACAGGTGGAGGAAAGAAACAAAATCCCTTTGCTAAATACCTTACTGATCAGAGGTTGGAGATGCGAACTGAGTACCCAGTGAAAAATAATACCACTGGGAGGATTCATCTCATCCTATTTGGAGAGCAATAGGACAAGACACACACAGGAGTGATTTTTCATTTGTTTTAAGTTAGATGCTTATATTAAGGTGAGAAGAATGTCTAATTCTTTCCACTGACTATAAGTGGAGAAAGGATGACACGCTTAAAAATACATGTCAACAGTGAGACTTTGAAAGGTAAACAAAAGAAATGCTACCCTCAGAGTGGTAAGAGAGGTATTAATGAAGTAAGGTTCCCTGGTTTCCTTCAGTCACATAGTCACAGTATGCAGTTTTGTTTAAAGAAATGGCCCTCTCTTTGTATCATAATATATGAACTTCAGTAGCATAAAACGGGAGGACTAACATTCATTCAGAAGACAGTGATGGATCAGACAATCTCATTAGAAGAGGCTTTTTTAATATCTTTTTTTAGGTTACAAAACGTAATTATTTAGAAAAGGAGTTTATTGGAAGCTTTCCATCAAAATACTTTTTCCACAACAGCATGCAGTTTCTGAAATGTTTTTTCCCCCATCAGATACAGCTTGGCAAACAACATTTTGTTTTGGATCTGTTCCAAACAAAACAAAACTATTTCAGTTCATGAAAATGATGAAAATGTTTCTGTTCTCATTGCAGCATTAAAATGCACAGCAAACCCCATGGGATTTCTATTTCATAGCCCTATCTCCACATTAACTTTTTTGGATAGGATTTTTGGGCAGGCTGTCACCCATGTTGTAACAAAACCTCCTTTCTGATATGAGCTACCATGTACCTGGTATGAGCCACTGAGTTGTAATCAAGACAGTAATCAAGTCACATTGAGGAGGACGAAGACATTAGAAACACATCTTGCTATGTATCACCAGGGGAAGTTTAGTATTTAAATAACACTCACTGGAGCATTTCACCATGAGTTAACAATTCATTGTGGCTCAAAAATAGCAAAATATTTTTTACTAATTCCATGACTGAAGGCATGGAATCAAAATCCTTTGGCATTTCCCAGTCTCGATAAAGAAACAATCTTGGACTGGAATATCAACCTGTGAAAAGCTTTAGAATTTCCTGGGATATAGAAATTTATGGCAGAAGTTCTTCAAATTCTTAAAACAGGGAAAATATACTGGAATGTTATTTTGAAATTTACTACCTTCAAAGCTGCTATGGTACGGTCTCAAAGATAAAAAGGCATATAAGTTCTAGAGTCATAACACTGAAGCAAATCCTTAATGTTTTCATGTAGTGACCCCTGGATGCAGAAAAGGATGAAGCAGATCTTTGCATTATCAAGAATAACGTAGACCTTTAAAGTCCACTAGCAGTATCCTGCTTTTTGTATCAGGGCCTTATTCCTGAGTCTTCCTACCTTTTGTACACTAGGAATTGTTGAGTCCTATCTACCTACTGTCTTATTCATTCTTCCAAAAATTTTATTTTATATTATTATTATTATTATTGTTATTTTCTTAGGAGGAAAGAGGAAATGGAAAGTTAAAATATAGAGCATATTCTTCAGTGTGGAAAAAGGCAGCAGACACTGAGAGAAAGTGTATAGAAGACCAGCTACTCTGGGTGACTGTCCTATTCTACCTCATTCTCCCTAATATGCAAAAACGGGACTGGTTTAGAGCAGGGAAAATGAATAATATATGACAACAGTGTATTAATAGCATTGCCTGTTTGTATTTCTAAATCAGCAGCTATATTTCATCACTGACAGTACTGAAAGTGCACTTTATTTGAAAGGTTTCATAACAAAACCAAACAATTCAGGTATTTTCAGAAGGCAATATATCGTGAAATAGGCAACCTTTAAAATTAACTACTAATGCATTTGCAGGATTTATGGATGCGCTGCAGCCATCCTGTACTGTTAATACACTGTAAATTATATTCTGGGTGTTGTATGTTACTACTCACTATCTATAAATTTCTAATAAGTTTATTAGCTCACTGGGGCTTATTGGTAGGCAGCCTTTAAAAGGAGAGGACTGAAATGTTGTCAAACTGATTTTACATGGTCAGCAGTGAGTCCAAAGTGCACTTTGAGCATAAAGTATCATTACTTTGAACAAGAAATACCTATGATTAATATATCCATTAATTACAAGAACCAGCTTTCAGCAATCTGTAATGTATTGAAAGTAACTTACTGGCAGTCCCTGGAAACCTGGATCACCTTTGACTCCCGGAAGCCCAGGAGTCCCAGGCCACCCATTGCTCCCCTGCTCTCCTTTAGCCCCTTTCAGACCTGGGGGCCCTGGTGGCCCTGTTGGACCTGGTAAACCTACAAACCAGAAGAAGGGAGCATTTAGTGGCAACATTTGTTCAGAGCAGCACCTGATGGAGGATGAGTAGCTCAGCCTACAGATAGGCAGGACCAAAGTAATTATCATAACAGCATTTCAAGAAAATAAGTAGGAGAATCTGTTGCATGAAGTCCATATGACTCCCCATCTGACTGAACATTTTCATTTATCAGCCTGTGGCTGATGGAAAACAATGGAGAGTTTTCTATACATGCAGAACAAACAGATGGTATGTTCTCAGGTATGAACATGCTAGAGACAAATTACAGCTCTGCTCTACTCTCCTACTTAACCTCCAGCACAGAGCCACTATCAAGGTAAGGTCATGCTGGGCGATTTTTAAACATATGAACATTCCACGACATAGGAGCATACAGCCATGGCTACCTTAAAACAGTAAATAAAGTCTAGAGGGAAACATGAAAATGGGATGCAAACTTCTCAACGTCAGAAAGACTTCTGGACTAACTGCCTAAGGATATAAAATTAGCCTGTTCTGGGACATAATCGCAAACTGCCTATGAAGGGGAGCTTTTCTCCAATCTATGAGAAGAAGAAAAATGATGATATGCAACATTGATTATATTATCAAGTAATTAGGTGAACTTGGTTAACAACATTACATTAATACTAAAGTTAGAGTATTACCTGGAAGGCCAGGTTGGCCTTGGGGTCCTCTGTCTCCTTTAGGGCCCTCAATTGCACTTCCTGGTAGTCCAGGAAGACCTTGGCTACCCTTAGGACCCGGTGGACCAGCGTATCCTGGCTCTCCTTTTAGACCTGGGATCCCGGGACTTCCTGGGGATCCTGGAAATCCCACATCACCTTTTGCACCTAAGATTTGAAACAGCCCCCAAAACAGGATTAGAAAAAGGATGACGATCACTGAAACTTCTGCCTTATTTATCCACTCATTGTCTTTATACCTCTGTACAAGAATGCAAAAACTTTAGGAAAACTGTATTATTCTTCACATCATGACATAAAAATATGAGGAAAATAGTAGTTTGACTGACATATCTTTTCTTAGCTAAACTGATCACTAGGCTATTTTAATCTTCTCTAAAAATAGATGAACATTCAAGTGCCTCTCTATCAGTTCTTCCACAAGGAATATAAAGCCTCCAAACTCTTACTCCATTACAATTATTATTGTCATAGCTGAGTAATGGATGTTTTGTTTGACTAAGCATAAAAGGACTTGCTCCTGGAGAAAAAGAATTTATTTTTTACTAAGACACTTAGTACTTACTTTCAGATTTGTACAAATAGTTAATATTTGCGATTCAGTCAAATTTTAGATCATGATTGAGCAAAAGGAATATAGATTAGCTGATGTAAGTATAATAATAAGAGAAATAAAATGTATAAAGAACACTACCCCTGGTTCTTTGCCTAAACAGAATAGGGTCTTTAAATCCTGGAGGTGGGGGTCTTTTTGGAACTTCGATACACTTGGAACACAAATAATGTTGGTTGGATATCAATGTACTCTAAAACCAGATATTTTCAGATGAGGTGTGCTGCCAAAATAAGAGAGATGGGCAAGATGAGAAAAGTGTTCTCATATCTAACATTCTACATGCCTTACTGGCCTATGATTTCAAAGTTTGCTTATTAAAATAAGTTCTCTCTCATTAGGTCTTTCTCAGCAATTTATGACTGTTAATCTAAGACGGTAAATAAAAGTTATTCTAAAATTCTGGTTTATCACTTTTGATTGTCCACACAAGTTTCCTGTATTTATAGAACGAATGAGTGAAGTAGAGCATTGATATTTCAAGCTACATAAGTTCTTCAAAATCTGCCATGTTATGTTAATTTCATAGATGGACTAGTTTAATCTATTTTGTTTTCTGGATGTTTTAAATTAAAAATTCTTTAATTATACACAACTCACTATCAGCAGCAATTTGATAATTCTTCACTATTGTATCTTTGGCAGTTTAACGTCTAGGACATACTTCATGAAATGGAGCATGGTGCATTAGACAATGTGAACAAGCACTGTCTCAAGCCAATCAAGCTGTTCACACAGCACAGTGTAACAACACGCTTTGCAAACACCACAAGTGGTCTTGAAGTTGTGATACTATGTGCCTGTACCCAAGCTAGTAAGTCCCAAGTCCAGGTAATAACAATTTTCAGCACTATCTCATTAGGTCTCTGCTATCTTTTCCATCTCTGCACCATGCTCCTGTGCATAGCTCTACTGAGCCATAGAGAATAATTATTCTAGCAATAAATACATTTGCATCTGAGCTGCAAAACAGTCATGTAAAAAAAAAATTCTGTGGTATTCTGGCCACAAAACTACTATCTTTAGCTGTTCGGTGCACAGACCTCACTATTCTTTGATTCTTGCAAAATTAGTAGGAAAACAGAAATACTTGGAGTCAAAAGCACAGCACACAAATACAGGAGTTATTTATATTACCTCATCACAGCACAGCTTGCAGTAAATTCCACACTATGAATAATTACCTATTTTAGGGCATACCTAACTCATGTCCAAGATGCTGCCACTGTAACAGAAATTAGTATTTGAGCCTCTCAGAGTTTCTGCCTGCTATGAAAAGGTATAGCATGTAAAAGAATGAAGTAGACAGTATGGCTGAATTACAGTATTACTTTTATAGTATAATATAGTGGGAGGGAGGTTTGCTGCTTGTGTAAAAAAGTGGTTTACCTTTATCTCCCTTTGCACCAGGAAATCCTGGAAGTCCTCTACCTGGAATACCTGCAATATAGAGGCAGCAAACAATCAAAAGATGGGACAGTACTTAAATTTAACCTGTAATGAACAAAACTCTACTAAGCAACTATAAAACCTAAACAAATGGTTTATGCAAAAGTTCTTCAGGGAAGAGACTGTCTTTGTTATGTATTGGTATTCCATCTAGCACAATGGGCCCTATATGACTGAAAACCCTGCCCTAAGAAAAGGCAAGTCTGCTCCATTATTTCACAGCTAAGTTGCAGACTGAAATTAATTACAAAACATGCCAATTCTTTAAACTATTGCCAGCTTTTGTGAAAGACATTCTTTCAAGATTACACTGATTAAACACAGTTCCTCATCTAAATGATCAGCTTTACAATGATGGATGATAATAGTTTGCAAGACATCTTATTAACTTTACTTTCTAAGGTGCCATCCAAAGCACCTCAAGCCCAGCACACCCCTCTACCTTGTGTAGCCTGTTTCTGTGCATTTTTGTACTTAACACGACGGTCACAGTACCTTGTTCGCCTTTTGCACCAGCTGCACCTGGAATCCCATCATAACCTGGTTCACCCTTCTGTCCAATGGAACCAGCAGGACCCGGAGCACCAGGTTCACCTGAAAAATCATCGTGATTTTCATTTCACCTATAAATCATCAGACATTTTTTCCACTTTTTTTTTTTCCTCTAAAGAAAAGATTAACATATTCTTTTGCTCCCACAGAGACCAAGCAGACATGGCACGATGACTTCAGTATGACTTTTCTCTGAGATTACTGCCGAATTAAAATCTGCGCGAGACAGAGCTCAAGTATTACAGGTTTTGACAGCTAATTATCATGAATCTCAGTGGGGTTAGAGTGCAGGAACTCCACCAAAGACTTGTGGATAGCACAGCCCATTGTTCAATGAGATGATGTGTCCTACATCAAATAAACTAAGAACATAAGACTCCAAGTTAAAAAAATGTTGTTATACTTATAATGCCAATGGGCTCACTCTCCTCCTTACTCTATTTCCTCTTTAACATCTCTGTAATGATGTTAATGTGTTGATTCAGGTTTGGGCCCATAGATCAACTTCATTGATTTTAAATGAACTCAGAAAAAAACAGAGCTAACGGGTGTACCAATAACCAGTCTCAGGGAAGGAGGTAAAATCTCTTCCACAAACACTGCAAGAGAAGTTTTTAGCCTCACACTACACTGACTGAGATTTACCTGGGAAACAGCACTTTCTTTTTTTGCTTATGAAATAAACAAATGTACCAGGAAATATCTGAGCCAAAACAAATGTGGAGTGCCATAGTATTTGCTTGAGCCACTGCCTGGAGGTGAACAATATTTTAAGTAGCATTTGGTGTTTTTTCTTTTTTACCTGGTTCTCCTTTCAAACCTGGAATGCCACTCAAGCCAGGAAGTCCCTTTTCACCCTTTTCTCCATGGCGGCCAGGGCTCCCTAAAGAAAGGAGAAAGATGTAGGTTTACATGTGGGATATTTTCTATAAGTTTCACATTATTTTTTCGCTGCAATTTCTGTTTTATTAAAGCATGAACACTTGCCTGGAAATCCTGCCATGCCAGGGGATCCTTTGGGACCAGGGGCACCCGGCATTCCAGGCATTCCTGGACTACCCTTTTCACCCTTATCTCCAGATAAACCTGGACTACCCGTTCTTCCTGGTTCTCCCTAGAAGAAGCAGCACACATTATAAAATCCACACATTAATTCTGAAACAGCTTTTCCTGTTTGCAATGGTAGATGTCACCCCTCTTATCCATCAGACTTATAAAGAATTTCATTCTTTGTACATTTAGAAACAAAGTAATTTAGGATTAATTTTGGCATTAAATTCCACTATCAGAATTACTGACATTTTAAGCAACTGCTTAATACTTATATATGAAAATGAGAAGTTTTCTATGTATTTTTATGGCAGGTTTTACAAAGTCTTTTCCAAATTAACTTCTCAACTTACTTATTACACTTAATCATCTTCAAAAAAATCTTTTTTTAAGTCTTCAGGAAGTTTGCTACCAGATTAGTAAGGTTTTTTTTTTTACAATTTTTACTTATAAATTAATGATTACTGTCTTCACATAGATAGGAAAAGGAATATGAAACAAATGAGAATTCTATTAAAATACTATTAAAGATTAAATTAACTTTACAGACAGTATTAATACAGTTCTCTTTTTGGTAATATCTGAGCATTTTATAGGTTTTTTCAGCATCCCAGTATCCCTGCAAAAGTACAGAAACACTATTTCAGTGTGGTTATTTGCTCCATTTGCAAGAAATCCTTTTCACTTTATTTACTTACGATTTTTTTAAATTCCTCCCCTCCCTCACATTTCTAGCACTGTAAAGCAGCCCATTCTAAAGAGACAGAATAAATAAGAAACCTGGACATAACGGTCCCATCAAACAGAGTGCATCTAAACCTGTGCATATGCACACCTTTCAGGTTTCTCATCAGGTATTTAAATGAGCATAATAGAAAATATAATTAAATAGCTTAAAGGCCAACAGCATCTTTTCAAATGAAGTACTTTGTAGATACAGACAATTAAATCCTCAGGGCTGTAAATACCTTCTCACCAGGAGACCCTGGAAAGCCAATTCCAGGAAAACCCGGGGCTCCTTTGTCTCCTTTTTCACCTTTTTGCCCAGGGAACCCTGGTGTGCCTGGTGAACCTGGTACTCCTGGCAGACCCTTTTCTCCAGGTGTTCCTAGTAAGAAAAAGGGAAAAAAACAGGTGTATCATCAGAGTTAGCACTGTTGACAATTGCCTTAGCTATTCAGAGCTAGAAAAGCAATGTAACTCACTAAAATAGCTAGTAAATTAATTTTTGAGATTCACTCGCAGAATAGGAAAGTTTATGTTGATTTGAATAATTTCTAACAGGACCAAAGGGACACTGCTGTAGCAAATTTTTCTGTCCTCCTTTACCATTTCAGTGTTTCACCTTTAATTTCCTAAATAGCCTAGGCAGAAGGCCATCTGAATGGAGACAAAGTTTCCATGTTGAGATATAGGATCTTCTCCATTCTGTTCTTTCTTTACTAATCCTCTCCACACCACCACTCTTCCCAGATTACTAGTTGTAATTAACACACAATACACAGCAACTCAGCAAACTTTTTAGAAGGGGGAAAACACACAAGAAGCTTAATGCAGTTCACGCACCAACAGAGACAGACAAACAGGTATCACTTGAAAAACAAATACAAAACCAAATACATAAATCCTACATATCCAGCTAATGGATTCACATGCAGAAAGTTAGGAAACCATCCTATTATTTTTATCTTACAGTAGGATTGAGAAAGCAATTTCCCAAAAGCTTGGAGTTCAGACACTGAATATAGTACAACTGTTTAGTAGATCTACATCAACAAATACTCCATGCAGGTCTCTCATCATGTTATTAACTTGAAGAAAACAATAATAAGAAATTCCAAGCAATCAGTACCTGGCAAACCCATTTCACCAACTGATCCTTTTTGTCCTGGAATTCCTGGATCCCCTGGGTACCCTGGGGGTCCCTGATCACCTTTTGGTCCTACAGGCAGCAGAGAAATTAAGGGTCCCATTAGTTAATGTGGTTTAAAATACCTTATAAACAGTCTCTCTGTTGCTAGCTTCCAACATACCTGGCTGTCCTGGAGTACCAGGTTCACCATCTTTCCCTGGAATTCCTGGTTCTCCATATTCCCCACGTAATCCTTTTTCTCCTGTAGCTCCATGGTCCCCTGGACACCAAGAAAACAACCACAGTGAGATCAGTTTTATCAAAATTTACAGTAATGCCTTCTACTTAATTTTTGATCACTGTTGCTCCTCTCTGCTGAGCAAGAAAGTAGCTGAATTCAAGCTTCATAAATTGCTCAGTAGAGTCACACTTGAATAAAACACAACTCTTCAGTAGCTAAACCAGTGCTGAGGAAAGGCCACAACCTATTATAATTTTACAGGTGTCTGTGCAAATTAAAAGGCAATTTAAAAGAAATTGCAAACAAATGTGTTTGAGTTAGATTAATGTGTTACTTCAGAAATGCCAAACAATATCAGATGTTAACAGAAATGTTTGATTTGACTGTTTTGCTGTCTAAAAATGTAGATGTGAACAAGAAGTTCATAGACACAAATCTGCTGTTTCCTCTTTTCTATCTAATGTTAAAGCATCTTCATCATTCCAGGAGGCTCCACCTACTCTTCTGTGGTGTGCCTCTTCTCCAGCTTTAAGGTGGTCTTTTTGGTCCCAACCCTGTCTGTTAGAGTTGCATATAGGTGCAGGACAACAGGTTGCTGAAGAAAACTCGCTGGATGTTTTTAATTAAGTGGATTTTATTAAAAGCATCCCAAGATGTCCAAACCCAAATTTTTTCATTAAACATCACTGGCAATCTTCCATAAAAATCATGGAATCAAAGAATTGTCAGAGTTGGAAGGGACCTCTAGAGATCATCTAGTCCAACTCTCCTGCTAAAGCAGGAATGCCTAGATCACTCAGGACTGCATCAGGCAGGAGAGAAGGTGAATCCATGATCTCCCTGGGCAGCCTGTTCCAGTGCTCCAACACCCCCACCGTAAAGAAGTTTTTTCTCATATTTGAGTGGAACTTCCTATGTTCCAGCTTGATCCCGTTGCCCCTCGTCCTATTACTGGAAACCACTGAAAAGAGTCTGGCTTCAACATCCTTCAGCCCACCCTGTAGATACTTATAAACATAAATAAGGTCTCCCCTCAGCCTTCACTTGTCCAGGCTAAAGAGTCTCAGCTCCTTGAGCCTTTCCTCTTAAGGGAGGAGCTCCAATCCCTTAATCATCTTCATTGCCCTACTCTAGACTCTCTCCAGTAGTTCCCTGTCCCTCTTGAACTGGGGGACCCAGAACTGGATGCATTATTCCAGTTGTGGCCTCACCAGTGTAGAGCAGAGACCTCCCTCGACCTACTGGCCACACTCTTACCTATGCAGCCCAGGATTCCATTGGCCCTCTTTGCAACAAAGCCACATTGGTGGTGCATGGAAAGTGTGCTATCTACCAGGAGTCCCACATCCTTCTCCTCAGTAGTGCTTCCCAGAAGATCCATCCCTAACCTGTATTGGTGCCTGGGGTTCTTCCTCCCCAGGTGCAGGACCCTACACTTGCCCTTGTTGAACCTCATTAGGTTCTTCTATGCCCAGTTCTGAAGCCTGTTCAGGATGTACTGGATGGCAGCGCAGCCCTCTGGAGTTTCAGCCAGCCCTCCTAATTCGGTATCATCAGCAAACTTGCTGAGGATACACTCTGTCCCCTCGCCAAGGTCCCTTGAGGGACACCACTGGTCACAGGCTTCCAACTTGACCCTGCTCCTTTAGTTAGAACCCTCTGAGTCCTGTCATATAACCAGGACTCAATCCACCTCACTGCCTGCTCATCTATCCTACACTTCCTTAATTTTCTAATGAGGATGTTGTGGGAGACAGTGTCAGAAGCCTTGCTGAAGTCAAGGTAGATCACATCTGCTGGTCTCTCTTCATCTAACCAACCAGTTACAACATCATAGAAGGCTATCAGATTGGTCAAGCACAATTTACCCTTGGTAAATCCATGTTGACCAATACCGATAACTTCTTGATCTTCAATATGTTTAGTGATGACACCCAGCATGAGCCACTCCATTATTTTCTCTGGGACAGAGGTGAGACTAATTGGCCTATAGTTCCCTGGGTCCTCCTTCTTGCCCTTTTTGTGGACTGGTGTGATATTGCCTTCCTCCAGTCCTCAGGCACTTCTCCTGTTCTCCAAGATATCTCAAAAATGTTAAGAGAGTGGCTCAGCAATAACATCCGCCAGTTCTCTCAGCACTCGTGGTTGTATCCCATCAGGGCCCATGGACTTATGGATGTCTAGTGTGACCAAGTGGTCTCTAACCCAGTCCTCCCCAACAGAGGAGGGAAGTCTTCCTCTCTCCAGACCCTCTCCCTTGTCTCCAGGGACTGGGATTCATGAGGGGCAGCTTTGGCAGTGAAGACCAAAGCAAAGAAGGTATTCAGCAGCTCTGCCTTCTCTGTGTCTTCCACCACCAAGGCACCCACCTCATTCATTAGTGGTCCCACATTTTCCCTAGCCTTCCTTTTTTATTGATATATTGAAAAAAGCTCTTCTTATTTTCATTAACTGTTGTTGCCAAGTTAAGTTCTCCTTGGACTTTTGCCCTTCTATTTTTTCCACTGCATACCTTCACTACACCTTGATATTGTTCGTAAGTAGCCAACCCCCTTTTCCAGAGACTGTAGACCTTCCTTTTCTCCCCGAGGTCCAGCCAAAACTCTCTATTTAGCCAGGCTGGCCTTCTTCCCTGTTGGTTCATTTTACGGGACCTGGGGATAGCTTTATCCTGTGCTTTTGAGAGTTCCTCCTCAAAGTATGACCAGCCTTCCTGGGCACCTTTGCCCTTCAGGACTGTCTCCCAGGGGACACTCTCAACCATTCTCCTAAACAGGAGACAAAGTCTGCCTTACAGAAGTCCAAGGTGGCCTTTCTGCTGGCTCTCTGTCTTGTTTCTGCAAGAATTGAAAACTGTATGATTTCGTGATCACTCTGCCCAAGATGACCTTCAACCTTTACATTCCCCACGAGACCTTCTCTGTTAACAAGCAGCAGGTCTATTAGGGCACTTTCCCTGGTTGGCTTGCTCACCAGCTGTGTTAGGAAGTTGTCTTCCATACACTCTAGGAACCTCCAGGACTGTTCCCTCTCTGCTGTGTTGTATTTCCAGCAGATATCTGGGAAGCTGAAGTCCCCCACAAGAACAAGAGTGAGTGATTGTGAGAGCTCTGCCAGTTGCTGATTGATAGAATATTTCATCAGCTACTACATCCTGGTTTGGGGATCTGTAATAAACTCTCACCATGATATCTGCCTTGTTGGCCTTCCCCTTGATTCTAACCCATAAACACTCTACCTTGTCATTTCCATTATTAAGTTCTATGCATTCAAATGTGTCTCTAACATAGAGGGCCACCCCACCACCTCTCCTTCCTTGTCTATCCCTTCTGAAGAGTTGGTAGCCATTGATAACAACACTCCAGTTGTGTAGGTCTTCCCACCATGTTTCTGTGATGGCAACAATATTGTAGTTTTCCTGCTGTACAATGGCCTCCAGCTTCTCCTGTTTGTTGCCCATGCTGCGTGGGCAAGCACTTAAGCTGGGCTAATTTTCCTGCCACTTTTTGGGGTGGGGGGGTGGGGGGTGGGGAGGTGAGCCCTAATACCCTCCTGACCATGCTTAGATCCTTCTGTGGTTGCTGATTTATCACTATCCCCGATATCATTACTACCATATGGGTTACCATCCCCCATTTCTGAGGGCGATATTCCTGACGACAGGCTGCAAGACCTTACTATTGCTTTTACCATCCAGCACTGGTAATCTGCTCCCAGGCTCCTCTTTGGTAATCCTAGTCCCATCCCCATCCCCCTTCAAACCTAGTTTAAAGCCCTTTCAATGAGCCCTGCTAGCTCTTGCCCCAATATTCTTCTTCCCATTTTCGTAAGGCATGCCCCTCCTGTTCCCAGCAGGCCTGGTGTCCTGTAGATCATCCCATGATCAAAGAAACCAAAGTCCTGCCGGTTACACCAGCCTCAGAGCCAGGAGTTAATCTGTTGTCTCTTCCTGTTTGTCTCCTCATCAATGCCTTCAAGCGGTGGGATGGAGAAAAACACAACTTGTGCTCCTGATCCCTTAACCAGCCATCCAAGAGCCCTAAAGTATCTCTTCATTGCCCTTGAACTACTGGTGGCCACCTCATCACTGCCTACTTGAAATACTAGTAACAGATCTGAGCGCTGGAGTAGGGTAAACAGATTTTTCTGTATATCCTTAATCCTAGCCCCTGGGAGGCAGCTGACTTCTTTGTGGGATGAATCCGGTCTGCAAATGGGGCCTTCTATTCCCCACAGAAGGGAGTCAACCACTACAATTACCTGCCTTTTTTTCTTTGCCTCTCCGAGGCAGGACCTTCCTCCATTCCTCATTGTCCCTTGAATCCCTCTCTTCTGCCTGGTGACAGGCAGGATGGAGGTCATCCACATCCAGTAGAGGTTTTACCCAATGCCTGTGCTTCGGGGTATGACTCCACCAATCTATTCCCCTTTCACTTTCTGTCTTTTCTGCACAGTTTGTATTTTAGAAGCTTTTAAAACATTACTGTGATGTTCATGCTTAGAGAGATGAAGGCAGTAAAGTTATGATGATGATCAGTAAAGTTACAGAGCATAACTAGATTATTTTTCTCTGCTGGTACTAAGCATGTTTGGTTTGAAGTGGATAAGATGGGTAGAGTAACAGCAGAAATTTGCAGTCTGAGGTCTTTCTGGAACCTACCGTTCCAGGCTGTGTGAGCCAGGCCAATCTGTAGACTGTGTTTGGTCAGGAAAAGGTAGAGCATACAGGTTTGCAAGTGTGCATTATTAGTGCTGGAGAGATGAAGGAGTTAGAAACCAAAGAAATTAACCATTTGAATTTATCAGCAAAAGCTTCTTTATATGCATGTAACCACTGTGCCTAATTTGGATTTCTGTAAAGGAAATAAAACTAACCATCAATCAGTCAATCTGCAGGCCAGTAGTAGATAAAAAAAAGTAATAAAAACAACCTATGAGGATTTGTTTTCAAGGCTTTTCATACCACTATACATATCAAGATGAGCAATAAAGGAGAAAAATTAATCTAGATGAAAACTTAAAGGCTGGGAGCCTCATCAAATACAAAAGTGCTCTCAGCAGCTGCATCTCATCTTAGAGGCAGATGCTCTCCACACTTGCACCTGCCCTCCCTTGCAGTCCCTGACTGTTCAAGCTGGGAGGCGCTGCCTGTCCATGTGCTTTGGTTTCTCTGAGACCCAACCAGGACACAAGAGCCCGGGTCTCATTCTGACAAGCAGTCAGGACATGGAGATGAGAGGTACCTAGATTGGGAAACCCTCCTGTTCCCACAGTTCAAATATAACCTAAGACATTTATTGGCGATTCACTGCCAAACTGGAAAGGAGTCTCAAGTCTCTGTCCTGGGCCCAACAGAGAACACATAGATGAAATGTACAGATAACACTAAACTGGAAAGGCTTGAGAAGAACACAGGATTAGACCACAGAAGGATTTTGCAGAGTTAGAGTAAAGGTTGAAAATCAACATAATGAAATTTAAAAAGTGTATTACATCACATACGTGGTTAAGGAGAAGTCAAAAGTATGCATACAAAATGAAAAATGATTGCATAGGCAGCAGTCCAGAGGTAAAGAACTAAGATTATAGCTAGTCACAAACTGAGTTGGCTGTTGTTTCAAAAATGGGAAATTTCATTCTAGCAGGGCCTGAGTTGAAGTAGTTTCCTTGTTTCAGCAAAGTGGACTCTAACAAGGATGCAGCCAAATTGGAAAGTCAGAAATGGTAACAAGAATGATAATTATTTTAGACAACATGATATACAGTAAAAGGTTGAAGGATTTGGTTGAGGGAAACAGAAGACTACTTGATCTCAGTAGCTTCCCTTGTAAGCCTTACACTTCTATTTTAATTAAACCAGTTATCATTCATTGAAAATCTATCATGGGATTTTTAAAATAAAAATTAAATCATAATAAAAAAAGGATAAATAATAAAAACATAAAAATATGCAGTTTTTTATTCAAAAAGAAAACCAGGAGAATGATCTTAAACAACTTAATTTTCATGTAGCCATAAAATAAGAATTCAAGAATGCATTGTCTAAAAAAACCCTAATATTTCTACCACCATTAAGTTTCTAAATAGAAAGCTGATTGCCTTTCTCCTGCATATTTCCAGATGTTTCTAAACTGACATAAGTTGATCTTCTGGTGTCAGTGGCATACAGGCGTGTCTTCCCTGAAATTTCTTCAGGTCACAAAGAAACGCGTGCCAAAAAAGACTGCCCTCTTTTTCTTATAGTATCAGTTGGTCTTCATGGCCACATCAGTGTTTCCACTGTATGTTTTACATGAATGACAGCTCTTCTCTTCTGGCAAGCTCTAGTTTCTGCTTTTAGCTGTCCAACCAAAACCCCTTCTGTCTGTGATTAATCTTCTATAGAGTTAAAAAAGACTGCAAAAATATCTGCATTTGCTATATGAAATTCCTTAATCTTATTTTAAAAACTGTTGTCTAAAACTAAAATACAACTGAACTCAAAGCATTGCTGCTTAATAGTATATGAATGCTAATTACACTTAAACACAGTTAGAGATTAAAGTTACCTTTTTCTCCTTGATCTCCCTTTTGGCCTTTGAGACTAACCATGTCCATGTTGTCCATTGTTCCAGGTTTTCCTGGGAGACCAGCTTCACCTTTATCTCCTTTGACACCAGGATCACCCTGTGGTCCAACTATACCTTTGATACCCGGGCTACCTATAAAATGATAGCACAGAATATTATAGTGGCATATAAAACTTTGCAAAAGTACTTAGTAGACAATGAAATTAGCTCTTTATTCACATTTTGAGCACCGAACACCATGATCTGGAATATCTTGTTTGTCTCATATGAAGTTTTTGGGGTTTTTTTACACCAGAACTCCACAATAGCTCTGTCAAAAAAAGTTGACATGTTTTTCTCACTTCACAGCCATTAATTTTAGACTCTCAAAACAACAGGGATAAGAGTTTGGCAGTAATACAAGGTATTATTTGCAGGATTTAATTAAGATCTTCCTGCTGGCTTTTTATAAGTTCCAACACAGTATTTTTCTTGGAGTAATATCTATAGCATCCGCACACCTAGCAAATCCTTATGTTGCTGAAGAACTGATCAAAAATCCTGGCTCAGTGCCAAAATGCATGACTGCTCCTAGGATATGGCTTTCTAAATTACACTATTTCTAATTTACAGCGAAGTTATTTGACATAAAACATTCCTTAGACAGAGCAGACTCCTTATATTTAATTATTTCTAGTCTTGTCTTCTGCTGGGAAAAAGGTGGATTTTAAAATTTTGATTTTGAGAAATTATCTCTCTTACCTTTTTCACCAGGCAACCCTCGATCTCCAACTGGTCCAGGAGATCCCGGCAATCCAGGAGTTCCCATAACTCCCATTTCTCCTTTGGCTCCTGAAACCAAAGTGAAAGAGTGAATAACAGAAATAAAGCAAGCAGTGTAAAGAAGTACAAGAAATGGTATTGTTTACTCCCTAAGATATTCAGAATTGCACTTCTTAAGGAAAAATAGGCCAAGAAGCTGATTAATCTAAAATAGCCTGATAGAGAAAAGAATAGCAAAAATAGAATTATGAAAACCAGAATAAAACACAGTTTGTAACAGTTTTTTTGTCAGATTTTTTAAACTTCCTATGACAGTAAACAATGCTGTCATTAACAAAGGCATTATTAAAACAACATTCTGGCACTGAAACTGTGCAGAATAATGCACTTTCATTATTACAGGCTAAAGGCTAGTTCCTGCAAGTTGCCGGATTTAATCTGCCAAAGGACTTGAGTAGCAGTTCAGTTACACGTGCACAGATCTGCTTTACTGATGCCAGCCCATGTGTTTTCCCAAGCTTTGGCCCTTTGATGGACCAATTCCTAATCAAGGGAAAGGGCATGCTACCACAACTTAACAAAACAGTTGTCAAAGATGCTGGTTTCCAAGGGAAAAGATGTTTACCTGCCGATCCTTTCAGTCCAATGGCCCCCTGCGGACCTGGCAGACCAGGTAACCCCACAGACCCTGGAACTCCGGGCTGGCCCTGACTACCTTTATCCCCTTTTGGTCCTGGCATATCTAGACCTGGGAGACCAGGGAAGCCCCTTTCTCCTTTTATTCCAGGAAATCCTAGGAAAAAACAGAAGATACAGGATTAGTCCTTAACAGAGCATGGGGAACACCATTAACAAGATTATCTGATAATGTCCACCTGCAGTTCAGAAGTTACATGGCGTGAAGAATGAAGACTAAAAGCCAGACAGCAGAGGTAGTCCTCATTTTCTAACTGAGGCTTTGATCCTGTATATATTACCCACCAATGACCTGAGGAGACCGAACAGGACAGAAGGTGCTTTCTCAGGAGACCTCACCCTGCGTTTTGGACCAGAGGCAGGAAGCCCACACATCCCCATCAACCTCACACTGCAAACCAGATCATGAGCAATGCTTTTACTGATGCCGGTATCCATTTATGCCAGAAGTCCACTCTGTCATGTCACTCAGAAGTACCATCATGGGAGTATCTCCTTTTACCTGGTGGTCCCTGGGGTCCTGGATGTCCTGCAGGTCCTGGCAATCCTGGTGGACCCAGCCCCGGTGCGCCTGGAGGGCCCTGCAAGCCTTGCAGACCTGGGAGGCCAGGGTCACCTGCCAAGAGACAGAGACATAGAGGGAGTGGTCCTTCAATGTTATTTGAAATCTTGTCTGCTGTAGATGCTAGACGAGGTGTTTTGGACGCACTTGACCAACAAGGCTTCCTTTCAGCCTCTAATACCTCCTGCCTGGGCTGGGAGGAAGGGCAGCAAAGCTGCTAGCATTTGCTACTGGTGGTTGGTAGGAGAAAATGAGGGGAAGGAAAAAGGGCATTACTCTGAGATATCAGTAGGATGTCTCAGTGGTGAACAGACTTTTTGCTGAATTTACAGGTGAGTGACTTAAAAAAAGGAAGTAGAAATACAAAGCTATATTTTCCCAGTGACGTTACCTCTGAATCCTTGCTGTCCAGGTCTGCCCGGAAAGCCTTGTTCACCACGTAAACCAGGGAGTCCTGGATTTCCCTTTTCTCCAGGGATGCCAGCTGGGCCTGGGGGGCCTGGCAAGCCCTTAGGGCCAGGGAGACCTACACCAGGTTCACCCTAGCCAAAGAAACCCAATAGATTAGGAATCAACATACCAAACACAAGAATTCATTCATTGACTGTATTTAAACCATACAGAGGCAGAGCAGTACTACATATGACTTCAGGGCAGAGCCATTAGCCCTTTAGTGTTAATGTCAAGCAAGCATTCATCCATCTACTCTGTTCCTTTGTGTGCACAGTGGGAAGTATAAGATGAAAGACAGTTTGGCCAACTTTTCAAATATTTTTTTTTTTTTTTTTTTTTTTAGAGAGCAGGACCTTTACACACATTCCTGTTAACATGATAACAGGATAACAGTATCAGCAGCTGACACCTACTTTTTGACCTTGTGAACCTGGTACACCTGGCAAACCATCCAGGCCAGGGGTTCCCGGAGTCCCCGGCAGACCAGGTGAGCCAGGTTGACCTGGGAAACCTACAAAACAAAACAAACTCATATCATTACTGTATCTGCCTGTCAGTGTCTCTGCTGTTTCTTTAAGCCTCTAATTGAACTATTCACGTCTTCACAGGGATGCCTTTAAAAAGGTCTATGTAGTCTTTTATGTCAAACTTCTAGGGATGCCAGCACCCAAATGTCTCAACAGAGATTCAAATGCTGAGCTTCATACAGCATTTGGCTTCTGATGAGAAACAACCACCCAGAAGAAATAAATGCTGAGTGTCTCCTCTTTAAATTAGTAGCCATGTGCGTTCATGTCATTGAGAAACATCCTGTCTGCAAAAACGGGTTCCCAAAATCTTCTTCAGAAAAGGCAACCTAATGTGTGGGGTATCAGGCTGAAGGATGCACAACAAAATCCATCTGTGAATCAACACCTTTTGTTCAGTATATGTCATGTGATGTGTCCTATACGTCCTGCTGTGGGTTGCACACAGAAGTTTTCTATGTCACAGCTGTCCCATGCACCGCCGTTCTGTAAATCACTTAAAGATA
Source organism: Gallinago undulata (assembly GCA_026546715.1). Classification (NCBI taxonomy): domain Eukaryota; kingdom Metazoa; phylum Chordata; class Aves; order Charadriiformes; family Scolopacidae; genus Gallinago; species Gallinago undulata. The sequence goes on along the minus strand of JAOTQQ010000001.1, from coordinate 145,678,568 downwards.
GCATTCACTTAACACCAGCACACGCTCAATAAATTGAGATGAAGCTCCTGTCCCAGGAAAAAGTTTTGGGGAGTGGGAAATCCATCTTTTAGGCTAAGCCCCAGAAAAGTCATTGGGCAGAGCTGAATTCAAGAAAGGGTCCTTGAAATAAAGGTATTTGATATGTCTTCCTTTCTTGCTGGCACCAAAAAGCATGTAGCAATCTTTTTCCAGATGCAACAAACCTCTTCTGTTTATGTTCATCCCACAGCAGTCTCAGAGGAACTAGAGGTGGTCACAGGTAAAGATTTGCCCTTTCTTTTTTAAGTCTTTCTGGCCCTCCCAGTTCATTAGTTTGTGGCACCCTAATAAATGAAGTAACAATGAAGACACACAAGAATTTTGGGGAACGAGCTCTATGCTGAAAGCTCAGTCATCTAGTTCTAAACGAGTAGCAGCACTATGAAATACATCTCCCAAAAATCCAAAGCTAGAATATGAACATTTAAACTCCCTCTAGCTATGTGCATACACTGACAAAGGCCATGCAGGGAAGACTAAACTTACACTGAATAAGCTGGTATTCTAATCAAACCACTCTCAACCGCCTTGGACAGTTGAGTTGAGATGCTAGCTCTGGACCAAAAATGTTATAGTTATGTCAGCATGTTTTTTTGACCAACAACACACAGTGCTTTATCTCTCAGAGAGGTCATCTCGTCTCTCAGCAAACTCAGCTACTGCAAAGTAAGATGTTTTACTATATCACTTTCTATTCTGGCAGTAGCTTTGACATTGTCTATATTTTGCAGACACATCACCACACAAAGCAAGTATGCATTGAAAGTATGCTTATTGTGGTGCTTGTGGACCTCCTCAAGGGAGGTTCTTCAGGTGCACCTCCCAGATCTCATGCAGCCATGGCTAGATGATATAGTGCAGGCCTCCGTCCACACTCCAGATACACTAGCTCTGTTAGATGGAGAACGTTATCTTACCTTTCGGTCCTGGAGGTCCAGGGAACCCTATACCTGGCTGCCCAACAGCACCTTTTTCTCCTGGCAGGCCAGGTCTGCCTGGGAGCCCAGGATCCCCTTTGTCACCTTTACAAGTGAAAACAGACAAATGTTAATACAAAGGCTAGCTTTTGGGAAACAGAGCCATTATGATCATCAGACAGAGATTTACAGGATACTGTACCTTGGGGTCCAGGGAAACCAGGTGGCCCAGGAAGGCCATCCGCCCCAGGAGGTCCAGGGAGTGGTACAGTTCGTCCTGCTTCACCCTTTGTTCCTGTGAATGCAAAGAAGTATTAAGTCCAGGAACCAATGAAATTAAACAAAGGACTTTCACCTAGCCAGAAATATTAGTTCATCCATACCATTACCATTGGCCTGCTATGAAGTCTTTTTTGTAGAAGATTCATAGAAAATAAACTAACTAGGATGAATTCAGTTTAGGATGAACCTAACCATCCTGTTTGGCCTAATAAACTCTTCAAGAAAACTGCTCTCAGAGAGAGCCTGCTGAAAACAGGCACTAATTTAAATTACAAAGCCCTTTTATTTCAACCTTAAATTCTGTTGATCCTCTAAGTTGTACCACCTAAAGGCCACAATTATATTGCTTTTTAAAGTTGTCTTTTTTTTTTTTAAACATACGATAGTATTACCTGGAAGGCCTGGTAAACCTGGGGTTCCAGCAAAGCCTCTGTCTCCTTTCTCACCAGGTAACCCTGCAGCACCTATCCCAGGAGGGCCAGGAAAACCTCTTTCACCACGTACTCCAGGGAATCCAGGTTGGCCAGGGGGACCACGTTCTCCTTTCAAGCCAGCTGTACCCTGATTTATGGAAAATATATGTGTACTTCTTGCCTGATTGGCAAAACAGAACACACCATCCTCCCTCTTTGACTATTTTGTATCTTGGAATTAGCACAGGTACCTGTAATGCTGAAAAAAGTGATATTTTTTTTTTAAATCAGTGAGTTCAATGGAAATAGACCTGGATTCCATGTGGAATAGTACATGGAAATCATACCTAGTGTGCAATGCAACTAACTGGACTATGTAGGATATGTTCCCAGTGGTGGATCTGGGAGCAGATGTGAGCTCCACATGCAGCTCCACATCCATATCAGCTGAATTCTCTATCAGTGCAAGACTTTGAAGCATTAGTTTCCACAAGAAGAGAAGAACAGAGTTGAATCTTGTCTTAACAATCTCTATTTGGATAACTGCATTCCTTCAATCGCCTCCAGATATCAGCTAAATCATCCACACTAAACCTCACTACGAAGCTGTGAGAAAGGAACGAAACTGTTATCCATGCCCAGAACTTTGTGGGGGAAGTAACCTTGTGCTATAGTCCGGAAAGTAACAAGCCACGCTGAATACATCTAAGTCAGATCACTTCTTTGCATGACATGTAAAAAGAAAGAGTTAAAGTCTAAATCTGAAATAGTCTGTTGTTGAAGGGCCATCTTCCTCACTAGTTCCATGGAAACTGGAGCCTTCCTCTGAGGAAGAATAAGCTACTCAAGATAAAGACAAGTTGTGAAACAATGAACAAGGCCAATAAATATAAAGCATACATAGGGCATAAAAGCATGTGAATTCTGATCTGAAAGACAATGTATAGGACAGTACATAAACATAAATAAAGACATAGTAGAACAATACATAAACATATAGAAACAGACATACCTCTGCTCCTTTTGGACCCTGGGGACCTGGCAATCCATCTTTTCCTGGTCTTCCGTCTCTTCCAGGAACACCTGGTTGTCCTGGGAAACCAGGATCTCCCTTTTCACCTTTCAGGATAGAATCATAAGTAAAATCTCCTGGTTCTCCTTTTGCCCCAGGGCTGCCCATAAGTCCTGGAGTGCCGGGGGGGCCCTGAAATGTCATAAATTTAGATATTATCAGTTGCCCTACCAAGCCTTCAACTAATACAAAAAAAGAACCTGATACAGCAATTATAGACTAGACCCAAATCAAGTAAACCATTACATTTTCATTTGAGGATGTCAAATGAGAATATTTTCCAGGACACAACAGCGTGAATAAGGAATTAATGCAAATCTTATCCTGACCATTTTGACTTTTATCATATCCCAGGTATATAATTTTAGATGGTCCCTATAAACTTACACCCCTTACAGAAGAACTGCAGGCCATGACACCAAGAAAAAATACTCTGAATTTTCAACAGACTACCCACTGGATTTCAATTATGTATATTTATACAGTATCAGCATCAAGGTAAACAAAACTTCTTAAAAAGGCTTTTTCAGAGTTAAAGTGCTTGCTCCAACTTTTAAATGCTGAATTCTATAACACTGTGGAACCTATTTCCCTGACATGAATGCAACAAAAGTATCTCTACATTTCCATGATAATTTACAATGCCAGCAGTAGTACTAATACAGGAAAATAACACGCTTCCAGTATGCAAAGACAAACTCAGACAAACTTATAGGTTTAAATTGCTTATACAAACCACACCCATGATTTTCTTTCAAAACCTTTCAAAACAACTATAATATTCATCAAATGTATAGATAGTCTAGAAAATTCAATGAATTGTCAAAACTCAATCGTTATTTGCACAAGAGGTAAGGCTAACTGAAGGCTGAAATTTTCTCCCTGGGTAGTTTATTTATGACAGTTACCTGACACAAATACACATTTCCCTTCATTACTAAAGTTCATTGATTTTGTACTGTTAATAAACACAGTCACTTGGTACGATCAGAATACTACATACAGGCTCAGAAAAGAGTTTTGTAAGCTGTCCTGGGAATGAATTATCTACCTAATAATATATTTATATGATTTCCAGAATTCCAGATTTCCCTACGTATTATCTAGGACTTAAACATTTCTCGCAGGAACAGCCTCTCTAATTTCAAGTGAATCAGAGCTACTTTCTAGGGAAAAAAAGCACAAACATCATGAGCAATGTCCACTGCTTATGGCCGATATATGCCCTGCATGTAAACCTGAACCAGAACACAGTCAAAGGTAATCTTTCCATTAGCTTTGGTGGGTCCTGGATCAGACTCTGATGCTCTGGCGTGGTTCTAAACAACGTCAGCTTGCAAGGCTGGCCTCTATGTAGTTTTTCCAAGCTAAACTATACGCTGGATCACCACCTGGCTGAACTTTGTGGAGCAAAACAAGCTTAAAAGCATTCAGAACAGCAGCCAGTCCTTGTCTGATGAAAGACATGAAGAGAACTTAAGAGGCAATAAAAGGAAAATATAAAGATGTAGCAAAACATGTGCTGTGAACAAATGTCAGACACAAAGCTTAAATACATTAAGACGTCTTTTATTTTTCTCCACTGTTTCTTTCATGGATCCCACTTACATTACAGTAAATTCAGCCACTGAGTAATACCATCTTGTTTATCATGGTAGAAACAGAGAATGGACTCCATCCCTGCTAACTTCCGGTATCTAGGCTTTATTTATACTCAAAGAAGAGCAACAGATTCTTTGGGTAAAGAATTCATACAAGTAGGTGGGTTTAACTTCTGAAGGTGTCTTTCTCTCCCCACTGGTGATAGAGGGAGCTTGCATAGCTCCAGTATGTGTTAAAGTTAGAGCACATGAATGCCATTGAAAAGTTATGTTGCCAAAAATGATTAGCTGGAAGGACAAAACAGCTTTGGGGAAAAAAAAAAAGACTGCAAAGATTCTGACAAACTCAGTCTACTTACATTAGGAATGATGTCAAAATCCACATTATAATACAGGAATGTGTATGTTAATATAGGCCTTGACAGTGTACCACAGTGTATGTAGGGACACTTAAGCAAAGTCCTACAAGATCAAATGTAGTTGCGCTAGTACAGTGCTTGTCTAGGAGTAATTTGTGTTACATTTTAGGGAAGTATTATGCTTGTGGATGTTTTGCTTCTGATATCCAGACTTATTCACTGGGAGCCTTATTATATTGTGTCAACATAATTTACAAGTGATCACATTATCAGGGTGCTATCCACTTACACAGCCTTCCTTTATTTCTTCAAAACTATTTAGTTTTCCTGCTAATTATGTTTTATGGAATATAACTCACACATCTCCCAAAATTCAGACAAACTGCTGAAGTATATTGCATGCTAATATTAGATTGCTTACACTACGCTAGATGGCACTGTCTCTCTCTCAATATATATGTACACAATAGCAAAGAGTTATTGGAAAGATTCACAAAAAGGTCAGGACAGACCTGCATCTGTTTCATGTGAAATCCTACTTTTTTACCCAACTCCATTGCTTAGTTTGCTCAACCAGAAGGCCATGTGTCCCGCTGAGTTCCTATGACAGGTATAATATAACCCATTTCTGACAGCTCTTTTTTTTTCCTCTCATAGTTCAAGCACACAGCTTCCTAGTTTATTTTGCTAGGGATAGTTTCTTAATTTTATCACATCACTGTGCTGGTCTGTTTTTAAACAGAACTATTACACAACTACACTGATGATCACATGTTTTTTTGATCACATGTCCACTAGCAATAAACACGTGCATTTGGCAGGGTATTACTTACAGGTACCCCTGGAAGGCCATCAAGTCCTGGTAAGCCTCTGTCACCCTTGAAACCTGATTGTCCTGGTAAACCTTATCAGAGAGACAAAAGTAAAATTCGATCACATGCTTTTACAAATAGCTAATTGAATGTTAATTCTTTGTGATCCTTCTCAAATTTATATCCCCAGTTGTATCAGCATAATGCTGCTAAAGGCAATGAAGTTGTCTGGATTCGTGTGCTCATGTGTTCTGTGTGTGCGCATTCACAAGTTCAGAAGTTGATGATGCATTTGACTTAGGAACAAATTCACCGTACTATTTAGAACTATCATGTAACCACTAAGGTCTTGAAAACAACCTAAACTGTACTTATTTTTCTTAACAGCCACTAGAACAAACATTAGGTATAATACTACTGTTTGCATGTGGCACTTCTCTCGTATGGTAGCAGACAAATAACTATCCTTTTTAGCCACAGAATTTAATGCTAGGATTGGGAATGTATATATGGGCCACAACCAAGACTGGGCACGTAGGGCAAATGCTTTACATGTTATTTTTCACTTTCACAATCTTCTGGGAGAACATCTGGGCCACAGTTTGCAAAGAAACTCCACTGTGGCCAATTTCTGTTTCCTTGTTAATTCTTGTTGATTGTGTCAGAAATTTGGAATCAGGCCAAAACGAGGAACATTTTATCCTCCTTTCATTAGCTTCAAAACCAATTTGATTAGTGGTACAAAAAGTAATTACTTTTTTGTCATATATGCTGCATTTTTAATTTTAGCCTATGTAGCTAAGTCTCAGGTAGTTAGTGAGCTTTTACCTGGTGGACCTTGTGGCCCTTGTGGTCCTGGAAGTCCAGGAGGTCCTTCTGTATCACATAAGGCACAGGATTCACCTTTTTCACCTGAAAGAAAAAAAAAAACAACAAACAAACAACAAAACTAATGAATGAAAATTGAACTTAAATGAAAATATTTAAGACAACTGCAAGCAGGTGGATTCAGGGCCAAATGTCTATTTAATACCCTCCACATTGAATGAATAAGCCCGGAGAAGAGAAGGCTCCCAGACCTTACAGCAGCCTTCCAGTACCTAAAGGGGGCTTACAGGAGAGATGGGGAGGGACCATCAGGAACTGTAGCGATAGAACAAGGGGTAATGGTTTTAAACTGCAAGAGTGCAGATTTAGATTAGATATTAGGAAGGAATTCTTTCCTGTGATGGTGGTGAAACACTGGAACAGGTTGCCCAGAGAAGTTGTGGATGGCCCATTCAAGGCAAGGCCATGTTCAAGGCCAGGCTGAATGGGGTTTTGAGCAACCTGGTCTATTGGGAGGTGACCCCCATGGCAGGGAGGTTGGAACTTGATGATCTTTACATTCCTTTTAAACCCAAACAATTCTATAATTCCATGAGTAAAAATAAATGTGCTACTTCTAATTACATACTTCAAAGAGAATTTATCAGCAAACTGATACTCAAAATTCTTTAAAATTTTTAAAGCAATGGTATGAAAATCAAATTAAGTCTTCTCTTAGCAATAATATTTAACAGAACAGTTAAATGGGACCATGGTGAAAAGGATCAAAAAGAAGAAAATAAATATACACTGGGTATAGAAAAAATAAAAAGCTTGAAGCAGAAGAAGGAGAATCTCTATACCCACTGCAATTTTGCGGTTTTAGAAAAGCAGTGAGCAGAATGAGACTAGGAAGGATCAACCATCGTGTAAATGAGTGCAGCTCATTTTTTTATATGTCCATTTAGTCAATGCTGCTAAAACATATGGTTGACAGTCCTATTTATAGGTGTTACAATTTTAGCTTCAATTATAATCATGGTAATGATTCATAAACCATTTCCATTACCAACTTATATGCCCCTCTCTATTCTTCATCTCAGAACACACATCTTAAATTGCCATGAACAGTTCAATTCACACTTAATGGGACTATACTCAAGTCTTTTTTTCTTTCCAGTCTCTCTTTCAGCCCTGCACCATTCTTATAACTTTCCAGCAATGCATAGGCTAACTAGAATGTAAGTGAAATATGTGTCACACAATTCAATAAATATCATCCTTCTTTTACCCATCAGACACAAGAAACATCTTCCATGTCCATGAACTATTTGTTTAGCCAAATTTAAGTACACTTTCTCTGATCCAGCCTAACTTGCTCAGCCTCTTTACACACCCCCATTCCAGGGTACAGAGCATTAGAAATCAATCACTTTAAAATAGTATTACCTTTCTCTCCCATCTCTCCTGGAAATCCATCTCTTCCTGGAGGTCCAGGAGTACCTGGTGCACCAGGTTCTCCTTGCTGGCATTGATCAATTCCATCTGCAACGGAAATGCAACAAAGAATATGTTTTGACAAGTACAAGTTTCCATTATAGGACTGCACTTATGAATGCCTCAGCTGAATGCATCTATGAAGAGTGATAAGTCAGGATAGCATTTTACTTTTCTATTTGATTTACTTTGAAAAATTTAGCTGGGATTCTATAACATGAATCCACATATATTGCTTAAGAAACCCCAAGAAATACAGAGGAAAGACAGGCTCTGCCATAATAAGGTTAGAAACAACTTTCACATAAAATTCATTTTTATTGTAAATTTTGGCTAAAAAAAGTGCCTTGGGTGAAAAATTGCTGGGTTTATCCTGAAGATAATGGAGAATGTTGACATTCTGAAGAAATTAAGTAGCTAGTTTCTTGTACACTGACTTTTTTAAACAATGTTTTAGGAAACATTCTAAGTCAAAAGCAGCTTGTTAACTTCTCTTTAAATTCTTCATAATGGTTAAGTTTCCTGAAAACAAGAAACTTCATATGTTAGGAACTTAATGTGAATATTTAGCAGGCTTGATATGAGAATACTAATTGTACTTGTTCTGTCTGATGATATGACAGAGTTTCTGACCCAATAAAATACGATATCATTTTTGCCAAAGACAGTAGTCAAAATGTTAATGTGAAATTTGGCAAACAAATGAAAACAAATTTCTTCCCATTATACACTTGAAGAAAGCTAAAGAAGTGTCTGGAGAAGGAGCAGAATTAAGCAATGACAGGAACATGTTCTATGAAAAAGAGGAGTTGCTTTTTTTTTTAGGGCCAGGTAAGATTTAGCTATTTAATTCCATATCCTAGGTGCTGGATTTTGTACTGCTTCATCGGCAAAGACAGCAACAACTAGACATCCTCCATTGTTTTTAAACAAAGTATTTTTGGTTTAGGAATTACATAGAGAATAAAGTTCCTTTCAATAGTCTACCTAAACTACTGTAGAAGGGATATCATTCTTTATGTTGAGATGACAATTTAACTCACAATATCAGTATCACCTATAGCAAGAGTCTGCTTTCAATTAAAGAGTTAAAAAGTCAGTTGTAAAGAGCTGTTAAGCATGGACAGCTTTCATGTGTACTTTTTCCATTGCTTCATTGCAGAGCAAAATCAAAACATTTTTCTTTTAAAAATGCTTTATCAGAATCTAATTATGTACAGCTGTATAATGTTATCATTACTACTACTATTTATCAGATCATTATCTTTTTGTTTACCTCTATAAAGCATGTATTGACCCCATTATCCTGTAAGATAATGTCATTTCACAATAAAAACTATTATCTGTATTATCTGAGTCTGCAGCTCTTACACCTGTTCAATCTGTCACACAGATTGGTACCTCAGACTTGCAAATTGTGATATTGAACAGCTATCTCTTATGCTAAGAACAGTATTAATATCTGCTATTTTTTTGTAATTGAAAATCTACAAATACCTCTACATTGGCACATTAGGATACAGAGGAAACAACTGTATATCAAGGTTAAATTGTAACAGTCCACAATGAACTTTTGACAAAATTTTAAAACATTTATGTAGCAAAGAATCCTTGTCCCAGTAAGGAAACGAGCAGCTGGTTGCATTACGGAGCAGCTTTTCCTTGTTCCATTAACAACTCAGATATGTTTCTTCCATGATGTAGATGCATTCAGACTATAGCTTTTACAATCTTGTCTGGTCTTTTGTGGTTTTTTTTTTCTTTTTTAAGTGCATGCAATGTGCATTATTGAGTCTTCACTGTGAAAAGCAACCTAGTGTTTCACCTACCTGTTTTGCCTGGAGGCCCTGGGGGGCCTGGCAACCCTGGAGTACCTGGGAAACCATCTCTTCCTGGGGGTCCAGGTAAAGGGACTCCTGGAGAACCCTTTTCACCTTTTTCACCTCTCTGTCCAGGTACACCAGGTGATCCTACCATGCCTGGAAGTGGTTGACCTTTGGAGAGAGTAAAACATATGTGAAAAAAGTGACAAGTGAAAAGACAGTAACATTATTAACACATTAGCTTCTATTAGTTTTCAGAGAGAAATGGAGAAATGTTAGTGCAAAATAAAAAAAAGGGACTGCATTTTTACTATTGGTGATTTATACAAAATTGAGATTATACACTCACTTCAGCTCAGAGTAACTTTCTTGGGTTTGGTCCCTAGACAAACACATTTATTCTGTATTAAGTGGCCTCCTGAGATTTAGTTGAATCAACTTTTGCTGTGTAGTATATAGTAAATAGCAGTGACCCACTTAAAATCTATTACATACTTCCTTATCTCATAATAAACCAAATCTTAAACACACCTAGAAAGCGATAACATGTGTAATAAGTACAGTATATTCAACAATGCTAGGAGATTTCAGGAATGCTATAAACCAAACCTATTTGTAGGAAAAATAAGAAAGCAAAAGCCAATAAAGAGAAGCAATTAAACAGCTATGAAAAAACCTACTTAAGATCTCCTTTTAGCTATTTGTATGGTCACATAGGTCTTCATACTTTGGCGAGTTATTGTAGTTCACAACTAATCACTATACTTGATCTCTAAACAATTTTGAGCCTTTTGCAACATTGCAGGAAGATACGAAAGTCACACAAATCTAAGTTTCTGTAGAATAATAACAGACTTACATTCTTCTTGTCTTGTCACACAGAATTCTTTAGGCACTATTACAACCTGCAGTATATAGTATTTCCTCCCTAAACTGAAAAATTTCCTGGAAATTATCTGACCCTGCTTACATTAATTTTACATTTAGCTCACTGTCAAGATAGAAAAAGCAAGCAAATCAGGTAATAGTGGTATTACTCCAGGATGCACTAGGGTTAGATTTCCACAAACAATTTGCTTAATTTTTAAAACGCTAATATTGTGGCTTAGTTCGAACGTATGGACATATATACATAATAGCAGTGTTGTTATGGATCTGAAGATGTTAAGACTATGAAAAATTTAACATTTGCAAGCAAAAGAAATTAACTTTTATTAGGTGGCATAGTAAAAAAAAAAAAAGCAGGAAGCCTTCGGGAATTACTTTGATCTAATAAATGCTATTATTTCTCCCTGCAAACCTTGGTTTATTGTGTTTATGCAAACACAAATAGAGCTGAAGTGAGAGCAAAACAAATTATCTACATATGAGTATACATACATAGGTACATATGCACATACTCAAGCACATATTCACATCTTACAACTCTTCTCGCGCAGTGAAGCTGTACTCTCTGGGCTATCTCTAATGTTCTGTGCACACTACTGCTTCCATTTCAGCAGAAAGTTATCAGGGCTCTACACAAAGAGCAAGGCTGGATCACATCACACACATGAGAAAAGCAACCTACGGGAAGGGTCTAGGGGGGATGATTAGACCCCCAGAGAGGCCACTGCCTGGGTGTTCTGTAAGCCAGGCAGTAACTGGCAGCAGCAGCTAAGGAGAACATTTCTCAGGGCTCTTCAGCCAAGAACAGCACAGGAAAAATGTGAACAAAATCAGTGGCCATAAATCCATACCTGGAGGTCCTGGAATTCCTTGTATACCAGGGAAACCTTTAGAAAGAGAGGTTTTCCTTTAGGTGACAAAGTCATCAATGTCAACTTCGGTTAACTTTATCATAGGTTATTCAAGTACACATTACAAGCTAGTAAGACCTGAATCAAGGTTAAGTTAAATAATCTATAGATATCTGCAAACAATGCACTCTGGGGAAAGGCCCTTCTGTGTGCCCTTCTCCACTCTTTCTTCAATAGGGTAAGGTCTGTAATAGGGAAAGGGAATGCTTGATTTTCCCTGTTTATTGAAGAATTTTATAAATCATGCAAGCCAATTTTAAGATGAAAATTTAGCTACTGATTTTTTTTTTTAAAGGAGTCACAAGATTCTCTGCATTACTGTTCTCTTTATGCTCACGTTGATTTCCATCTTTCTTAGATAAGCTCACTAGATTATTTAACTGCCATAAAAAGAGATCCCAGTTTATCCTTTTACAATTTATAACTGAAAGACAGACTAATTTATGATGAGAAGAAGCATCCTACAAACTACAACTAAATGTAATAACCTGAAAGCAATTAAATAAATAACTGGAATATCTCACTGTCATATAGATCTCCTGAGCTCACAGACAGTGCAATTTTAAGGTCCTTTAATAAGAAATCTAAAAGCATAACTCAATCAATCAAAAAAAATCAAGACAAAATACATACCTTTTTCACCTTTTTGACCTTTCAGTCCTGGCAAACCTGAAGCTCCAGGCTCTCCTTTTTCACCAAAGGTATCTACCGGTCCAGCATCTATAACCTGAATCACAGGACAAAGAGTAGGACACTAGAAACATACAACCGTGCTCTCCTTTGTATAATCTCCCCCATCTTGACCTCGTGGAACAGAGGCCATATTGTTCTGTAATAACAATTTTGAGCAGGTTTGGTTATACTTGCAATTTCTGCAATACATAACAACTACTGTGAGAGGGTTTTAGCTGCTGAGGAAACCAGAAAAAAAAAAAAAGTACTATTTTACTCAAGTTCCTCATATCAACAGTAGAATTAAGTGGAGAGCTTTATAGCAGCTTTCTAAACACAAATGATGGCAAGAAAGCTCACCATGGTATAAGCACTGACCCATTAGGTTTGTATTACCTTTAATTTTAAAATATTCTGTTCTAGCAATTTCTGCTAACATTGACCTGAGCTTGACATATAGGATACTAACATTTACAATAAAATATTCAGGAAGTATGCATAGTTTTTCAAATAAAATTAGCAGATGTTGGGAATCTCCCTCCTTATTGGGGAAGCAGCACCATCAATGATCTATTTGTTGCTGAAAATCCCATTTTTTATTTGAAGTGTTAAAAAAATTATAAACTTCAAAGCAGACAGACTTACTCTTTTGAACTCTCTTTTGGATACTCTGTATTGGTTAACAATATTATCATTTTCATAGTCCAAAACATTTGAAATTTGTGTTCTTTGAGAACTCCTTTTCCAAATTCAATAATATCAAAAAGAACTGTATCTGACTTTTATTTCCATTTAAAAAAATGAGGACATGACTGATTAAAATGAGATGAGAACATGCATAGTCTCTTTGTTCCCTCATTGTTTGAGCACTTTGACTGTCACAAAATTTGTATTTTCATTTAAGTTTAAAATAAAACAAGAGTTATTTTTTTTTTTACTTACTCTTCCTGGAGGTCCTGGAAAACCTCGATCACCTTTGTCACCCTAAATTAAAAAACAATTTACATTTTAAATCCAGAACACATTTTCTTCCCGACAAAATAGGATTTCCTTGCCAATGAACACTTTGATACAAATTCATACAACTTTCAAATGGTAAGTACCTGGACCATTATAATAAACAGTAAAGAGTTTGCAGGCCTGTACTGCTTTACACTATGTAAAGAGAAACTGGAATTTTTAGGAAAGCATATTTGTACATATGCTGGCTGGGCAAAAAGCTTGTGAAAATAAAGCCTGAGTTAATCAATTCATATGAGAGATCTAAACCAAGGAGACATAAGCTACCTTAATTTTGGCTTTTCCTAGTCTACGAGTGATGACTTTACAACTTAATATTCATTTAACAGTGCTTTATATGCATTCATTGCCTTAATACACATCTATGAACATGCCATACAAGTTCTTAACTCGTCATTCTGTGTGATGGGAAGCAAAGTCCACTGGTACGCACCTTTATACCAGGTTCCCCGGGTCGTCCTGGAATCCCAAACCCACCAGGCAAACCCTGTATGTAGAAGACATCAAAACCAGGAAAGATAAATATAGTTGCATCTTAGCCTTGGTAGCATCAAAGTTTTAAGTTTTTAAACCAGTCACTAATTCAATGAAAACAATAACATTAAGTAAATAATTGAGAAGGGTAGAAAATTTCAACCATTTATAATACACAGGCAGTCCTTTGTTTTGAATGTAAGAAATGCTACTGGAAATTCTGTAAAATACATACAGGTTCTCCTTTTGGTCCTGGTTCACCATCTTTTCCAGGCTTTCCCTGTAAAACACAAAGTTTCACTCTGCTTAAGAAGATGGTCATGTACATGCAATTTCTAAATACAGTGAGTGAAACACTACAACAAAATCACTATTGTAACGCATTAATCAAAGTGTGCTAACACAGCTAACAGTGTAGGGGGCACAAGCAGGCAAATCATGACTGCCTAGTGCCTATGTTACTTAACATTCTACAAACTGCAGAATTAAATAAAGTCCTGCAAATCTGTTCCCAGATCCAGGAATAACATACGAATTTCCCAGTCAAGGAGGCTTGAAGACAAAATATATCAACAGCACAGGAAACTGGAACCAGATCCAGAAACTTTTCCTTTCATAGTACTCCCTTTCTATATATATGTACACTCTCCAGCCTCACAAAACTTTTATTCATAGACATTCAGTGCTCAGTTGCAGCAGAAGGCTTGGAAGGTGGCCCCATATCAGATTGCATGGTAATCTAAACATTTCCCTAAATCGAAAGCTATAATTTCAAATCACAAGGTGAATGACAACCTAGAATCCAAGATTCCCACCTCCAGAGCAAAATGATTCACTATTAGAGCACTGTGTTAGCCTACAGAGGGGATTAGATTCCCATGAGGTAATCAACAGTTAGATGATAAATGACCTAGTTGGACTATCCTACTTTTCAGCATTCCATTCTTCTTTCTATGGATTATGAAGAGACTGGCACCTAGACTTGTAGCCTAATCCACTGGAGGCTGGCTTTTACCTGGCATCACAGTGCTTAGATTGTATGTCGTACTATAAGCAATATGAATATGTCCCCTTAAAACCAAGCAAATGTATATACTTAATACACAAAGTAACAGTGCATGCAAATCAGTCTAAAAAATAATCCCATCACTTTAGGTCAAAGAATTCCTTCTAAAACTATGCAACTAAAGGATAAAAATGACACAACAAACGTGAACAGGCCATCACCACCACCAAAGTGTGTGGCTATGGTATCTAATAAAGATGGATTACAAGTAATGATTAATTAAAAATACAATCTGTAAAATCAGGAGAGTCTTCAAATGTGCACCGTGATTGGAATTAATCATATGGTTTCATTCCATGGAACTAGAATATCAGATCTTAACATCAGTTCATCTTTCAAGCCCTATCTTAATTTCAGAAGTACCTATGATTTCCTTGATCAATTATATATAAAATATATGCAATTATACAACAATTATATGTAAAATATCTCAGAAACTTTGTTCAGGGAACTCTGCAGAAACTGAAAGCTATATTTCTGAACAATTCAAAGATTATCTGGTTTCCTCAAAAAGTTCTAGGCCAACATTTTTTCATTTTTCCAGCTTTCAAGTCCTCATTTACTGTAAGAATAAAAATACATACATGGTAGCAAAGACAACCCCATCACATATCTTTACTGAAAGGATGACAGAACATTTGACCTTGAAGTATAATAGAGAAGGAAATTTTCTCTTTTTTCAGATTGAAGCACAATTCAATGCCTACAGTTGTGCTGGATCTTTTTCTAACTGTTTATGAAGAGCCACAATTTGAGAAACAATACTTAAGATACATTTGCATGTAGAACACACTTGGTTTTGCTACCAGCACAGCAAAGATACAGCATGACTCATGCAGAAGTTGTATGGATGAGACTACGATACAGGTCAGACTAGACAAATGTAACAGGCCGTATGGCCTCAAGCACTTACGGTCGGTCTAGAAACCAGCAGGCAAATGTATCTCAGTCATCTAAATGTTTTGTTCTGTTTGTCGCCTTTGTAAGAAACCATACCTTTAGGCTAAGCAGGCTTATGTTGTAGATTACATGTAAAAGTATTTGAAATAAATTGAACATGTTCTGTTTGGCTAAAGACATTCCTACAGAGTGATTTGTTCTGCTTTGCTTTTCCTTCTGTTCTGGAATGATTTTATCTTGCTTCAGTTGGGACAAATGGGAGTCTTGCCTTTGCCATCAGCACTACAAGCTACTTTTCAGTTATCTGACAACATGTAACATACTAATATAATATGTTATTGCGACCTTGAATTTTACACTTGTCCTACAGCAAAACTTGCTTGTTTGGAACATACAGAATTTGCTGGTTTACAAATGGTTACTAAATTTAATTATCTTATGGAAACAATACAACTGTAATTACAGTATTGATAAAGTTGAGCATACTTACACGTGGACCAGACCTCCCAGGTTCACCCTTTTCTCCTTTGAAACCTGAACCTGGAAATCCCTGGGAAATAATCACATACCAGATTACTGCCAAATTCTCAATTAAATTTGCTTTTGTCAAATAGTTATAAAGATATTCAGGGTCATTATCAGATTCTTCCCAATTTTTATAGTAATTAAAAAAAAATAAATCTACACAATACTTACTGGGGCTCCCCGTTCACCCTTTTCACCTTGTTCACCCTAATGAAATAATAAATAAAAAAAAGTAGATTAGTAAGTAAAATCTTAACTATTATGTATTCAGATTGTAAATAATTTAATTCTTCATGTCAGCAAAAGCACATTTAACCCTGTTCTACACTTCAAGAACTATGTCTAATAGTGTGATGTGCAAGAAGTTCGATAAACACAAAATGTGAATCCATTAAGCTAGTTTATCATACTAATATATATTGCCTAGACTAATGCAGTAATTGAAAAATTCATTAGCATTCAGATTCCATGAATGTGATTCTGTATATGAAAAGTCCAGTATAAGCTAATTAATTCAAATGTTTAGAATATTTGAATATTTGAGACAAGTTCTGAAGAGAAAGATCTGGGGGTCCTGGTAGACAGCAAAATGTCAATGAGCAAGCAGTGTGCTCTTGT
>JAOTQQ010000001.1:145623874-145661751 GCA_026546715.1 Gallinago undulata | reverse complement strand
TTCAGCAGGGGAGTTGGACTAGATGATCTCTACAGTCCCTTCCAACTCTAATAATTCAGTGAAATTCAGTGAAATTTGGTGTTTACAAGACTATCCTTATAAGTACTCCTTCCTCAGAAAGTCCTCTACTGTATGCATTACTTATTTATGCATTTATCATTTATCATGTATTTTTCAGAGAAACTTCAAGAAAACAATCAAAATTCCTTCATGAAGCATACCAGGGAGAAATCTTTGAAATTTTGATCATATTTTAATGAAGAGTACAACAAGAGTAATCATTTCAAGTCTTACCTTTTCTCCCTTTATGACATCACTCCCTTTTTCCTTCATATGTGGTGATGGTCCTGGGGGCCCTGGGGGACCACTTACCCCTTGTTCTCCCTGTCAACACCAAATTCAGGACAGTCCATTGAAAACAGTACTCACACTGAGAACAAACATTACTAAGACCAATAACATTAAAGGTAATTACAACTTGCTTGTAAAAGTATAGCTGAATGGGTTTTTTTCAAATTCTTATTTCAGCAAAATCTGTCAGAGAAATGGTTGTATACCCAGTTATAGCAGAAACAACTGTCTGGTGGGTGACAGAGACTGCCTGAAGAAAGACCTTTGAATCTCCTATTAGGGCAAAAATTGATTAATAACAAATATTTGGAACATATCCAATTAATTATTGTAATGGTACAAAAGTTTTTTAGTGCATCCCTTGGGAGGAAGAGGATTAGGATGAAAGAGGTCAGATGCTTGAAGAAAAATGTTAGTCAAAGCTTATAGTGTTCTACCAGCTGTCCATAAAAGCCACTTCAAGATGGTAACTGTGGAACATGCTTTTTTAGCAGGGTCAGAACCTCATCTCCTTATTTAATGCAAAACCACTATCTTTTACAGTAAAACACCTCCAAAAAGGCTTGATATATTTCTGCCAAGCAGTAATGCATAGCAACACCTATTTTTCACTAAAGACAAACCTGAGGAGTCCAGGAAATCTCCACATACTTTCATGGCCAACGATTTTCAAGAAATTTTATGATAACAAGTTAATTTCAACAATGTGACATGTAGCAAAAAATTCTATCCGTTGGGAAGAGTGTGACTCAAAATACATAAGCAAGGTGGTGGATAAAAAAACACTGCTTAAGTAATGTAATTTCCTTATGCTCTGAAAGGCCTCAGTCAATGACACTCATGAGAAGCTTCTGGAGAAGGGCTCAGACACACTATCAATTTACCAAATAATCCACGACTGCATCCATTTCTCCTGAAACTGCAACATAAGGCACTTTAGGTTCAACCTCTCAGTGGGAGAAGCAACACGTTAAACCTAACATGTTTTACCTCCCATTTGATACTGGTTAAGAGCGTAAATGGGATCCTACAGCAAATCTTTTTGGGTTAATTTCATTCAAAAGTGAACCAATCTGTGTGTTCTGAAAACTGCTCCTGGTTGAGTCAAAACACAGTACAAAGGGACAACTGCAAGATCTCCTTCAAAAGTATACACTACCAGTCCAAACTAAGGCAAACAGGCCCTCAAGAATCCTAGCAGAGCACATAAAACCTCATCCCTCAGAATTAAACCAATTTCAAATAAATCTCATGAAGAGTCCTAACACAGAGTGAGTATTTCTAGATCTGTCTACTGCAAATTGAAGGAGTTGGTACTAGTCACAGCTGGGAAACAGCTAATGACCTAAATTAATATCAGGTGTAATATCATCATAAACAAAGTCTGTAACCATTTGTGACTGTTGTTCATTTAGACATAAGTTACAGATTTACTCAAGTCTTCCACAAATTACATTGCTGATTTTCTGCATTGATAGGTTCCAACAGTTTGTTTATTTAAAGCAAAGTATCAATAATATGTATGACAAGTTGTTTTCCAGAAGTTTTCATGAGACTTACCTTTTCACCCTTGGGACCCTGAAAGCCCAAGCCCATGTAGCCCTGAAAATATAAATTACACACACTTAGTAAATTTTTATCAGCATTTATGCATATCTACACACATATGAAGCTATTTTGTATCTGGAAAAAGTTAAGGAGACAGAAAAGACTGAATATGTCTTTTAAATGCTCATGTGAAACAAATAAATAATTATGTCCTAAACCCCTGCTGTTTTTTTTTAAGTTCTGCATCACAGCAATTTTGAAAAAAACTGTTAGAATGAAATTTACCAGATAATTTTATTGTCAAGATGCTCTTTTTTCAACATTTTACTGAAAACTTGACATTTTTAGATGAGTTCAAATAATCATAGAATGTTTTAATTATTGATCAAATGAGAGAAAAACCTAAAAATTATGTCAAAAAAACTTCTCTCTTTATGATGTCCATTAAAATATAAAAATAGAGTAAAAAGTGTAACAAAATACCAAAGTTTAAAAACCCCACTCCTTTAGGATCATTAGTTTCCATACTTTTGGAGATGTCGTGTTCCAGATAAATAAACAAATAGACTTAATATTTATAATAAAAAGAGCCTTACCTTCTCGCCTGGGAGTCCTGGTGGCCCAGGGGGACCCTATAAGACAGTAAATTTTATAATATATATGTATATAGTAAACTGGATGGAATAATGCCTTATGCTATAAAGACAGCAAAAATGCAAACCTTCCCATTAAACCAAGACGTAAAGTCTTTCTCTGCTACTGTTTGTAACTTGCAACATAGAATAAATAATAAAACCAAACAGAATTGGTCTAAGATGTCTCATCAGATACTGTTTGCAGTTAAGAGCGTTCGACCTAATCAGCACCTAGACCACAGACAATCAAAAATAAAAAAAGCCTATAGTATTGCACTGTAAAATAACTTTATTGCTGCCTTCTTTTTTCTTTTCAGTTTTGCATACTAAATATTATTCCTCACCTTTCTTTCCTTAATTTTTTTTTCCCATCAGCAAACACAAGTATTGACTAAATTGTGCTACCATTTTCCTTTACTCCACTTTCCATTTTCTTCAGAAGGGTAAGAAGTCTCACACAGCTCACTTTAATAGACAGAAACACTGGGGAGACTTTTACCAGGTACAAGTAACTGATCTCTGCTAGTGTTACCTGTATCCAGTACAGGACAAGAAGATCTTAGGTACCTGTTAGACCTGTCAAAATGTCAAATAGCTAAATGCCTTCAGCATTTGTCAATCACCGTAATAACAGATATTTGACATCCTGCTTTCCATAATGCTACTTACTGTGGCTGCCCATAAGAACAACTTCAGCAAACATTTTGATTTAGATCTGGCTGCTAGGTTTGTGGTTCATTTTCTATAAATTAAGTGCGGGAAGAAGAGAAAGGAGGAATAACTATTGCAACCCCTCCCACACAAAAATATCCTCCAGGCTTACAAGAAGAGAAGATTGTTGGAACAGCTTCTACTGAAAAACTATGTTTTTCAAAAACTCATTCCTGCCATGGTAGAGTTCAAGAGGCTACACATGAAGCCTGGAACCACAGGTAATTTTTCCCCAAACCCAACAAACACCAGCTATGCACACCTTGTGGAACTTTCCTATGATAAAGCTCTATAAGTATAGTGCAAATCACCATGAGAGGAAACTTACTGGTTCTCCCGGAGGTCCTTGTGGCCCCATTGGTCCCTGAAACCCAGGAGTTCCAGGTGGACCCTATGAAAAATTAAAAGGGCATAATTAAAAAGTGGTATTTATTTGGCAATTTCATGATACTGATATAATTTTAATTTAAGCTCACTGCTATTCAAACGTCTTTTAGACTTACAGGTAGTCCAGGTTGGCCAGGAAAGCCTTTATCACCTTTTAGCAAACTAGGAGGTAAAAGACCAATCACTTCACCTGGATCTCCCTATAATAAGAAAAGAAAAAGAATAATACTTGAACATCCATTCAAATACATTTAAAAATACTAATATTGAGATGAGAGGGAAGTTGGAGCTATGAGAAGTTTGGAATCACTTGGAAAGCTGACTTAAAAGAAGTCACCTTACTTCTTTTAATTCAGTCAAAACATAGAAAGAGATATTAAAAGTTAAGACCTTAACTGCCAAATGTCCTTTAAAGCCACCTGAAGAGATCCCAGTACCAAATCTTCCTTCATACCCTAATTTCCTATACTGTCATGGGCATTCAGAAAAATTTTACCCCAAAATCTATCACTACTACAGTGTCACCACACAATTTGAGCACTTGACCTGGCTGTTGAGAGAAGTGGCAACCTCACAATCCCTTTTCCAGTCTGAGATCTTCAATCTTATACCTAATTTTGACATAAAAGCCATAAAGGCATCCTTTTTCTTCACTTTGGAAAACTATTCTGATCAATATCTACTTCTTTATTTCTCTTTTTCTAATAGCCAAAGATGCAATTTTTCCCTGTTTTTGTACAAAGTTGCAATATTGTAAGTGATTTTATTTCATGAGCTGTGTACCTATACATGCTTAGGAAAGAAACATTTGAGCACTTGAATGTTTATAGACTGAGTCAGTTCCTCTCATGTGAGAGGAAAAGAAGAGGGCATTTTACAACTTCAGGTAGTAAAGTCATTACAAATCTGAGATTACATTTAGACTTTATATCTGTTCATTTTAAAGAACAAAAGCTCTCCGTTGACATTCAATATTTCATTCTCCAGCTCACAAAAAGCACTCAGATACCTACTTAGTTTAATTTTTCCTTTATGAAAGCTCTTTAGTATGTATTGGATGCTTCGGCTATTGTGGACTATATGACCTTTTTCCACAAACATTATTTATTTGAAACTATTTAGAAAAATGAAATGTCAATATCAAAAGAAATGTTTGAACCAGGTAATCTATCTAAATCTTTATGCACAATTGGGTGCCCACCGCACTACTTATACATAATTATTGATATGTACTTTTTTTTTTCTGTTGTAATCTATGTTATACTTACACTTTTAAAGCCAGCATGGAACAACACATAAGTTCAATTGTTACTAACTGGAGGTTGCCCCACTGTTTTCAGTGGAACTGCAGAATGGAGTAAAAAGAGAAACGTGCCAGTAAAATTTTTCACTCCTGAAGTAAGGACTGCTAGTCTCAGAGGGTGTAGAGTTCACCTTAATGCTTACTGTAAGAAGCGGGATATGAACACACTTAAAGTAAAATGTACCTTCATTCCAGGAGGTCCTGGGGGTCCCTGTGGAAAAAGACATATTTGACGTTACTTTTCCTCAGTATTGTCTATTTTACATCTTATTCTCTATATAATGTCATATAGCTATATTTGCATTTCAAGAATCAGGGTTGAAACATGTGAATTAAGGATGAAAGAATCTACTTACTATGCTCCCAGTCAGTCCTGGTAAACCTGGGGGACCTACTGGACCTCTTTCACCCTGAGGGGAACAGAGAAATTTGTTTTGTTTAGGGAACATATGCTTGAGGGATGTTTTTATTTCAACAGAGATGCTGTTATAAACATATGTAAATGTCACCTTTGTGCCATTACATCCTGGAATTCCAGGTGGACCAGGAGGGCCATCTTGTCCAGGAATGCCCTACATTAAAAGCAAGTAGAGAAATTAACAATATTAGCAATAATCCTGGTTAGATGTCACAATTAAAACCTTGATGTTCCTTGTAAAAATATATATACTTCATACATACAGGAAGGCCTGGGTTTCCTGGAAAGCCTGATGCTCCTGGGGGGCCCTGCAATTGAGAAAAAAATAAAATTAAACGACAAACTCACAAAACAGCAATGGCAAGCTGCAGCCCAAGTCACATCTTCGATGGTAACAGTCAAAATACAAGAAGCAGTTTCTTTTATACTTCCTTGACAAGATAGCTCTAATCTTCAAAACCATTCAAACATGGCACCTTAGTGCCATAACTAATAACTATAAGCAACTTTTTATATTTCTTTAACTTTTTAAGAAGCAATATGGTTTTCCTTCAGCAAGAGTTGAACCAGAGCCTTATATGCAGGTAAAATGGAATGCAGAGATGCTGTCTTCTCACAACCATCATTCCCAAAATGAAATTTACTGTAGGCCCCTCTCTATAGCAGAAGAGGATGTTCATGCACTGTAAAGACACTTCTCAATCAATCATGCTCAACATCAGTGTATCAATTCATCCTTATTATTAAAAAATCTACCAAGTTGAGATAACTGTCCTTGAACAGCTTTTCTGTGTAATGAATCAGGAGTTTAACTTGGCACATAATTTTCATCCTCCCACCCTATTTATTCATGCAGTATTTCCTAATACATGTATTATGAAGCAGAAAAGATGTATGGGAATCCTGTGCTCAGATAGTATATTTGCATCTTCCAAAACTTTATAATTGCTAAAATACATCCTAGTTGCACTGTAGCACACAAACACACTTGCCAGGATATGCCAATTTACATTAACAATCAGGATACCCTAAGGTATCATGAACATCATGAAATAAGGATTTATTGATCTAGCAGAATACTGACTCTGTAATAGCTCAGAAACTGCAGTTGATTCAGTAAATTCTATGTGCTGCAGCAACTGCAGGCAAATGGAGAACAAATCTGAGAGGGATTTTGAAAATCTTTGGACAAAATGATAGAGCTGAAAATGTATGCATGTCAAGTCATTTAAACCCTCTTTCATCATTACATGATGAAACATGGAAACACTCAGAATCTGTTTGGCACCTCTCAAAACCCCAAAGGACATGGCCCTGGCTAATACACTGTGCTCAAATAAGTATGATATAAGTGTCACGTTAAGCAGAAATGACAACAGGAAGGTTACAGGCATATTCAGAGCCTCTTCTAGCAAAGTCAAGAGATCTTTGTCCCTGGCTTTAATTCAGCTCTGCACCTTGTGCATATTTTTAACATGTATGTGCTCATGAACATGTCAGCTTCTCTGCTGGAGTGCCTCAAGGAGGTTAGATGTAGACATAAAGCAGAATTTTGCATGAAGTCATAAGACTGGTTCATATTTAAGCTGGGAAAATGCTTCTTGGTATGTCAGAAGGATATCAAAGGCATACAAAAACTGGTGCTGTTCATGCAGCAGTAAGTACCAGGTGAAAATGCAAATGGACAAAGGTGCTGACTGCCCAGTGTAGAAAGAATTTCAAAGGCAAAAGCAGGAATTTTGAAATTATTGTCCAGTAAATGGGGCTGTCACTGATTAACTCAAAGAAAAGACTAACCCCACCTTGCACCTGAAGTCAGTCATGAGTTAAAGACATATAAACCCATAGACATCAGAATTGTTATAAAAGTAAATTAGAACTCACTCTTGTTCCCTTTGTTCCTGGCAGTCCTGGTTCTCCAGTATCACCCTGCAAAGGAAAAGAGGTAGCTTTATCTTTCCTGGGGATAACAATTTAGGGAAATATGAGTGTTTTAAATATTAAAGCTTAAGTTCTTACCTTAAGTCCTGGTGGCCCAGGTGGACCTTCAGGTCCTTGCATTCCAGGAAATCCAATCACACCCTGTAGTCCCGGCAAGCCTCTTTCTCCCTGTGGAAGAAGAAAACTCATCAGCAACTAAACAACTGAAACTGCTTTCAAGCAACCTACATAACCCATGGTTTTGTGCTCGAGAATCCTGTTAGGTGGTAAGAAGCTACAAGTGACAGCAAACATTTCATTTTTGCATTTGAAAGGATTATTATAAACAAAGAAATATTTCTGGTTCAATAATAGGTTGGCAGAGGTTGAGTGTGGCATAATGGAAAAACGATCTTTTAATGTCAATTAAACCTTTGTCTGTCTTCCTGGATAGCACTGTTCATAGCATGTTTATATGCCAGGATCAGGAAGGCCACTTTCCTTCTAAGACCTATCTTCATTTCTATAGAGATACTGCTAAATCCTGATAGAAAATCTAACACCCCAAATCAGCACTTAAATTCCTGAAACCCACAAATATCATTGTTCAGTTACTACTTTATTAATGTCAAATACCACTCTTCTTCTTCTATATCATTCAAAACAGATTTTGGAGACCAGGGCGTCACTTGGTCTTGTATTTCAGAGTGGTTCAGAGACAGAGTGCTTCAAGATATAGGATCTTCCAAAGAAGCTGAGCACAGAGGTTGTATGTGTCATCCTTTAGGTTCTTCTTCAATGCTGTATGGGACATCAGTGTTTTCTGTGCTGTCCTTCTCCCCAAACGTATTTAAATCAGATAAGTCTCGAGGCAGAAAATCCATCCACATCCTAGGTCAATATTCCAGTCCACTATACTTGACTACCAGCGAAACCAAGAGGAAAACTGTCTGAATAAATGCTGCAAAATCTACGTATAGGAGAGAGAAAACCAGACTTGTCCTTTCAAGCAGTGCTGTGAAACAGGGAGAAACATTTCATATTGTCCAAGAAATGTAGGAACATTGAATGAATAAAACATCAGTGAGCAACTGCAAAAAAGAAAAGGCATCCAAGTTTGCACAACAGCTAAAAAACGCGGCACCTGTCTTACAAACTCAAAACACAGATCAATTTTTAAAAGATACCAACAAGAAAACAAAATCAGCAAGGTTTAAAACACACAAAAGGTTGTTATGCAAAGATTTAAATATTTTCAGCAAAACTGTAAGAGTTGAGATTGTGGTTTGTAATTAACAAACAATTTAAGATGGTGAACAGCAAGAAACTTTTCTCCTGTTTGCTCAGGATAAAGATTCCTAGCAATATGCTGGTATTGCAGGGGGCATCTGGGCACACAAGAGAAGAGCATCTGAGTCTCGGAAGAGCTTGCTCTTCAAGTAGGTATGACAGGCATCTTGCAAAGAAAAGGTTATGATATGCAGGCAGAGGAAACTGAGTGGTGACCCACATCGGTGGGTGACACGGTGCTAGTTACAGTTCTAAAAGATGAGAAGAATTGGAATTCCTCTGTGGAGTTACTGGGTTGGTGTTGGTTTTTTAGTTCCTTGGCCAGGATTTTGTTAAGAAGACGAAGAGACAAGGGAGACATGATTGACAGGTAAGAAGAGCAGGGCCAAGGAGGAAGAAGAAAACTGTAACTGAGATGGTAAGAACACGAGAAAGTGAAATCAAAACAACACTCATTTATTAAAATTTCCCCCCAGGAAATTTTACCCTGCTGGTTCTACTCTCCTTCCTCCCACAGAAACAGATTTTTCAATAAAAAGGTACTTTCTGAGGCAAACAATTTTTCCTTGAACTGCCAAAATGGTATTATCTCTATTTACTCCCCAGTACTCTTTGTCAGGGTTTGAGAATAAAATTTGCTATTAATCCAAATCCGAGGAAGTGTGTTAGACCACAAAACACAGCTAAACAACTGAAGAAATACATTTCTAGGTCAGCTGCAAGAGGTACAAAGTCCAAGTTCTAAAGTAACTAAAAAAGTTTTGAAAAATATTTTAAGGAAGAATTACCAGGATTCAGGCCTCTGAATAAACGTTGAAGAAATTAAAAATCTGAAGGATACCTGAAATGTTAAACATATTACGGAAGTTTTTAAACCCAACATGTAGTTGGCTAATTGGCAGTGCAGGAACAAGTTGTATTTCTACAAAATCGGGTGTTGAGTCACTTCAGAGCATGATTTCACATTGAACCCTGGTCCCTTGCTCTCATGGCCTGCTGGGAGAAGATACTCGGGTAAGTAAAAAGGGTTTCAATGGCTGAAGGAAAGCACAACATGTGCAAATGAGAAGAAAACAAAATCATTTTGACACCCATGGAGAAATATGAGTCATGTGTAAAACGACTAATAATTTCTGCACTCAGGAGTCCTGTTCATCTGAGGATTTCCACACACTTTGAAGCACTGCACCCTGCAACGCAGGGAAACAGTCTTTCCTTCATTCTTAAGGGAAGATAAAACTGAGGTTTACAGATTGGATTTTCACTTAGTCTAAGGCTCCCTCCAGACTGTTCTGGCACTGTAAAACAGCCTTAATGTGCCTTTAAATCACTCACTAAGGTAATGACCACTTCAGCTTGCCAAGGAGGTTAACTCAAGGCTTGAAATAAATAGAAACTTGGGCTTCCAAGGCAACTATAGTCAATTCTCTCAAGGCTGTCTTCAACCACCCAGGCTGCCCTGTCTGAGGGGTAAAACATAGATGCAGGAACAGAGTCGAGACCATACCAAGTCACTTCGAGCTAAGATACATCCAAGTTTCTGTAGAAACATTTCATTTTACTTATTTGAACTGTTAGGCCACCAAGAAAAATAACTGGCTGTTTGTCCAGGACAAAGCTACTAGACATCCCAAGGCCTGGAGAGTGTAATTCCCGAGCATGTGGAGGGCTGTAGCATGCCAAATATTGCAGACTCATGGTTTCTCAGACTGGAATCAAGGTCATCTTTTTGCCTGTAATTTGCCAGAGGGAAGTAAGGAAACATAAAGGTGACTGAGTGTGTGAGAGCTACTGGATCTCTGTGGGCAACCTGCCACCTTGGCCACTTATTTTAACAGGGGAGCATGGACTTACTGCTTATGCCTCTACCTCTGCTCTGCCTTCCCATTTAATTTTACTGCAAAGTAAGTTTGGGGTAAATACTCCATGGTAAGTATTGGGTAAGTAGTCCAAACTTGTGCAGTCTGAGGCTACACAATTAATGGGACCTTAATACTCAATACTATTCATGGAAACTCAGAGAATTTAGGACACGAAGACCCAGTAACAGACCTAGGCATGTCTCCTGGGTTCCAGTCCCTTTCTTTAGTCCAGGTATCAGGCTGTCTCTTGGTATAACAGTCTTAGAAAACTAGCGTGCCAAAACCTGTACAGAAAGAATCATAGAATATTTTGGCTTGTAAGGGACCTTTAAAGGTCATCTAGTCAAATCTCCCCTTCAATGAGCAGGGACATCTTCCACTAGATCAGGTTGCTCGGAGCCCTGTGTAATGAACAAAGATCCTACTGCGATACTCCTGTTCCAGTTAGTGCCAACATCCACCATGAGATTGGTTTTTGGCATTAGTGAAACTACACCAAATTACAGTAAAGTTCCATCAGTCTCAAAGTATCTACACTGAAGAAGAGAACACAGAAACTCTACCATCTAGAAGCCATGAAGTCATGAGAATGCAGAGCTCCAAGCATCCTAATGTCACTGGGTAGATTAGCCCACAGAGATCACTGGGGTAGCAACATTTCTACTGTTGCTTTCCTACCCAAAGTGGCTTATGTGGAATTTCAAGCTTAGTTGAAGCTATCGCTTGTTATCCTGTGCAGTAGAGACATAAGCATGACCTGAAGATGTCTTGCATAGCAAGGAAATACTTGAGCAGCATCCTTTCCCTGCTTGCCTGCCCAGTTTTTTCTTCCTTTAATGTTCCAGCCAAACAGCCCAACAGCTAGTGTTTGCACTACATTTAAGCTGCAATCCATTAAGCATCCACACTACATAAATTGGCAAGCACCGGATCACTGCTGCTACCCTACTTATTTTTTGCTCAACACTGAGATTTCTAGCTGTGATGCATGAAGAGCATAAGACTTTAACTGCAAGGGCTATGTATTGTTCAAGTTCCAATATTCACAGCTGCAAAATGTTGGCAAGTAATACTGAAAGAGCTTCTGCTTCTTACAAATCAATTCATGAGACTCAAAAATTAAAACAGATGTAACTAAGTCATCTGTACCTCTGCTGATTCAATGCATACTGTCAGAAAGCACAAAGGAGAATTCATTACTCAGCTCAGAAAAATGAATATTCTGCTACGTAAAAAGACAGCAAGTGCTCATTCTCTGTTGCACTTATTAAATAAGCAAGATGCCTGTGTTACCCCAGCTTTTGTGAAATGCATCCAAATGCCTTTGCATTAGATAGTTCAGATTAAAAGCAATTGAACAGGTGAACCTGTTCAGAACATAAATACATGGGCTAATATTTTTGCTGGCACCTACCCTTCCAAATTAGTCACGTAATGCTCTTTGACATGTGGAACAACTGCAGCTTGCCATGCAAGAGAGTCACATGAAGTAGTTTCAGAAGATTCAGCTGTAATAAATTAAGTGCTGAGGGGGAGGAAATAACCACCACCCCATTATAAATTATTTCCCCTGTTATTGTGTCTAGGGACTGCTGGACTGGGAGATTTTAAACTTGAGAGACTGGTAACGTGGATATAAATCAACTGTTTCCAGAAGTGTGGGCTCACAGGGTGTCTGGCCCATATGAATACAATGTTCTCAGGCTCTCCAGAGACTCAGACACGCGGTGAATAACGATGTGCAGATCTTCCCCAAGCCATTTGAAAGATGCTTCGTTTGCCTCTGCCAGCAATCGTCCTGCAGCTGAGATGGCAGGACTGATACATGCCTGCTCTTCAGCCGAAAAGGCATAAAACTCAGTCTTGAGGAGAGATGTCAAAAGGCAGTTGAGCTGTTCTGTCCATCAAAGTTGGCTCTTCTCCTCCTTCTTTTAAAGGGATGGTGCCACCACACCATTCTTTATGGTATGACTGGTATGATACCCTCAGCCTCCCCCACGCCAGTTCAGGTCACTAAATTTACTCACTTTTCTTAAGTGAGCGATCTTGCTCTGGCCTCAGTGAGGAGCTCATCAGGTGCCCAGGAAGCTGCCAAAACCAATGCAAAGAGGACACAGCAATGCAGGATGCAGGGCAGAAAGCAGCTTCTCACACCAGCGCAGTGGGGTTTGCTGGAGGTCATCCACCAGAGCTCCTCAGCTGTGCCTTCACTACAAGAGGAACTGAGCTTGGAGCCAGCAAATGCTTGGCCTTGCTGGAGAGGCCATCTTGCTGTTGACTCCAGCGTCATTATGAGTTCAGACTTTCTCTCTCAAACACACATGTTCCCCTCTTCCCATTGAACTGAAACGCCACCAAGGGCACATGTGGCAACGAAATTCAACTGCTTCAAGATGAAAATTGACCGTGAGCTTTCCAAAAGAGAGCAGTTAGGCCTGACAATTCAGCATTCTTTTCTGTTTTTCTCTTATCCAAACTCTGATTTCAGAAACAGTCTCATACATTGCTTTTGAAAGAGATTAGAGGCCTAGGTGTAGGTGTAACTGTTAACAAGAAAACCCACCATCCAAAGCATTCATCGCACCTTGATGATCCAGTGTGACCTTGTAAAATCCACAGTGACGCACAACAGTCTTGCAGTTGTGCAGAAATGCCCTAGGCAGTTTCTACCAGGACTACCCTGATGCACATGAAAGAAGAATGCAAGCTCTGTATTTGTTCCTTCAGCTGATGTAACCACCAGCTCTCAAGCAAACTGGCTTCGGGGTGTTACACTAGTAATTACGCCGTACAGTGGGAAACATTATTGCGCGATCCGAGTAGCACTCTTGAGTCACTGTGTTTCTCTCCACACTCTTTCAAACATGTGTTACGGAATTGTAATTGGCTCAGCGATACACTAGTGAAGAAGTAGAGGTGGGGAATACCCAGTTCTTTCTTTAAAGAGTATTTTTAACCACCAGAGGGAGCACTGGCCTTGAAGATCTTTCAGGATTAAAATAAACACGAAGAATAAATATCATCTGTTTGTCCTCAGCTGCACTCACCATTTTCTGTATTTTATTGAAAGTGTGAAGTGTATATTAGTCAAACAGAGTTACAGCTATATGCTCATAGGGCAAGCGTCCTCAAATGCACTAAGGATGCTTAACACCACAAAATTCCCACTGCACATCCTTCAGCACTAGAATCTATCTGTGCTACATCTATACAGTTCTGGAGCCACTAGAGTAACAAGCAATTAATTACACAAACAACTGTGAAGACATGCAAAGAATCTGTGTAGGAGCTCTGTAAAGATCTCTGTGGGAGCTCTATAAAGATCTTGGCTCACCCAGAAGTTTTGGGGCTGAGCCCCTGACAGCATGCAGAATGGAAAAGAGAGACTGGGGGTTTGGGTGGGGGGAAGAGTCAGCAAAATCTTGATTCTGTCACTGCCTGGAAGCATCTGAGAAAGCTCACCCATGTGGAAACACAATTCCTGCGTTTTTGGCTTGACTATCAGAAGAAGCAGCCACAACAGTTTTAAAGGATCTGCACAGCTCCACAGTTGGGCTGGCTGTGGCTGGATGAGTCCCCTGCATGACTACAAGCGTTACCAGGGCTGCTCTACATTACATGCAGACACATATGTCGACAAAGAGCTACCTAACAGCTGCTGGGGACACAGCACCCTCTAGTCATGTCTTCTCTGCCATGGTGCTAGTTCTGCCATCTCCTTCTGCCTTTTTTCCCTCATAGGTGACTTTCACCTGTGGGACTCCTTCAGCCCATAGTTAAACCTGTTCTCAGGCTGCACTTCCAGGTGGGAATGCTAAGTGCCCACTTAGGGCGCAAAAGCCAGTGCCATAAAGGTTTGTATACACCGGGGCAGAAACTGCACTCTAATCACCAAATGATGGCATCTCACTGTGTTTTTTCTCTCCCTGAAAGGATTGCTCTTCCTTTCATGAAAGTATCCTTTCCCTAGCCTTGTGAATTTACAACACTGTGCAGCTTGATACAAAATGAACCCAAACCTCCGATAATGAATCTATCAGTACAAACATTTAATTAGAAAGCTGTTCAGGTTTATGGTTCAGGAACTGAGCCTGTGCCTCTTGCCTCCTAAATAAGAAAGAATGCTTAGACTGAAAGCATATTTCAGTGTCGCCTCATGGCTGCACAGAGCATTCCTCAGGAAGCTGCTAAGTGCTTCCCAGGAGTATAAAAATAGAAATAACGATCTTTGATTACCCTTTTCTCTACATCTCGGTATGTATGTGCTTAGTTGGTGTGCAAGCAAGTCGGTGGATATACAGTGTGTCTGAATTTGATTTAGAAGTTGAATAAGAAGTAAAATAAGCTGAGGTAAAATTAACATTCAAAAGTCAGTCATGACTATAGACTCAGCCTCTGTTTAATTAACGTCAAGCAACTGGTTGCTTATCAGCATCACGATTTCAGTTAAACCAGCTATAAGTAATGGCCCCTCCTTACATAAATTTACCAGCCCTTCTTCATGTCATTCATCTTCTTGCTTATCCCATAGTTACTCCTCAATTTCCAGCTGCAGTAATCAGTTTTTTCAACAGAGGTGCCCAAATTTCACTTTTTAGGACTTCTTGAGCCATGCATACTCTTAACTTAAGCTCCACATATTTTGTTATATTTGTACATCTTTGGCTGATGTACTTTTTGTGATATTTGACTCCAGTGTAGATAAATGTTACAGATCCAGAAGTAGCTAGCATGCTGCGGGATGTATTTATACTTGCAGCAAAAGATTTTGCTTGTTTTCCCTCCATTAAAAAAAAAAAAAAAAGAAAAAGAGAAAAGAAGAAAAAGATACTGAAGTTTAGTGAGGTGCATCCATCTTTCATTCATTCACAAAAGATGGCATGCATGACCCCTAGTCTGAACATTTTATAAGCCAGGAGTAGTCTAACTCAAAGCATGATTGAGGGCATGGCATATAAAGGACAGGAATACAAATACAAGACTAAAAGATAGCAGAAGCCAATAGACAGCAAGTGAACTTTCTTTTCCAGCTGTGGAAGTCTGTTTGCACAAAGCTTGGCAGTTTAACACTAAGGAATGAGATTCTTTATGTTTAAACTTTTCTTGAATTTTGAAAAAAAAAAAAAAGCCCACAGAGCTCATGATGTTTCAGTAGGAAGTCAGAAAAACTTTTTACCAAAGGTACACATGGGTTTTTCCAAACTTTTTTTAAAAATCAGACATGGGTCAAGGAGCCTCTTCCCATCAGTTAGAACCACCCTGGGGAATAGAAGAACCTCAAAGAACACAAGAGAAGAGGATGTTCGAAGGACAAAGGCATCTGCAGTGTAAAAAGAAGGAAATTCTATCACCTGCAGACAGGTTGAACCAAAAGGGTACTATATTTCCCACCCCTTCTAATCATCTGTTGAACTCATTAGGTCTGAGTAACTCTTCCTTTGTTTTATTGCATATTGTGTTAAATCACTTCCAGTGTTGAAGGTCCAAGAATATAAGGGGCAAAAATGTTCCACGCCCTTCCTTCTTCATTAGTGAAAATTATTTAGCATTTGTTTGCATTTGGCACTGTTTAAAGGCTCACATTTAAAGATGAAACAGCAAAAAAAAAGTCTTGAACTTTTCAGGTTTTTTTAATTTATTTTTGTTCAGATCCTAGACCTGGAATGAAATGTGACATTACATGCAAGTTTTATTCTCTTGCCAAAGGTTTGTCATGGACATATTTACAGAAAATAATCTCTTCCATAAATAGTAAAAACATGGGCAGCTGCTCCTAGACAGTACAGACTGCAATAAAGTTCTCATAATGAAGTAGCTCATATCTTAGAGAGTTCATGACAGGCAGTACTATTCTAGACAGTGCTATTCTAGCTGCTTTTTGGGGTTAGCTTTGAAATAGCATTTCTCAAGTTTTAAACATTTTGAAAGTTCCACAAAATCTAGTGGAAATACTCTAACTTCTGACATTTATTTTTCATTAAAATACTAGCAGGTATTGTGTCTCAAAAGTGTAAATCTGTGTTTCTTCACCAATTTAACCTCTAGAGTCTCTTGACTCAAGCAGACACATTGGAATACAGAAAATACAATATGATTTTTTTTCTAGTAGTTTCAGGATTGTTCAGCCTAAAACAACTAAGTTGTTGAAGACGCAATAATCAGCCATAATAATGAAAACCCAGTATTTGCCTTATTTTGACACTGTGGATGATAACAGTATCATTACTTGTCAGTGAATGCCAACCAGAAGTTGGTAAACACCTTAGCAGGTCTCTTTAAGGTTCTGGTTTTTGGGGGAAAAAAAAAAAAAAAAGAAAAAAGGCAAGCAGGTGTAAACAGGCCTGTCAGAATGCATGAAATTCGTGATGTATGACTGCCACCCAGAGGAGCTCGCGGGGAAATGACACAGCCACGGGAGGTGGGAGTCACAAGGGACAGCTCTTCCCCTCCAGCCCCGATCCTCCCTGCCTTTCCTGGAAGCTGATCCCGCCCAATGAGAAGCAGGGTGCGAAGACAGTTTTGCTATCAGAAGCTTCTACTCTCCTACAGCTGGAAGGTTTCACCTTCCCGAGCACCATCCTTTTCCTTTTCTTCTGAGGTAAATACCATCCCTCAACTCCCATGCCATGGCATTGATATAAATTAATTACATTTAATAGCTAGAACTTCCTGAAGAGATCCCTTTGGAGGAGTTTTACGAGGCTGCGTGTGCCCTGGCTGGATTTCCAACTTCTACCTCCACATACTTTCAGACAGAAATGAATTTTGAGTTGAAGATCTGTAATCGCATCCTTAACTCAGAAACCTGCAGACAGCTGGCAGCAGCACTGACTTCTCTGCTCACTGCTCCACTACACCAGCCTTTGGTATTCTTCCCTTTTTTACACCTAACTCCTGACGTGGGAGTCAGAGGGCACTTTTGACTGCCCCTCTGTTGCTACAGTCCCTCCCTTCCATTACTACTACTTCAGCCCATTCGTTTTGCAGTCTTTCAGTCTTTGCCTGGGAGCCAAGCAAACTGCTTTAACAGAACTAAGGGTTACCAAAGCCCCCCGAAGCTTTCAGTGTTCTGCCAGCTAGCTATGAAATACTTTTGTTGCATCAGTTGACAGTCAGTAAGCGTCAAACGAGAAAAGAGTGAGAAGACATCGGATTTGATGCCAGTGTCTGGGTTCGTTCACTCACTGGGCTCAGTTATTTACTTTAACTGTGCACACTGATCTTTGACACCAGCCTTGGTGAGAATTATTTTTGTTGGCATATCAAAACATTTAAAAATGTTCCAGCTGAACTTCAGTGGAAGCTGTCACATGCCTTCTTTAAGAGCTACAAAGTAGGTAGGTTTTGCCATTCTACTCACTCTTAAATATTCTAAGGGATAGAAACGTGATTTTCCAGGCAGGAGTCTAAGTTGCTTTTCCCCTGGCTTTACCTTAATTTTGCTTTTCTTTTGTTGTTAAAGATGATGTAGGAGAAGATTTTACCTGTTACTGAAAGCTAATAATTATTCTCATGACTTCAATTAACTTTCTTTGCTATGTTGTCTGTAGCTCAATTTATTTGTTCTGTAGAACTCTTTCAGGTGCTATACTTACCTGAAAGGAAATGTAAATCCTTTTAAACATCTCTTAAAAATGCTTTCTCAGCTGTTCTTGCTCCTGTGATATTAGGCTTCTTTCTTGGCTAAGCTAGAGAGGTTCTCCAGCTGGTTACTCATACTCATACTCAAACCTGCTCCACATCGGGGGTCAGGAACTTGCTTGTCTGATATCACTTTTTTAATCAGCTACTTCAGGTTTCCTCTTTGAAAATCCCACTTTCATGCTGCTTCTTACTGTTCTATCTCCTTCCAGGCATATATAGTTACAAGTTTTGCCATTTCTTCTGCAGGAGGTGTTTTTGAGAATTTTGTATGAAATTTGGCTTTTTATCACAAACTTTAAGAGAATTCAGATCTGCTTTTCTGAAAACCAACATCATATGGCCAGATGTTTTCAATGACTAATGTAAGTTATCACATCTCACTGAAAACATAGGTCTAAAATCTGAAAGAGGAGGTAGCTGGGCAAAGAGAATCAAACAACTGGCTAACACTAGTATGAGATTTAAAAAACAAAAACAAAACAACAAACCAAAAAAAAAGTAGGCCAAACAACCCCCCAAAATACTTTGTGCTCTTGGCTGGAAAGACTAGAAAGTGATTTAAGGAGATTACCATATTACTGTGGTTCCCAAATAATAATAATATACACCCAGGTTGCTTCCTGTGACTACTGCTACAGAGAAAACATAGGCAGAGATGGATTATTAAGTGCATCAAGTATTAAATTTTTGTGTGGCAACTGACATATCACAGAAACGTCAATTAAAATGTCTGGCTTGGTTTGAGATCCCCAGCAAGCACAATATAAATTGAATGGCAGAACAATTTAAAGAAGCCTGAGGGATAAACTACAAAATGTAACTTCTGTTGCTCCCCAGACATATGCTGTCCCAGCTCCACAACCTATGCCCACAAAATCCTGTTTGTATCGTAGAGTATTAGTGTTACAGGCAGTAAGATGAGCATACAGAAAGCAGAAGCAGACTGCAGGTGATGTCATGCATACGACAAAAAAACCTGCAAGCCAGGCATAAGTTTCATAATCACTATGTAGTCAGTAGACACTAGAAGCGTGACTCTGTTTGCATGGACAAATTTTTAAATTTGGGAAGATTCCAAACTACACATTCTCTGATTCCTCAGCATGCAGATTTCAGAGAAGTGAAGATCCTAGAGGTCTTTCCTCATCTTACTTTGATCTCACATTTGGGAAAATTTAGTGACTTCATTGGAGGCTTAGATCAAACTAAGGCGCTGTAATCCTTTGAGAAATCATAATGAAGACATACACTAACAGCAGTTGTACAAATGTAATATCGAACTCTGTGACAGCATGTTTTATTCCATGATGAATGCTTGAGATTATTATACCAACACCTTTACAAGCAAAAATAGGTATCTGGCAACAGCTGGTAAGAAAGGAGGTATTATGCCAACTGAAATACTGCTCTGTGAAAATCTTTAGAAGTCAGCTCTGAAAACTAAATATGAGCATCACATACTATTACTGGGAAATCTGCTTTTATAGTACTCTTTTCATAGAAATAAATTCATCAGTATAATCTACTAGCTTGTGTTAACCAAAGATGCATACTGTACTGAGTGCAAAAATACATCTTAATATAGAAATGTTGCCAGAGACATTCGGTTCCATTTGGACAAATATGACAAATGGCTCCAATGACTATTTAAAAAGAAGAAAATCTGATGGCTCTATATGCCACTTAGCAGTTTGGTCTGCCAGTTGGGAACCTGTAGAAAACTTTCAATACTTAGCATATCCCACTCACTATTATTCAAAGTCTTTTGATATCTCATTCTTTTCAAGAATAGTAGCTCTTTATGAAACGTAGATGTTCTTTTTCCCTGATTGGAAATAAAAAGAGTATTTTATTCTGAGTGACATAAAGAAAGGGTAAATCAAGAGAAATACACTACTGTCACTGAAGAATTGACATAAACATTGTAACATAGCCTGATTTTCGCAACTACTTATACACCAAAAGTCTCCTTAAAGAATATCAGATCTGCAGCTGATCAATATCTTTGCTTATTTTATTAGAGTTATCTGATTTCCCCCTTTCAGGAATGATTAGATGTTTTCATGTTATCTATTAGCCCTTTCCAGACTGCAAACAATCTTTTTTTTCCCACATCAACTCTCTTGTCAAATTTATGTCCCTCTCTGGGATGTATAATTCAGTTGTGCTTTCCTTGGTGTCCTCAGTTTATAGTCTTTCCAACTCAGTTATGAACATGTGCTGTGTACAAGGTAAGTTTCTACAGCAGCCATGTAATAGAAACACTCAGCAAAACTATGGAGGGACTGATTAAAACCAAATAGTGCACATTGATATGAAATAGTGCCAATGGAAAATATAAAAACGAACGTTCTTGATAAAAAAAGTCTTGATGTTGCTGTGGTGGTGCAACACCCCACACACTCCCCAACTCAGCACTTGGCACAATTTCCACTCCCAGCTGGGCCACAGAACAATACAATGAACCAAAACATTACCTGACACACATTATGGTCCAACATAAAAGAGAGAAAAAGGTGGAGCATAACAAACCAGAATGCTATAGCATCCCTTTAGCTTACTTGGTTCCCATGACTCCTATCACTTGGGAAGAATAACAATAATCAGTCACTCCTGACAATGTATGCATCTTGGCACAAAGAAGGGGGTAAGACCAGAACTCCAAGATCTAGTAAGTTCTGAGTTTATGTAACTGGTGAAAAGCACCAGAATACCCCATTGTCTAAGTTCGGCCGGGGTGGAAATGTATCTAATGAAATTCAATTATCTCAGACCCTATAAGTAGTAGTGATTCTAGTGAGACCCTTTGAGTTCTTCTGGATCTCAGTGGGCTGTGACCAGCATCTCCCCTGAGTTGGGATGCTGCTTCAGCAGACACCTCCAGGACTAAAAGGCATGGATGAGTCAACCCTCTAGAGTCCCAGTTATTGCCCACTGAGGAATGACAATGCATTGTGAGTATTTGCTCCAAGGTTGACAAGAGTGACATTTTAACTATAGCCTAGCCTCTCTTTCACCCACCTCTCTATCCGTTTGTCTCTAATATACACATTAGCTTTTCTGAGTGTGGGTGTTCTTATACTTCATTGGATGCAAATACTTTCTGTCCATGTGTGTGTGCATGCATAAGGAGGCACCCATCGGCTCACAGCAAAGAGACATTTGGTCCTAGCAGTTAAAAACTTGGGTGTGGGTGTGACTTCTCAAGTGGTGTGTGTTTGTATGTTTGTGCTCTCATGCATTTGCATTGATTTGTCATGCTTTATAGTAAATTAGCATGAAGCTTGTCATTTTTGAATCTGTAATTAAGTCGTTCAAATGTTTTGTTAAATATTTAAATCCTTAAATTGGTTAATGTTTAAGTGTTCCTAAAATTCAACCTCTTGAGCTACCTCAAATCATTAATACATTATGAATTGCTGCTAAATCATAACTGTGTTAAATATTCCATCTCTGACAGTTGCTAATACTGGCTGAATATGAAAACCACAGATCTAGCGATAACTGATTTGCTCCACTAGAGGAACTACTGTGTTGCCCTCTGCTATATTGTAAAGGAAACTCTCAAGTACTTAATAGTGATCTTCCCACTAACTGCTGGAGCTTCTCTCCAACAAGGGGACTTACATTGTTTTAAATAATCTATATCACAAATATTTTTGCTCTATCTTTTGATACCTAAAATGACAGGAAAAGCCTTGAAGGCCCTCCTAATTTGGTGAACCTTAAAAAAAAACCAAAGCAAACCAAACCAAACATACAGGGACGTAGTCAACTGGAACAGTCAACTCTTCATTACACACAGAAAGTGGAGAAGCACAATCATCTGCAGACAACAAAACCACGCGTGGCTCTTAAGGCTATATGAGGGTGCACGAAAGAAAAGACTGTTCACTGCTCCTGTTGATGGGAGATCACAGAACTGTCCCAGTGACTTTCAGCGTAAGCTAGTAACCGAGGTACCTGGCTTCCAGACCCAAAATGGCTCAAGCAAAGCCACTTTCTGTACTCCTGCAGCATGGTCAATTCACACAGGGATGATAC
The DNA here is from genome assembly GCA_026546715.1 of Gallinago undulata. Taxonomy (NCBI): domain Eukaryota; kingdom Metazoa; phylum Chordata; class Aves; order Charadriiformes; family Scolopacidae; genus Gallinago; species Gallinago undulata. The sequence goes on along the minus strand of JAOTQQ010000001.1, from coordinate 145,639,638 downwards.
ACCCAGCAAGGGAAATGGAGAAAGAATTTTTACGTAGGCATAATAATACCGATACGTTCTCAGAATTAGGCAAACAAAAAGATACTAATATAAAATTATTTGCTCAAGTTTTTTTACTCCTCAAACAAGGACAAAAAACCTCAAAAGCAGCAGTTAAGTGAGAGTTAATTCCATCCTTATTTTATATTTTCTTCCAGAATTTCCTAGAAGAGTTATTTTGTTTGGCTTTTTTAAGTGCAATACTTCACGTGCAATGACAAAAATCACATTTGATATTCTTGTGACTTTAACTTTTAACAGGTAATGCTGAGGCAGGGCAATCACCATAAGGGATTTATACTTAAGAATGAGCATTTATAATTTAATGCATCCAACTGATATGTGTTAGAAGATTAATCATTCTGTATTAGTTACAACAAAGTTCCAGTGTAACCTCCATTTATACGTGTTTCTGATACAGAGTAAAATGAGTGTAAATGGTCATGAATGAGAGAATGAACATTCTTGGAAAAAGTCAGTGCATGGAGAAATTTACTCAGCTCTATACAGTCTTTGTTCTAAATGGTAATGAAATGCTTAACATGCTTTTTCTACACACATTAATGGCTAGAGCTTCTTATCTCCACAGCTGCTTGAAATTGTTCTCAAAATCTAGGTAGGCATAAAAGAGAAAACACAGCTTCTGTCTATTTCTGAGAAACCAAATAAAATGTAGGCGAGCATTAAAACTCTAATCAGTTTAAACAGATCTTACACTTTAGCGAGGTTAGAAAGAACAGTGAGTTATTATACAGAAAACCAAATAAAAACTGTAAAAGTGTAAAAGAAGACGTTTTAGGCTAATCTACTTAATGGAAAACAGTAAGGTATTATTTATTATTGTATTATTTTAGCAATATTATGTTCTTCTAAAATTTCTGCACTTTTTGTTTGGCAAATACTTGATACTTTACATTATATAGCTTAAAATAACAGCCTGATGTTCAGTGCAATAATAAAGGCTTTATAGGATAAGAGCCATCTGTTGCAATTACACTCACTTTCTGAGATTTTCTGAAAGGGATGAAAACCCTTAGACTTTGTCAATTATATGCCCTTGATAAAGTATGAGTCATCTTAAAGGAGTTTGGCATAGAGATACAATTTTCATGGAAACAGCCTGATGAGAGAACATATTGAATGTATTCTAAATATGGCCATCCAAATGGTTGTATTGATGAAAAGATTCTCTAATGAGAGAGAAAAATATGGCAATGTAATTTAATCTTCCATGTCTGAAATGCTGCTGGGTAATTTCTTGGGCATTTCACAGCTTTTAAGTCAAATACTATTTTCAGCATTTTTTCTGGTGAGATCATTAATATGATTATTTGGCCAATGTATTTTAATTAAACCCCACCCCCAAATCATTGGGTCTGGAACTTCTTCCCACACTAGGGAAGGAAATATATCTCCAGATGTTAATAATTAAGGCATTAAAGGGTAAACCCAGCACCCACTTCCGCAGCTGCCGAGGCTCCCACGGCATTAAACTGGTGCGGTTATGTTGCTGAAGAGTGTGGGTGGATTGGAAAAGGCCCTTCAGTGTCTGTGCACTTCTGCACAACATGGAAACCAGATCAAAAGGGTTTCCAGTGTAGGCAACACATTGGCTGTGGATGGTGCAAGGCAGAATGAATACGTACTTCCCACGCAAGTGGCTATGTGAGAAGTGAAGAGCAGATGTTCTTTAACACGGTCTCCTGGGGTGCCACAAGAGCTGGGCATGGATCCTGGCTAGGATCTAGGCTTTCTAACCAGTCCTTCTCTAATTAAGCAGCATTCACATAGATCTCTGAGGTAACAGGTACCACTACTGATGTATGCATTAAAGGGAACCGTGTTTAGCAGAGATGTGTTTCAAATCCAAATGTGCTGGTTGGAAAAAACATTGCTAGACCCTCACCAACTTCTGTCTTCAGTCCTGGGACTGGGTAGCAGGCTGATCTTCTTCTAGATGGACATTAAATGTAAAGAATTGGGACCAAAAGTTGCACTAGGCTAAAATAAGTGCAGGGGGCAGATATTTTTAAATAAAACTCAGAGCAAGCATTGATATACATTGATCTGAATCAAGTTACTTTTAAATGCACTCCAAAATACTTTCAAATGCCTTTCCGAAATATTGTTTTCTAGGTATAATTATTCATTCACCTGTCTAGATGTCTCTAAGGTCAAAAATTAAATTTTTTACACAGTCTAAAAGAATGTAAATATTTAACTACACGCATGTTTAAAGACAGAGAAGTTTGTGATGGAACCCATTCGGAAAAGCATGGAGTACAATGACTTGCTGGAAAAGTTTGCATAAGATCTGGAGTTTACTATGACTTCTGCTGACATGGGCTGCTATTTTTCTCTCTTCTACATTTTTTAAATAAGCTACATTAATTTGAGGTAGTTTTGGCTTCTAGCATATCAGACAAGGACCTTTTTCTTTCAAAAAGAACTTCTTGAGACTCTGGACTATGCAAATGAAAAATGCCAACCAGAGCTCTACCAAAGAGAGTCAGGATTACAGCTGGAAATAAATGAAGTGTAAGGTTTAATACAATTTATTTCCCCAAACTATCTTTTTTTAAAATGATGATCTAGTTAAAAGATGCTGGCATGCTCTATGAACTGAAAACTAATTGCTTTCAACAAGAGAGTTATAATGTAATATCTCTCTCATTCTACAGTGATTCATTTGTACTTGTTACTGAAAATTAAGATCAAGATATTAAGGAATAAATTCAGAATTTGGAACCCTTCCCGAGTTCTTGCTTTATTTGTTTTTTAATATATAGCTGCTTTTATTAAACAGATATTAATGGGTCGTTAACAAAAGGAGACTTCACCTAAAAGATGTTTTGAACCTTGACACTTTTCATCTGTCTAACAAATTAATCTGGGTTCTGTTACAAAGAAAATTATCTTTGCTTGGGTCTCCAATTAAGTCATTTACACTCTTTGTTCTGGAAAACACCGAAGAAAAGGCACTAACAAACAGTTTTAAAACTGTCATCTGTAAACATGTAGCTATTGCATGTGAGACAATGTAAAACACCAGCTGTATATTTATTTAAAAAAAACAAAACGACGCCTACACCACCCCCCCCCCCCCCCCCCCCCCCCCCCCCCCCCCCCCCCCCGGCAAAAAACAAGCAAACCCCCTACATCTTGTAAGCAGTCCTTTGGGTGACCTGAACAACTTACCTCAAAAAATGTTCCCACTGCAATCACAGAATGATTAAACCTTTGGCTTGCACTCATTTATAATGGTAGATATACAGTACATGTGCATGCAGAACAGAACACGCTGTAGATTAAAATCTCTACAGCAAAATTGGAAGAGATAAGGAGAGTGTTCAACTGTCTACAATATTTACAAAAGCAGGTAATTTACAGGGGGAACTCATGGAATGCTTAAGTACATTATATTTTTTCTTCACTGTTACTGCTTAAAAAGAAGCCTTTAAAGTGCCTTTTCTGTTTCATAAACAGAAAGTTCGGATAGCTGAACGGGAATTTTAAGACCTATTTGCAAGGTTCAGTCAAAAAGTTTTAATTAATTTTTTTCTTGACCTGAAACATTTTGCTGTATTTGAGTTGATTATTAACCTTCTCTTTCTTATTGCAAATTATTGCCTCCCAGGGTTAACCCTGATCAGCCTTCCTGGAGAGCAATCCGCCCAGCGTGCTGAGGGGACCATTTCTGACCTGACCTGCTTGCATCGCTTCCAGAGGTGGTCAGGCTGTCAAGCCTGCTACCCGCTGAAAAGACTGGAGGTGAGTAGGTAGGAAAGGTGAGCGTGGCAGGTTGGCATCCTGCTTGATGAGGAAAGAGGGAGGGCACTCCCTCTGGGCACTCCCACTGGGCTAGGGGCTTCATCCTGCAGCGAGGGCATTTGGCTGTTCCCCACACCTGGCCCTCCTGTCCTCTGCTGCTGCAGACTCTGAGCTGGGTGCTTTTTGGAAACCCTGCTGTAGGACACATGGCCTGGCCTTGGCAATGCTCCATGGTGGTGCAAGTGTTCACCAAAACCAGCAGCTCACCTGCCTCCCAGTAGACTATACACCGTGTGGTTTAAATAAGCAAGATAATGAAATGGAGAGAGCTGACTTACCTTTTGCCCTTTTACTCCACTGCAGTCACATTTTCCACAACCGGAACAACCCTGAAAACAAATGAGAAATTGAGAATTAATTGTCTGAACTCGGTCACCAGCAGAACATACCGCAATGGGCCAGGGACATCAGCAGTACCATACAGACTACAAAGCTGGTCAGCATGGGGAACATTTGCTTAAGCCCAGCACAATACTTTATCTTTATATATATGTACACTTCTGGTCTTAGTCACAGTCCAATAAAAATGCCTTTGTAAAAGAAGAAAAAAAACTTACTATAGTTTTTACCCATAGAAAATTTGTTTGTTATATTACTTCTAAATCATTGTATTTTGGACAACCATTTAAAAAATAACTCATTTTTATAGAATACACACTTAGTCCACATCTATCAATATGAACACCAAGTGGATTCTCCTTTAGGATTCTATATGCATACATTGAGAGCCCAACAGAATATGTAAGACAAAGTCAATCCAGTCATAGAAGCATCTCTTAATATCAGTTTGTTAATAAATGGCCTGCATTCTGCATAAATACTTAATCTCTGTAAATATGTGCCATTGTTTTGAGGAGAAAGGGATGGGAAAATTGCAGTTCCTTATTTATTTTCTACACTTAAGAAAAATAACAGACCCGAAGAATATGGGTTTTGGTTGTGTTTTTTTTTCTGATGACAAAAAAATGTTGCCTACGCACTTTAGATGTTTACCATGAGATTTCTTAATACTCATTTGCTAATTTTTTTAATCAATCATTGGCAATCGTCAGATAGGAAGTTGATAGTTTTTAAAGGTAATTAAATATTGGTGTAATTACCACAGGAAATGGTATCAACAAGTACTTCTGGACATAGGTGATGAAATCAAGTCAAACCACAGCCCATAAGAGAGCAAACTGATCCTAATGTTAAATAATAGATATGGAGGCAACTGTTAAGGTGTACTGGCCAGGCAATGACTAGCTCTAGGGCTATGGTCCATTTCTTACCTCTACGACATTTCAAGTGATCTTTCTTTCTTGCCCTCTGTAATGCCTGACTGTAATTCTCATTATGATGGATAACCTTCCGCTCAGTAAAATCAAATTCATTGCAGCAGGAAAACCCATAGGATACATGTAAAAACATAACCAGTCTGAATTATTTTCCAGTAGATGTTACAGTGATCCTTGTTTTCTGACAGGTTTTCCTTAGGGCAGCACCACCTCATAGGGTTTCTACACTAGGTAAACTTAAGTCAACTTCCAGAAAACAACAGTAGTTCAGCATAGATATTGACAGACTCCCAAGTCTATCAGGATTCTGTGAAGCGAAATTCTGGAGGGTGGGTGGACAGGAGGACTTTGGACAGGGGTGTTTTCCTTTTGGGAGGGAAGGAAGGCAGACTGTGCAGCTGGCCTTGCTGATCTCATCACACGAAATACTCCTAAGTGCCACTTCCCTCAGAAGCAAGGGAGAAAAGATCTTGCTGTGGGTTTTTGAAGAAGGGAGCTTAATGTTAAGGAAGGCAACTAAAGGCCTTAATGTCTTTGGTCACATAAGCCTTAAGGCGGACACTTGAGAGATTTGGGTGTTGGTTGGTTTGGATTGAGTCAGCAGCAACCAAAAGACTGAGATTTTTATGACGTGAACATAAAGAGTCACACTTTTTTTTTTTTCAAAACTTGAAAGGTGGTAACATATGAGAGAAGTCAGATTAACTGATGCACGGGTAAAAGCTTACAGTTGTTTTGTGTTACCAAAGTATTTCAGTGCATTTAAGTGCATCTGGGCTACTCTCCACTTTTTCTCATAGTCATGAAGTATCTGGCAAGTAGGTCTGCAGTCTATCGCTTTTACTGTTGTCATATCCCTCAGAAACAAACAAGGAGGAAAACAAGCAGAACATTTGTATCACTGAATATTCCACCAACGCACACGAGATCCTTCAGCAGCCCTGTTAAGCTGTTATCAGGAGGCAGTCAGGGATGGCACTTCTCCAGAGCCAGCTCTCAGCACGGATGCTGGGCACCTGGTCCCTCCACACCTGCACATCCCACAGTCTATGGGGACATCAGTACTTCTGGGAAATAAGAGGAAATGTAGCTAATCTGTTTTGAATTTGGAAAACCTCCAATGAGACCAAGAAGCATCATCACTCTGGAAAGTTAAATAATACAGTAACATTTTTACTTGTGAAATAAAGTAAAGCATCAAAGATAAATGGGGGTTTAATATTGAAAATAAAATTATGAAAGGCTGTCCAATAAAACTAAAGTACCAGTTTCTGAAAAATGTGTTGGTTTTGTTGAGATTCATTTTTTAAAAAGTGTAGATCCACCAAATTTGTTGTTTGAACTCTCAATTTCTCCATATTCACATAAAGTAAAAAGAATCACTTTTTTCTCTTACATTATTACAGCATTTTACCATGTTCTATTACAAATGCACAGAAAGATGAAAATTAACACTAATGTGAATGAATATTAGTGATATGGTTTAGTGATGTTTTTTTATCAGAGTTGGGTTGATAGTTGGCCTAGATGATCTTAAAGGTTCCTTCCAACCTAGACAATTCTATGATCCTATATACCGCAGAAAGAAAATTAGACCTGAAAACCAAGCCAAAACATGCTACAATGCCAACTCAGTACTGACCAGGAGGGAAAGCACCACCCACTGAATAATCTGCTTCACTCCTTGTGGTACATGGTTTTGCCTGGAAAAACATTGGGCCTCCCATTTCAAGAAGTGACCCACTGTGACCTCTCCCAGCTTTTCAGACCTGATGAGATCACAGCTGCAGGACGCATGCTTGCAGCTCATACTTCCTCCTCCAGCATCATGTAGAATGTTATCAGTTTCATCAACACATCCCTTAAATTCAGAAAAATCTGTTTTAATTGCGTCTGGGAATGTAATTAAAATACGTCATCGCATCATTATAAACATCTGTTTTCAAGTTAATCCCCACACACTTCCTTCAGCCTGTTGTTTAACGTGCACTTCTTTAGAAAAAAGTATGTTGTTATTTATTTTTCAGTTTGTTTTGTTCTTAAAATTAGCATGGCCAGAAGAATGGACTTGTGTTTTCAGATCTCTTTTTTTGCTCCCAAAAATGAAGCCATTATATTCAATTTTTCCTGTTTCTTAAGCCTCAGATTAGAACAACCAAAGTCAAGGAAGGTAAGAAGGTACTGAGCATCAGGGAGCACAGCTGCATACAGTCCTATTTGCAGACAAATGCTGTAGCCTGCTATGCCAGAACAGGCCACCTGCCCTACAAAACCGTGTTTATTTTACAGTAGCATCATCTCCTACTGTTACTGACTGTAAAGTTTGCAGGTGGATGGAAGGTTGGCTGACAATCACAGCCGCTAACTGGATAGGTTTATTTTCGAATCTAAGGGATGAGATAACATTCTGCATATAGTAGGAGGAAGTATGAGATTTTTCCTCCTGGGAAGAGGAGGCCCAGACTGCAAACAGCTTATAGATCAAAGGTCAATTTAAGGAGGTCAAAGAGGCATTTAAGTAATGAGGTACACTCTGAGAGAGGAAGATGGTTATAGCATGTACAGGAATCATGGTCTGGGTTCCCCTAACCCAGTGTAAGTACAAACATCTCTACTTGTCACTGCAGCTTCCCTTTATTCAATGGTGAGAAACAGGCATCTCACCTATTTTGGGTGCTTGTTTTCAGTGCAGACGAAGCACACCTTGGAGGACTAAGCAGGAGAGTCTGAAGTGGGCAGAAAGGAGTATGGATTATGTATGAGAACAAGGGGAAGATGGAGAGAAAAGTGGATACCGAGGATCAAACAGGGCTAGATTTTACAGACAGAATGGGACAGAGAATTACAATAGCTTGTCATTCCTCAGAAATGGTCAGAAATATAGTTAAATGACTTTGAACAGGGAGATCTGCATTTCTGGTACTCATTTAGGAATGACTTAAGAACCTTAAACAATTGAGTCCTAAGTGAGAAACTTTACCCTGAAGGAATAAAGATAATCATCACAGGGTAAGCTGAAACCATGCAAATTATTGCTTATTTCTAAACTTTTTTAAGTTCAGTTTCTTAAACTGATTTTAAATCAGTCTTAAGATATGAAGAATCTAGTTCATGACTTCCCGCCACACATGACTAGAGATAACGAGACAAATGGAGAGACATATATTTTGGAGGATGTTCTATCTGCCAGACATCCTCTTTGAAACAATGCCTTCCCCAGAAATTGCGTGGAGCTTAGAGGAATCACTGCTGTCCTCTAAGTGCCAAAACAGAGAAGGAATGGTGCTGGGAAGGAAGCATAATCTGTTAGGGGGGAAGGGGATGAAAAGGCAGGCTCTTTATCCCTTATTTAGCAGCCAATTACACACTAATCCAAAGATTTTGGCCAGGTGCACCGTGATACCTCACCTACGTTTCATGGTGGGCTAGAAGTTTTCAAATAGCCATGTCTTCCTTGCATCACAGGCCAGCCTCTCACATAACATTTGAAGACATTCATTTTATCTCGCTCCTCCCACGAAATATCAGTCAGCCCAGAAGCAGCAGCTCATTTTAGCAATACAAATTGCTTCAATTTTTGACAAGCATTTCCGTTTCGTTTCATTCTCCCAGACTGTCTGCAACTGATAAGCTTAGTGAATCATACTGGCAAATCAGTATTAAACTAGAAAAAGATTGCATCCCTTCACACGTATAAATGTGCAATGTGCATACTGCGTATTTGCCTGAAGGACAGTGATTCATTTACTATCACATTAACATATATTTCTAAGAAAGTGACACTAGTGAACGGGCGTTCCAACCCGGACCTCTGACTTCCACAAATGCCGAACTGAGCCTTAGGAGTACTAAGCCCCGTCAGTGACAGAGCTGAGAGGGCTGCTAAAAAGTTCCCACAGCAGATGGAAGAAACTCTGCTCTTGCAGTGCAGCCTGTAAGACATCTGTCAGATTGTAGCTACAGCCTTTTGTTGCGTTTTGCCCTGGTTTTCCACACCCAGCTACTTTCCTGGCATTTGAGGACTCCTGCTTGGAACTCGCGCAGGAACGATGCAAAGAGCCAGATGAGCAGCCCAGGAGGGAGACGACTTCCATATTTGGACATGCACCATTTCTGGAGGCTAAAGAGATCTCAAAAAAAATATCCAAAGGCCAAGTCAGTTCTGGGACGGCTCTTCTCCCTTACAGAAGTGCATTTTGCAAGATAAAAAGGAGTTCTCTTTCCCACAACATCAGCTCAGACTCTGCTCGCTGACTTTCCGTTGCTGAACTGCCTACCAGCCTAAGCTAATTGCACAGGTATTAATTGAGTTCAAATATTACCCTGTAAAGCATATCTCTAAGGCAGAAATTTAATAAAACTCTCACTGTTTATCTAACACCATTCCTGTTGAAAATCTTATTTCGGGGAACACAGTCACTTCTCCCACCCAAAACACAGTGTCTTTCAACTGACTGAAAATCCTGTAAACAGGTGACTGGTGACACTAGCACAGATATCAAAACCCTCTAACTCTTCACAGTGTTTCTAATTTATAGCTGAAATGCTTCAACAACTAAAAATAGTCATAATTATTTCATCTCATGATTCATTCATTATATAATGACATGCTCTGTTTAGACACAACACTTAAACTAATCGTGATTTCTGATGAAACTGAAGATTTCCGACTCTGTGTTGATTTAGTTCAAACCCCAGTTGGAACTGAATTCCAATACAGCTTCCAAGTTCAAACACCAGCAATGGCTATGCCAATAGGATGGTGACAGCTTTAAGTCTGAATCTCCTCCCTCCACACAATCCACTCCTTCGACCCCTATGCTAACCTAATCACAACAGGGAAGGCCAAGGGAGATTTATCCTTATGTAGCAGACACTGCGCTTCCACTCTCCACACACATACACACAACTCACATAGCTGACAAGAGGGCTGGATCAATAGATATCTTCAGTTTCACATCCCACCAAATACAGGAACCGGGAGGTGATGCCAACTGCAGGACACTTATCTCACATTCCTCTCATATTTTCTTCTCTCTCCAGAATGTCAAAATAGCTCCCTGGCTGTATTACTATTCTTGTCTTTACCCTTTCGATATAACTGTATTGAATTAGCTGAACTGCAAAGTACGATTAGAGGAAATCACTGCTATATTCCAGTAAACCTCAATATTTTTCTAAACTTTGCAGTTCATTAACAACTTTTAAAAAATCATGTTGCTAAAACTTCTGATTTACACTTAGCTAGAACCAAGAGGATAACAAAAAAAAATCCAGACTGTCTTAGCAAGTTAGCAAAATTTAGTTATTTGCCTTTGTACTATTAAATTTACATTTGAAGAGTATAAAATCCTTTTTTTTAAATAAACGTACAAAGATGAAAAGCTTCATTGTTTCTATATCTGACCATACTGTATTTAAACAAGAGGATGAGATTTGTGATTTGCAAGAAACAAGAACTCTCATCTATTAACAAAACCACAAATGGCAGACTTACAAACTTCTAGTTCTGCTTAGACAATAGTAACAAGGTATGGATTAGTATTAACATACATACTCGCTACAATTACATTTTGAAACATTATTTTTGAAAGATTATGTCATGTATTGACACACTGGTTCACAGGAACTCTGTGGGGGAAAACTGACATTTGTCCTGCCTAAACTAGGTGTTTAAAACATATTTGTAAAAATGTCGGCAAAGCAAATGGATAGCTCAGTGTAAGTACACCATTCTTCTTTGCCATAATTTAAAAAATAAATAAATCAAGAACCCAACCACAAAACCTCAAAGTCACTCTCCTTCAAAACAAAACTTTGCATTAAGTGTTTGACTCAGACTTAGAGTTGTTCTACCATACGGCTGTCTTCTGCCTCACAGAGTCGGAGCTCACTGCTCTTAGAAGGGGAGGGAACCTGCTGGGCTGTGAAGCACTTCAAAGGCAAGACTAACCCCCTCTCTCCCACTGAAATAATTTCATTTCACATGGCACGCTGAAATCTTACTAGATCAGAGATGGGAACCTGAGCGTCTTCCTTAATGACAGTCAAAAGCACTGGAGTATAAAGGCATTTCCACTCGCTTTCATCCTGCCTCCACAAGAGCTGGGTAGCTGGGCATGGAACTGCACTACCCAAGTGTGACAGCAGATCTCCCAAGCACCGGCTGGTAAATGGTTGCTCATCCATGAGCTGAAGCGTGGATTCAAAGCCCCTCGCTGCACTGAAACGCAGGCACCTTTAAAAGTGAAGGAAGTAGCCATCAGGAAAAGGCAACTCATTCGTGAGCCCAGGCTTTTATTTCCTTTGCTCGTAACAAATGAAAAAAAAAAAAAAGTAAGAGAAGTCAAACTGCACTATTTACACATTGCTGAAAAATGTCCCTAAAATTGTTTATGTCTTAATAATTTTATTATCTTAATATTTTATCTTTGACTATTTTGTTCACTGAATATAGTTTAAATATTTATTTTGGCACTTCTGAAGTCAAATATTCCATCAAATCACTATCCTGCTTACAAACTCACCCATTTCTGACCAAAACATAACAGCTAGTAGTCCAAAAAACATGATCAGTTTAAGTGTAGTACCTAAATTGAAAACGTCACTTCAAAATGAATAAACTAAGGCTAGCTTGAAGTGAAATCATAGAAAATATCACTCTTTATGACAAGTAGTATTAATTGGTAGTTAGAATGGAAACCTCAGCACAGGCACTCCCACAAGTACTGCAGGAAGGCTAGCTGTGCATGTATGGGCTCCAGCAGGGTTGCCAGCTTCCCAAGGGTCAGAAAGGAGAAGAGACCAACTTGGTGCAGGGTCCCTCACCCTTGGTGCCTCCTGTGACCTCTGCTGCGATCAGGATAACTGCTGCTGCTGGGTACTGTATGTGCTGAAGCACTGGCCGTGGTCAAATGCCTGAAGAGTGGGAAGTCTGTCACTCACAGGAGCTGATACAAAGCCAGTTGTCCTGGAATGATGATTTGAACTTCAGGCCTCAAAACAGTTCAGGAAAAGGAACACCTGCCATGCCTTCATTTTCAGGACTCAAAGCAGAGAACAGAAACTGAGTACCGTTCCCATTTCATTCCCAAACCCATCAGTTCAATTTATGGACAGATAAATAATAGACAAAAGGGAACATTTTATGATTTTATGTCAGCAAGCTCTGGTCTTTCCTCTTCTCCCAAGCCCATTTTCTTCCCCATAAAAAAATATAAAGTTGGCAGATCATCTACATGATCTTTTTTTCCCAGCAAATCATGGTCTTTAACTATGACCATTCAGGGAATTCCCTGGACCAAGGGACACCTTATTGGTTTTACAGCTTTCACCTTCTAGGTCACCAAATTAAGTTCAGCTCTAGTCAGCAATCACTGGAAGTTTCTGTCATGTAGTAGGCTATTTAAAGTCCTTGGTTGTATCATTTCCATTTTCGGTAGAGCCTGTTTTCACAGAATACAGAAAAACAGTGCCATTCAAGAGGTCCTGTAGGATTCCACCTACCTCCAGCTGCCAGGCCAGGAAGGAATATCTCTCCCCTAGGTCCCCGGGTCATATCTGCCAGGCCTATGTAAATATCTCAAATGGCAACAAATGCATATGTTTAAGCAATGGAAATAAGTGCAACACGGTAATAGCCAAAGGCTCATTAAACCTTGCATGGATAAGAAGAATTAAAATAGCCATTCCCCTCAAGACCTCCTTTGGCTGTAGGCTGATGTACACGAGTAGGACAGGAGGAAGCAGACGTGGTCCGCACTTATTTCTCTACCAATGCAGAGCTGTTCTCCTAATAAACCTTCTAGGGCTAGCCTTAGATCAGAAAAAAGTCTCTTGGAGCAAACCTACACAGTGGAAAAACATAGCACTTCATGGTTACTAGTATGTCATTGCATCAATTAAGTATCCCTGTTAGACTGAGGGAACCTTTGAGTCCCGATTTAACATCTAGACAATATCTGAAAGGTATGTCAAGTTAATGTCTGAAATATCACTGTGTGTGATGAAATTTGAACTAATTACAACAATTCAGCTCTGGTTGTAATTAAAATCCTTGTACAATTTTCAGAAAATCAACTGATTTTAAGAAAAGCTCTATAGAAAACAATCTGAAAAAAAAAATCCATTATGGCTTTTGGGACATGGGGGGCTGTTTGTAATTTTTGGCAGGGTTTTTCTGCTTGGCTGGGGGCGTGTGTTTTTTTGTTGTTGTTTTTAGTATTACCAGAATCCTACAGGATGTTCATATAAAAATTGCAGACAGACCGCAGATTCTTATCTGAGATCTCCAGTGTATTTTAGCCACTCAAGGGAATACTAGTCAATTTTTAAATGCTTAATATTAATTATTTCAGAAAATATTTATTTTGTAATTTAGCATCGTTTGGAAGTAGTACTTCACTTAAAAGATGTTTAAAAGACAGTGTCGCATCTCCTCAGTCAAAAGAATACCAGATTGCTGGAGCCGAAATGTGTTGCTGGGATCTCATTTTTCACATTCTTTTCCAAATTCCCCAGGGGTCTGTCCTGGAGGTAGGGTCATGGGAGTCCCCTGAAAGCTGCTCCGTGAACATGATTTTCCTGTTGGTGATGTGAACATCATTTTCACAAAGCAACGCAAATCCAGGGAGCTTCCAGTTAGTTCACAGGAAATATAAAGTTATTCCTGTTGTTCCATATTTGGACAAAAATGACATTTAAAGCAACTGTTTCCTTTCAGTTCATTCTTTTACAGGAAGCTCTGGCAACAATCAAGGTATTTGCTTACTTAGTGAAATTTTCAGAATATCACATTATACCACTCAGTTCTGCACAGCTCAAAGCAGATAACTGGTTTGTGAATACTAACTAATGGCATTATCATTAAAATATAAAACCTCCTATCAGCATTATCCACTAGCAGGTCAATTTCCACAGACTGCCAGATACTGCTTAGCCTCAAGCAAGCAAGTATTTACCAATTGCATATTGGCCCAGTTCATTTTGCACCTTTTTCCTATTCAAGAACTTCACTTTCAGTTAAATTTACAAAGTGAAAAAAAATTTCCAGGTTCCAGGAGGATCCTCCGGTGTTACAGACACTGGTGGTACTTCACTGACAGCTGAGGATTAGAGGATACTCCAGGACTTTCTGACACTTAGTGACAAGCGCTTTCAGGAATATATTCCAAATGGCACAATCCTTCCTAAATTAAATTGTAGTAATCATTACCAATAATCCCCACCCCACTCTTCTACTTTGTGAATGGGCAAGCTGGAGCCAGGTGATACAGGTGAGAAGCTGTATCCTCATCTTGCTAGCTTGAAAAAATTTAAGGGGAGGACAGGAAAACTTGTTGCAGGACCCCCATGGCTGTTTCAGAGCTTACCTCCTGCCTCATAGGCAATGACTCTGGAGCATACAAAGCAAACCACTCCTTGTCCTGCACGATGCAGGTCCAAACACCCTGCCTTCTAACTCGCCTTCCATTAGCAGTTACTAGGCATACAAGCTGAAGGGAAACCAAACATCAAGCTTCATTCTCATTCATAAGGCAGAGAGATTGCAGGCCCTGAAATAAATCGCATGAGTTTGTTTTGCTTGCTGCTGTCCAGAATGGATCTGCACAACCACTTCCAGCACCTGTTAGAGGTACAAGGCTGGACCCACCATAATCTGGCAAGATGGATATGGTGTCACTACAATGGTGCCCCGTAACTGCTGCCTCTGCCAGCAGTGGCCAGCAATGCTTAGGAGATAGATGGCAGTCTTCTTGCCGTTCTCGCAGCAAACCCACAACAGCAGGGCTGAACTGCTTTCTAGAAAAATGCCTCAGAGCTTCTCCAGCCTCTGGTGTTCCGCACACACCCCTATTTTCACAAGCACAAGGGTACCCACAATAAGTCTGAGCATGGGTGCTCCGTGTGGTTGAAAGCCTGCCCCAAAATGGCTCCAGCCAGCAGGCAAAACACAATGCCACCAAAACTAGGCAGAGGCTGAGGGAGACACAGAGGTGGCCACCAGCCCAGCAGGTGATGCAGACCCTCACGGCCTCCCAGCACTCTCCCGACCCAGACCAGAAGTATAACCAGGCTCAGAGGAAGCTGCCATGGAGGACTCTCCTTATCCCCTCCTCTCACACACAGTGGCCCTCTCTAAGCAGCTCTGGGGAACGCAGGAAGAGGTGGCTGCCACCACCAGAGCAAGCCCTCATGCCCACAGCCTGGGCCCAGCTCACCAGCGGGGGGAGAAACCACAGCAGCACTGCCACAGGCCAAGCCTGTTGGCTGTGGGACAATTTCTTAAAAGGTGGAGAATTAAAATATGCCTCTAATGGCCCTGTAACCACCCAGCTTCCTTGGTTACAGTTTTGTTCATCACGGTGGTCAGCAGGACGTGAACGGGCAGCTGCTGTTTCAGGTGCCGAGCATTACAGCCAGTATGGCAGCCCAGCCCACAAAGGACCATCCCTGCGGCTGTGGGGCCATTGCCCTGATGGAGAGGCCACCTCTTTGCTACACCGTCAACAGCCATTGCTAACTCTTCCCTTTAGTAACCGGTACTCGCCCCCATTACAGCAGGGAGTGCAGCCGAAGAGTGAGCCTGCGGGGGGGGGGGGGGGGGGGGGGGGGGGG
>JAOTQQ010000001.1:145592211-145623864 GCA_026546715.1 Gallinago undulata | reverse complement strand
CAGCCCCCCAGTCCCCCAGCCCTCCTCAAGGCGCTCTAAACCTGGAAGCAAAGGCGACGCCTCGGGAGGGATGTGCAGGAAGCCAGTGAAGCCATTTCGCAAATGTTTACAGCAAGTCCATGAGTGGTGCTTTCCCTTCCCTTAGCTGATAAACATGAACATCAATATAAACAAATACATTTAAAAGTAACATCTCTATAACAGCACAGTGCTGGGAAGCTGAGGGCCTAGACTAAATAAACGGAGAGGCGAAATCCTCTTGGTTGGGACATACACCAAAGAGTGTGAGAAAAGCCCAGGCAGATAAACTGGATTTCTAGGCTTGAACCCAGAGGAGAAACGCAGATGACAGAAAATCCAGCACAAGACACACAAGTTTTGAACTCACACTGCCTGAGCACGGCTTTCCCTCTGGAGAGGCTCTGAGCACCCTGTTTTCTCTTATTATATTCCTAATTTCCCTAACACCCTCCCACAGCGTGATTCAGCACCAGCTGAAGGGGTTGTGCACACATGCAGGTGACACCATCACCCCGGGGCTGAATCTTGCCCAGGAGACCTCCTGCCTCCCATAAGCTGCATGAATGCCGTCTGTTCGCTCCTTCTTAGTCCTCTGCTCTCCATCACCAGTTCCCTACCCTCCAGCTCTCGCCAAGTCTGCTTTTGCGTGACTTAGGAACCGAGAGAGAGCTTCATGTGGGTAGGCATTACCTGCAGCAAGGGCTCTGCACCTGAACCGGCACCAGTTCCTCAGCACAGACTGCTGCCCCAAAGCCACCCTCTGAAACTGTGGCTCTTCATGCACGGTGTGGACATCCCCAACACAGCCCCATGTCGCAAGTGGTGCAGCATCTCAAGAGGTTGTCAAGAAGATTTGCTCCTACGTGTCAAATGCTGCAGCTTCCCCAAGGAAAGCGTTAAATGAAATCTCCACTGACCTCCATGGCATACTACAGGTGTACATGACTTGTCATGAGAATCCTCCCAGGAGGACTCTGTCAGATGGAGTATTTAGAGGCTATCAAATTTTACTAGACTGTATGCAATTTTATTGCATGAATTTATCAGAATGGTCTAAATGATTTCTTGATAAAAGCAATGCTTATTTCATGTGGTCATCTTTTCTTCTAAAAGAAAACTTAAATCTCTTCAAAAATTCTGCCAATAAAATAATAAATTAATAATGAATAATATAAACAATTTTAAATACATTTTTCATACTTCACAACACTAGATAGAAGGTTATCTCACTCACCTCCACAATAATACTGGAAAGAGGAGATAGGTAAGATAGTGATAGACACACTCTGGCCAGCAGACTCAACAAAGAGTCACAAGATTGTTAATGTGGAATTAATACATTTTAAGAACCTTATGGTATTCTGTAAACAGCAGTAGTAACCACAGCAGTTCAACATCCATGTCAAACACTGGATTTAAAAAGCATGCAGCATGTTTAGTCTACTTAGTAGCCAACCAAAATACACACAAAGTTTCATTTTTTAAACCCACTTTTCTTCCCCACAGATCTCAAAGCGCTTCCAAACAGGTTCATCCTACGGCAATACCACTGCTGCAGTTAAAAACCTGCATTTAATTGCTCTGGTGAAAGATTTCAGCTAGTTGTTGCAGACAGCTACTTCTAAAAACTGCAGCATCACAGGGCAGGCCTAAAACTGGAAGACTTTCCTAAAGTGAAATCTGTTTTAGGAGTACTTACATCACAACCCTATCCCAAATTTTGGACTGGAAGAAGTACCAGAAGTTTACTCTATGTAAATACACAGGTATTTTAACAAATCACCAGTCAGCAATCTACCTGGGCATCTTCTCTTAAGCTCCAAGTTACAACTTTGGTTCAGTTAAACTAATTTTTTTTCAACAATTTGCCAGTCATATATCCATTTGGACTCCTAAAAAGCCATAAGGGGAAGCATTGCTTTCTCTGCTTTTCAACAGGCTAGTGAATTCTGGATCTTGCTCCTGTCAAGGATGCCACTGATTATGAGCTGCTTTCTCTTCAGCACTTATCAATATCTTTTCTCCTAAAGATTCTGTCTCTGGAAACACTTCATTCAGTTTTACATACATTTAAAAGGACATTACTCCATATTTAAAGACCCCAGATGGATATGCCCACGGTTGTTGAAGAGTCCCAACTTGCAAGAGATGCACATCTTAAATGCAAAGCTCATGGTTTTACGTAAGCCCTTGGTCAGTAAAGAAGTGAACACTCTACTGCTTAGAAGCAGAAAGACGACTAACCAAGAAGTAAAAAAGCACTTTTATTTTCTTTGCTGTTGCAAACAAGTGATTGCAAAAGCATCTTCATTATTTTCTGAGGATAAGTGGTAATACTCAGGGGCTTGTCCAAGTGGTGTGGTTGCCTTTTAAGAAAGGGTATAGAGATAAGAAAACAAGCAGAGGAAAAAGGAAAAAAGCGAAAAAAAGAAACCAAAATACAACCCTCAAACCACCTCTAAAGTTCAGCACCAGGAGAGGTAATTGAGAAGCAACCCCCAAATTACTGTCTTAGTTCAAAATCCCACTTTGCAAGAACTCTACCATGCCCCATGTAAAGCCAGCATGAGCTGCTGGCTCTACATCCTACACAGGCAATGCCAGAAGCGGAAAAGTATCTCCCTCAGTCAGCAATGGCATCTCTATTTCACAAACTCACTTGGACACCCACAATTTATGATGGTTTATGACTTACTTGTGCCTGACCTCAACAAAAAGAATGAAATGAGCTTTATCACAGCCTATTCTATGGACTGTAACAGTCCTCTGATAATTAGAAGCAACGGAGAGGAGCCCACATCTTCTGCTAACTGATGAGCAGAATTATGACTACATTGGGATGGAAAAGCTAACAATGACTCATATGACTTGTAAGAACTCAAGGTACTTGTCCCAATTAGGCTTATAAGAAGTGTATGGATCAGACCCCTCAGGATGTTGCTATCTTCCTCATTCATCTGATGAACACCAAACTTACATGGAAAGGAAAGGGGACTTAGGTGGAAATTAGATGACCTAAATCTCACACTCTGTTCCGTTAAAATCCACAATTGAGGTGGTTACACCTCCTGTTTGATCCTGTTATTAGTTAAGAGCCCGAGGACATAGAGGAGTTCAGAGGAAGGCAATGCAAACCATCAGCTGTTGTTTCCCTGGAGTCCTAGAGCCCTAATCCTCTCACTTACTCTGAATTCAACCCTTACATAAATGCACCAGCAACTGGCAGAGACCATAATGCCAGCCCTTCCTATACAAATTAGCTCTTTAGTACAGAAAACATTTTCACTTGCAACTGGATTGTGGCATTCTAGATGCACAATGCACTGCAAATAAACATATCTCTTAAAGAGAAATTTGTCTCAAAATCAGTAACTAAAGACTAATCTAAACTGATTGTCAAACAGCTTAATTATTTTTTTTTCAGCTGTGGAACTCACTTTTAGTAATGTGGCTGGTCAACTGGATTCCTTTGGCATTTTTAAAACCTAGTCACAAGGAAAAATCCGTACTATCCCCATGCACTCTAATTTACTTGTCTGGCCCAAATGAAAACCAGACACAATTTTCTCAAATGCATATTTTTCAAAATTGACATTTGAAAATCCAGTTTTATTAAAAATTTAAATGTTGGAACATGACCACAGTAGAGCAAAATAGCAACAGGAAATATTATTTTAGTGTGTAACATTTGCCAGACGCAAAAGGAAACAAACTTGTCAGTCCTCTCTTTCTTTTATGTTTCTTTGTTGACTAGACAGGAAGCTGACAAAAATTAATTTTTTTTTCCTCTTGTAAAGCGTACAGCGTAATTTTTATTGTACCACTTCAGTTGCTGACTGCATTTGGTAAATAAAAACATACTTCATGGGCATCCAGGGAAGTGTTTAATATCTGACAGTTTACAAAAATGCCATCCTAATTAAGTACAAAAAGAAAAGTAAATAGCTTTTATTGCAGAAACGGAAATAACGTGATTTAGAAGAGAAGCTGAAAATCTATTCTATTCTATGGCAACTTCCTGAGTGATGAAAAAGTTATAGCTGAGTAAAATTAAACATTTGCCTAACCTGCATTCCACATGTAGAGGTCAGAAGTGCAAACATTGATGAACACTGAGATATAGCTGTAAATATTTTGTAAGCAGTTTATTTAAAAACAGCAAGAAGCAGCCAGATGAAGTTCAGCTATAAGAACTCTTCCACTTATTACTAACAAGCAAGCAGACACAAGTAGGCTTCAACACCCTTGCTTGCTGTTTAGAATTAAAAACCAAATACACCTGAATAACCTCATCCATCCAGTAAAAGCTCAATAGAAAACACTAAAGATATCACTCTTTGTCAAAAAATTAATCAAAATTTTCTGAAATCAATAAACATGGGTTATTATAGAAGAGTTAAGTTATTATAGAAGATCAAGAGAGTATCTATTTCAGAGCTCTTCCAAAAGATATCCTGCCAATAAGAGGCTCAAGGCACCCAAAAGGCAAGAAGGACACAGTGAAGGATACTCCTCCTGCCACTCACTGAAGGGCTGGTTCATAACAAGCAAAAGCCACATAGCCTAGTCTTAGTGGGACCTGCCACAGGTTTGTCCTCTCCCTTCTGTAGCCCTAGCCTTACTCTTGTGCTGCCTCTGTGACACATCAAACCTATCCTGGGATTAATCTGCATGAGGAGTCAATACAGTGACTAGTTTTCCCCAGGTTTTTTAAGGGCTCATTTTAGTTTATTGAACAACCTTCATGCTGGGGGTCAATCAAAAAACTGCTGTCACAGTAGAGGGGCAAGATGATGCAAGGAGGACCACAGGTTGAGCTGTCTAGGAACAGTCTGATGTGGGAGGTTTAAGATTGACATAGGCTTCATAAATAATGCAATTATGAAAAAGCACTTATCATTTGATCAAGCACTGAGACAAGTTGGTAAGCTGATATATTTATGAGCTACTGCATGCTATTGTGCCAGAAAAAGATGAAGATGCCCAGAGTTTAATCTTTAAAATGAAATGCTACTTACCGTATTTCCTTCTCCAATAGCGTAACTTCCACTTACTAACAAAGATACTTCCCTTTTTCTTGGTATTAGTGAAAGGAGGTTCAAAGAATCTCTGTAGTTACGCTGCTCTAAATTCTTCTTCAATAAATTTGATAGTTACTTTCCATTTTCATACCTGCATGACTTCCATTTAATAACCTCATTCCATATTGATTTGTGAGATATTGTGTCCTCTTTTTTTTTTTAAGAATAGGTTGACCAACTTCATATCATTATGGGTATTATGAATTCACAGTAGCAGTTAATTGTAATGTGACTGCAAGCTTAGTCAGGCTTATTTGTCAAAAAAGGCCATACATCATGGAGCTGCCAATGTGCCTCATGCCATAAATTGCAAATTTCAGGCAACTTCGACAGATGGTGAAAAGGAGCTGCCCCGTACCCCGTACTCTTTTTAGGAAAAACTTCTTCACCAAAAGGGTTATCAAACATTGGAACAGACTGCCCAGGGAAGTGGTGGAATTGCCATCCATGGACGTATTTAAACAGACAGGTAGATGTGGTGCTAAGGTGCATGGTTTAGTGGTGGTTTTATCGGTGTTAGGTTGATAGTTGGACTCGATGATTTAAAAGGTCCCTTCCAACCTAAACAATTCTATGATTCCTAGGCTATGAACACCTCTGGAACACGTCACCCAGAATCCATCTAGCAGCACGCAGAGTACCTTTGCTAAAGAAACTTTAAAATTTCTAATTATCCTGCATCCTTAAGTATACATCCTTGTGATCTACCGTATCTTCTCAAAACTAATGTGCACGCAGACATCCAGGAAAATTATCCTCAGGTAATGAAATTTTACCTCAAGTCTTGTACAAAAGAAATGTGAAGACTCATGCAGTCCTATCTGACAAGCATTTCACTAGAATTAAAGCTGTTTGAAAAGTATCTATCAGTCCAACTGTTTCAGAACATTCTGGGTAGCTTCATGAATGAAAAAATGCTCAGCTTAACAATTTCGCTATGAGAAATGCAAATATTGACAATTTTGAGTAACAAGTGTCTTCAAAAAAAACAGGAATAAAAGTGATAAATGTAAGCAAAACCACCCAAAGTCACATCACGAGACCGCCTTTCAATGCCAGCACATCTGCAAAAGTCATATTAAAACTCAAAGTTCAGAACATGTCATTCTCATGGCAACATCCTTAATGCGCCAGATGTATTCCCAAATCGCTCCCTAGAACAGACCACACTTTTAACCACACATCTAAATAACACTTTTTTTTAAAATCTTGTATTTACACTGTGTGAAAAGTTAAAGACAAGTAAAGTTATCAAAATCACTACATCTACTTATTTGAAGTGGCTTGTTAACCAAAAGGGCATCGATGCTGCCTGTACATTCTTAAACTTCTGATTACCACCTTACAGACGTGTTGTAAGTATCCATGACTACCAGGGGTCCTTTCATTTTTGGCACTGTTCCTTAGACTGGAGTTATGTGCATTTGTGAACATCTTCTAGAACTTTTTTTTTTTATTTTAAAAGTGTCATCCCTTTGACTGTCTCATAGATCGGAACTCTGCTAACTAAAGATCAAAAACAGTCTATAAATTTCAAAGAAATTGAAGGGTAATCATTAAAAAAAACCAACAACAGTCTTTTTAAGCCAACATCACATTTGCTTTGGGCCCAGCTTACGTTTCTTGCACGGGGACAATGGGAACTCCATTTGGATTTGCTCATGCATCATTTTTCTAGCTGATGTAATTCAGAAGTCGAAACAGAAAAAAAAAGTCAAATATTAAATAATGCAAGCTTTTAGGGCTGATTCAGTCTGTTTGATAAAGCTACCATTAGCATATTTTAAGCAGACTTAATGTAAGCAAAAGTTTTACAACGGATTTAGTCCCTTAATTTCACTGATGCTTGCTTTAAAGGAGATATTTATTTATACTACAATTTCACAATATTTATTGTTCGCTGGTTCTAACAGTTTATTTGATCTTCAAGTGAAATAATTTGGGTTTGAAAAGTACCCTATTAAGATAAAGATAAAACATTTCATTGAAGTCATACATAGTGCTAGAAAGAAACAGAAGTTACAGCTCTGGCATCACACACGAACCAAAGAAGTTCCCACCTACAAAACCCAGTCATGGCAGCTCAGCCTATCTCCCCCACAGTCCACACCACAAAATCACCCTGACAGACTCCTCTATTGGACCCTTTCCTCGTTTCTTTGTGAAGCGTGACCACTTGAGCATCACCCTCAGCTGGCACTACTCAGAGCACTCAGAGTGGAGAAAGGAAGGGAGGACAAAGCACTGAGATGTGGGATTAGGAGTTCTGGTTGACAAATACAGCAGCACAATGAATAGTGACAGGTTGTCCCAAGGAAGAGAAGGACGTACAGATTCCAGAATCTGCAGGCATATCCACAGGAGCACAGTCAAGGTCATACCTTGCAATTTTATTCTATCTGGTTTTCCTTTCAACTCCAACTCGGGGAAAAAAAAAAAAAAAAAAAAAAAAAAAAAAAAAAAAAAACCCAAAAAATTTTTAACTAACAGAATTCAACAGAATTCAAAATTCAAGCATCTGTAGTCACAAGCATCTCCCAGAAGGAACATACCCCACAGTGATTTACAAAGCATACACAGCAGTGGAATGGCTATGAGGATGGATACTGTTTGCCAAAACAGAAAATGCACCCAGACTGAAAGAAGAGACGGTTGGTATCTTTCTTTGATATATACTCACAGCGTCTGAATCCTTCCCCCAATTCCTTCAAGAAGGAGACAAAAGTGAGTCAAAAGGCCTTCAAAAGGTGTAGTGAGTTTTGAGCAACTCAATGAGAATATTGCTGGAGAGGGGCAACACTTAGAGCATCCAAATAGAAGTCATAAGAACCACTTGGGAAAAAGAAAAACACCTGCAAAGCTTAGTTTAGCAGCATCATTAACATTAGTATTAGCATTTCTTCATTGATTCCTAATGTATATGCATTCAACAAAGCAGTTTTATTTCTCAGATGTGAAAAATTTTACATTCTCTCTTAAAACCATCACGTCATCTCATGTCTCCAGACTGGGTAGATTTTCTGAAAAGATGCGAAATATTACAATGAAAGTTAAGAGTTGCTTGGGGAAAGACGGTTCTTATAACTGCAAAAAAAAAATTGCCACTTTTAGCTCAGAAGCAGGTCATCAAATAATGATCTTCTTGAAATGTCCACATATCAAAAATATGAATGCTTTTACAAGCTCAAATCAAGGCCTGATGTAACAGCAACATATCACTTTTTAGATCATGGAATCACCATTTCATCCCTTGGAAAAACTCTATACAAAAACAGCATCTGCGGGAAGATGGAAACATTAGGCAATTAGTACCACAGAAGATTCTGCTATACTCATTAGGACAGCAGCCTTCTTCCTTTGGCCTTATTTTTCACATCCTGCCTTCCTTTTAGGTGACTATGTGTCACCATTTTGTGAAGAAGAAAGCATCTGAATTTTATCTTTGCAAAACCTCAGATGTATTACGTCCAGAATTTTTTTAATTGTTGCGGAGCAGTAATGAAACACAAAAATTATAGGTCTTGCAATATTTCATTCTTATCCAGAAAAATGTGTATTCCTTTAACAAAAACCCAAAACACTGAAATGAAAAATGCTTTGTTTTCTCATAACAATGGTGACTAATTTCAAATACTGCATGTACAAAGAAGAAACCTTGACTTACGTACTATAATTCCCTCCTCAAACTCTTTTGGTTTTTTTCATTTCAAGTGCTACTTCTAATATGTGTACATCTTGTCCTGAAATGTCTTAAATACTTGAATCACCAGCAAACTTCAAACAGGCTTTAACAAACACATGTAAAGGAACATAAAGCTTTGGATTACTTCTGACCAGAACACATCACTGGCCGTAAAGCTCGACCTAGAGGTACTGTTGGCAGTGAAAAGCTCAAGAACAAACCAAACTGGTCTACAAATACTCAAGTTACTCTTTTCTGAAGAATCCTTAGGTTGGGTTCATTTATGTGCATACAGTTCTGGACAGGCATGCACCCGGGCCACCAGACACGTTGCCAGCTAGCATCCTAGCCCTGCTCTTGGCAATCTGTGCTGTGCCCTGACCAAATATATCCTGTGTGGGGACTTCCACACCAGAGACAAATCCCTATTTTCCTTTATATCTTACTCGCATGGTAATGCAACAGATTTGTTATACCTTGTAACAGTGTGCAGCATCATTAGTATTTGTCTATTGGTCTGCTTTGCCACTTCACACTAACTGTGTGCCATACAAGATTTGGACTTGGATGACTATGAAGCATCAAGAGCTGGTCTAACAATGCAAATGCAAGGCTGATAACCTGGATAATGTGCAGGGAATTCCTAAGCTTACTATTTAGCAAAGTAACTTATAGTATGAACTATAATGTATAAATGCATCTCATAGGTGTGATTTATAAGTCAGTGGATTAGTTGCACAATCATAAGATTTCAGACAGCTGAGTTGCTGTATCATAAATCTCAGTTTCAAAAACTGCCTTTCAAAATAAGGAGTGGAGGAAAATCCTCGAGTGGAAACTATTCTTGAGGAAGAAAACAGTTTCACCTGTGTTGTTGAGAAAAATGAAATTTCTGAGATGACTGCCAGAAGTCACAATTACGTAAAACAGAAATATATACATTGTATATATATTGTATACGTTGTATACATAGTTCCCCTTCCAGAAAGGGAATCCCTATTTCCCACAGCAGGAGCAGCTGGAGAAAAGACCCTTCTTTGAAGTTACTGGGTTGTTTGGTTCTGCAACTGCAACCAGCCACTTACTCTTCCTCCTCCCAGTAACAGAGACTTCTTTAAATCTAGCTCTGGAACAGACAATGTATTCTTTTTCTGTGCAAACCCATCTGAAAGGACAAAATGTGACCATGGGACCTCACTCCTAAATGTCTGAAACACATACTAGGTGCAATTGTCTCCTCTTATCAACAACAGTTTATCTTCTCTCTCTGACATGGTCTGTACTAAGAGTTATTAATAACTTTGTTTTGTCCCCACATATGATAACACTAAGAGCATTTGTGACCAGGTATGACCATTCTTCATATGAGGGTGACACTCAACTGGAAGACACAATCATATCTGCATTGGGTGATGCTAATCAATGCTATGCAGGGTCTTTCTGAGCTCAGGACATGGGTTAGAACCAGCCTGAGGATGCTAAATTCTGACAAGGAACGTGGTGCTTGAGAGGCAGGGGAATTGAACTGGAAGAGGCTGTACATGTAGTATCATCTCTAAAACTCCTTAATGTATGAAAACAAGGGTGATTGAGTGGGGAGATGCATCCTTTACAGACCGCACCAGTTTTCTGGAGACTAATAAAACTTTCAGATACTACAGGATTCCCAAGGTTTAAAAAAAAAAAAGATTTTCGGTTGTCTCAGTACAGCTCCAGTTCTCACTGAAGCTTTTGCTGCAGTTAGATCATGTATAATCTTTCTCATATCTAAGCGGGAAATGACTGCAATTACTTCTTCCTCAGTTAAGTCATAGTAGGATCTTGCTTATTTTCACAACACAAAAATGTCTCAAGACCTCTACCCTTCTGTCAGATTAGGTTTACTCCAATGAACATAGGAAGTTTTAGGCATAGGGAAATGGGTTTCATGGGGAAATAGGGAGAAATTAATAATTGAGTCTTGGATCTTTGCTCATTCTGTGCACTGCATATATGCTCCATTTCATCCCTCTCCAATTGTGTGCCCTATTTTCAATAAATATCTGAATGGCTTGAGATTCGCTCCCAAGAGGGAAGGAAGAGCAGGTGCCACTGAGACTGCCCCAACAGTTCCTCCCCAGGCAGACTTCTGCAGGAGCAACGTTTCAAACCACAGCACCTTCTCAGGCAAAAAGCATTTTGGTCATCAAGATTAGCCACGTTTAAAATCCAAGATGTAGTAAATTAATTTCAAATGCCTATCAAGCAGATCAAAGTTGTCCTTTGACAGGAATATTCTAAGGTATAAAAAGCAGAGTAAGAATAAGTGGGAATAGCAGCTGTACACATACTTAAGGAGAGTCATATGTAGGTCTAATGAAGGATTATCAGATTCAATTTTGAATGTTATCTGTTTATTCTAAGTTAATGGTGGCAGTATGTTAGCTATGTGGGCATCAAATATTTCATTTATAATAACTCCTACAAGTGCATATCTCATAATAAAATGGCTATAAAAATAAATTCAGTTTACACGCACTAGCTTAAGAATTCTTGGAAGGTACTTTCAGGACTTAGAAAAGTGATATTTATTGTATTAAAGAAGTGGATTAGAGAAATGGGCCATTACAGAAATGGATTTTCTACAAAGTCTTTGTCTTTACCAAGAAAAAATAGCATTTGAGAGGTGTATATTGAACAACTGCTTTTCAGTGACTACACTGAATATTGTAACATTTGCAATCCTATTTTCACTTCAAAATAGAAGCCTATTCTACTTCACTTCATATTTTCACTTTCAAGCAAAACCAGCTGACTTTTCATGTACTTTCAGTTTTTGAAAATCAGGCCCTGGCAATGATTTAATCTCCCCTCCAAACCAAAAGAGATTAGATTACAATTACAAAGCACTGAAAACAGGAAATGTTGTAAACTCTGACACAGTATTAACTATGCTGGTTCAAATGACACTGTGAAATTTTTTTAAACGTGATCAGTAACCACTTGTGTACATAGCTTTTTGACCCTTGACTTCTAGGAGAGTTGCATGAGAAATAGCTTCTTTTAATCGTGAAGTCATGACCAGGCCATATGGATCAAGCAAGGATATTTAGGATACTTCAAAACCATGGCACGCTTGTATTTCATCACTGAAGGAACTACAGTAACACATCTAGAAATAAAAAATCGAAAAATAATTCTTCACTATACTCCCTTTGTTGACAATGCTGGAACTTCAGTTGGTCAGCTGGATGTTCATTCTAATGAAGGTAAAAACTTTTACTTATTGTATGGATCTTCATAATATATACATTTCATTTCAATGATTTCTTCCAAAGATCAAGACAAGGTCCCGCTACCAGCGTTCCTTAGACAAATGGACAATCTAGTTGTATTGTCATCGATTTACTGACATAGTACTCAGAACACACCACTCTCCATAAAGTTTCTTTTACACGATTTACTAGGGTAAGCGAGAAAATATTTCTAAGAAAAAAACAGAGTTCTTTAGAACAGCAGCTTCAGCAGCAGGTTTGAGATGAGCTCTGCTTTCAGCCTACCACCATGTGTTCAGGCTATAATCAGACAACTCTTTTTAAAAAAAATAAATATTGCATTTATTTTAAATCTACATATATTGTGAGTACTAACATAGGTCAATGACATGCAAATCAGCAGGGGGAAAAAAGAAAAAAGGCAGCCCTTTAACCATGATTAACTGGATCAGCAGATGAAATGAAGCACCTTCCCAGGAGCAGCATATGTTGGGCAGCATGGCAAAGGAGCCTCAGGGTGGGTAGGATGGGGGATGCGCTCACAGGCAGTTTCAGAATTGGGCAGGACTGAATGAGACTGATGGAGAAGAGCAGCAGCAACCAAAACCCTGGGCAGACTCTCTGTACTGGGAGACTGGAGAATGGAAATTGCACAGAGGGAAATGTTTTTGTTTCACAGATAAGAGGAAGGACTGGAGAGGCTGCCGGTACCAGGCCATTATCCCATGGTACCTAGGGTGAAGGTGAAGATGTAACATTGGGCAGATAGAGTAAGTGTGGCCCTAGCAAGGGAAAGAGGAGAGCCTCCTGTTGCTGAGACAGCAGAGGTTTGGAACCGGATACGGAGAACTGGAGAACATGAAGGAGTTTGAATCACAGGGCAGGAGTGATGAGCACAGGATGTCAGGAGGAAAGAAGAGCCGGGAAAAAAAGAAGAGTCCCCCAGATGAGCCAGAGATGAGCAGAAAATTTAGACTGGGTCAAGACTGTGGACTAAAAGAAGAGGGGATACCATAGGGAGGTCTCCCTCTCCATCCCTGGCCCTCCTACTCTGGGCACGTGGACACACACATAGGGCTGCTGCCACCCAGCCCTAACCCTCAGCTGATTTTTTCTTTTGCTATTCAAAATCCTTCTCAGTTTAGCTTACTTTCGTGAATCAGCATCTCAAATCTCTGTAAAACATAAGTATAGGGGGAAGGGGAATATAGGCTAATTTAATCTTTCCCTTTTTTTTTTTTTTTTGCTTCTAAATAATAAGGAAAACCACTAAAGAAATAATTGTTTGCACCCCACTATTGAACTGTGTTTGAATATCAAAGATCTGGGTTTTTTACTATTATAATTACACACACAAAGTCAAGCTCTGGAAAGAAATAAGTCATCTCAAATTACAAAGACATGTCACTGTAACAATATAGTCATCCTTTTCCCACTAGGGGAAGCGTTATCTTTATAGCAAATACATTGCTTAAAGAAACCATCCCAAAATACTAAATCCGTGGCTCATGTAATTTAAAGTAAGCCGCAGATATGTGCAAGGTCATATGCTAAGTAAATTAAGAGAACAATATGTTGGGTCTGCCTTCTTGCTTAACTGCCCCAATACGTATGTTTCTGTGTAAAACGTAGGCAGCGCTGAGCAGCTGCGCAACGTGGGAGGGCAAGCAAGAGGGGCGAGGAAGGACGCTGGGGTTTTCCTTGACATTGATTGGCATGTTGACAACACACATCCCTTGCCCTGGGAAAAACTAAAACTCCTCTCTGCTCCCAAATGGGTCCTCACTCAGTTCAGCCACATTCACTGCAGTGTGTTAAAACTGCCTGATAACTCCCATGCACACTCAGGCTCAAAGATGACTAAAAATTCACAGTTATGGGCAATATGAAGAATCTGGGAGAATCGTAAATTTAGCTACAAAGAAAGAACAGCATCGGATGGAGATAAGACCTTTCTGTGAAGGGATTTTTTTAAAACTTCCCAATTCTCCGATAAAAGAAAATCTTTGCTAATGTTTCTTCCTTAATTAAAAATTTGGGGGTTTGCGCTTTTCTTTGTTGAGATTTGAAAAAAATGTAAACCAAGGGTCAGGAGGAACAGGCAGCTGGGCTGTACATCTGGTGCACAACCCTAGAAGACGAACTAAAGATCTTCTAAACCTTTTGTACGTTTATTTTTCACTCAGAATGAGGTGCAATCAAACAAAGCTATTTTGCTAATAACAATCTCCGATAGCCTCTTTCTTTAAACAAAAACAAAAAAAAAAGAGTTTTTTTAAAGGACTTCCCTCTTCATCTCACAAAGGGGGAGATGGGCAGCAAAGAAATGTATAAATGTAACATGTAACTAGGTTTGATTAGTTTTCCAGGTGTTCACTGATGCACACTGAACCTGAGTGTAATTGCCAATGCTTGAGACAACTACAGGACATCATGCATTGCCTAGCAGTCCTCCAGTTCCCCTGAATCAAAATAAATTTCTCTGAGGGTATCTTGTAGCTCAGTGCCTACGTGCTGAATTGCTGCCAGTGTATATTAGCAGCTAAGTGCCATGTTTCCTCTTTAAGTTAAAAAACTAGAAAATAGTATCTGAAAGAAGAAGCCAAGAAGCATCTAAGCTTGCTGTCTCCAGGCAGGATCAACTACACCTGTTCCTCATAGTGCTTGTCTGGTCTCTCTTAAAACTTGCCAATTTAATGACCAATCCGAATCTTCCTCCTAGCAATTTAATGATTCATTTCTTACGTGCAGAACAGAGAGAATTTATTCCTACTCACTTCTCAACAGCTTTTTATACAGCACAAGACCTGTGCTTTCTCTCTTTCCTCTCATTTCCTAGGAGCGATGTCCATCCTTTTTTCCAGAGAGGATACACCAGCCTCCCTTGGAGGACTGTATGCTAACTGCCTACCTCCATCAGTTCACCAGACATTTGCACATGACATTTGTATCACAAAATAGAGGAGACATGTTAAAATCATTACTGAATTCACTGTTATCATCTGCTGCATCGCCACTCAGCACTTGTTACTGTGTCACGGAGCCACTGAACTGATTTAACACGGCTGGTGCCAGCATGAGCCGCATGGGTGTTTATTTACACGGGTGCTTCCACTCTCTTCAGTCGCCCTACTCGGTGAAGGTGAAGCTGAGTCTATCTCAGTCAATCTCAGCCAAACAATCACTGCCACTGCAAGGAATCATCTTGCTCCTCACCAAAAAAAAAAATAGGAAATAAAAATTTAAAACATTTTTTTTTTATTTTTCATAGACTTGTGAGCTGGACTAGCTCAGAGTAGGATAAACAGTTATGGCAACAAGAGAAGTAATGAGAGTGTAGTGCTAGGATTAAGAAGATAGAGTCAACTGTAACATACAACTACATTTCGGTAGTTCTTGCAGGCTGGATGTTAACGCTTAAGTCCATGGGGCAATGCTGTAGATCCACCGACACTAGATGTTAGCACAGCCACCGAAAGTAGACCTCTAACTGATCCCCTCTTACCAGCACCACAAGCATGCAGTGGGTTGGGTTGATGAAAGTCATTTTCCAAAAACAGAGCAAAGGAGATTTAAAACGTCAAAACCTTTGAGCCAAATCACCTCCCTGCCCTGCTTTACCACGTAACTGGATGAATTCCCATGGCAGCACAAGAAGGGGCAGAGTTCAGGAGTGGGAGTAAGCTCCTGGGAGTGGGCAGAGGCAGAAGAGAGATTGCTTCGTCTGATGGCTCTGAAGCTTAAAAAAACTAGACTGTGAGCGCTGCCATGAGTCTGAGTCATGAGGGTCAAATGATTTTAAAATATCCATCTAATTTAAGTAGGTTCTAGCCTGCTCCTTCCCCAAGATAGCTCAGATTCCTGATGATGCATGCGTTAACCACCTGAACATAGAAGCCTCAATCACGCTGCAGCTTTCATCTCAAATTACTAAGGCACAACTTCTTGCCTTTGGTTTTCTCTTACCGTTTGCAAAGCACATGGAGTATACTCTCTTTATTATGCCCCCTGTTCATTTTACCTCAGTCTGATATTTCCAAATATGTCCATACATCCCCATACATGGTACTTATTTATAACAGTTCCTAATAATTTGGCCTCACAGCCATTTTCTGTTGTAATACGCTGCAACTCAATCTCTCTGCTGAAGCTCTCAGTTGGTTTCCTATTATGCTTTCTGTTTTTCCCATTGCGGTTGTGTAGTTTATGCTACTTAAAGCTACAACACTAATTGTTTCGTCTTCCTTCCAGCAGGATCCTACCAAAGCATCACCAAGTCTATTGAAGAGTATGTACTTCAACTGCATTCTTTCAACTATTTTCTACTTTTTCCTCTTTCAGAAATTATGAAAATTGTAATTAACAATCACCACCAATGATAATTCACAATTCGTCACCGTTTTCATAATCTCTAAAAGTTCCTCTCAACAGGTGAAAATCAGATTTAAAAGAACAATACCCCTGAAATACTTCCTAGGTGCTCATTCCCTTTCTGAATTAAAAAATTACTCTGAATTTCCCATTTTCTATGACAAATGCTTCTCCAAGCAATTGCTATATCTTTATGTTAGGGCTCATTTTTGTAGGATGTATGTTAATAAACAGGATATTAAGTAATAAAAACTGCAAGAGAAGAACACAGACTAGGAAAATATGCACGCACAAAAACCACCATTATGAAACTTCATGAAAATTGTGGCATGAATGAAAGAGCATTTTATTGTCTGTCCATTCTGATTTCTCTGCCGCCCCCACAAATATCCCTGGACAGCAGACACATTCTCCCTCTTATTCTAAGGATGTGTAGCTAATCCATTACAAGGCATGCTTCGTTCCACAGCACAAGCTGTAGTAAGCTGTTAGGTTAGCACCAAGCCAAACATTAACTCTCAATGAAAAAGAACCCGAGACGCTGGGGGGCAAAGGAGGCAATGGTTGCTGCATTACATATGGTTGCTGCACTGGGTAATAACACTACCTGAAGCACGTGAGGGAAAGAACCTGGGAGATGGACCTTGTCCTAGATGTTCCAGCTGCACTTCAGGCCAACGTGTGGAGTTTTGATATTTCCCTTACCGTCTTTCATCCTGTTCAGGACAGCACCAGATGAACAGGGTGTAGCTACACGTGTCACTTGCAATACATACATCATCCATATTAACCTCTAATTAATAATTTAAATAACTCTTTCGATTCAGAATGTGGAAGCAGACATGTTTGCTCCAGACTCCAGGCCAACCGATTCCTGCCCATTCCTTTGATGTAAGATCAGAGAATGCTGGTTAGTCAAGGAGGCTCTATGATCTCAAAGCTTATTTAGCTTGTAAATTCTCAGGCAGTCATCATCATTTGTTCCACAGTAAAGACCCATTTAGTGAAGAAAAAAAAAGAAAGAAAAAAAAAAGGACCCAATGGGAACTTACTTGCCTGTTTTTGGTTATTGAGAAGACTATCATTGATATTCCTGGCTTGGTATATTTTTTCCACTGTACACAAAGATGACAAAGGTCATGCAATACAGCATTTAAAATTTCTCATAGAAAATAAATGAACCATGACTCATACGTGGGTACAGCACGTTCTTTACTTTTTCCCTAAAGTAAGAGATAGTACCAAGTTTTTGTTTGCAGCTGCACAAATGGAATATGAAAGATCTATATTCCTGAACATATGTTTCTAGAATTCACAGTGGAACAATTTTGCCAAAGTCTTCAAAACTGAGAGTACATGAGGCAGTCTGGAAGAACATCAGTAATCTTCAACAGTAAACATCTAGTGACGCACATCTCCAACATGTTGCAATATAAGAGATTAAGACAAAAGCCATCTTCAATTAACAGATCTGTGTTGGCATCTGACCATCAGTCTTCCAAGTATTAGTCACATTTGGTCAGCACAACAAGGTTGCAAATATTAGGGCTCCCATATGTTATGTCTTCACTCTTCCCTTATCCTCCTGTCTAGGAAGGTCTTTGAATAGTCACAGACTATTTTTAAAAAGCCTCTAAAAGCAAGTGGGTCTTGGGCAGAAGGAGTGGAGGGCGTGTGAGGCTTGGCCAGCACAGGAACTGCTGGGGAACAGGGAAGGTGGTGAGGAGGAGGAGGGCTAACTCTCAAGTAGGAGGGTTTGGGGACAGGAAAGTTTGAGGCATATCTCTGTGTTGCAGAGATGTGCAGAAAGTGGGTTTTTGGGTGCACAAAGGCAGGAAAGGTTGGAGAGGTTGAACCTGGAGCAGAAGGGCTAAAAGCAGGGTGATGGGATCACTGCCATTGCAGTCACCTTCCCCATCTCCCTCTGTGTCCCCGCTGTCACCTTCCTCGCTGCTGCAGTTCCGTCTCTCAGGGAACAAGAGGACACAACAGAGGCTTACTTCTGTCCCCTAGTGAGCTCTGTTTGATGCCCAGAATGCGGCCACCTTCTGAATAGAAATGGGTTTATCCTGAGCAGGCAGGGATCCCATGCTTCCCACCTGCTTAAAGCTAAAGCAACATAGGGGAGGGAGAGCACAGCACCCAGCACCAAGGGCACCCAGACTCCCAAGTGAGCTCCACCATCCTGCCCACCAGCCACCTGAGCACGGTTGCTTCCTCTCCAATCTCTCTTTCAAGTGTTTTAAGGTAAAGATTTTCATATGTGAAGTTCTCTGCTGTCAAATCCATCAGCCTTAAATTTGAAGGGCAATCATGGCCCACCTGAATTTGATGCTCCCGCTTCACAGAACACGCTCAGATGCAGAACATTTCATTTATTGCACCCTATATGATGTTCTGTAACTAATATGTTAACCTATTAACTGAATTTAAAAAAAAAAAAAAAAGGCAGGCAATGACATATTCTTCATCTACAGGCTTAGGTAAGCTTTCATTTGCTGAAGCAATTTTGTGCTTCATAAATCAAGTTGTATATTTAACCAATTTAGGTTAATAAGTATCAGGGAGCACAGCCGATGCAGGGGGTGGGCATTTTGGCCAACCTCATCAACTCCTGAGCTTCAACTATTCAATCTCCTGCTTTTCAACCCACGCTGAGGCTCATCCTGCTGTCCTCAGGCTGGCAGAAAGTTACAGTATTATGAAAAAGCCTAGGCAACAAAGCAGAAACGCAACTCATTTTTGTTATGTCATGTAAAGTTTTGTTTAGCACAGACATGAATTAAATTGCCAGATTAATTTAATAGAGCAGAACACAAGAGTGAAACGCATGACGGCTTGCATTCCATTTCTGCGTGACACAGCGCTGCCCCTATTAACTTCAAATTATCTCCTTTTATGGACTCCAAGCTTTTTTATTTTTCACAACTGTAACTGGATGACGGGTTAAATACTCGGAAGAGCGCAAGAATGTTTTTTCTGCAGCCAACACAGAGAAGGGAATTGCTGAAGTCACTGCTTCTGGAGAACAGGAAACTGTATTTTGGGTGCATCTGATTCATGCTGCTTTCCACCGTCACCCTTACATAGCCACAGCTTATCCCCCCATGCCCCTGCCATGGAGGGCACAGGAAGCTCTCTCAATGGTGTTGCCTCCCATTTTCTACCTCGTTATTCTAACGCAGGTGTACTTAGTTAAAAATAAAGAACCTCCCCCAAATTCATATGCCTATAGTTCCAAACAGGTTGGTGAGAATTTTATTTTACAACTATACTCCCCCTTCCATTTTACTATATGCAAAACCTGTGCAGACTGAAAATCTGCACAGAAGTATTTCCACATCTCTTCAAATATCAAAATACCATTGATCATCAGGCAAAACCAGGCACATTAGTTTGAGCCCATAGGGCAAACAAACAGGACAATCACCTCTTTCTGCAACCTTCCCACCAAAAAGTGGAACCGGTGCCTAGTCCAACTTGCTTAGCATAAAGAGCCGCCGCGCTGGATGCTCTCTCCATCTGTCACTTTCATTGCTGAGAAGGGTACTGGGAAAGGAAATGCCTCTCCCTCCCTTGTTTCTACCTTTGATAAAATCAGTGGCAGGGAGAGAGCCAAGAATCCATTCTCCTCACAACACCAGAGCCCAGCACTGGGAGCAAGAGGTATAGAAAGCTCATTAAAGCTCAAGAGTGCATCTACAAAACAAGGAGAGGAAAGCCTACACAATGGCGTCTTCTTTTCTCTCCTCATCTGCTGGAGCCATCTCTCACCTACAAAAGCAACTCTGCAGGCACTATTGCAGCCTGTAAGTTTTAACTTTCTCTGCAATTCTTTCATCTAAATACAAAGAAGGGCTCAAACTACAGAGGTGAGGAGGTTGAGTGAAACATAGGGAACATTTGCACTTAGCTCAGCCCATTCAGAGCTCAGACCTCTCAAACGGTTTCAGAAGCAGCTGCTCTTCAAAAGGCCTTGCTTCTGTTAAACCCCTTTCAGGCCCAAACGTCCTTCTTCTCAGTGAGGTTAGGTCTGTGCAAGATTCAGATTTTGACCTAAATTTGTAAAAAAAATTTAACTGAGCCGTGATCCATCTAAATACTGAAACTCAAACTTTCCTGAACAAGCAAATGCACTGCACTTTAGTCCTGAGGAGCCATACTCTGCCCTTGGTCTATACTACACCCCATACTATACCGCTTGGGATTCAAAGTAACAGTTTATGGGAGAGTGATTAATACTTTCTCTGTATAATATTTTTTCTTGAATTTTTCCCCAAACTGCTGCCGGTCCAGCAGAGGGGAGGTGGTGGAGGGGAAGGGGGTTGGCGAGTTTTGTCACCTTACATCTGAACCAAGTGCGTGAAAACAGAACCTCATGTCTCAATGCCACTTTGACCTGCTTTGTATGTACAGTACATAACTGGAAACAACATTTGTGTTTCCTCCTTGCAACACACATTGTTCAAGCAAAACTCAACGGGTCCACCCACAGCCCCAACCAGGAGATGGGACCCCCGGTGCTGCTCGCCTGTGGACAGCCCTTCTGGGGTGGGCAGGACTGCTCCAGGCAGCACTCAAGAGTTGCCAAGGGAAACCTCGGTCACCCCTCGGTGGCATATCCCATTGATGAAAAGCTGGACAAACCACCTGGTGAGAGTCCACAGCCTGCCTCGTCTCATCAGTTCTACACTTCAAAAAAGCTGGCTCGCAGTCAAGAATGAATTTCTACAGTTGACGGAGCATCACAATAGATCTCCCCATCTTCTGCTTCCGGTGTACAGCATTTTCTTCATTTCGCCTTCTCTAACATTAAAATCCACTTAAAGCATATATACTTTATTTAAAAAAATTAAACCCACACAAAACTATTGCACATACAGTCCCTTGAGGAACAGCTGAAAGATTTAATGTTCTACAAACACCATAATAATAGGAAGACAAAGTTTAAGATATTGTTGTGGTTTAGGCTGGGATGGCCACTAAAACGTGATATATGTACTGCAGATGTCATAATCTAGACATCTACCTATTTCCTATTAGCTACAATCAAAACTGTTCTACTGTGAAAACCAGACATACCTGCTAACAAATGTACTGACTCAGGTGACAGGCACCCCAGATTTCGGAAGAGATAAAGCCTGGCCCTCAGCACACACGCACACACAGAGGCAACTCTATTGCTATGAAATTATGAATGGAAAATTAGAACCAGAGGAGCTAAAGGCAGAGCTAATAACACAAATGTGCATTAGCAGTTGGAGCCTAAAGATGTAAACTTATTTAGGGCGAGAACAAGATTGGCATTATATTGGCATTACTTCATTTTAGTACTGTTGCTTAATCTGTATATCTAATTCTCCACATAAAGCTTGACTTTGTGCTAAATAAGAAATGCCTTTACACTCCACCAGCAGGCTCTGTCCATTCTACAAAAAGTGAACATCCATTTATTTCATCTAAAGGTCAAAAGTGAAATGCCTTTGGGAGATCCCATGCAACCTTAAAATAAAAGTCGCATTCCTAAACTCCGAACTATCTAGAATGCAATACAATGTCATTATTATTCCTTTGAAAATGTAAAACAATTACTCACTTATATTAAAAGCAAACCTCTTTAAAAGAAAATGTCCTAAAACCAATGAAATACCAACAGTGAGAATTTTAAATCTTGCTGCTTAAAAAGCACAACTTTCTTTGCAGCTTTATACATTAGGGAAGTCATGGCACCCATAAACATTTAAAAGATGTGTGATGTAATTCTAATATTTGTTCACTTTGAATTAAAAGAAGACAGTTCTTACTCAAACACCAACAGTAGCCAAAGCAGCCACCCCCATCATTCTTTAAACTTTTTAGTCCTTCTTACTAAACTGTATGTTTATGCCATGATACCTACCTGCAATTGTTCATCAATATTTACTGATCCCATTTAGCAAAATCAGAACACAGAACTCCAATGGAACATGAACTTTTGGCTGTCAGGTTTCTTCTGGTTTCCTTCTTCATTTCTTAGTCTTAGCATAGCCCTTAATCCAACGTTCAAGATCTGAACTAACACTCACTGAAACCATGGGGAGCTTTCCAGTCTTTATGAGCTTTGAAATTATTGCATGTACAAGCTATAAAACACCTGCTATAATGTTACACTCAACCCTCCTAATTATCCCCTTCTACTGTATTTCCGCTCGGCCTATAAGTAAATTGAAAACTACATGTTTCTTTATGTCCTAAGGGCTATATAAAATTACATCACGCTGCTTATCCAGCTTCACAGTATCAAATTACTTTATTCAGGAAAGGCATATAGTGATCTTTTTGGATAACTAAGACCATTTTTTTTTAAATTAATTGCTACTTTAAACAGATAATTAGAAAAATCTCACAATGCACTTTGCGTGTTTAATACATCTATAATGCACACCAGCTTTACAATGAGTTTTGAGGTGCTCACTGCCATCAGTAGACAGCTGGGGCAGCCTGCTACCAACAGTGCAGAGAAGGCACCATGTGTAGGAGGACATGCCTTGTCACAGTGCCAATGTTGATGGTCTGAAAGATACTCTCTAAGTAGAAACATGCTTAGGAGAACTTCAAGTTTTACACATTTAATAGTAATATGCAATTTTCTATTACCACAGATAATTCAAAACAGGTGACAAAAACCATGCATCTGTCTACATAAAGCCTAAAAATAACTGTGTTGCAGTTTTACTATTGCTTCAGCTGAATTCATAGATTTTATCATTCTTTAGTTGCTTCAACAAAGCTTTTATCTGGTTTTAAAAGCTTCATATTTGTGAGATGGAAAGCAGGTTCGCAAGGAAGTCCCGCAGCATCTGACCTTTCCATTTTCTCATAGCAATTTTAAGCGTTGGAGGGGACAGCAATAAACACAACATACAACCCCACCGAAGCAAAAACCCACTGAACAATTTCCAGGGAAAAAGACAGACAATTGTTCCAACAACTCTTCCATGTTTTCAGACATAAAAGTTATATCTGGCAATAGTTCCACAGAAAGGCAGGAACACCAAAAGAGGAGCACAGACCTTGGTGTTGCTATGGGTACATCAAACAGATTAAGCAGCTTGTAAACTTCTCATCAGCAAAAGGCAAAATACTCAAGTACATACAATGTTAACAGCAAAACCTGTGGTGTGCTGCATACGCTTTTCTTGCTTATTACAGGCAAAGCCCTGCCAATATATGTAAGGTCAAGCAGCTTCATGGGAAGAGAGAAGGGTAAGAATAAAATGGTAATCAAACACACTGGGACTGGACTATCAGGGCAAAGGAATGAGGGCAAAAAAGATGACAGGTAACATAAATAGACAATGTAAAAGGAAAATAACAGTACAGAAAGACACTGGGGTGAGGAAATGAGAAGAAAATGCAGAGAGTGCAGTCTCTCTACTGGAGCAAAACGATGATCTGGATGAGACACAGAAAAATGAACTTCCATTTCGTCACTGCTATCAGTAAGTAATCATGAAGCCTTTTAGAAAGGATTTTAAATACCACACCTTCCCCCCACCCTAAGAAAGTGAAGGGGTAACTAAAAGCAGCAGGGTTACCAGTGCTTCTCATCAAGATCTCTGTGGCAGAGCTACACATCACAACCTTCCTTTCTTCAAAGAGACAAAATGAAAACACGATGACATTTTTCTTCTTTTTTCAGTTCACAACAATTATCGTTGAAGGTTTTAGATTTTCCACCTTCTCCTTCCATGCTAAGGCAAGCTAGGAAATGCAAACTTCAGATGCCCTGTGAGAGCTCTGTACAAGTCCTGCCCTTAGCAGAGGGTTACTTTCTTCCTGAGCATCTCTCTTACTTTCCTTGCACAGGCTGAACTCATTGAATTACTATTTCTCTGAAGGAACCCAATTCCTCAACACCAGCCTGGCCTAGCCAAGCTGGCACCACCATCTGTCCCTTGCAGCTTTGCTACTTAGCAAGGGAAAAGGCTTTTCTTTTCTGAAAATAGAACCGAGCTGTAAGAGAGCCTGGCATCCCTGTCAGCACCAGCCTCACTCAAGTCAATGTAAAGAATAAGAAGTCTCAGCATTAGGCTCTGCTATCATACGGAAGGGTGCCAGCGTGATTGCTGCTTGGTTGCTGCAGGTACTAGAAGGCACATGGAGATCAGAAGCAGACAACTGCAAAGACATTTTCCAGTTATGGCACTTGAGTGGTACTCTGGAGAACAGGATCCAGTCCTTGTCTCTACCATGAAATCCCTTGAAGATGCTGCACTGCTTTTCACAGGCAGTAACTAATTATTCATTTTCTGGTGTTGGTGTTGGATTTTTTGTCAAACCAAGATCTCAGAGACCTGGCTTCAGCTGAAGTTACTGTGTTCATAGAATCATAGAATGGTTTAGGTTGGAAGGAACCTTAAAGATCATCCAGTTCCACCTCCTTGCCATGGGCAGGAACACCTCCCACAAAAGCAGGTTACTCAAAGCCCCATCCAGCCTGGCCTTGAACACCTCCAGGGATGGGGCACCCACAACTTCCCTGGACAACCTGTTCCAATGTCTCACCACCCTCATAATGAAAAATTTCTTCCTAGTATCTAATCTAAATCTATTGACTTCCACGTTGAAATCATTACCTCTCTCCCTGTCACTACATGCCCTTGTAGAAAGTTCCTCTCCAGCCTTCTTATAGGCCCCCTTCAGATACTGGAAGGCTGCTATAAGGTCTCCCTGGAGCCTTCTCTTCTTCAGGCTGAACAACTCCAACTCTCTCAGTCTGTCTTAATCTTGTGTTAAAAGCAAACTACGAAGTGCTAATGAATGCTAATTAAGAGGTATGTGTGACAATACCTTCTCTATTGTCCCTCTCCCAAATGGTCAGCAAATAGCTATGAAATCCTTAGGAAAGGTTCAAGCATCACTCTGGCTCCCTAAAACAGAATGGGGTGAATAGCTGAGTGCAGCAATACGCTACCTCCTTCCACCTGGGGATAAGCTTCTAAAAATCAGTGCATGAATTTTTGAAGCATTCAGGTATTATTCTAATAAAAGCCACAGGAAGCTCATAAGAAGCTGGACACAGATATTTTACACTGAAAGAGTTATTTATTAAGCGTTGGAACCAGCTGCCCAGGGAAGCGGTGGAATCACCATCCCTGGAGGTATTTTAAAAGACATGTAGACGTGGTGCTTAAGGACATGGTTTATTGGTGGGTTTTGTCAGTGTTAGGTTGATGGTTGGATTCGGTAATCAGAAAGGTCCCATCCAATCTAGACAATTCTATGATCCTGTGATTCTGTCTTCAAAGCACGACTTGATTATGAAATCTTAAGTAAGAAATGAGTCCAAAAAGTGAAGAGTAAGGCAAAAAATACCCTGCATCCTCCCTCGTTCAGTGAGCACAGTCTGTTCTGGGTACTGAATGAGGCGGGATCCTGTGAAATCCATCAAGCAATTATAAAGGCAAGTACGATGAGAAAGGGGCCCATGTTTAGGTTGCAGAGAGCGTGACTATAAAAAGAGAATATTCTTTAAGCATTTTCTCTGTGTGAAGATATATTAGTATTATGTCAGCATATGGACAGCGGTAAGAGGGAAGTGCATTAGGCTTATACATCATGCAAAGACATCTTAACGGCCACCACCACTCCAAATGCAAACAAATAGCTGGCTGTGACCACAATGTCAGCCCCGCTCATCCTCCAACCCTCCCCTCTAGGTCAGCCCGGCTCTGATGTGAGACCACACCTTGAAGCTGTGGTTAACACAGTTCCTGCAGCACAGCCCAAATCCCTGCTGCTGTGAACAGCTGTGGTCTGGCCCCGCTCCCGCTCCCGCGCCAACACCGACCCTCAGGCAGCCAGCCCTGCCAGGAGCCAACGCTGGGAACCAGCCGGGCTGAAACTGGCTCCAGCTTACGGCAAAACAAACGCTGACAGTAACACACACGAGGAAAAGGAGTAGAAATGTCTCTTTTGGCAGGCCTGCAGGATGCAGCCACTTTAGCATCAGCCAGCGAGTCAGTCCAGCCTGCTTCCCTATCCTGTCCAACCCTGCTAAATTCATCTTAAAGCATTTCCAACAGAGACCAAGTCTCTTGACTCCCAATACCTTGTCAGCGTGGTCAATCTATTCTCCTAATCCTACTATGACTGCTGAATGAAGGTTTGCTCAGAAGGCTGCCTTTTCTTATTACTCTTCTAGGAAAAGCAGCAAATCTATTTCCCCACCAGCCGGTTCTGCAATGCCTACTGCCTGATATCACTGGGGGCCTCTCTTACTCTGAACTTAACAAAAACTATCTACAAGCAAAACAATAGTATTTACAAAGGTAAGATCACATCCGCTCCTCACTCTACAGCCGTGTTTAAATTTCCGCATTTCATCTGAATATCTCAAATACATTGCACTTTCAAGAGGAAAAAAAGACAGCAAAGCAAACCGATAGGATGCTTGCTTTGCATTTCTATCTCCATTTCTGTATTTCAGCACCTGAATGCAGAAAAAATTACTTTCATACTGATGCTAGAGTGATTTA
Source organism: Gallinago undulata (assembly GCA_026546715.1). Lineage (NCBI taxonomy): Eukaryota > Metazoa > Chordata > Aves > Charadriiformes > Scolopacidae > Gallinago > Gallinago undulata. Next base: position 145,596,935 of record JAOTQQ010000001.1, on the reverse strand, counting down.
GTTTGTGTAAGTATATTCAAGACAGGTAAAGTACTTAGGTGCCCACCAGAAACTACAAGTAGTGAGGAGAATGAAGAACAGAAGCTGTCTGCTGTACTTCCTAAAATAGATTGACACAGCTTTTCTAAACAAACAAACAAAAAAAAAACCCACATAGGGGTGCCTAAATTTTTTGGGATGAGGTGTAGTTTCACGCCTTTATTGTGGAACTCTACATTTACCTCACTCATACTTCAATGGGTGGAGCATACATCAAGTATCCCTGAGAAACAAAGTCCTACAGAATACAGATGTGCCTATTTTGAAAGCAGTTGGATCACTTTTCCCTACGAGGTCAGGGTTTTTGGACCAAAAGAATAGCTCCACTGTTTGCTATCCAGCTGAGAACAGCCTGGATTCCCTGTCTTGTTCAATACTGTAAAATTAATCGTAAAGAATTAAATCACTTGCCTCTTATTTTCAATTAGCGGTGGGGGAAGAGGAAAGCAGGTAACATATTCTCATACTATGACACTGAACTTTTTATAGCTATTTATACCAATCCAAAGCTTATCATTTGTTGGCAAGCCTTTATTTATTTCATTTCGCCTTCTTTCACTGGAAAGGAATTTCATATTAAAGAAACTGAAAAAAAAATGAAAAAGTTAAAATTCCCATTTCCAAAAAGACTTAAAAAGACTCCAAAAAGATTTAAAAAATCACTAAAATAAATTTAATATGGAGATATTGGCTGTTTTATTCTCAGAAAAAAACTGGCAGGCTTCATAAAATATGTGGGCTTAAAGCTATTCTGTCAGATTACTTTTATTTTTCTCCTCTACACTGGATATCAAAATTCAAATCCATTACCTTTACTCGTCCAAATAATTCTGTGAATACTTGCCTTTTCTTGTAGGGAAAAAAAAAAAAAGGTTTTTCTGTTTTGGGGTCCTCAGCAGAAACAACTTAGAAGATATGCTTCTAAATATACTGTAATTAAAGTTAGGAACAATTTTGTTCTCCAAGAGGAACACAAAGAAGAGGCCAAAATAAAATGTTCAGAAGGAAACCACCAGCTAATCTGCTGCACTATCCTCTGACAACATTCCCCTTGAGCATCTGTCTTTTTTCCCAATCTGATATTTAGCCTCTTTATTTAAAGTTTTTGTCTCTGTGGTTACTGAAGAAACACCTAAAAATGAGAACAGCAAGGGCTAATACAGGAAAAAGCTAGAAAACGGGTGCGAGTGCACTGCCAACTTTAAGGACATGGGCTCTCCTTTTATTCCTGAAGCTGGTGATACATAAAAATTAATCTTCAAACTCAGTCATATGAGTTTTTATTATACACTTTCAGGCTTTGTATAATCCTTATCACAGAATCACACAACTACTTTGAACATCAGGAAGTTTTGTTATCCTTACTTCACCTTTGGGAAAGGGAGAAACAGGGAAGCTAAAAATACTTCCTAGGGCTGCCAAAGCGAAATAGGGAATGGATTCTGCTCCTGTGCACGCAGCCGGCCACGTTCACCTGCAGCTGGTTGGGATACTGCCCACAACATCTTCCTCAGTCCACCAGATCAGCAACGAACTGACCTTATCTGAGGAGAGATAAGCAGCTGATTAGCTTTAGGGAGCCAGAGAGCCAGGCTATTTGCTGGAATAGGCTATCTAAGCAGCCAGCCAGAGCTGCTCAGGGAGAGCAGTTCCTTGCATACACCAACTTACCAAAAAAAAAAAGAAAGGGAAAGAACGGTAACCCAAAAACCTCCGTGAGCTTTTTGCTTCCTGCAGACAGCAACTTCAATGGCCATATCCAGGATTCCCCAATGCTACTCTAGTGCCCGGCTGGGAAAAACTCCTTATAAATATGCAGGATCCATCACTTCAGGCTGCAGTACCTGAACCTGTGTGCAATTCTTCTTGTAGCTGAGGGAGTTGTGGATGTGCAATGGGAGGGCAACCACTGGAGATGCAACAACCACATTGGATTGTTCAGCATAAAAGTGACAGCCCTCAAGGGGTTTGTGGCACAGCAATGTGTGTCCAGAGGCAACATTATAGATTTATTTCTGAAACAGACACTCTCCCTTTGGACAGGAGGCAATGTCCATAGCTTCATATCTAAAAAGGTTTGATGAACATGCCATAGAGCAAAGCAAATTGGAAAAATAAAAGCCTAGACTGCATAGTGTGAAAGTTCATAATTTAACCTGAAAGAAGAGATAATAAAGACTTCATTTTTACCCTAGAGTCAGAATCTAGGCCACACCAACTTTATTGGCAAGGGAGAAGAAATTCATTGGAACCTGTCACTCTTCCTTGATTATCCATCTAGATCCATGGTCCTGACTTAGAGGTGAGAAGTTCCCACAGATTTTTAAAAGCATTTGGGAGGGGATGGGGTCTAATCCCCCTTTTACTGAAAAGAAATAAAGAGTGAGAAAAAAAAAAAAAGTATCTGTAACAGATTCTTGCTTACCAAAATGAGGTTTTATCTACATTATGCATAATGCTTCTCTTAGTCTTAAAAAGAGTGACCAGTGCTGGATTATGTTTGCATGAAATGGATTATAAAAAACGTTCCAATATTGCATGTAATATTGAGGAGTTTCTATTAGCAGATACTTCTGTGAGTAGGCACCAGTGGCATAGGTCTAGAACAGAGAAAAAGAAAACGCTGAAAGATAAAGTGTCAGTATCATTAACTTGTAAACAAAAATGAAGATTTCAGAAACAAGTATGTGCACATTCTTCATTCTATAATAAAAACAAAGGAGATGCTTCTGGTGAAAAAATATTAGCCAAGAGACATTATATGCCAATATATAGAGACATGATAGTGTATTTAGAACAGGATTGAGAATAGTACAGACTAATAGTACTAATAGTACAGACAGGCGTTGTGTTTGGCTGATACTGCAGGTTCCAAAATGAAGTTGTTTATTCAAACTATTTATAATTTTAGAAAGAATTCTGGTAAATAAAAGTACAGCAATAATATTTTTATCATTATCCTAGCAATTATTTTACTGCCTATTCTGTACATAATGTACATTTCTTTTGAATTTTTTTCCAAAATTTTCCTTTCCAGTATTTCTTGATAAGGCCTGGAAAAAGAGACTAATCCAAAAAAACAAGAGTCACTTTGTATTCCTAAATATTTTGGGCTGCTTTTTCCCCCAAAACACATGTATTTCTGAATTTCACAGGGGTTCTAGATGTTGCAATCTGTACAAAGTGTCAGTAGCCCTTAAAAAAGATAAAATACAGCAGCTGGGCACAGCCACAAAACTCTTACAGATTTCAGTAAATTTTCCATTCGTAGTCCCTCTTCCCTCGAAACACCTCTGGACTAGAAAGCCACCAGAAAATCTCACCCAGTAGTTTGTTTCCTTTGTGCTGTTAGTTATGACGAGGAGAAAAACAGGTACCAATATATACATCCAGACTCTTTGAAGCTAGTTTGAAGAGTTCACAGAATCACAGAATCACCTAGGTTGGAAGGGACCTTTTAAGATCATCTAGTCCAACCAAAGAAGAAAACAAAACAAAACAAAACAAAACAAAAAACAAACCACAAATGAACAAAAAAACCCCACACACTTAACAGTTGGAAATATTAAAACAAAGCTTATAGAAAAAGTTGCCTTGTACTCTACTGATAACATTCTGGAAGACATCTCTTTGTTAATGTCTTTTTAAATAAAAAAAAAAATAAAAAATCCCTCTTTGATGACTCAGCCTAGAGCCTCAAGAGATATTTCTCCCTTGCTAATTTACCTTAATCACTTCACCTAGTTTCTCACCTGTCAACACATCCAGTAGCTTTTTATGGCTTCCTGACATTACATAACAGCATATATTTGCATGTTATATTTTAATTGACTAAGTTTTTAGGAAGCTACCAGCCCATCATCACTAAGTCCCAACTTTGAAACAAACATAGGAAAAAAAAAATATGGTTACAGACATGACATTGGACTTGCAGTCTAGGGAATAGGGTAACACTGGTTGAAAGGGAGGAAAACAGGCACAGGACATCTGACCAGCTTATTCTCTCTGTAAATCTTTTAAGATCAAATAACCTTCAGACAACCAAGCTGATGAAGCTCATTTTTACTCTGCTGACCAAGACCGCTAGCCTATGTAATAATTCTTCAGTGACAGAAGTCATTTCTCATGTCATAAACAAATTGCTGAAACGCCCTAAGAGTAAGAAAAGACACATAGATCTTACTGACATTTTCTGGTGGTTTTATAACTTGTTCCCTCCTGTTTCTTATCACCTGTAGGTTTTGAAAGGGATCTAATAGGCATTGCTCTTGCTCCCTACTGCAGTCAAATGGAGAGTTCAGCTTCGACTTGAAAGGTAGTGGAGTCTCCATCTCTGGAGATGTTCAAAACCCTCCTGGACAAGTTCCTGCAACCTGCTCTAGGAGGACCTGCTTTGGCAGGAGGGTTGGACTAAATGGTCCAGAGGTCCCTTCCAATCCCATATAATTCTGTGATTCTGTGACTCCAGGCAGGGATGGAGCAGCGCTACCTTGGGCTATGCTGGAGACCAAATCTCTGCAATACCAGTGGGACACTGGGACAAGGATCATCACAGAATCATAGAATGGCTTGAGTTGGAAGAGACCTTAAAGATCATCGAGTTCCAATCCCTCTGCCATGGGCAGGGACACCTCCCACTAGAGCAGGTTGCTCAAAGCCCCATCCAGCCTGGCCTTGAACACTTC
>JAOTQQ010000001.1:145549309-145592111 GCA_026546715.1 Gallinago undulata | reverse complement strand
TCCAGGGATGGGGCATCCACAACTTCTCTGGGCAACCTGTTCCAGTGCCTCACCACCCTCACAGTGAAGAATTTCTTCCTAGTATCTAATCTAAATCTCCCCTCTTTCAGTTTAAAACCATTAGCCCTTGTCCTATCACTATCCTCGGGCTCACAGGAAGCAGATGCGACCATCAAGTGTCTGACGTGGGATGTGGAGCCCACCAGCTGATCCATCCTCCTCTGCCTCTCCTGTGGGATGAATGAGAGCAGGTGCTGGTCCCACAGGAGCACAGTCCTGCTGCTGGTCAGGCCAAGCCTCAGCCATGCTTCTGCTTCAAATTGTAGGTGCTGGCAGCCAGCAAAAGGCTAATGGTGCTGATACACCTGCAAGGCTTTATGCATAAGAGGCAATAGCCAGGGAAGAAAAACTAACACACCTTTTTCATATGCTGCTGTAAAGCAGGTGTAAGGAGAAGGCTGAAACACCACCTATGCGTAGCACACATTGGGAAGGCATGGGAGGACATCTCAGTGAGGCTGTTGGTCTGAGCCAGCCAATATGCTTAGAAATTATTTCTCTGCCCATTTGGTATCTCAGTATTTCACCATAATACGCAAAGTACCCTGACTCTTTTACAGTCCCATCCCTTTTCCACCCCCCAAGCAGAAGCGGGCAGGTAAGCAGCCTAAAGACGCAGACAATTGCATTAAGATGAGGTTTCTCCATGACAGACCCCGCTATACACTTAGTGGGTCACTAAGTACTTCCTGCAGCCAGTCAGATCTTGAAGCATCAGCACCAAAATTCAGTCAAATGACTAATTCCTGTGAATTATCTCAGAGGATACTGGGTTATCAGATTAATAATTGGTACTGAGGGAAACACAAAGATAGCTACCCATCACCTGCGACAACTATAAGATTGGTTAATTATGAAGGTACATCATATTTCTGCCTTTAGCATGGTGTGATCCAGATTTTAAAAATGCTTTCTTGGCAGCTTCCATCTAATGCTGTAAATCTAAGCACAGGAATCCTGCACTTTACACTTACTAACACAGCAAACAATAGTTACGAGAAACAGACCACTTTACATGCAATATTAGAAGTTCTTTTTTTAATCAGTGGTATTGTACCCAAGCTTTACACTTTACCCAACATTCCAGAAATTCACTAATTGCCTTCAGGTACGGAAAAATTCATATAAGAGGCTAACGTTTTAAGTACATCACAACATTCAATTCTTTTCAGCAATACTTCATCCAATAATAGGTGCAACTTCACGGAGAACTCATTCTCCATCTTCATGACTGATTTGATATGATTTATATATCCATGGATTTAGAGCTGTGAAATAATTTTCTAGGCAGCTGAACCACATTTGTCAGAAATGTAGGGGTGTTATCGAAGACAGTACGAGACGTGACATAATCACTTGTGCCCCTTCCCATATCAATCAATTTCATACATTTCTCTTGGACAATATAGATACACACTGTGCCATGTGCAAGCCCGTTCCGTGTAATTGCCCATTACCGTTTCAGCAATGGCACGTATCTGAGCGAGCAGAACTTTTCACATTCTGTTCATGAAATGTTCAGACTTTAAGCTGTGATAATGAATGGGGATTTACAAAAACAAAGAATTGGTTATGGGTCCTGTGGTAGAGGGTAACAGCCCAGCTGAAATAAACCTGAATTCTAGAGAAGACAGATATCCACTATGTGGACTGTTTTGGCACTGCATTGAGTTCTGTACACTGTTCTTTTATAAACTAAAGATGACTCTATTTAATTTTAACCAGCAGGAGACTATTTATTAAAATAAATGGTATTGATAAATGGATATTAAACAAATATAAAATATCTTCTGCTGCAAAGCAATCCAGACTTACATGTCTGTCAATACACAGAGAAGTCTCATATTGTCTGAGGAACTAAAATCATGCACAAAAATGGTAATATACATAATCTGGACCAAGACCATGATATGCTGGCTTTCATCTCAGGCTGCACAGGGACCGTGTAGGTGCCAGCTCAGGCCTTAACATAGGTTCAGTTAGTCTTGATAATATCCTACAAGTGTCTTGTGCAGTTGCACTTTCTGTGGGCCTGCCAGCATCCAGGAACAGTGTATCTACAGGATCGCACAGACCTCCTGCTCTTGCTCTCACGTTGCCAAGTTCATTCCAGCACCAGCAGCTCCTGTGGTATTGCTGAGTAAGTGCATCCGAATGTGAAGAAGGTGTTTAGAAGTACCTTTCAAGAGGTGTGTGTGTTACCTTTGCAAAGACTGTGGTGGCACAAAAGGGAATAAGGCAATCACTCACTAGGCTCAGTCCTTTGAGGATTTTATTTGAAGACACTAGGAAGAAAACACAATTATAATGACAGCACACAGAAGCATCCTTCAAAACTATCTATCTTTCTCATTTTTGACCTAGACAGTTTTCTGGCTTTGCCCTGTCACCATCATTTTTGGTGTCCTTGATGCACTAGGAAAAATCCTTCCATAGCCTTAGCATCTTCAACTACTCTGAAAATGAATTAAATGGAAGGTGGAATCATTAGCAATTTTGAGGAATTGACCCTGCATCTGACAGGACAGAGGGCACTGAGCTAAAATCACTGTGAGGTTGGCAGCTGCCTGCCTTTTGGTTACCATCCAAAGCTTTTCTATGCTTATGACACATCTAGTCCCTTCAAGATCACAAGCTCTGTCCCAGCCAAGCAGGTCATTCCAGGAAAATGCATCAAAAATCAGCATCCACTGTTTGTCTGACCACTGTGAATCAGAGTCCCCAGAAAGATGGATTTGTTTTTCTCCATGATTTGAACTATTATTTTGGCATTCTCAAGGGCATGAGCCATGACATTAACCCAAAGACTAGGCACTGGTACAAAATTTGCTATATCACTGAGGTCCATAATGGGAAGTGAGTTTTAAAATAGTAATAGAAAGTCACAGACAGTAGGATTACATTGCATAAGAATTAACATCACCAGAACCCATGCCTGAGTCTTCTGCCAGCTGGGATTTACCAGTAATGATCAGAAGAACAACCCCCCCCAGGCTGGGACTGCCAGCTGGGGGGTCCTCGCAACTGGTGGCAGGGGCCAAGAGCCAGAGTCAGCTCCCACAGTTCTTCTACAGCTAAGCAAAACTCTAAGTGCAGGCTTCTAGCACTCAATCCTTTCCCTCTTTCCTGACTTTTTCTTTTTGTAATACCAGTTTTTGACCATCTCTTCTAATCCCTGGTTTCCAGGATGCTTCTTGCCCTGGTTTCTACACTGGCCCCTTGGGATCAGTCACGCAGCCTTGACTCCTCAGAATCACTGTACCATTTAAAAAAAAAAAAAAAAAAAGGATAAAAACACAGGCTTCCTAAGATAATTTTAAGCTTTTAATGTTCTGTTCACTTTCATTATACATCTTGCTATTTCTCATTTTTCCCTGAATATTTCCACATTATTCAAAAATGCCACTGTTCTTAACAAAGATAAAGCCCTAGTCAATATTCAGCTAAATAAATAGTAATATGATAGTTTCAGTAAAAAAAACCTCATAACTTTCTAAAGGAAAGCTGTATTATTACAAGCATTTACACTGTTTTAATCTTGCCTGTTCTTACAAACTGTCAAAAACACGCGTGCATTTACAGCTAAAAAAATCTTCTGAGTTTTGGCCCTGAATACTGCTTGCACATGCATCTTGGCATTATGGCAGCCAGAATTTATCTTTTTTTATTCTGCTAGCAGATAACTGACTTACCATTTCCATAAAAGGGACAGAGCTTCAAGCACAATACGAAAATTCCTGGAATGTTTGAGTCTACCCTCACTTCACTGATTTTTCCCTTAATATGTGCACTAAGAATACAAACCATTAATGTACTAATTTTTCTTCAAACTTTTGTTCTAATTCTTTACAGCCACTTAAGTCCATACCAGTGTAATTTTTCAGCCTTATTTGGGTTTCATTACAACCTTAGGACTTGTTTCAATGCTTTTAGGTTATCACATATTTCAACAGAATTCTTCAGTAGACTAGAAAACAAGTTTTCTTCCACTAGATAAACAACTGGACTAATAAGACCAAAAGAGTTACAATATCCAGTCAGCACATAGCTATCCAGTGAAAATGGGCTGATTTGTTTTATCCCTTAGCTACAATTGAAACATTTGTCATGACAAAAAAAAAAAAGTAAAAGACTTTCTGCTATCTGTATACTAAAGTAAGGACCCCATAAATTATCTATTAAAAAAGAACCAGCTAATAAAACAATACGTTTCCCCTTAAGTTAGGGATTATTTACATGAAAGATTACAGACTTCACTGTGAATTTCCAACATGAATATCTATGGAAATAATCCTCATATAAGAATAGCATCAACTATATTGATGCATTAGAATACTTTCATCCACCAAACCATTTAGAAATGCTCTACCAGGCTCATGTCCCAGCGTAAAGACACCATCTTCATGTACAGAAGACACACGAGAAGGCATCTTGGCTGGAAGGAAGGTTGAGCATCTTGGTGAAACCCCAGACCTCCCATGTAGGCAGAGAGATCATAAATCTCACAGCAGCCAAGACAAATATGGGCAGAGAAAAGGCTGGACACTGTTTTTTTTTAAAGGTGGTAGAACAGATACAGTGTTAGCTGCCTAAAGTAATTTTCTTCCAGCAAGTGCTAGGGAACACCATCAGACTTCTGGTACCTTTTAAAAAAGTTCAACATCTAGAACTGATTTGTGACTTTCATCATATTTCAATTCATAGATGAAGCATGGAGTCTGCAAACTTGAGCTCTCCAGCACATCTCTGCTCCTCCCACTTTAACAGCTGGACAGGGCTCTCCACTGGGGTGACAAACTTCACCTAAAAACTTATTTCTGCATCCCAGTTGTTGCATTTCAAATGTTCTTTAAGGTATACATTGTTATCTACAGACAGGATAATTGACAGTTTGTCCTGTGTCTAATCTATAAAAGGCTATATCTCTCCTGAATGCAAAAGACCTAACTCACTAGGTTTTTAATTGAAATATTCTAGTTCTTCTCACTAATCCTTGTGCATTAAATAAATTCTTGTATTTATTTTATCACTTGGATAACTTCGTTTGCCAGTTCCCTCAGCTATCTTGAAAACCTTCATCTCTAAATGCTGCCTCTGTAATTGCTATTAGAGGATGAAAGCCATGAAAAGATGAAAGAAAATGAATTATTACTTTGCAATTTGTTTACTCCACACACTTCACAGCACTTTGTGTTTTGTCCTTTACATTGTTCTGCTGAAGATGCACACCCTTCCTCAGACCCTGCAAGAGGCTGTTTGCCAACAGCAGTAAAGGTGAAGGCAGCAGGAGCACGACCAGAGAGAAAAGGCAGAGGAAAGGAGGGGAACAGAGGAAGTTTAGTAGTTCTTCTCTTGGATCCACCCAAAAAAAACCACCACCCTTCCAGCCTACACAAAATTCCATAAAAGTAGCTGAATAACTTTGCTAAAACCACAGTTACGCTTTCTGTTAATTAGGCTGGCACAACGTTGGCAAATCTTACACCATTTATTTCAGAACATGTGTGAGGACAGCATCCTTTTGATATGTTACATGAAGGCAACCTAAGAAAAAACAAATGAATAAATACAAAAGAAACTCTGTCTTTTTCCAACTCTTCTCTGGCTTCTTTCATTTCATCTTTGGCGATGTCTTTTTTTACGATGTTACTGCAAGGCAATCCAGGTCAAAAAAAAAAAAAAAGGAGGTTTTTTTTTGTGGGCTGTGAGGCCAGGCTGACTCATCTCCTCCCGAGCACGTTCCCAGGCTGTCGGCTCCCACGGCACCTGCCGTCTGCTCCCGCACCTTGCACCAGCACTGCACCCGTGTCACTGTGACACCCCAACATGGGTATAAAAGCAGAACGAATCTCATTTGAACCCACAAGTATAAGTTTTCAGGTGCACGGTGACCTGGAAAAGCAGAGGTGAAAAGGGATATTTCCTACCACCACCACACGTTCACCTCAGCTGAGTTAATACAACCTCAAGGCTTACAATATTTTTGTCCCGTGTTGGAAATGCAGTGGAAGGAGGCACAATGTGAGATGTTTTCTAAAAAACACACGTTTGAGATACCGGATCAATCACAGTGGTAATAAGTGAATCCAGAGCTGAACAGAGTATAGCAGAAGTACAAGGGACTAGAAATTAAAGTGCTTTTGAATATATACTACTGTACTTTTTCTTTTGATTTAAAATTTTCCTCCTTCTGTAAGAGGATATATCAGGGATAAGGGAAGATTAAACAGTCATTCTTTTGGTCTTTGAAACATTTACTCAAACCTGCTTACTTATATACATGTATTTTTCTCAATGCTAAATAGAAACCTAAAGCTAAAATGGACAGAATTTTTTTCCTTATTAAATCTTTGGTCACCCTTTATCTGTTTATACATGCCAGAGAAAAACAACAGTGGTTTTTTGCACTTTCTACTTATATTTTTTATGAAAAATACATTTGCCTTTTTCTTTACTCCAAGTTGCTTCAGATTAGAATGGCATAACAATAGTAATTGACACATTGTCAGTGTTTTAACTTGTTCTGTATTTCACTTCCACGTTGTCCAAGATACTGCTATATAAAGACTCTTGGAGGGCTAATGCCACATACTTTTCTGATGTATTAAATCACCAAGAATAATTCTGGCCAATCACAACCCAGAGAAGTAAAAAAATTATCTTCCCACAAACAACATTATATTGCAGCAGTACTTCACACCTTCAACTACTCACTAAAGGCACAGGCTGCTATTCCCATCAGGCCATAGCCCATGCCCAAACTCTTCCCTGTAACCAAATTTTGCAAGGTGTTAAGGGCCTTCGTGATGGGAAAGCCAACAGAAATTCTGGGAAGGGAGCACTATGTAACTTTTAAACACTGATGAAGTAAGTCAATTTATTCTCAAGTTGAGGTTGTTTAATCTTCCTTTGTTTAGTCTAGTTCTATAAAAAGAACAATATTCATAAGTCTATCCCTAGAGATGGTTTCTGACATTTTTAAACAATTGTCTTAGCTGCATGCAGCAGCTATCCAACGTTTCTCTACCTGATCAAGGTAACTGACAGTATATACACCCAGCCTAACCTCAGGCACTATATAACCTCATTATATCCCTGGATTATATACGCCAAGCTGAGGAGCTGCACTGAAACACCGCAGCAGTCCCACAGGCATTTGATATGCACAAAGGCTCAGAAGCGAGAACTCTTCTACTCAGGATGACAGTCCAGGAACGCACTTGCGTGTGCTGACGCTCAACAGCTGGTTCCAGGAACGAAGTTCATAGACATGAGTCAGGACCGACTGCTCAGGGACCGCGTTCTCCAACACAGCCAGTAGCAAAGAGGTATGTGCTCCCAAAACAGCCTACCCTATCCCTCTTGGCTCTGGCACCTTGCGCTGTGATGCTGCAGAAGAGGTGGCCAGAGGCAGAAGGGTAGTGGGCAGGAAGGATAGCAGGGCGAAGGATGTTCCCCTGGGAACAAGGGGTCACCAGGCCTGCCCCCTTGACCCCAGAAGTGCCCATGCGTTTTGCTCTGTATATATATTTACCAAATTACTCCCCACTTCTGAGGGTTGACAGGGAAACTCACGATTGCCACCTCCTCAGCAAGTTCTCCTCACCACAGGCTAGAAGGTCACCTTCCTACCCACATTGTCATAGCCCTCTGTGGTGAACCTTCAGCCACCTCAGGTCTCATACCCCTTCCTGCCAAGCCACCTCGCTCCAACAGGAGGTGCCCCATCCCTGGAGGTGAGGCATCCCTGGAACACTTTCATCCCAGGAAGTGTTCAAGGCCAGGCTGGATGAGGCTTTGAGCAACCTGGTCTGGTGGGAGGTGCCCCTGCCCATGGCAGGGAGGTTGGAACTAGATGATCTCTAAGGTCCCTTCCAACCCAAACCATTCTATGATTCCATGAAAAGGGAGTGCTGCGCTTCTCTTCTTCAGACCTTCCCACACACCATCATGGTCTGGCAGGGAGAGCAAAACTCTGTCTCCCATTTCCCTGTGAAGCCTTCCAGCCCAAGAGGTACCCAAATTACTGGTAGTCATTTGGGCCACTCCTTCTGGCCACATTTTCTGAATTTAAGTGTCCATATCTCCATCCTGAACTAAAACCTGTTAGGGTTTGTTAGATGTGCTCTTGGTACTGACAAATCCCTGAGGACATTCCCAAGAATGTCAAGAACGGGTTTAGGGGGCAGGTCTCTCCAGGCGGAAGACATTGGCAGCCATAGACACGAACGGCTGCAGAAGGCAGGTGCCCAACTCAGCTTTCACTAAGAAAAGCACACCCAAGTGAAGTGCTGCCACTCATTAAGACTCAGTCATACGACTTCTCTTCAGCCACACGCCAAAACCCCAAGTCATTTCTTTTATCTGCTCTCGGTTTATCTGCTCTGTACTTCTTCATCTCAATAAGCCGAGTTTTTTAACAGAAAAGGTGCAGAAAAATCAATCAGACTAGCTGGAAGCAATTTTTTTTTTTTTTTTGCTTTTGGCCTAGAATTGCCTGTGTCAGTCTGCACCCCCAAATGCAATTTAAAAATAGGAGGGGAGGGGTGTGGTCTCAAGGCATGAGAGCGACACAGCAGAGCTACCTCTGCCCAGACATGGATGGAAACACCACTCCCCAGATGGGGCTTACCCAGGAACAGGAACCTCTTGACCTACCACCAGCGTGTCCCCAGCTGCCACCACACGCTCAGCTCAAACAGCACTGGTGGAATCAGCAGTGTCCTTGTGGAAAAAATTATGCATGATTTTAGCACTGTTTTGGCCTGCCTTCTCCTAGTAGCTGGACAGAGTTTACTGTCACATCTGGTCCAGCTCATGTTTTGCCAATGCTAAAAAGTGGAAAGAGAGATGGGTTGGGATCTAAGAGACATCGCTAAGCCCATCACTGAGTGGCGGCAGAGGGATCATCTCCATTCCCTCAGTGTTACACGGCAGCCAGTCCACTTGTGTGGAAGGTGACTCACCCCAGGGCTCAAGCACAGCCAGAAGGTCTTTGCTCCACTGCAGAAAGCACGGGGATGGGCTCTGCAGCGGTATCGGCAAGGTACCGACACGTGAAACCAGGATTTCCATGGCATTGTCACCTCCCATCCAAGCAGTACTAATGTTAGGAAACGGACTTTCTTCAAAGGAAACAGCAGCCTGAAGAGTGTCAGAAATGAGAGCCCCTGCAGAGATCCATCAAAACAAGCTTCTCCTGTAACCATCTTGTGGGAGCAGTCTCAGCCTGACCTGGAAACATCTTAATCTACTGCCCTGTCTTCCACTGTGCTCTCCCTATAATTTGAAAATCAATCTCCTGAGAAGAACACAGGACAGTACAAAAGCCAAGATCAGCTATAATTAATATTTTAAGAATAATTGGTCGACGTAAAAAAACCACTGAGCTTCCAGTGCCGCATCCGGATGCATTTTATAGTGCCATATTACAACCTTGGGAGCTGCAATGGAACAGCTCCCTTCTCGGCACTGAGGCACATCACCCTGACAGTAGCTGGCTCAAGGCTGGCTTTGCTACGTCAAGTGAGAGAGCGGTTCTTCCACATCTCCTTGTATGTCTTCAATCATGGATATGTCAGCGATAGAAACAATTTTTCACCCTGCCAGCCCTGTTACACTGCAGAATCACCACTACCAACATAGAATGAGGTTGTGGAGTCTCCATCCTTGGAGATATTTTCAAAACCTGGCTGGACACAGCCCTGAGCAGCCTGCTGCGACTGGCCCTGCTCTGAGCAGGGGTCTGGTCTAGATGATCTCCAAGGATCTCTCCAGCCTTAGAGACTCTGTGATGCAGGCCACAGGATGAATAAGAATATAACAAGACTTTGCCTGCACAAAATATTTTTATTTCTTGTTTAATCTAGCTAATATAAGCTATTTGGGGGAAGGAAGGAAGGAAAGAACCAGCATAATTTTTTTTCAGGAGAAAAGCGATTGCTCCATTCAGCCTCCTGTGAACAGTACTGCATACAACCTTGCCTACCACGCAGCCCTCTGCTAAAACAACTACTCTTTAAATGTAAACAGTGGGAACGCGTTCATCTGAGGACAATGTGAGCACTGGGCCAGCTCAGCCAGCTCTCCAGAAGCAGAAATATGAGGCCCTGCCCAGGTGTACAGTGGGTCACACCACCCAGCCACGGTCACTCGCTCAGAGGCATCAGCCCAGCTCGAGGACCTCCAAAGAGAAGCCCCTTGGCCACCGCCCACGTCTGGTATGCTGCCAGCCATCAGCAATCTCCACTGCCTTTTGGGTAGTTGCTGGTGACAGGCACCACCAGGGTGGATCTGGGGACAATGCCAACAGAACCAAATTGATTGAAAGGCCACCCACGTGCGGCTGAAAGTTTACCTAAGGCAACAAAACTGCAACTTCCTCAGCATACTTGTGTTTCCCAGTGGCGCCGACGAGGAAATGTACCTCTGCAGTCAGCACAGCATAGAAAGAAGAGTTAATTATGGGAATAACTCCATAATATAATTAACAGCTCCAGATTACCTTTAAGGAATCGTGATTTTTATAAAACAATTTATCCAGCATACAAAGAGCACTTCTAACTTTCCAGAGTTGCTACAGAAGACCTGAAATTGTATAGTTGATATTAAAGTCTGTATCTTCTTTAAATAAGCACATCTTCCCTACATAGCCTGCTGTCTTTGATTGACAGTCATGGTTTACCCAATGACTTCACTTAACAGTGCGAGACAGGAACATATCTCACAGGCAGATATTTAAACCTCTAGGAATACCAAATCCAGAACTCAAATGGGAATTATTTACTTCAAAAGATTTTAATTAAATAAAATTAGTTATATCCTGAAAGGAATACAGTTTAATCAGCTTAGTGCCAAATGATGGGGTGAATTGCCTACGAGGTGCATCACCAAGTGATTTACTGCAATCACAGTAAGCCTGATACTATCAGCCTGGGAGCAACAGGTAAGACATCAGAAGTTCCGTGCATTCTTCCTTCAGCTGATTCAAGGTATACATACCGTCCCCATCCTCACCCAGAGAAATCATAATTCATTATAGAACCTTATTTCACCTGAAAATGCAGAAAAAGAATTTAAAACGACCCTTTCTGGTGCTTCCTTTACTGATTACTAATACAAGATCCCACATCTACAGCAGAAAGCATGACAAAAATCCATCTGCCCACAGCTACTGAAGAGTTTTCTCATTAGCCTAATAAAATACAAGAAACCAAGGAGACACAAAAAGATAACCTCTTTAAAATTATTATGTCAACTACCCCTTCTAGGTACAGAAGGAATTGCACAAATACTTCAGGAGAGGCTGGGGAGAGGACTTTAAGGACAGCAGCTAGCTAATATCTCAGTGATAAAATTAGCTCCCTGAGCAAAACTTTCAGACTACTTGCCTACTTTCGATTTTAAATGTCTGTGGCTGAATCTGCTCCCATCGGGAAAGGTGCCAAAACTCAACTTCAACCATTAACACCAGGATCCTTCCTGGTCTCCAGCCTCCTGCCCATCCCGAGGGTCAAAGGAAGCCAGTACTTTGAGTCCAAGCAACCAAACGCTTATTTTATTTTTTTTCCTTTCCCTTTCCCCCCCCCTACAAAAGCGCACTTTTTTTTTTTTCCCCTTACCGTGGAAACACAACTTGCTACTTTTTAAGTTCCGAGTGGGTGCGTGCTTTCTGTCCCATCCCCAGCCAGCGGCGCTCCTTGCCGAGCCGTGGGAGAGCCGGGAGCGCAGCGGGGCCCGTCCCGCGGGGCGCTGGCCCGGACCCCCGCCGCCAGCCCGTGGGGAGGAGGCCAGGACCCCACGCGCGGTGCCGGCCGCCCCGCTCCGCGCCCGCGGACGGGGCCGGCGAGCGGGCGCAGCCCCGCAAGCAGGGGCATCCCCGCCGAGCCCACCTGGCCGCCCCACCTTCCCGAGAGCGGAGGCCCCGCGCAATTCGGGCGGGGGAAGAGAGCGGGGACGGGGGCTCCCCGTCCCGTCCCCGGTGCGCGGGTCCCGCGTGGGGACCCCGCCGCGCCCCCCACCCCCTCCGCGTACTCACCGCGGCAGAGACGGCGCTGAGCTCGGCGCTCAGCAGCAGCCCGAAGCCCAGCCAGAGCCACATGCTGCCCGCGCACCGCACCGCGCCCTCCGTCCCTGGGCGGCGGGGCGCCGGCGGCTTAGTGTGGGGCTCCGCGGGGCCGGCCCCACATGCGCGCCTCTCCCCTCCGTGGCGGCCGCGGCGCCTGCAATGCCTCGGGGGCGAGGGACTCGCCGCGCCGTAACCGATGGGCGGCGGCAGCCCCCTCTCCTCCCCCGGGCGGAGACCCTGGGAGGGCGCAACCTCGCCCGCTCCCCGCCGGCCGCAGTTCCTCCTCCTCCTCCTCCCCGCCGCGGGTGGGTGGCGGGCCGGCGGCGGTGGGGGGACGCGCGGGGGGAGGGGGGGGGGTAACGGGGAGGGGGGGAGAGGACGGGGACACGGAGGGGGGAGGCGCGCCGCTTTCCTCGCCCCACACCGGCGCTGCCGCCCGGGAGGGCAGGGGCAGCGCGGCGCGCAACGGTGCGGAACGGGCGGCGGAAGGGGTCGGGGCTGCGACCGGGGCAGGGGAAGGGGCTGGGGGCGCTGGCTCTGCCCGGCCCGTCGGGGTCCGCGGCCCCGCGGGTGGCGGGACGCCGCGCTCTGCGCAGGGCGGGGAGCGGCGCGACCGACCACCCCCTCGATGGGCCCGGCCGGTGGGGCCGCTCCCTACCCCGGCAGCGGCGCCGCCGAGCCCGCAGACCTCCGCCGAGGGGACCGGCGTTACATGCGGGCTACTTCTCTGCCTTGCAGGGGCGGCCGTCCGGCGGGAGGAAGCCCTGAGCCGAGCCCCCGGGCAGGGAAGGAGCGAAAATGGACATCTCGCAGCTTCCCGCTGCGCCTGCTTTTATTAGTCAGTAAGTAATTCCGCTCGGCAGGCTTCTGGAAAGAACTCTTTTTAAAAAGTTATATCGTTACCTTTAACTGTGAAGTTTTACCACGTGCTTGTTTTGTGCGAGCTTAAAACAACATCGTGTTTATTCACCTTTCCCTGCAGGGATCTGGGGCTTCTGCTGATCCTGATGGAAGTCGTGCTGTCAGCCGTCAAAGTAGATGCTGTAAGTAAAATACCTTATGACTTTTTCTGAGGAGTGAGGAGGAAAAAGCAGTTTCCTTGGTACCAGAAAATAAGGAACTGTGTTTTCCTTTGCCAGATGGCTTATCTATCATTCCATTAAAAGAAACAACCGACAAATCATCTCTGCAAGCCTTACAGATTACTCCCTTCAACAAAATGATGTTTAGCAGAGTAGTGTAAGGTTTCAACGTCAGGTTGTTTGAAGTATCCCACTGTTACTTTTGCTCAGATGGGGTAATTTGTTAAAGCAATATCGTAAAGCAAGTCCCAGAATGTCTTCATTTTAACAAGAAAAGCACCGAGACGGGTGGGGCAAAAAGGCAGTGCTATATATGCTGGAGAGTACTTTGGAGAAGTTAACCTGCGGATGGAGTACCTTCATTTAAGCACAGAATTCATCCGAGGACTGAGAAATTGACACTGACTTAATTTTACACATCAGAGGCATGTTTATACATAAATTGTTGTTGTTTAAGTTACATTGTTAAGTCCAAAAATAAAAACTGGTAGGTTACATGCTACTATCTGCTTGAGGTACTGGTGTAAACAGAAGCTGTTAAACTCTTGGGTCGTCGTCACAAGGATGTGGAAGAAGTGAGAAAATGATGTATATGGGAGTGCAACATTTGCCTGTGATGAAGCTTGGTGAATTTAATGGAAAGATTTTTGTTAATGCAAGGAGGCTTTGGATCAGGCCTGAGTACTGCAGGCTGAAAGATTGCTGAGGTTTGGCTTGTGCCTGGATTTGTCAGCCACCAAGAGTGGGTAAGGCTCTGTGTTCATGTGCAAGCAGGACCTTGATGACGTTTTCTCAAAAGCTATCCTACTTCTCCTTTAATCCTGCTGTCTGCAACTTTCACTCTGTTTTTTATGACTTTGCACATCCTTGTGGATGTCTGACGTGGTTACATCTTTGCGGTGAGGCAGCACACTATGTTAAAGAATGGGAAATACTAGGGCTTTTGCAGCAGGTGTTGTGACATGATAATTTTGCGCTCAAGCTGCAGTTGGCAGGTAGAACTTGCCCGTTGGTCTGCTTGGCTGGTTGGTCTCTCCACGTCGTGACTAAGCGAGAGGTGGCAGGCTCAGAGTCCACAGCCCCATGGGAAGGGACACAAGCGAAGACCTCAAGTGTCACGTGCTACTTCTCTTTGCCATGTTTTGGCAGAAACATCAGTCTGCTGAGTAGCACTAAATGGATGATGCTATTACCACACGCTATTGAAACCAGAGCAGGCTGTGATAATGCAAGCATTTTAGGCCCAGTAATGAAAGCTGTGGGATCAGTTGACATAAAAGGTGGCGTTTGTGGCACGACTCTTGTTTTTATGAAGTTGTGCTGTAGCGTACATAGCATGATACCTGAGCTTTAGCTATAACATCGGCTAATTCATTCTCCTTCATGTTCTTGCTTGTAGACTGCAGGCTGTGGTGTTAATATAGTGGTTTACTGAAGAGGTGCTGGAGCTACTTCCACTAGAGGATGCAGTCTGGTCATGGCTGCTTGACTCTCCACGTGCTGGTTTTCCCAGACTATCTTGGAAGAATAAACTGGTCTCCTTAGAGGTCTAATTTCCCTGATTTAACAGTTCCTAAAGTGGTAGCTGTTTCCCACCCTAGTGGATGTCAATGAGGAAGTTTGGTCATGTTTCCATGAAAAACTAGAGCTGCATTGCCACCAAAATATTTATCCCATTTTCTACCCGTATGCCACTCCCTTCCCTTGGCCAGCACAGCTCTTTCTGCAGTCACGTGGTGAACTGAATTGGAAAACTACTTGTTTAAACTAATCAGTCCCCCAAAAGAGAAGAGGGGCGAGAGCTAACTTTAGCCTGGATCAGATCACCACTGGTATTCATAGAAACTTGGGCTGGCACGGGACTGGGAGGAGGAGAAGGAGGCAGCTGGGGGTAGGAGGAAGGGTGGGCTTGCTCCTTGTGGTGACAGCTCTGGTGACAGTTGGCAAAGTGACAAAGTAGGTGCAGGTGGGAAGCAGCTACACCTGAGTAATTGCAGGTGGGTTGCTGGAAGTCATGTTCTTAATATTGTAATCCTGTTTGTCACATTGAATCTTCCATCATTTGTTACACAGATTAATGTGATGATGTTACGAAGTGTTTTGTTAGCTTGGGTTAAAAAAAAAAATAAAATAAAGAACTGCTGTGAATTATTAAAGTCTGTGGGACGCAGAGCTGCTGAGTTTGACAGCCGTATACATGTGAATGAGTTACAGCTGCTGGAGATAAGTGTTGTTGAATAAGTGAAATTGCACGTTGGAAGAAACTGAAATGAGATTAAGGAGAAAGCCAGAACAGAGGGAGAGGGAAAGGCAAAGAGGGGAACTCATAACATTTACTGGATGTCTTGCCTGGCAGGCTGCTGCTAGTTGTTAGGGAGACGGTTGTTTCTCAGCAGAGAAAGAAATGAGAGGAAGAAAAGGGAGGATGTTTAGGATATCTGAGGACTGGGGAAGAAGACATGGTGCCTCTGGCAAGAGGAGAGGATGCTGATTGCAAGCTTGAAGAGAACTAAGGAAGAGGAGTCCCTGAATGGAAATACTAGGAGACAGCCAAACGGAGTGGATCAGGCCCCAGTTATCTTTAGCACTCTTTGGCATACACTAGCTGGTGATGTTAAAGGCCTCAAATAACTTTGGAACTACTTTAAATTGTAGATTTAAGAATTCATGTGGCTTAAATAAATTTAAGTTGTATTAACTACCTGAAGTTTAGCCAAGTTTGCAGACTTCTTTTCCTTCTTTCTGTCCCTGAAAATATATTGCATCCAAAATATAATAATTGGTTTATTTCGTTTTTCTTTTCAGAGACAATACATCTTCTGCTAATGCTGATATATATATTTTTAATCTTTCCCAAAGCACCTTCTTCCTAAGTACTTTTGTAACTTTTTGATTACTGTATTGGTGCCCCCTTAGTATATTTTTTTTAAGTGCCCCTAATTAAAATTACTTTTTTTTTTTTCAAGCTATACTCTGTGGAAGCAATGGAATCCCAGAAAAGAAGGGAATGACTGTCAAATAAAAGAAGGAAAACTGAGAGAGACTACGTTAGAATAACATATGAAAAATTAACTACAAGTGACAGGTCACAACTATTAAAAGGAGAACATACATAGATGTCTGGAGAGATTTATATGGAAAGAAAATAGAGTCAAAGTAGTGCATGTGGTACAATTTTCTCAACTTCTGTTACATTGTAAAGGGATATATTAAGGGGAACGGCATCAAAGAGAGAAGGGGCAATCCTTAAAAAGGGTAGATAAAGCCGGCAGTATGATGTACTTCATTCTAGTGACTTCACAGTGAAATTAGATTGCTGGCACAGGTGCCTAAGTTAATGTTGTAAGGTAAAATGTGTCAGTCCTCTGTTACTACCTTACAGCCAAGTTTTCCCAGATGTGTCCTGTTTGATTCCATCTGGAAAATTTTGTCTGGTTGAAATGGGAGGACTTTTTTACACTAACCCAGGATTTCCAGGCTGAAGGAAGCCAGGGTGGAGTAATCACTTGGCCCATCCTGCTGGGCATGTTTGCTGTGAATGTATGCACCAGGACGGCAGTGTGCGAAATGGAAGAGTGCTTGGGTGCTACCCAGGTGATCTAGGAACAAGTCATCAATAGCTATTTCTTCTGCTGCATTACAAAGATGATCAGGGGAATGAAGCATCTCTCTCATGAGGAAAGGCTGAGAGACCTGAGCCTGCCTCCCAGTCTCTTCTTCTCCAGAACCAATCTCACCAGTGCTTATAAATATCTAAAGGGCGAGCATCAAAAGGATGGGGCCAGGCTCTTCTCAGTGGTGCACAGCAACAGGACAAGAGGGAATGGGCACAAGCTGGAACACAGGAGATTCCTTCTCAACATGAGGAAAAACTTCTTTACTTTGAGGGTGACAGAGCACTAGAAGTGGCTCCCAGAGAGATTGTGAAGTGTTCTTCTCTGTAGATATTAAAAACCTGGATGCGTTCCTGTCCAGCCTGCTCTAGGTGAACCTGCTTTGGCAGGGACGCTGGACTAGGTGATCTCCAAAGGTCCCTTCCAACCCCTACAATTCTGTGATTCTGTGATGATTACTTAGTGCATGCAAAGTGAATCCATCTCTTCCTGGAAATACCAGGCTCCCTGCCTGTGCACTACTTCAGAAATGGCTCTGCCTAGGAGATCCCTGAAAAAGAAACGTCACAATCCTATGTTGGAACAACTTCGTTTGAGGCATTTCCACACTGGCAGATGTGGCTTATTTATGTCTGTTTCATAAGTGTACAGTTTGGCTCATCTTTGACTAAGAGTGGTGTTCTTAGTAAGAAAATTGGAATAACAATACCTTGCAAAAAAAACCCAGCATTTTGGGGAGCCTACCAGCATGTCTAATCACTTTATTCACAATTTCTTTGAACCCTGAGAGAATTATTGGGTAGTTCAGAGAGGACTCTTACTGTGTTCAGTCATGGAGCTGTGAAGAAGAGGCAGCTCTGTCAAAGAGCTATGAGAAGTCCTGAATAACAGAGGTGGCATCCAGGCAGCTACATAAGGCAAAACCTCTTGCTTTTGCCAATACCAACAGCCATGCCTTGATCTGGAAGCGGTGTTTTCGTGATGAGGGTCACAGTGTGCATCGTGCTGTAGAAGGGCAGCAGGTTGGCTACCCAAATGGCATGTTTGGTTTTCCTTTTATCAGAGCCAGGGTTTCACCTGTCACCATTGCGTGATGTCAGGCAGACCAGCACGCTCACGGCAAGCATTGCACATATGGAAATGTAGTCAAGGTCCATAGCTTTAAATTCCTTATTTCTCGTCCTATCTTTCTTGTATGCTGTCTGCTCCACTCGTCAGTAAGAGAGTTTTCTTACATGTCTTTTTCCCTTGTTATTCCTCGAAATTCTTTTTTGCTGCCATGCCTATGAAACCAACATTCATCCTAATTTCTTATCAATCATTCTCCCTATGAAGATATCTTTAAGAGCCTTTTCTGCTATGTTTTTGTGGATTAAATTTGAGAGACTGTTATTTCTATGTAGTGATATTCTAACACTGATTCAAGTTATTCATTCAAGGACTAAAGACAAGTTACACCAAAACCAATGTATTGTGTCTTCCTGGAGTTAGCAATGAGGAGGAGGAGGTTCTCGTGTGTGTCCATATTCTTTAATCTCTCAGTGCAAATCTGCACATAGATTCTTTACTCACTTTTTCTTGTGAGTATATCAGAAGCATGCTCAATGAATGTCTGCAATAATATATTCAGAATAATTCTATTTTTTAGAGTTACTAAATGGCATATCATATAGTCATGCTGCATTTGGTATGAAAAGAGACGGAGTTCTATCAGCTTCCTACATTTCTCAGAGGTTAAAATGTTGATACCGAGAGGCAAGAACCCTGACAAGGTAAATGATCATGTAATAAAATGACCTTGTTATTTTTGACACTTTACTCTGAAAAGAGCTGAAGCAGTTTCAAAAATTCAGCATTGCGTTTCCTTGAGCTTTTAAAGTAGCACATCTGGGTTTTATTGTGTGGTAATTGCACCACAGGAAGTCTTTATGCATTATGGTACTAAAGCTACCATGTATTTTTTAAATTTTGTGCAACAAAATAAATTATAAGTCCAAACAGATTTGCCTTATCCAAAATGTAAAGGTCATTGTGGCTTATTCAGTAATACTATGAGCAAACACTTGTGTTAAAATATTTTAATTCAGTAGTTCAGAGCACAGTTTATATTAGTGGATCTTTTTTTCTTTTTGCAGTAATGGATTTCTTGTTTGAGACCAGACTATTTATTAGTTCTTTGCTTTTGTTTTTCCAAGCCAAAAATTGGTCAAGGAGTGGAACATTCTTCGTATTGTGTTATACTGATCCAAGATTTTGGGAGAGTTCAAAGTAAATTTAGTAGCTTACAGTTACAATATCTTTGCGTGCCAAACAAGGCAGCTTATCTTCTCTAACCCCTTCTCCCTTAGGAAACTAATGCCTTGCGCTATTTGCAGTACCTTGTTTGCTCCCAAGGAGCAAAAAGCACAGTGAAATTTGCAGTATTTCCTGATGTTTATCAAGTTATTCTCTTATAAATGGCAGGAGCTAGTTGACAGCAGCAGTTGACTCAGCTCGTAGTGAAAGTATGTGATTTTCATTATGCAAACATTTCTGAGTGACTAAGGACCGACACTGTTGATTTTCATGTGCCCTTTTTTGTCCAGTTGGAAGCTGAAGGTGCTGGGGTGAATCACTACCTTCCAAGGGTAGCTCTTTGTTTCCAGACTCTAGAAACAATGGGTAGTAAGGGAAGAGCTCTTGCGGAGAAGGGAATGAGCAAACTTGCATTTCCCTGAGTAATTGCACATGCTTCAGCTGAATCCTGGTGTTGCAGCAGTTTTCCCTCTTCAACAGTAAGGCTACTGCGTTTTCTGACTGCACATGTAGAACATCGTGGAAATGAGGGGAGATGCGGCCATGGCTTCTTAGGTGGCAATGCAGCTTCCTCCTCTTCCTGGGAGACCGGAGATGGAAGCTGCATTGGGGAGGCAGGAAGGGCCCTCACCCTCCTGGCACATCTCCACAGCACCCAGTAGGTCCAGGGATGGTCATTAGTGTCAGACACAACCTTGGAGGGCTGGGCAGGGCCATGGGGATGGTGCCAGACCAAGGTTAGACTGGGACTCTAGCCCACAGGTGGGGGTTCAGGGGGACCGTGGCTGGGCACAGGCATGGCTGACCCCAAGCCTAAGGGGAAGCTCCACTTCTAGCAGCAATTTTCCCGCACAGCTCATTTCATACCCCTCCGTAAGAATAGGCTGTGCAGCTGCAACAGGAGCTGGCCCTGGGCCTGAGTGGCCAGCTGGTCCTGGGGCTCCCCTGGGGTGGGACCAGGGGAGCCAGGCCCGAGGCCACCACCGGCAGCAGGTCCCAGTGCAGCCCAGCTGGGCAGGCAAGGTGCATGCTGGAAAAGCAGACCTGCAAGTTTGAAATCGGCTAGAAATTTTAGGGAAATTAGCATGTTTTAGGGACAGAATTTCAAAGTGGACCAGGGTCTTCTGTAGGAAAGTGGAGAGAGGCTCTTCATCAGGGAGTGTAGTGACAGGACAAGGGGTAATGGTTTTAAATGGAAAGAGGGGGGATTTGGATTAGATATCAGGAAGAAATTCTTTCCTGTGAGGGTGGTGAAGCACTGGAACAGGTTGCACAAAGAACTTGTGGGTGCCCCATCCTTGGAAGTGTTCAAGGCCAGGCTGGATGGGGCTTTGAGTAACCTGCTCTAGTGGAAGGTGTCCCTGCCCATGGCAGGGGGGTTGGAACTCGATGATCTTTAAGGTCCTTTCCAACCCAAACCATTCTATGACTGTAAATTGAAAGGGTAGTGTTATTTGGCTTTTCTTCTCCTGACAGAGTTCCTCAAAAAGGGCCTTTTCGTCAGGGGAAAAAAAAACCTCAATTTTCAGCATAAGTTTACCAATAAGTTCTATTTTTATTTTATACATGCGAGATCAGAAGAACATTTAGATCATTATATCAGTTACCAAGGATGTACACTTACTGGGATATTTCAGGCATCCTATTTACTCATAAATCATCCCAACCTTTATTTTGAAGTAGCTTTCTGAAGTCAGCAAGTAAAGATCATTCAGATAAATAGGGCTTGGCTTATTTTTGGCAGGTCCTAGCTGTAGATCATGCCCACACCTCCTCTCACCGTTGGTTGGTGGAGCCAAATAATAAATTCGTTATTACAACTATGCTTTTCCTTTATGTTTCACATTTTAAGGGTTCTTTGCTAGTCAAAATTACCTTCTGACTACATAATCAGGCTGTATACAAAAAAGAGATGTCAGGCAACATGAAATATTTTGGATACAGCACAAGCCTTTCCATTTGGCCTGTTCTGCAAATGGGGTTTTTGGTGTTTTTTTCATTCTTTTTGCTTGTGTCATTAGAAAACAGATAACCGCCTCAGGTTTAAGCCATGTCCCAATGCTCTGAGCCTGTGAACGTTGATGTTCAATGTGACTCCTGGAGCTCCTGCCTGTCCTCATCCTTGGGAGGCCACAGTTCTAGGCTGGGCAGCAATCTGCCTGCCTTGCTGCACACCCCAGCTTCCTGCAGAAACACGGGCTTGGAAACAAACCTGCTCTTCATGGGGGTTAAAAAAAAAAAAAGGAAAAAAGAAGGAAAAAAAACCCATTTATACGGATCAGCGGTTTGCTGCCTGTACCGCAGGAGCAGTCTCCGTTTTCAGATCCTGCCCACGCTTGCTGCGCCTTGCCGCCACGGGGAGCAGAGTCGTTTCTTAAGGCAGGGAATGGAGGCAGGGATGGGAAAGCTTAGCAGGCTTTCCCCATCACATTCCTGTTCTCCTCACTCTCAGCACAGTGCTGGCTCCTGCTTCTCTGCCTGCGCAATCCCCGGGCACGCTGCAAACAGATGAGGAAAGGCATTTTTACATTCGAGCCGCTGCCTTGCTGACCTCGCGTCATTGATGTTCAGCCACCTGGTCCATGTCTCACGGCACCCCAAACATGTGTGCGGGGACCCCGGAGAGCGACTCTGGGAGGACAGTGGAGCTCCAGCGTGTCCCAGGCTGAGCTTGCAGCAAAGGGAGTGGGCAGAAAGGAATGCTGCTCCCGCGCAGGGCTGGGAATAGCCACTGGGGCCTCGGAGCATGGGAAGCCTGCATATCTCCCCGAGCCGGCAGCCAGAGAAACAGTCTGCTGGAAACAGCCCAAACATCTCAGCGTGACACTTGGAAAATCTCAAGTGACGCTGGCTGGAAGAAGGAAGCGAACAGGGAAATGTAAGCATTTCCCTTGCCGTGTGGGGCTGAAGCTGGGTTTCCCCCATGTGCTTTGCAGGTGTGTGGGAAGAGGAGGTAGAAAGTCGCCCGAATCTTCTGTCCTCTGTATGTGCCCAAGAGGTAGCCAGCACATCTGTTCTCTCTCAACTCACTAAAGCCCTCTGGCTACTTCCTCTCTGGCTGCGTTTCTTACAGTAAACCATAGAGCCCCAGGTGAATTCTCTGCCCTTGTGGTCAGTTGGCACAGTCTGTCTATGTCTATGATGGTAATTGGCCTGGGTAATTAGCCTCCTTAGTTTCCAAAACAGGGTGGGCCCTTAGAGACAGCCTGTGGACCTTATATTATGCTGACTCCTGCACCATGCCCAAAAATGTCTTTGCTGAAGCAAAGCAAGTGAAAGCTCCCTTGCCCAAGCAACAGGCACGCACGGGACCTTTCTGACAGTGAAACGTTACAGATTGTCAAGCTGCAGGGCATTGGGGTACTTAATACAATAATATGGGCATGGAGCATGTGTGCCTCAGACTGTGACATTAAATGTCTGGAAACCAGAGCCCAATCTCATTTCTCACATGCATCGGTGTGTTGAGTAGTTCTACCCAAGTAGGGTTTACATAGAAGAACTGGGCTTTTTTACGGTTAGGTGCAGAAAATGTCAGTTAGCATTCTGAATACTTGTGGCTTGCTTTGCAGTGGTATTGCCATGTCACCCACTCAAATGGGAAGTCTTTGCCAAGGAAAACTAAAACCCTTCCTGATAGTTTTGGTTTAAGCTTTATGTGATGTTTCATGACATTATCGTGCCTTATTTGTAGATACCTGCATCATCTAAGTAAAACAAAGGACAAAAATAAGCATGTAAATGGATGGAAATGGCAACAGGTCACAAACCAAATAGCACAAGCAGAGGCATCAAAAAAAATGTTTACTAGTCCTCTTTGTCATGCCTAAGTCTTAGGAAAAATAGTCCTTCCCAAGGAAAGGGCAGTGACTAGAGTATTTATCACTTGTCCACATGCACATGCTCATTTTCTGGTGGCTTACGCTCCACTCCCCAACTGCACTTTGATCTGTTCTTAGAGAGTACGAACACTGCAGTGCCTCTCCTTCAACTGCCTCCCTCTCCCAAGAGATATTCCAGCTACATGGAGTGGTTGGATGAGGGGAATTGCAAAAATGTGCTCTTTTACCTTCTGGTTTTAGAATAAAGTCAAGGTTGGGTGAGTAGCAGAAGGCAGGGGCTTTAATAACCCCATTTAACTGTGGTTTATCATTTGTCAGTCACACGGTGTCTTCCAGTCTAGATTTCTTTCTTTTCTATTCCAGACCTTGCCTATGGTAATAGTTTTGTTTGGTGATCACAGCCTTGCTACTTTATCTACGAAGCTATTAATACTGCCTTAAAAAACAAGCAAACAAACAAAAAATCTTCTATAAGACAGTCTGTTTAATTTTTGCCTGTCTTAGAGGACTTCTTGGGACTCCATCCTTTCAGTGACCCAGGGACTAAAGGTATTCCTCTGAGTAAATGGACTTAATTAGACTCAAAGAGAGTGAAATATGGTACTATTTTCACACATCAAACTGTCTATACCTGAATCCCTGCCAAGGAATGATTGTTTCAATAAATTTATATGGCCAATGGACTGAGGAACAATCTGAAAAAAATATATTTTTCTTTAACATTGATTTCCTTTTATGAATTTATGCCATCAAATTGAGATCCAAACATCTTGTACCATCTGTCCAATGCATGCTCTGACCAATACTGATCTGATTATTTTTTGATGTGAGATGGGAAACTTTAAACTCTTCATTGTTACTTGTTCATAATAATCCTGTTTGTGCCTTCAGGGGGATAAGATAGTAGCCATTCTTGACAAAGTATGTTCTATAGTCTAAGATGTTAGAGAACTTCAAGAAAACGTTACCTCTGCTTTCACAACTCTAATCTCTTGCTTGAGGTTTGTATTGTCCCTTAGGGACACAGAACTACATAGGGTCACCACTGATTAGACAGATGATTAGTAAGGTAGCTTGAGGCTGGATCATAAATCACTTTGAAGATCGGGACTGTAGTCTTGAATTTGTCTGAGTAAGGAATCCCCATGAGCCCTACAGCAACACACTTGCATGATCCTGCGCTGCTTAATAGGTATGCAGGGCTTCAAGCTTTGAGCCAACTGGTCTATTCTTTTTTTTTTTTTTTTTTTTTTTTCCCCCAAGGAAAAACTTACAGCAGATACTATGACCAAATCACAGGCAGTCAGAAATGTCGTACTGGCATGTTGGGAGCTCTTTGTGTATAGAATCCAGTTTCCATGAGGTGGACTCCAAGCTTGTCAGCTGCTTCATTGGAAGTATACCATCTCAAATTAGGGATGATGTCATTTTTGCAACCTCTTCAAGGTATTTAATTTTCATTTAATATGATTTCCACATTAGTCATTTATCATTCACTGTGTTCCATAAAGCCAGTAACATGTGTAAACAAGGAGAGAGGAACTGAAGTACAGCCATCATCTCTTATGAATAAGAGGTAGACTGAGATCCACCCCAGCCATGTTCTCATAGCCTGGAGGCTACCAGTCTTTCATTAGGCTTTGAAAAAAAAATGTTCCATTGAGACAAGGATGCATAACTTCATAGAATAGCATAATTAATTTGGGGAGATTAAAGCTCATCCTTCTCAGAAGATAAAGGGATATGAAAATGCACACGCCAAGTAGTTTCACTACTTACCCTGCAGACATATTCTGTGGAGAGATTACAGTGCTGCGTGCAGATAATGGGCAACCCCATGGTAATCCACTCATCTATGCAGAAATGTCAACTTCCCAAACCCATGTATGTACATACAGAAGAAACAGGATTTATTTTTTTTATTTATTTAGAGAAGGACAGGGACCCTGCTAAGACTATTCAACTCTCAAGATCCCCCACTGTTTGCAGCTTTTCTGTAAACATAAACTTAACCTTTTCTTTGAGGAAAGTCCTATTCCTCAGTAACAGAGAAGCCAGGCCTGGGATCGTTCTGTTATCTTTTTGTGGTCTGATTGCCCTGAAGTTGTTTCAGCTGCAGAAATCTTGCTGTTCAATCTCAGAATTCCTACTGTATTTTCCTACTTCCAAGTTTGCCTACTGTCAAAAGGGAGTACTGTTTCCCTGCAAAAGGACAATAACCTGCAAGGTTATTGCTTCAGTTTTTTCTTTCTTTTTTTTTTTCTTTCTGCATGAAAGACCAACTCGATTTTGCCACAGCGTGAAGAAATTTCCTTTTTTTCTGGCATTTCAGAACCAAATGTAACTTTAAATAGTCTGGTTAGCCTTTGCAGAGAGTCTGGTTAGTAACGTCAGCTGTCCCTTGCTTCTTTCAAATGAGCAATGTACACAAAGAGACTGCTCCAGAGCACAAGCAGGAAAGACTTCTGACCTTTTGATCTGGTGATCTGTTCCCAAAATCTCTGCATGTCCGCAAGCAGCAAGACAAATACCAGAAAACTTGGAGACCCGAGGAAAGGGGAAGCTTTAGCATTTCACAAGTGGAAGCAGAGAGAAGCTCCCTAAGGGGTCCAGCTGCAGGACAGAGCTCGCCACTGAGCCTGTGGGAGACCTCAAAGTGCTGGCCACTGTAGACCCACACAGTTCTTCTCCTCCAAGCATGAGCATCAAGCTGTACATCAGCCTCCTCAACAGCAGAGCCACACAGGCTGTCTTAAAATATAACCGCAACGTGAGAGCCATATTTGACTCACTAGGGAGCATGAGCAAGTAAGGACTCGCTGCTTGTTCATCCCCATGGTGCTGGTCTTCCAGCAGCCATGGTGCAGGTGAGCCATGCCCCAAAGTACATGATGCAGAAGGTGCATATTGCCTGCCCGAGCATATGGGGGAGAAGGAGCTCATTCTCCCTGTTAGCGTATAGGCAGGCTGTTAACCATTTTCTCCTCCTTAGCATTCAGTACACGTGTCTGTGTGTTGCAGTTGCATCGCGTTACCTGTAACACCTCTCAACTTTGAAAATAACATGGCGAGAAACGTTACATCCTTCCACACTCGCAGTAGCGTGCTATTGCCTGATGATTTCCATCACTGACAGGTTACTGAGCCAGCCACCTTGCCAAGATAAAAGTTACTTTCAGTAAGCCCTGCGTTTCTGCAGCTATAACTTTCCTGATGAATTCCTCTAGCAAGTTTCACAAATACACTGCGACCCACGCTGTTCAGGCCAGATACAGCACCCAGGGTCGGTCATTCAAAACTGGCTTTTTGAACCTCTGTGCTGTATGGCTACATGCTGCGTTAGACATGTCCCAAAAGGTCACAGGTTTCCGAAGAGTATATTCAGCATGCTTTGTAAAGACTTAGCGGTGTGAGATCTTGGTATATTATCACATGGGTTCTGTCTAATTATTAAGGGCATGTGACCAATTGCTGAAGAACACATTACTTTCCTGGCTTAAATGTTTTGTATTTATTAACTGCAGTGTTGTGAGAGCCATTTTGTGTCACCAGCTTTTAAGTAGAATGGTATGTTGTCTTCAACAGAAAATTCTAATTTAAGTTGGTGCTATCAAATGGTCTAATGTTTTCAGTCAGCTTTTAAAGTGAGATTGCAGCCTATTTGTAGAAACCCCCTTTAAATCAATGGATTTGAGCACACTTTGGAACAGGCTGTAAGCATTCAACCTTTTCTGTTGGTTGCTGGGAGATACAACAGAACACAATAGGATTGACTGAATTTAATGTTCAGGGTAACAATTAATAGAAGTGCTGCCTGTGTGTGCTGACAGTGGGGTTTCATGTTAATCGTTACTGAAGTTCTGCTTCCCGAGCCTCCCTCAGGTAATAATGAGTGACTTAATGTTACATACATCTTTTGGCTTTCCTGGTTTTGTACTTGTATATCACATCTGTCTGTCTGAGCTGAGAAATGTTTTACTATAAGCAGGTTCCATTTTTAATTTCTAGAAACAAGAAGTTCAGAATAGGATCCTGAAAGAGTGAGTCAGAATATGTCCCCAGACTGGTCACCTACATTTGTTATCAGCCAGTGAAGTTATGTCTGGGATTTGACTTAAATAATGATCATGCAAGTGGCCGGCTGGGAATTTTATTCATTTCAGTCCCATGACACCCCACCACATTACACTTTCTTATGTAAGACTTACAGCACTAAACTGTTAGGTCTTTTGTCTTTCATTTGCGGTGCTTGCTTACCGTCAGTTGAAAGTACAGACTCAATTTGATAGATTACACTTGATTCATGTGGCATATTGGTGTAAAGAAAAACATGGAATGTATAAAACTAGGCTAATATTTATAATGTAGGCTGTGAGAATTTCCTGAATGTAATTTGTGTTTGAATTACAATGCCGATTTTAGAGAAACTTCCCATCTGTGTTTCTTGGTTTTCCGATGTCTGAGATTCTATCACAGCCCTCACTAAGTTGTTCCAGTAGTTAATTGCTCTTACAATAAGCAAACACAGATGTTAGACCACATTGATTTAGCTTTAAAATCTGTCTCTGAGCTTTTGTTTTACCTTTTCAAGGTACATGACAGAGCTCAGCATTAGTAGTTTCATTATGTAGATACTTGAGTGTGTGGCTTGTAGTATTTAACCCATTTTGGAGCGTTACAAGGCTGGACACGGAGCTGGGAGAACGGCATGTCCATGACATCTGCCACCATTGCTGTTGGCAGTGGCATCTGGTGAAACAATTGTTTTAAATCCGTTTTCTCACTTTCTTCTTAGGCAGCTACGTAGATTAGCCTCCTGCTATTTGTCCCTGAAGAAGAATTTGTTCCAAGTCTTTGGCCATTCCTTATGGCTTTTCTCCAAGTCCTCTTCCATTCATACTTGAAATTGTCAGTCACAACTGTACAAAGCATTTCATTAGTGTTAACTAAGAAAATTGCATAACCTCCTTATTTCTATTCAGTACTACTCAGTTTATATGGCTAAGTGTTGTATTATGTCTTTTCACTGAAGTGTTATACTGGGAGTTCCTGTTGAACTGATGGGTTATCAAGACCCCGTTATGCCTCTAGACAGAGAAACAGATACCCCAAAAAGGGACCCTCTTACTCTTTATGCCCCAAGTTTTTTTGTTTATTAATAAAAATGTACGATGGACAGTGCCAAAATGTGTTTTTGTTGCTCCCATTTTAGCATTTAATCTAGACTCTACTTTATTTTATCCTACCCCATCTTCATGACATCAGTTAACTTTGTCAGTGAAAGTGTTACAGTTTCCTCTGTATAACTTATACAACTGCTAGATAGCACTGGCTCAAGAACTGATCATTATGGGATATCACCAAAACCCCATGTCTCTTTAACTGAAATGTCATCTGACACTTAGCAAAATATCTATTTTAAACCCATTTAGCATAAATTGTGTTGATTTTGTTGCATGGTAGTTTCCTACCTGATTCATAATCAGAATGTCATGCAGCATGAAGTGAGAGTGATGCAGTGAAATTGTTATCTTTGTTACTTCATGAGAACAGCTTCAAGAATAGATTTTCTCACAGTTCTTAGGTATAATTTAATTGTATAAAACTGTAAGTGAATATAAGAAATTTGCAAATTACAGCAAATCAGAAAAATGAACCTAGTTCTTAAATCACAGCCAATTAAGGAAAAATAGCCCTTCCTTTCTCATTTCTTACGTACCTTCCATGAGGCCCATGGACCAGGTTATCCTGTCACTGATGCTGTGTAATTTCTCTTGGGATGATTATTGGTTTTTGCAGATGTAACTGGAAGGTAAATGTGGTGCTGTACATATGTTGGTATGCAAAGAGCATCGGAAGCATTCTTGCCTTCAGGATAATTGCAGAATTGCTTCCTTTTTTGTCATCCACCCATGATGCCATCCAATTTTATGTTCCTTGGCTGCTAGCTGTTAGCCTCATTAACCTTACTTGATAGAGCATTCCAACATTTATGATTCTCATGTGAAAAATGCTTCCTGACGGAGGGAATTTGTTTTTCTTTAATTTCTACCTTTGCCCTCTTGTCCTATTATGTGTACTAGTCTGAAAAGAGTAACTTGAGATTGGTGTGCCTACTCCTTACAGTATAATGAATTCCAGTTAATTCTATTGCCTTTTCTTTTTCTTAAGATAGTCATGGTGATTTAAAATGATTTAGCCAACAATCCTACTTATTTTTACTTAGGTCCCTTGTGGTTTTACATTTAATAAAAAATTATTCTGTCTAAGGAAATGAGGAAATTCAGATGTGTATCATTCATCAGTTGGCCTATTTCCACAAATAAAACGTTCCCCTGATGTTGATAACTTCATTGTGTTATTTGGCATACGGAGCAGGGCAAAGATGCTCTTACTGTGGACAGTATAACTTGACATTTGTAAGGTTAAAATTTCATCAATCACGCAATTTTATTCTACACAGTGGCAAAACCCTAAATCTAAATCCAGTTCAGTTAGTTGTGGTGATCATTGTCAGATTTGGACTGGTAGGAGGTATGAATTTAATCTCTGTTCACAAATCAAAGGGTTTTTTTCCCGTTTTTGGGGTCATACAGAGACTCTTTCTACACCAGTAGTAGATCTTTCCATCCAGTACTGGGTAACACTAGAAGTACTGATGCAAAGGCAGGTGGTAGCTCCACAGGAACAGAGGCTGTTCCTCTATTTATCTATTAGAAAATTTACATTTTCTTTTATTAAAAGGTTGTATATCAGCCTGTTAAAAGCTACCAGTAAAAATTACAGATTGATTTGCAATGCAGCATCTTTTCCTTATATGGATGGGGATTCATTTACAATTCTTATGTGCTTTTGGGATGAAATCCCAAAAGCATTGTCATCTGGGAAGCCTGCAATTTTTTCTTAAGACTAATCGGAAAAGCTAGCACACTATTTCAATTAACTTCTTTAAGTTTATGTTAAGTTCTTTAAGTTAAGCTGGTCAGAACCTGCTGTGGTTTTCTCTTTTCGTTCTATTGTTTACTTTGCTGTTTCCTAATACGGGCTTCATAGGGTGAAGGGAGAAACTCAAACGGTGACACTTGATACCTAGGGAGAGATGTCATCCCATTGAAGAAGAGAATTGTTTACAATTGTTTACAAACAAATCTCTCCAGTTAGACTTTTTAATTAAGTTTATAAAAGATGACAATGGGAACAGGAAGAGGAGATTGTATGTTACCTAACTGGCATGTTTGTGATAAAATGATGTAAAGAAACAAGCACAGTGTACTTAGAAAGCACAGACGTTCTTGGGACTGAAGGGATGAAATTACTGTTACCATGCATTGAAAAGTATTATGTTGTAAAGTTTGTCTCTCTGGATATAGTTGGCTTAGGAGCTGTTTCCTCTTTTGAGTTTACAGTTTTCAAAATCAAGAGTTTGTTTGATGACCTCCGCTTCAAAAGACTATGTAGCAAGTGCTTGGAAATGGTTATTTCAGCAAATCTTGAAACATACGCACCTTTATCTGAACTCATGAGGAAGCACACAGTAAAAGAAGGTTTGGCTTTAATATTTAAAACCAATTTGTAAGGGTCCACCTTTTGTGTAGGTCCTACCTTCTCTATAGAGAAGTTATTTTCTAAAAGGTAGTCTTGCTTGGGACAAAGTTAGTGGGTTAATCAAACGTAAGTTCTCCCTATCTGTACACACTTGTCTAATATATATCATTCATCCTGCATGGAAAATGATCCCAATGTGAACTTCTTTAATTACACTCTAATAATTCACAACATTTGTATCTTTCAAAGTTTCCTTTTAGGGAAAGTAATTTTTTTCAGCCTATTAAAGAATATCATGCAGACAAATAATCACAAACTTCTTCTTTTGCAAAAATAACCATAGGTCACAGATTTGCTGGAAAGAAGGTTTTGCTACCAAAAATGAGTATTTATGGAGTTGAGCATTCCAGTGTGAAGTTCTCCTGGGAGGTATCCCAAGAAACAGAAGGAATCCTTCAAGTACTGTAAATGTAATGGTTATGATATAATAATAGGATATCCTGAAAACTCCATTATAGAAATTAATTCCACACTTACAACAGTAAAATGAAGCTTCTCAAATAAATTGAAACATCATCAGGCATACTTTTCTGATCCCTGCATTTCTTTTCATACTTCTGAATGTATGCCCCAGACATCCATTACTCCTTTTGCTTGCTGCTAATCCAAGATCTTCTCCGTATGGTCAGGAGATGTCAACAGCTGCAAACCTTGTTGCCTCCTTGCTTGATGTAAATTGTCAACGTGATAAACTCATTAAGGTTTTTGCCTTTATAATGGTCAAAGTACTGCCAAGCGTAAATGGCTGACGTGAGATGCTTCAGAGAAGTCAGGTCTCCAGAAGGCTTGGCTTCCCCTCGCCCAGCGCTAGCCATGGAAAAGCTCTGCAGTAGTTCTAGGCTGATGGCCGGGGAGGAGGTATCTGCTGGGCACAGGTGAGCCTGCTGTGTGTGGGTGTCTAACAAGGCTCAGCAGCTGGACCTGGTTGTCCTCTGGAGATGTCTGTGTCTCTTCCCTAGTTGCACAGGCAGCAGTGAGTGTCAAACAGGCTCTTCTGAAGTGTCTCAGCAGTGCACCTGATCTTCCAGGTATCCATAGCTGTTTGTCATTTAGAAAACACTGCTGGCTTGAGCATGCCAACATAGACTCAAGCCTTTGTTTCCAAGCATATTAAACCCCCAGGCAATTTATATCTGTGAGGCTTTCATTTGTAATGAACCTGCAGGGCACAGCTTAGCTGTGTTTCGTTGCAGTCACATGCCTGTAAAAAGAAACATCCTCCGCCTTCTCAAAGGCATCTCTGGGGTGAGCTGCCCATGAGGGGAAGCTGCTGCGGGCTGCCAGCAGCTCTCGGCATCTGCCAGGGCCTCTCCTCAGGTGGCTTTGGTTCAGATCTTACCCGCGGCCAAGGGAGGGGGAGCTGGGGGCTCCCCGAAGGACGTGTGACGGCCCTGCTCCACGCTCTGCGGTGATCCAGGGTCAAGTGGAGGAGGGAGCGTGCCTGCTGAAGTGGTGTGCGCTGTGCCACGTGTTTGCTACCTGGCTCAACAGCCCAGCCTGCGGTCAGCAGGGAAGTGGGGAAGTGCCTCTCCACAAAGGGACACTTTTGGGACGATAAGTAGAGTGTGGTTCTTTTCATTATTTTTAAGCCCGAGTGCACCTCAACGTCGGTTTTTTTTTGGTTGGGTTTTTTTTTGGTAAAGAAAGATCAGGAGACAGGAAGATGAAAGAAATCTAGTGAAAAGGAAAAGAAAATAAATAGAGAAAATTAATTGCAAAAAAAAGCAGCAACAGAAGGAATAACAGTGCTTTGTTTATTCTTTCCCTTTGAGCTTTGTGGACATATAATAGATTTCCACTTCTTGGTCCTTCTTTCTTTTTCCTCCTCCCCTGCTCTCTGTCTTGCTTCATTTTTTTTCTGGGACCATTAGCACTGTGGGAACCTGCCACCCACAGTGTCCATTCATTGCCTCTCCAAAGAGGCCCAAGAGAGCAGCCAGCCCGCACAGGCTAACCTGGACTCAAAGGGCAGCACCAAGTTTTAGCCTGAAGCCAGTTAGTATTTGTATAGCAACATGACATTGCAGGAAAATAGTTCAGTCATGCTCAATTTTGCTTCTGGTATTGTGAAAGCAACACATCAGTGGTGGACTTGTGCAGATTGGATGGAACTAATTATATTAAATTGTTCCATAGGACCTTTTTTTTAAGAGTGTTGCATGTAGAAGAACAGGCTTTTTTGACAAGAAGTTGATTCATATGAGGTTTCATGGAGCATTTATTTTATCTTTAAGAGTTCAGGTCACCTTCTTCCGTGAGAAAACTGAGAGAAGGAAATCTTTACAACATTCCCTGTAGAATTTCCTCCACATTTCTTCCTCAGGGCATTTTCCTTCCTCAGCCTGGAAGAAACAATCTTCATGGGTAGCATGAAATATGCAAAGAGACTAATTCCTTCTTCCTCCCTGCCCCTCAGTGTCCCCTGCGTCTATCTTCAGTAGTTTAATTAAGAAAAACTCCTCTGTAGAATAAATACTTTCCATCTTAAAGATCTGAGGATCTCAGCTTTTCATTCTTAGTTTCCAGTTGGACGAGAGGCAATTTCTTTTTCCAGATAGTTTATTTTCCAGGTATATAGCGAATGCTCCTAAAATCTCATACTGAAGACTGGTGAATAACTGATGAAGGCTTGTCATAATTTGAAGGTATATGAGGCAATACTCATGCGTCCCTGTACTCAGTAAGGCTTTTTTTCCTCCCTCTTAGATTTTACTGAGACCACCAGAACGCTCCTGCTCAGGGCAGTCAGTTATCTTTCTTCATCACTAATTGCAATAACTGGGTTCCCAGTGTCACAACACTGTTATTTATTTTCCCTGCTGGGGCTTCATCATGCTCTTAACCAAGTGTAGTTAAAAACATCTGCTAGACAAATTCATCTGGAAAATTCCATAAACAGCAACCATAGAGATAAGAAATAAGTCTAAAGCTACTTTGCATACTTCTGCTTAAGAATAAGCAGCAGAACAGAAGTTAATGTGACTTTTTTTAGTCCAGTCAGAAGATTCAGAGTAGCAGTCAAATGATATTTCTTTACTTTTTTTTTAAGTCTGTTCCTTGAAATTTTAGGTTTTCTAATTCTGCTTTCTTCAGGTCATCACATTTTTCTCTTCAACCCAGTCTTGCTGTTCCAACTACCTCATCTTTATGGCAGTTGTATAGCATCAATATTCTATATTTTCTGCTTTTTTATCGTGGTCTGGTGAACATTTTCCCTTCATGGACCAATACAAGTGTCAGGATTCCAGATCTCTAACACCAAAGCTAAACCTGCAGACAGGCTGGTTTGACCTCTGCTACATGACTTGGGCTACATTAAGGAGCCAAATATTTGTGACTGGTTTTTTTTAGTGCAAGTGGACATAACTTCCATTTTCTTCCTACTCCTGTGCTATTCCCAGACTATTTATTTTATGAAATAGCCATGTAGGCACACTGCTTGAAAGTGCTACCTGTGTGGTGGCCAGAGACAGTGGCTTCCAGCTCTACTCACTTGAGTCACCATCTGCATGTGTGCAAAATCAGAAGTACCCGTTCCTACTGCTGCCTCCTAGCACAGACGTTCTGCAAAGAAGCCCATAGGATATTTGCAGCTCTGGCTGAGGGTGCTGGAGCTGGAGTGTTGTGGGAGCAAGTGTCTATAACAGGACGATGAAAGAAGTGATTGCACAGGTTTGAATCTGTGCATTCAAATTTGTTTGTGGATTTGAAGGATAGATACACCCACTTGCAAAGGCAAGAGTTGTTGCCATCATTCAGGCAAGTCTGGGAACCCCTGTATGTAATATTACTTTAACACTTTATTTGAAGTTCAATTTCTGCCAGTTCAGTAGCTTTTTTTTTAACTTGGAATTATCTTGGCTTCCTGTTTCTTAACTACAACTCTCTTTCCGTCTACCTGCTGACAGTTAGACATGTAGGAGAACAGGAAGAATGGAGGGAACCATTCTTCCCATTATTTAATTAGAAAACTAAGTCAAATAAACCTTTCTGCAGTCTTTTACTAATTTTAGAATATGCTGCACTTACAGAGAAGATATTTAGCTTTGCTACTTTTGAGAAATGATGAGAAGAAAGTGAGGTTATGTCCCTACATAACCCTGGTGTCTGCTTACATTTATCAAGCAAAGAATGATGAATATGCTAACTTGTTTTGTCATAACAAGATAAGTGATAATGATGCTGTTCTCTAGTTCAGGCAACCCACATTTATTTGCTATTCAGGCACCCTGGAAAGTTCATTTTGCTGCCTGCTGTTCACTAAAGATCAGTCACAGAGATAACGGAGGCTTGGGAGCTCGCAGCAACGTTCACTTTTTTGCAAATGAACAAGTGAAGAATGTTCTTGTTTTCTGCATTGCTAGCCAGAAACCTGCTCCACACACTGCTTGTGGTACCTCCTGTTTTTCTCACTCAGTAGGTGTTGCTGGATCTGAAAGAAAGGGAGTGGTTGAATGCCAGGATTAAAAAACTTTAGTGCAGGAAAGGATTTTAGTCGAATAAGACAGAAATCGTAGAATCATGGAGGGGTTCAGGTTGGAAGGGACCTTAAAGATCATCAAGCTCCAACTCCCCTGCCATGGGCAGGGACACCTCCCACTAGAGCAGGATGCTCAAAGCCCCATCCAGCCTGACCTTGAACATTTCCAGGGAAGGGGCATCCACAACTTCTCTGGGCAACCTGTTCCAGGCTCTCACCATCTTCATAGTGAAGAATTTCTTCATAATATCTAATATAGATTTCCTCTCTTTCAGTTTAAAACCATTACCTCTTGTCCTGTCACTACAATCCCTGATGAAGAGCCCCTCCCCATCTCTCCTGTAGGCCCCCTTCAGATATTGGAAGGCTGCTAGTCTCGGAAGTCTCCTAGGAACTTTCTCTTCTCCAGGCTGAACAAGCCCAACTCTCTCAGCCTGTCTTCATAGGAGAGGTGCTCCAGCCCCCTGATGATCTTTGTGGCCCTCCACTGGACCCGTTCCAATAGGTCCATGTCTTTCCTGCGCTGAATCCTCCAAGGGAAGGCTATTTAGCCTCAATGAAATCAGATAGCAAAGCGATACCAAAACTCCCTTTCGGATTCCATTAATGCTCCTCTGCTTTTGAGCAGCAATCTGATGCAGAAGGCTGTGCTGCAGCAGCAACATCTGCAGGCTCCAGCTGTATCGGGGAGACAGCTGGAACAGCCTTGCTGGTCTTCATGGCCTGCAGTGCTGTCAATCCAACCTGAAGACTTATCAGATCTCCCCAGCAAAGTGGAGCTGGGCAAGCCTCCCTGAGGTGGAGGTGTCTCAGAACACGGGTGCCTTGAGTCTGTATGGCAGCATGTTAAAGAAAGTTGCCTGTCTGTTCTGTTATTACTATTTTCCTTAAGGTGTTTGCTACTTTTAACCTCAAAGAAAGGAAGCCACGTTTAAAAAATATTTAATAAATTCCATGGAAAAAATCTGAAAAAAAATATTTTTTTCTTACTCAGAAGAAATGATTAATTCAAGTGATCTGTCATTTTGATACTGAAGTTTTCTGTACTTTGTATGTGCATAGAAAGTATGTTGCATTCATGTGACTTTTTTTAACCTGACTGTATAGGGATAAAACATGTAGTCAAAGTTGGGAAAAAACATCTTTGTAATCAAGTTTACTTTTTTTTGTTTCAATACAAAAAAAATTTCAAAATTAACACCAGTATAAATAATCATTCCCAACTTTGCCTCGGCTGATTAAAGGCTTTTCACAGAACCATAGGGGCTGGAAAGGACCTTTGGACATCATCAAGTCCAACCCCATCTAGTCCAAATGTGTTTTGATACTGTTGCTCTCTGTTACCATACACAATTTTTGCTAGTTTTGAGCCCAAGGATTACCAAAAAAAAACCAAAACCAGTCACAGAAAGCATATGAATGCATTTTTAGACCCTGTATTGAACTTTTAGTTTAAGAACTACTAGAAGAAGCATGATGCACTGTTAAAACCCAGCATAATTAAAATGTTTGGTAGTACTGTTCTTGATCAGTTCCTCAGATGGTACAGTTGGCAGTTAGAGTTATTTAGGTAGGACAGGCATCTGCTCTACAGTGAGCAAATGCAAAGTACATATCCTGAGCTCTGGGACTGAACCGTGCCATAAAATACATGCCACAGGTATCACGTTATGGAAACAGAGCTTCTCTGGGATGAAGCAAAGTTACTGACATACTAACACAGTTTCAGCACTGCAAATTAGAAATAATTAATGGGTTTAGAGCTACTGTAGAAATACGGGCAAGGAAGATGCTTTTACCAAGGCTGGAACATGATGTCCAGGCTGCAGACATGGGACGAGGTGTACTGGGATGGTGGGGTGAGTAACAGTTCATCTCACAGACACTTCACCTCCCGTGGCATGTCAAGCACTCTGCCCAGTTTTTGAAAGCTGTCCAAGCAACACCCTTACTCAGCTCTTGAGAAGTCCCGGACTCAAAATGCAGATGGTATGAAAAACACTGCCAATGTCTTTCCTAGACGATAAATATTTTATTAGTGTGTTCCACACTCAGAGGAACGGTTAGTTCTGGTGTTATAGGCCAAGGAAGTTTTATTATGGGAAAGCAGAAAATTCTGCATGTTTTCGCAGCTAGCACTCCAAGAAGAATAAATTCCTCTGGAATTTGAGGTTTCACTAGATTTTTGTTCTAAAAATGAGAATTGAGCAATGTTTTTTTTTTAAAAAAGCAACCTATCTGAATTAATACAGAGAATAAGCATAGCTTATATGATCTCTCTCAAACCTAAAAACTTAATCAAAACCATGTAACATCTATGCATATACTTGAATAATATTATTATGTCATTTAATATTTACAAGTACATTTGTTATTATGAAGCAATGGTCAGTGTTGCATTTTGCCATCTCAGTTGCATCCTCTTAGTCACCTACCTAAATGTAAGGGTCTATTTAAGCATTCTTTAGCCAGGTCCACAATCCAGCCATCTGTGGATTCCATATATACATTTTTTCCTGACAAAAGCTTCTATTCTAGATAAAGCCAGAAAGGCAAAGCCTCTGCTGTTCCGAATTCATGGTTTTTTGCGCAGAGGTACTCTACACTAGCAGAAATGTAATTTGACAGTGTGACTGCAATAGCAGCCTTTCCTGGACTGAGCCATCCAAATGATAAATTCCACTTCATCATGTCCATCTACATACCAGATAGCTGTGCTTCTAGATTTGATACCTGCTTGTGTGCATCGGTTCTTCAGAGTTCTGTATCTGCCCACATCATTCAGGTAGACTGATTTCTAACCCAACAGGGAATTCAACGTGAGAGAAGCCTCTCTGGTAAGAAGCAGTATAGGTCAGAATCAATTTTAGCTCTCCCTGCTAAAAACAAAAGCCCACCCTGCAGGGCCAAACAAGCTGCACCAGTTTGAGCCTCCACCCAGAAATCTGGCAATCTAAATTACGCTCTCTTATTGAGCGGTACTTCCCTCCGCAGGAACAATGAATCAAACGAAAGGGCCTAAATAAATAAATCTTTACACTTCCCATGTTCTTTCTACCTCCCAATTAATCATACGTCATTTTGGAAAACCTAAGTAATCCGCAGCAGGAGGCAAAACTGCCATCACAGAGTACTTTCACAGCGTCAGGGCATCCTCCAGGAGCTGGGGGTGATGACTGCGGTGGCTCGCCCGTTCCCCCGGCTTCCCCCCCCCGACCCCGCAGGAGCAGGATGCCCAGCTCTCGCAGGGGGTGGGCGCCGTCTGCAGCCAAACCCGCTCCAGCCCTAATCCCCGCACGTGTTCCGCTGCGCTCAGCTCCGCTACTGGTTTTGCCATTAGTGGCTGGTGTGGCCACCACCGCTGCGCCGACAGCCAGCTTCCTGACTACTCCCTGCCCCGCTCTCCCCAGCGCCCGCGCCGCCGTCCCTGCCGTGTCTCTGGTCCTTTACAGAAAGTGCAGCGGTGCAGGGATCCCCGCAGAGCCCCAGCCACGCAGAACAGGCTTACTGAATTAAGGCTTCTTTCTTTCCTACAAGAAAGGAAGAAATAATCTGCTTGGAATCTTTTGCCCCACGTAGACACATTTTTCCACTTCTGGGGGCCAGAGCAGTTTATTAGGACCACTGTTTGCTCTAGGGAAGTTACCCAAGGTTTTGCAAACATGTTTGGGCATACCATTTTCTACACTTTTTAACGCAGAAGCCCAAAATGCTAGAAAATAAGTGTTCAGTTAAACCTGATAAAGCCTCCTCTGTTGTTCCCTTCCCTTGTTAGAGAATGCCAACAGGTGATATTCCTTCTCCAGGCTGTGGAGAAGACTCATTGTCCACGGGAGTTCTTCAGAAAAGGCTGCTTTTCATCTGCTTTCACAGGAGAAACTGGCTGAGTTTGTCCAAGCTCCTGTTGCTGCATGAGGAGTTTTGAGTTCTGAAATGCCTGGTTAGCAGTTCCATGACAGGAGTTTCTTGAGTTACTGGTTTTTGTGTTCTTATGCCACCCTCTCAGAGTTACGCAAGGTCCAGAAGTGAGGAATTGCCACCGAACAGATAAAGTTTTTAGCCCTAAAGGAAGTTCTGAAATTACCACAGAAGGCCTGCTGGTACAGGATTTCTGGTACCGCTTCATGGGGCATTAAATAGTCCAGATAAGCTTCAGATAAGTACTCCCTATTTTGGGCACTTATCTTTAACTCCACATCTTTTGAAGTTTGCCTCTCAAATATTTCAAGTCTGTGTCCTTTAAACGCAGCTTTTTCTAAATGAGATAATTAAAATTTCTTTGTGTCTTCGCAGAGAACCCATGTGTTCATTTACAATCCCCAGAGGGAAGGCTAAATTAACCCTGGTGTCATTTGTTGAAGTATTACCA
The DNA here is from genome assembly GCA_026546715.1 of Gallinago undulata. Lineage (NCBI taxonomy): Eukaryota > Metazoa > Chordata > Aves > Charadriiformes > Scolopacidae > Gallinago > Gallinago undulata. Next base: position 145,552,697 of record JAOTQQ010000001.1, on the reverse strand, counting down.
AATGACATTGTTTATACTAGACTTAGCCATAAGTCCTTATTTCCAGGGGCAGTGTGTCCTAGAGTAGTGCAAAAATGATGGTTTTCTTTCCTTTTATCTTTGAGGCACAAATAACATAGACAGCTGCATCGTTTATTTAGGATCTCAGAGAACAATCACCATTGACAAGAAGTTTATAGGCTGAAATAATGTAAAGGTATTTATTCAAACGTCTTTTTCAAAAGTGTAAAGAGCAGATAGCAGATCAAGGATCTCATTTTCACCAAAAAGTTTAATCTTTCTCTCAGCGGAGGTTTTCTCTACCTCATCATTACCTACAGCATTCCTGTCCTAACTGCCACCAACCACCCCACCCTTCTTCTGGTACGTAGACAGCAGTTCCCTCCCATGCTCTGAAATATAGAGGTCTCTCTGTCTTTTCTCTGATTTCCTTCCTTCGAACTCTCCCTTCACATTTCAGTGATGTAAAACAGCCAAGATAAGAAATAGCTGCTCTTCCCAGGAGGAGACGGGACGGATGTGCAGTTCAGAAGAACAATTCCTTTTTTCCTACTGCCTTCCTGGGAGGGGGGGTGAGGGGGGGAGTGAGAAGTACGTTAACCTCCCTTTTGCCAGCTGTGCCAGCTACTCCTAGCAAAATAGACACAGCAAAGCCTGTCAGCACTGTGCTGCCCCCCACCACCCCAAAAGCATAGAATTGTTAAAAAAAGGTAAGATAAGGTAACTTGTATTTTTGGTCAAGATACAAGAACAAATAATTTTTGTGTAATGCATCCTATTGCTCTTTCAGTATCTGGCATAAACTGATGTCTTCAGTCGTGTAAGTCATGCTTCTTCTAGGTCCCCTGTTGCTAGCAAAAGATGACTGGAAAGAGTTAAGACTATTACCCCACAGTAAAACCACATTTGTTGTGGTTTTGTACAAATACTAGCACACTGGGATTTGGGTCTATAGGAGTTAAATAAGTAAAGTTGTGCAGGGGATGAGGGTTTCTGCTTTTGTGAGATTTTACAAGTAGCTTTTTACATGATTTTTATATTACTGCTGTGGCTTAATGAGGAAAACAGAAGAACTAATGTTTTATTTGTTACCTAACGATAATAAAAAACAGCAGAAGCAGAAAAATCTTTCCCATTTGCCATGGGATCCTAGCTCACACAGTAGCAGGAATTCACAGCCAAGAACATCATACTTTATGATGGTGATGAAGTTCTCCAGTATTCAATAAGAGACTCTGTTTCCATGATTAAGTGATACGGTTGCATTTAGTGGGACAACTGAGTTCAGACGTACTAGTTATTTGCACTGGGAGTTAGTTTTTGTGGAGTGAGAAGAAGCAGAGCATCAGAAAGTCACAAGAACTCCTTGGAAGTTTGTTACTGTAGATACCTTTTCTCTTGATCAGTAAACAGGAGAAAGGAAATCCATGAGGGGGGTTTATTATTCCCATACCAAGGTCTTCAAGGATTCTTAGTATTTTGCCTAGCTGCATCAGTGGTGACTTAGACTCCGAAATCTAGGTCACATATAATACGGTAGCAAAGGAACACGAGTAGGATGAAGCACTCTTCTAAGCTGCTAAAGCCAGTGCTCTGCATAAGACTGGGCAGCAGGAATCACTAATGCCACAAAGTTCATGTTAGTTTGACTGTAATGTACTTTAGGGAGTTCTCAAAAATGGTGGAGTGACCTATGTGTTGTACAGAGAGGAGGAAAGAGCACATGTATGCTTAAGGAAGGTAATTGACAGCAGTCAAAAAAAGTCTGGAGAAAATTAAATATTAAGCTTGCGTTATCAGAAATGAGAACTTCAGAATAAATATTCCGAATAGACTTTGTGAACAGTTCATGCATGGAAACTGGGAGCTGTAGAGAGAAGTGGTCCAACTGTGCTAAAAGATCGTACTTCAGGAGCAAAATTGAAATTGAAACAAAGGTAGCAGCTTGTCCAGGATCTCCTGCTGCTGAGAAGCAGTTGCCTGAGTGAAACCCAAGGGTCTGTTCATCAGAAGAAACAGAAAAGTAAGGAAAAAGAGCCAGAAGAAAAACTATTATACTTCACAGCTGGAAAACAAATTACCCTTGTGAGTGTGTAAGTACACACTAAGGAAATAAAGAGGATGACATTTGGAGTAAATGCCTCCAAGACTTGTTTTAGCATCATTCCAATTCAGTTAAACAGGTTCCAGGATCTGACAGCTAGGGAAACCCTCTTCTTACCTTTCAGGATACAAACCAGAAGAGACTAGAAACTAAGCAATATAAGCAGAGAGTGGGAATTTTCTGGGAACTGTTGCTCTTCTTGTTAGATGGAGGGATGAGGTTCTAGCCATGTAGCTTGCCGGCACTGAAAAGTCAGTGCTCAGCTCAAATTTGTTTTTAGTGAGGTCCATCTGTGAACAACAGCTGTTGCTAACAAAGAATAATAGGACTCGAAACCTCATTATTGACCCGGTATGTGTGAGGACTGTTAGCTATTCGTGAAAAAGACCTGCCTTTCAAAAATCAACTGGAGTAATTTACTAGAGGCTGGGAAAAAAGAACGCAGATCTAGTGAAGAGGCAGCAATGAAGGTATTTTACCATGCTTTCAGCAGTTCAAGCATTGAGTCTCTTCTATAAAAGTAAATGGTGAGAGAGGATTCTGCTAGGAGGGGAAACGTAGCAAAGTTTTTCCAGAAACTTACTGCATTTGAAATCTATCCTGTTCCCAAAATATGGTGTAGATGTTGACTTTTGATCAATGATCAGGGAAAAGAAAGACAAGACAAATACATGATTTTTCAAGTTGCCTTCTCATGCCTGAAAATGGAGCTGTGGCTTTGTGTGGGAGAGCAAAGGGACCCTGGAGAACAGTCTTGTTCCCCAGGGGTTGAGCCATACCTATGGTAAAGATTCACGAGAGTCCTGATTCCTCAGTCTACATGTGGAGAGTTGTTTTCCTCTACCAGGATTTGGAGTTTAGCAGTCTTGTATCTTATGTCAGATAAAAGCCACTGAGTTTTTATGTTTCAGAGCTTAGAGAGGCTTGATCACAGCCCTAATAGGGTGGTACCAGTCCCAGGCAGTGACAGTCACATTACTGGTCTCTAATCTAAAGATCCATGCCAAGCAGAGGTATGAGATACGATCTCAGAAGTCACAGGGAGTCAAGTAAGGAGATAGAGCTTGAAATATGTTTTTTGAACAATATTGTGACCCTGTAATGTGATCTTTGCAGTCCCGTGTTATTTCCACACTCTTGCTGATAAAGTATATCTAAGATGCATTCTTGGGCTTTGTGTATTCTGTCTCAATACCAACGGGAGGCTGGGAGAATACCAGGCCCATTGGTAATGAGCCTGGGGGGAAAGTACCATGGATGGGGGTGAAATCGGGTGCCCAGCTT
>JAOTQQ010000001.1:145461568-145549209 GCA_026546715.1 Gallinago undulata | reverse complement strand
GTCAGTTAGGTTGACGGTTGGACAAGATGATCTTTAAGGTCCCTTCCAACCTAGAAGATTCTGTGATTCTGTGATTCAAAATAAACATTTTGAGCTGACATCACCTATGAGGAGTTTCATAGAAAGTTGTTTATGTCAAAGCTGAATACATACATCCAGTCTGCCGATTGCCTCTGTTGGGTTTCTAATTCAGAGTTACTCTTCCGGAGTCACCTGGGGTGTACAGCTTATACAGGAAACATGTTCTATGTAAAGCATCAGTTACCAGTTGCTAAGACCTTTGAGCTTGATGAGCACGGCGGTGTCCGTTCTACCTCTTCCAAGAGTCAAGTTCATCTCATTTCTGATACAGTGAATGATAGGTATACTCCTTACTTTATTCCTGTCTATTTTCTACTCCTTACTGCCAAGGCATGAACATTTCTGGATTTTTGTAGATCTATTTGCAAAAAGACAAGCATATAATGAAAAAGGATGTGAAAGAGAAGCCAAATAACATCACTTAAGTCAGTTTAAAGAAGCTTAATATTTGGTTGTTTATAATCTCAGTATGTTTGGACTGTGATAAGAGCATTTTTGGTGTGGAGACTGAGCCACAAGGCTTACTCCAGCAATGCAGACAGTGTTTGCCTGTTGGTTAGGGAAATGGACTGGAAGGCAGAAAGGTCTTGGGTCCTAGACCAAGCTGAACCAAGTGACTCATCATGTGGCTCTGGGAAAGTCAGAGTCTGCATTCAATGCAGTTCTGCAACATTGCAGAAATGAGCCCAGCTGCCAAACTGAACCCAAGAAGGTTGTAAGTCACAAGTCAGTGGTACGTATGGGAAAGATTTTTTCTTACGATGGGTAAAAGTAAATTCTACATTACCTTCTCACGAGCCAAGGTTTCATGGTGTGGTTGTAGTAATATTCTTATATAGTTAATTAGATATTTTGAAAGAAATTGAACCTCCCCCCAAAAAAACCCTTCCCACCCCCCGTGAAATTTGTGGAGAATTGGGCGTGAAGGATGAAAAAATATCCAAAGGAAAAATGATGGCTGTTTATTTTTTTTGTCAAAAAAAAATTTTTTTTAAATTTATTATTATGTTTATTATTTTTTATCAAGGAGAAATTATTTTGGCCTTTCCAGGTTTTGGATTTTGACATCTACAGATTACAAATAGACAAAATAATCATTATACCGAGCTATAGATTTTGTCACTTGAGTAGGTAAGCAACTAAACCAGCTTTTTGGTAGAAGTGGCAATTGAAATATATCCTGTAAGTTTTAAGAGCAGGAATTATAATGCTTATCTTATTTGAATTTTTCAAGTGTTTCTTATGCACATTGGGACATCTTATTTGAAAACGAAATTTAAAAAAAAAATAAAAGGATCTTTTTGTCTTTTCTCTTTTGAGAAATATACTAAGACATTTTTCTAATCAAAATATGGGTGAGAGATTATTACTAATAACTGTCAGCTTTTATATCCACAAAGAAGAAATTGATGTCTTTTCTGAAAACCCTTTTTTTGTGTGTTTCAGATTGCCTGCCTTGACCCCATTGCAAATAGCAAAACTTTCACTGAGATCTGCATATAGTCCTGATATGGCAGATCCTCTAATACAGCTTCTTTATCAGATATAACCCCCACAATAATCTTCTTTACCCAAGGCTTTTGCAAGTGGCAACATCAATGAATTCAGAGCAGAGAGGAGAAGGCTCAGGGAGGAGGTGAAGTTTTGAAGTCTAAACTGAATAGTGAAATGGGTCAGTAAGAAAGCTAGTTCTCATGGGCTTTTTCTTGACTGAAATAGAAAGGAAATGGTGGGTGTTGCATCTGACCAAGCAGTTAGCAGTAAACACTTCCATCATCAAATACAGTTCTTTTATTCCAGTTTGCAAATCTCTTATCCTTTCTTCTTACTTTTAAGGAAGTACCAGTGCAGTCCTCAAAAGCAGTTCTGAAAAATTACATAGCAAATTTCCACATTTAATATTTCCAGTACAGTCATTTGTCTAACAGCCAACTTTGAAAACCAAGCCAGGGCTGTAAGAGTTTTACTGGACTAGACTTATCCATCAGTATGTATGATAAAAGTAATCTGTCATTCTGTGCCATCACTGATAAAACTGTGCAAATCATTCCTTTCAAATCACACTCTCAGTCATAGCTCCATACTTCCAGTTCTTGGTATATATTTCTAATTGCAATTTAGTAAACAATTCTGCAGAAAGAACTTCAACTCATCTCTTTCTCTCTCTGCTATATTTGATACTGGAGGCATAACAGGATTTTAAAAGGCCATTAAAAACTGTCACCAACTTCACCCCTCCCACGGATAAGAAAACTACCCTGCCAGGATCTCTGAACTAGGCCAAGAGGAAATGGCCTCAAGTTGCACCAGGGGAGGTTCAGATTGCATATTAGGAAAATTTTTTACACTGAAAGGGTCATTAAGCATTGGAATGGGCTGCCCAGGGAAGTGGTTGAGGCACCATCCCTGTAAGTATTCAAACCACAGGTTGACATAGTGCTTAGTGACATGGTTTAGCGATGATTTTCTTAATCAGAATTAGGTTGGTGGTTGATAGGATGATCTTAAAGGTCCCTTTCAACCTAGACAATTCTATGATTCTACGAATGCCTGAGAACCAGACCAGCAGGTTAAGGCTGTAAACAGCTATTCTTCAGAGGAAAGCTAACTAACTAATTCAATTTATAAATACAATTCATGCACAAACAAGCATTTTCAAGTAATTATAGATGTCATGAGACTGGGATAAAATCTCAGTGGTTATGCTTACATTTCGGGAAGCCCTGGCACCATTGCACTGCACTGAACAAATACAGGCAATACAGCTGTATGGCTGGTTTCCATCAGTCCCTTCCCCACCAGCAGGGCTAATGCAGTTGCTTTGCTGCTGGTTTAAAGGCAAAAAGCTTTCCTACATTGGCAGGTTGCTTTGTTCCTAGTGTAATAGGTGCAGTGGAGTTTTCAGAAATACTGGATGCATATCTGAAGTATAATTGAGCAACTTTTAAGGTTTACCAACTAGTAAGAATAATATGTTCTGAAGTAAGTTTCCTGAGTCTGCCAATTTACGTAGGTGAGTAAACTAGACAGGTCAAATAACTGGCGTGGTTTATAAATAGACTTAAAAAAAATCTCCATATATAGAATAGCATCCAGACTTTCTATTGTTTGAAGCAAATGATATCATTATTTGGATGTCTTTCCAGAACTGAAAAGGACTAGACTTCGGAAACTAAAAGTAGATAAATATAGAAGTTGCTGCTTTTAATGAGTGGATGCTGTGTTTCATTATTATGCTACTAGTATATGAACAAATGCTTTTCTGTTCTTAGGGATGGGAAGGGGGGGGGGTTATTCCAGTAATATAAGATATTGGACAAAAGCCAAATTCAGATTAAGGTCTGTGTGTCTTTACTCTTATTCCTTTATGGAAAATATTTTTGATCCACTGTGCAGTGTAACTGAACATATGAGGTGATTACTCTCCTCCAGCTACTTCTGCATCTTCTCCCTTTCTCTTAGATTTAGCTAAAAATTCCTATTTTGAGCAAAGAGTCAGTTGATATGAAGTCACCTAAATTTAGGCATCTACTTATCCACAAGGTGTCCAAGTTTATTTCTAATCAGGGAAGCCAACGGGCTTGCCTTAACTAATAGTAATAATTAATATATGTACCTTTGCTTACCTTTATTAATATATTTCCATCTTCAAATTCTTACTAGACTCATATCTGTGGGTTTTTTTCCTGCAAACAAACCTGATTCTGAAGTTGATAAAACTGAAAGTGGAGTGCTCATAGGCAACACTTTTATTGTCCTTCTGTAGCCACTGTGGGCCATAGGTGTCAGCTGATGACCATGTAATGTTTGTCCCTTTGTAAGAGGTGAGAGATATCTTCAACCACAGCTGCACACTCTTCAAAGAGCTTAGTTTGCCTGTAGAATCACCTCTCTCTTGCTAGTGCATGTTCAAGTCTTAGTTGCCGATTAAGACAAAAATTGTTATTCCTTTAGACAACTAAGTCACCTGTCTCAGATAGAGAAGTGCCAGATGACATTGTTCTGCCTCCTCTGGATGCAGTTTTGTTCTAAGAAGAGGCCTCTGCATCTTCAGCCTCCTTTATTAGCTCCTGAGAGCTGGAGCACATTCATGCAGAGACCTGTGACTGCTTTTTGGGGCTCTCTTTCCCATGGCATTATAGATTCTTCAAAAATAAGTAGCAGCAATAAAACTATTTTTCATTGTTTGATATTTTAAGATGTTTTAACTGGCTTTTCCCATCTTATGCTCTAGTCCTTTTCTTAGGTTAACATATAATCATCTCTGAGACCAAAAAAAAGTCAAAAGGCAGCTGAACCCAACTTCATCACCTGTAAAATACGAGACCTCCATTCACTGAACTCTTGACAGAAAATGATGTCCCGGCATACGCTGCTTGCTCGGAAGTGTACTCTTGGCAAACAACCTCATGTTGGGCAAGCGGGCAAGACCCCTGGACAGTTATTCAAATATCTGTACTGTATATTTAGGCAGCTTTTAAGATTTACTCTCTGAGCCTCTTAAAGATTTTTTTTTTTTTTCTTAATGCCTACTATATCGCAGCAGCTCCTTCTGGATTCCATCTGGTTTGCTGGGTAAATATGTGTTTGGATGCAAGCCACAAAATTAGAAATGCTTTTATGAAAATGTGAAGAGTAGGTTCACACTGTATCATGTCTGGCTTCTGCAGTTGTTACAAGGCAGTGTCTCGAGTCTGCGACAAGAGAACTTTTTAATTTCAAGAGGGGGTGGTAAATAGTACCTCAAATAAAGGGAACATGTGGAGCTGTGAAGTTTCACTTTGAAATTAAACTATGCAGCCTTCAAATCAAGGCCGCATGCCAGAAAGTTCATATAATCAAGAGCCACAAGCCAGCCCATAACAGGAAAGTCTTTTATAGCTTCACTTCTAAGAGGTACAGAATTCATGTTTCCCATTGTTGGCTTCAACATACTTGCTGAGATACACTCAGGAAGGCAACTTTCCATCTGTTGGGGTCTTCTGACCATCAGAGACTTTGTACTCTCTTCCCCTTCCCAAACATTGAGCACAGACGTCCCAGTGCTACTTTCGGATATTCCCTCTGTTGTCATTCCCATGCCTGGCAGGACCCAAAGCCGAAGCAAGCTGCTTGCTTGGTGACCTGCCTCCCAGTTTTCTCTATACACATCTCAAGAAGGAGGTGGCATTTGAAACTCCGCACCAATCAATAATACATAATTGATTGCCACAGGCATTGCTGTTCTCAGTGCATTGGGAAGATTGCATTAGGCAGTTGTTAAGAGACCAGCTTTTTCTTAGTATTGCTGGTGGTAAGTCTCTTCCTCCTGGGACCAGTTTCCTCCTCCAGGTTTTTCTCATTGAAGGATGTGCAAAATACATGGCTCCCCCTACTCTTGGTGGGAAGTGTAAACATTCATATGATATTGAAGTCACGCGCTAAAGTATTCCAGTTGCCATGCATCCAGTCTAGAAAAGGTACTGGCTCCCATTCAAATATGAAAGAAAGAATTATTTCTTAGCGAAATAATTCTCAGAACAGTTGGAGAGAGGATCCACACCCACATCTTTTCCTTCCTCTCTGAACGTGCCAATTTATCTCTCCCTTTCCCTTGCCAATTAAGGTCTTCACAGTGGTCTTACTGTCCAGTGCACCAGTAGCTACTGGTTTGCGAGCAGGCAGTTTCAGATGGCTGGTTGTTCCTTCTTTGACATTGTAACTCTGAGGACAGAGCGTTTTCAAGACCAAGCCTGGTGCTGGGCAATCCGGACCTCCCCTGTTGAAGTGTTCTCCATACTTGTTTTGAACGGTTGTTTATACGTGTTTCTAGAGCAATAAGTTTGGCATCCAGGCAACAAATGTTTTCAACTCTTTAAGAAGCAAAATGCTGGTTTTGAGCAAATACAACTGTGCTGTCACACTTGAAACCAGTGCTGGTTCATCAGCAACAGGAGTACCCCATCATACTCCTGCTTTATTTTTTTTTCCTTTCTTTCAAAGGAAGCAGAAAATTAGTGTTTCTAAGTCAGGGCTTTATAAACCGAATTTGAAAGTAATGTGAGTTTTGATATCTGAAGGTCAAATGTGGAAACAGAGGTCCATACTGGAAGTGTGGACTGGGCTGGTCGCCCGGGTGGTGACACAGAGGGCTGCCTCACAGGCATGCCAGGAATCCTCTCGGGACTTCCAGGCTGAAGTCTCACGTGCAGCATCCAGATGTGCTCCTAGTTGTCACACTGCAGAAGCATGTGATATGTCAGCACCCCCAGTCGTAGCTCAGCTTTTCAGCAAGCTCCCAGAACTTCTAAAACCTCTCTTGGTGAAACTTAGTCAGCTCAGAGGGGCCACTGTGATTGATGGAGAGAACACAATGGGGCTTGTCAGGACAAAAGATAATGCACAACTGCAACCTATAAAACTATCAAAGAAAATGTTGGTGCACAGAGTCTTTTGATTCCTGGTTGCAATATTTTTGTTATAATTTCCGTGTTGGTTTGGGGTCTGTTTTTTTTTTTTTGTTTTGTTTTGAGCTGCATGTAAGGAAATGGCTTATATTTCCTGGTCTTTCTGTACTCATAGAACTGTACTTTGAGGTCTGTCCTCTGGTTGCCTTTGTCCTTTGACAGAATACCAGCCCTTGAAGTGAAGGTACTTGAATAGGCACACAGAGATAACGATTACACAAACGTGGCTAAGATTAGTAATAAATAAATCATTAATGTGCAGAAAAGTTTAAAGAGAACTGCATATATGTTTCTGAGGTTTTTAAAGAATGGGGCTGAAAGAAACTGCAATTTAAACTGCATAAAAATGAGAAGGTGTTTGTACTAGGCAAATATACAAGCCTTACAAACATAGACGGCACTTAAATGTTTTCTCTTGCTTGTGTTTAAGTAGTGCTCACATTCCTTGAACTATCTATCTTACATTCATTCCAATATTAAAAGGAGAGTTGGAAAAGTCCCTCTTCTCCCTTTCAGTTTATTGCTTTCATCATTCCCTTTCTCCATCCCTTCCAGCCCAGTTCGCAGCCTGCTGGTTGAAGCTTTCCCAGGGGCAGGTGCGTGTTTGATTTTGTACATCAGAGGACTGCAATTAGGTCTCCCATTTCCTAAGAGACTGTGCTGACTGCTGTGCTATTGTGTGCAATGAATGGGCCAGAGTAAAGCTGTTCTGCTCAGTCTTGCTCTACCCCATCATCTTCTCCAACTCTATTTTAAAAATAAAAGAGCTGTAACCACATTTTTCCAGTAGGTCAGGCTCCGTGAGCTAGACATACTCATATGGGCCCCTATGGAGATGTCTAAGCTGGTAAATAAAAGAGGGCAGAGAGCGAATTGCAGATAGTCATCTGTTCTGGACTTCTCTCTCCTGGTCTCTGCAAGATCTCTGCTCTGGAGTTGCCTAGCTCTGAACACTATGAACCTAACCATATCTGTGCCACTTGCCCACAGAGCTGGGGATCTGTCTCCAGCCCTTCAGGTGTGGTAGTTTCTGCCTGATTTTAAGATCCCAGAGCAAGTCGGCTGGAACCCACATGGCTGGGGTGGCACATTCTTTTATGCATGACCAGAAACTGCCCTCCTGCCAGCAGGAAGAGGAGATGGACAGGATGTTTTGGTCCCTCCAGAATGAAGTGGAAGCTTTGTTGAGGGTTCTTACTCTGCAAATCCAGCTCTTCCCCTTTAGACTGTAGATGTCAGACGTAATTTAGGATGTTTGCTGATTAAAGAACACACCTCTATGAACCTAATAATACTTTATTTGGCCAAGTAAAACACCACTGGTGTTAGTCATGTTAATTCACAACTACATCACTGCAAAAAATACCGAATTACAGTTCTATTGGTTATTTTTAGTATTGGTTGTCATACAAAATTACTGTAAAGAAATCTTACAAATCACACAAAAAGGCTATTGAGTTGCAATCCTATTGCCTTTCCTCCTGCAGTTGGTGTTCAGGTGTAAGCCTGTCCTTCCTTACAAGTTTACCTCTTCTTACTCCATCCTCCCACAGCAGGTCTTTGAGGGACATGACTGGTGGAGAGACCTGTGGTCTCTCCTAAGGGGTCTCACAGCGAGCTTGTGCCCACAGATCAGCATCGCCGCTGGCTGCAGATATCCATGCTCTTGCTCTTAGCATACCTTCACCACCTTTGGTCTTCACCTAATTTGATGCCCTATTCCTCTTTTTACCTTTTCTACCTTTTTACCACCCTTGCACTTCCTTTTCTCTGCTGATCCCAAATAAACAACCTACTGCTAGGTATTTTTTCCTCATTGGTCCCAATTTTGTTATACGTGAAATTTCTGACACTTGAGGTTTCTGACACTACTACCTAGGCAATTTTGGCTCAATATGCTATTATCATTACAGTTGGCTAAATGAGACAGCCTCCAAAGGCTACCTTCTGACCCTGTGGTTCATATTGGTTACATTTAATTTATATTACATATTTTTGGACAGAATTTTCATTCTTCGGCCTTGACTCCCCAGCTTAATTCTAATTAAGCAATACCTCACTTTAGGCACGGAGAGCTTACATACCAGTGCAATGGTTATAACCTGTTTTGTGTTTGCACCATATGTCTGCTCTTAAGTAGTTTTGCTCACACTTGGTGTTCCCATCAGAGGCCACAGCTGGGTCTGACACTTAGCACAGGATTCACCTCACCTGAAACTGGACACTGGCACTGTAGACACATCTCATCTAGATACCCTAGGCTACCTTTCTAATCCGCTCACTCTTCCAGGATGGGATTTCTCTCAGATGTGTGAAATAGTTCTGATGAGATTCCCTGAACAGCCTATAACAGCAGGCCAAACATTCTGCCTTTATCACTGACATCTAAAATTAGATTATATAAACCCTATTTCTAGACTCTGCCAGATTTTGGACTTTTTAATGAGTAGTGGATTTCAGGATCATCCAAAACATAAGCAAGACCTGGAATTGAAGGTTTTGTCAGCAGACAACTTCAGAGTTCGGGCTGTTGCCACGCTTCCAGTTTGGTCGCGCAGATCCTAGAACATCATTCTGCTGCAAACGCATTTTTCGTCATTTAACTGCATATTGAGCAAATGAGGAGATTCATCTCCCTGTCCTTAGACTTCTACAGTGGATGGATGTCTCCATATAAGCTAGTCACTTCCACCCACCTTTACAGCTAAGAAAGAGCAGTAGGTGCCCTCTGGGAGAGATGCAGCTGATCAGCTTATGTGCCAGTCTCAGGATGGGATGAGTTGTATCCTAGGATGGACTGTTCTCCTCACTGACCACAAAGATATTCCAAGCACCTGTCTCAGATCAAGAGAACTATATTTGGATGTCACCATTGGTATTATATTCCAGAAATCTGTTTTCCTCAGGAATTAAATACTTGTGGTACCTTAAAACTGCATTGTCCTTCAGCCCGGAGAAGAGGAAGCTCCAGGGAGACCTAATAGCGGCCTTCCAGTACCTGAGGGGGGCCTACAGGAAGGATGGGATGAGTCTGTTTACAAAGGCCTGCAGTGACAGGACGAGGGGCAATGGGTTTAAACTGAAGAAAAGCAGATTTAGAGTGGAGTGGAGCACTGGAACAGGTTGCCCAGGGAGGTGGTTGAGGCCCCTTCCCTGGAGATATTCAAGGTGAGGCTCAACGAGGCTCTGGTCTAGTTGGGGGTGTCCCTGTGACTGCAGGGGGGTCAGACTAGATGACCTTTGAAGGTCCCTTCCGACCTGGACCATTCTATCATTCTATGATTCTAAATTTTAAACTGGGCTTGCATTCTAATTATTTAATGATACATGGCTGTTTGATTTCCCTTCATCTCAGCTGCATGCCCATGTATACAACTGTTTTTGACAAAGTTTTACAAGGATTCTTAACAGATTTATTTCTTAACATTAAAAAGCTTTTAAACCATAACCTTTTATGCTGTAACTTCCCAGTAATGTCAGATTAAGCAACAGTGCAATGATCTGCCTTCAGTAAATTATAGACGTTCATAGATAATAAAGTAGAAAATGCTACATGTGACAAAAAGCTCCCAGAGTCATCCCACTAGCAGTCAAGTAGAAATTAAGCAATGAGGGGAGGCCAAGTGTTATCCAGAAGTGATACATTAATGCTGGTCTCAAATGTTTTCCCATTATGTTCCCTACCTTTGGAGAATTCTTCCAGATTTTTCTCTTCATTATCTGAAGAATCTATGTGCATAAAAGGACATAAAATGAGAAAATTGGAAAAAAAAAGCTTCCTAAAATTGTGGAAGAAAACAATTGTGTCCCTACATTAGCTGATGGTATTGTTAAAGCATACAAATTAAAATGTTGGATGGTAGATAGTACACAAACAATAGACCTTGAACTTCTTCCAGTTGAAATAAGTATTAGCAGCCTCCTTTTTTTTTTTTTAAAGTGCACAAATATCTTACCATAGTTCTGATTCATACTCTATTTTCTCCTTAGCAACAGTTTACCAAATTTAGAGTCACTATGCTAATTAAGAAAGAAATAAACTTATTGTTCTACTTGTTGTTTTCTCAGTAGGCATAATTGAAAACTCACATGGTAAAATTTCTGTATCTGTCAGTCTATTACTGTTAGTCTGGGGTATACTGTTATTTGCAGCTCCAAACAAGCCAGTTCTCTAAAAGTTCAGAATTTATTCTTATTAATGGCAGCACTGCTCTTAGCAAACTGCTCCTTAATGAAGACCTGCATCCTGCAGAGGAATATGTTCACACAGGCCGTACATCTGCATGGCGTCCATAAAAATGAGTAGGACTGTTAGTAATTTCTGAAAAGGAATTGGGAGGAAAACTGTGTGAAGCGAAGCATCCTGAGAAAGAGATGCACATTACATTTACAAATAGGTTAATAAGAAAAAACCCACAGAAATACCGAGTTTGTCACCATCTAAATATTAAAAAAATGGACCAACCTGAGCAAGCTGTGGAGTTTATAAAACAGTCTTGTCTTATTATTTCCTCTAAACAATAGCCTAAACATAAAGCAGAGTTCATAACATGATGTAGAGCACTGTTTACGTCTGTGAAATAATTTCCTGAATCAAACACCTAAGCTTTAAATAGCTCAGGGCATGGTTTCAGTTCTGTGGACCTCTTTTATCAGTATGACAAGTCTCTTTGTTTCATTAAATGTGAGAATTAAATATAAATCTGCAACAAAAGTATTTTAATATATAAAAACAGGTAAGGTACAGAATTGAACCCTCTCAGTTGTATTACTGCTTGTCGTAAGATTGAGAGCCTGTTGTACAAATGTGACCAAAGGAGGACTTAGGCAATGTCTGGCACCTGTTCCATACCTTTTATTCATTTGGCTCCCAGGGAGGAATCCAAACCCTGGAGCTGCGTTTTTACGTTCCCATTAGTGTAACGGCAGAGGTGGATACCTGAAAAATGTGACTCAATCCCAGGTGTTGAGTAGGGGATTGCTTAGAGCTACAAGAAAAATGCTGAGTACGGCAGTGTTGGTCCCTCTCTGTATTTTAGCTCCTTGAGTCAGGGCTAGAGGCAGGAATGGCAGCATCACTGCCAATTTAAGCAACAGCACAGCACCAATCTTCTTTTCTTTTGATGGCTTGTTGATAACCCCGTCACCTCCCTTCCAAGAGATGACATGCTCAAGCTATGAAGGAGGCAGGAAAGGTGAAAGAACCATTTGTCGCAGCTGCAGTGCAAAGAAAAATTTAGGGTTCTACCAGCCAGGAGGGGAGCAAGTGACATGGAGCCTGACTCTGTATCCTACAACTGGGGTGCCTTGAGCTTTTGTCTAAGGAGCAGTGCTTGTGAAAATTAGCAGCTGCCCTGAATGAGGGGCTCTGGTTCCAAGATGTCCTTCCTATAGCCACTAGACTTCAGTCCTTCTCTCTTTTTCTTCTAGCACTTTAATTATTTGTTGTGAGGCCAACCAGGTTCAGAAATAGCAATGAGAAATCCTTTCTTCCATTCCCAGATTACTTACTAGGCTGCTGGAGCACTTTCATGGGCTCCAAACCCTGGGCTAAGGTGGGCCGCAGGCTGGTCTTCACAGTATTCCTAATTATTAAGTTACAGTTATAAAAGTCACACCACAGCATGCACAGCATCTCTGCTGTTCAGGTTTCTGAACAAGAGGGGCTGTGGCTGCAGCATTTCGTGCAGGCAGTGTGTGGTAGGTGTAACCTGAACTGGCCTGCCTGTCAAAGTCCATCCAAGGATTTGCATGGAGTGGTGCATATTTGGTCATCCCTATATTTGCAGCCCACGCCAAGGTGGTTCTGGACAGGCAGGAGAGAAGTAACTGGAGCCATCTATTTAATCTAGGTCACAGTGGTTGGCTGCTAGCAAGTTTTGGGGGCCTCCAGAATAGGCAGCCATTGAAGAGGAGAGGGAAGGAGTTTGGCTTATGATTTTGAACATGATACCTATGTCTTCCTTTATGTCCACCCATACATATTTTAAAATATAGCAACGATTTAGAGCATGCATAGAAGGATGTGATGCATTGTGACCTAGGACTTAGTCGGTGTCCCTGAAGAATCCAAGCAGCTGCTCTTCTGTGATACGATATCTGTTGCATGTGTCAAAAAGATGTGTGAGATACAGCTCAGCATGGAGCTGCAATGTTTTGAAAATGTGGAGGGAAATTAATAGAGTAACATTATATTTCTTGATGCTGATATCCAAGAACTGGAAAGCTGCTCATGGCTGCTTCTAAGGACAGATTAAAGAGGTTTCAACTGGAGGTCATAGATCTGATCCTGGTCTTCACTTGGGCAAGTTCCCAGTGAGTCTGCTAAGCAAAGCTTATTGTGCTGAGCCAGGTATTGTAGCTGATACCTTTTAACAGTTCGTTTTATGTGTGTTCTGGTTTACAGGGTGGAAAGAAATACACCGGACCATGTGGAGGAAGAGACTGCAGTGGAGGATGTCAGTGTTTCCCTGAAAAAGGAAGCCGTGTAAGTAACAATTTTTCCCTGTAAAACGTTCTAGATAATACCAGTTCAACACTGCTTGCTATAAGTGGACTTGGATCTTGGGCTGAGAGTATTCAAACAATTATTCTTTTTCAGGAAAAAGTTATTGTTATTTCATTTTACTTCCTCAAGAGGTTCTAGATTTGAATAAATACTTTGCTATGAAATATAGTAGGTTCTTCACTCAAAGGTCAGGGCCAAAGGACCTGACAGCCATGATGACCTGACCAGATCAGAATTTTAGGGACACTGTGTGCTAGAGCATTGCTGGATTGTGTGACAGTGCTAAGTGAATATGGACAAAATCACTCAGTAATGTTCTTGAAGTCTTTCCAACGAAATGGTGTCTGATGAACAGATACCTCATGCATGTAATTTCCATTAAAGCAGAAGGGACCTAGGCCTGCAAAACCTTAAAACCCTGCTGGAAGGGAACCACTTGGGACTTCTGGCACTAGGGTGTTGCTGATAGTCTGTTCTTTGTTTTGGGTAGTAGTGCGGAATGAGGCAGAGGAAGGGAGATGGGGTGGAAGGGATTAGCCACCTGCCACAAAGAGCTCCGAGAAAAAGGGCAGTTCCTATCCTGTATGGCTTGAAGCCCTGGCTGTTAGGCTCCTGTACAGCTTAGTCTTCTGCAGCTGAGACAGTGACTCAGCCTTTTCCATCCACCCATCCCTAAGAATAAGTCAGGCAAGAGATGCAGCAGGTCATATGCTCTTTCTGCTATCACAAGCCTCATAAGATTTCTTAGTTCTCTGCGTTCCCTCCACGCAGCAGGCCATCAATTCCTGTTCCCATCACATTCCTCAAGCTTGACTCCACGTCTGAGTGGAGGAAGAGGTGGCAGGAAAGTTATAGTGTAGGTGGGAGGCCAGGAACACTCTTGTTTACAGCAGAAGTCCCAATGTCTCCGTGGAAGTCAGATGATCTTGGGGTTACCATGCCATGAGGACTTTAATGGTTATACTACCATCCCCTGACCATGATCTGCTTGCGGTCTGCTTTCCATTACAATAACCTAATGGCAAACTGATGAAGCTGAGGACAAACAAGCCCTCCCCAGAGAGACAGCTTCTGGTAGGGCTCCCTCCAGCTGTTACTGCCTTACCTTCATTGTCCAGCACATGAAGCTTGGCGAGTGCCTCTTGCCACTTCCCTCCGAGGGCACTGAAAGACAAAACCTGGTGCTGTATGAAACAGCTTCAAGTATGACATCACTATGTCTTTTTTTCAGTGTAATTTTTTTGTTGGTCTGAAAGCAAAGCATGGATGTACTTGTTCTCCACTAGAGTTTGTGAAAGTAGGAATCTGTCAAAAAACTACCAAACCTGTCAAAAAACTACCAACTTCTGTGACTGACATATTTTACATGTTCCTCCTTGACTGAATAACCCTTAATTTCAAGTTGCCAAGTCTGCAAGAGAAAAGAAGTAGCAAAACAAAATGAATTGCATAGGTTAGAAAAGCTGAAAATGTTAAATTATCAAAGTAGAGAGTCTGTCAGGAGCCACTGATGAGATGCTCCCCGTGAGTTGCTTAGTATCTTGGTTGGGAGATAAGGGCAGATTTTACATACTCGCTTGGCACTCTCACTCTGATTTAGCTCAGGGAAGTAAGTAACCAAGCCTCCCTTTAAACAGACTCTAAAAAAGAGAAAAGGAGGATGTTATAAAATGTTAATTATATTTTGCGACTGTGGTTAATTGTCTAAGATGTGAAGGAGTGCTGGGGAAAGTGATTTAGAGAATGTTATAACACTTTAAAGATTGTATTTTAGCTCCCTGAAATGATATACCTCACTCTGAGTCAGCATGCACTGCATGTATTTTGTGTCTATTGGTCTCTTCAGATGTCACGACCCCCGTTAAACATCTGGTTTAAGGAACAAGAATGGCCTTTAGAGACTAGTCGAAATTGGCATAGCTTCTGGTCTCATGCTAATCCTCAATGGGAATATTTATTTTCACAAAACCTCTGTATAATCTGGCACGACACACATTTTCTGTTTGAGGTGACTCATTACATGCACAATAGACATATTGCATGTTTGCACTTGTAAGAATGCCTGAAGCAGTCTGTCAGACCCTGCTTCTGCAGTGACTCTCCGTGTCGGGGAAGCAGAGCTGTCACTTGCATGGCATCTGGAACTCGGGTGGGAGCAGCGCTGCGAGGGTCTGCAGCCAGCTGTGAGCCCTACCATGCCCTGGAAATTCACCTTCTCTTCATGACAGCTCTCTCAAAAATCAAGCAAACAAAAGCACTTTCTTTGGATTGCTGCTACTGAAGGCATTTCAGAAGCTGTTGAATGAAGTAAATTCATTGAAGCAGAAATACAGTTGCAAACTGTGAAAGTAGAAAAGGTCTGAAGAAGTGCCTAATTTTTATTTATATGCACTTCTACTTCCATTTTCTCCCCTTGTTTCAGTTACAGTCTTAAGGTACAGCATTAAATGTAGCTGCTTCCCTTTATTTGTTGTCTAAATGCCATGGCTTTTGTTTTTAAAAAAGGGTTTTTTTACAAAATACGCTCACTGATGTCTTCTAGGGGCGCTGAGCTAGATGGAGGGAGGCACTGTCTAGATGTGTGAGGATTCAGCCAGGCTTTGGGGATTTGTGCCAGATCTCCAGATGCAGGACAGCTGGAGTTCTCCCTGTGCTTCTGTCTACACTGCTTTTAGTTGGGGACTGGAAAGGTTAGGCACGAAGGCACAGGAAAGTTGAATCATGTTTTAGACAGGCAGTTTCTAGGGACAGAAGGCCACCTAACACACATTAGTGCATGCACCTAGCAGGCCTGCCGGAAAGAGGTATGTGTTTTTCGTTTTTTCCTCCACTATTTTTTTGGCTGGGCTCAGCCCCGCAGCTTTCCCTGGGCGCAGGCACAGCTTGACGAAATCCAGCGGGGACAGGAAAATGGAACAGCAGGAGCTTTGTCTGCCCACTGTGGCGGTGGGGGAGCTGCTGGAGCAAGGCAGAGGCAGCGGCTAACCTACCCCCTCACTCCTACCATCAGACCTGCTCAAGGAAATGTGAGGACACCTGCAAAAGGCACTTTCTGCCTCATTCCCAGGACAAAAACAGGTCAAATACAAATGTTCAGAAAATCATAGGACATTGCTGATAATCATGTTTGCAGTTCACAGCAAATGCTAAGCTGTTGCTCAGAAAAGTTTCTCTAAAGGAATATCTTTCTTGGGCCACTCGCAATCCCCTTGAAGTTCCCGCCTCCTGTCTTGCTTTTGAGCTCACACCTTCAGAGGAAAAAGACTAAAGGGAACTTCTTCCATAAGCTGGCTTTTTTCCAGTGCCTAATGACAGTCTAGTCTTTGTTCTTTCTCACTGCAGCCTCATTATTTTACTTTAACCTAGGTGCATATTTACTGTTAGCTGGATATGAATATCCAGTCTATCTAACCATGCCTTACAACTATGCAGGTGGTTAGAGCTGGGGCTGCAGGAGCCAAGCCTGGGGACCAGCCTCACCCTTAACTCCCCTTCTCACGGCTGGCAAAAAATCTCTGCAGAGTTCAGAACTGCCCAAATGCACACAAAAAGAAACCATGGTGTAAGCCTCAGTAGAGGGCACACGGTGAAAAGGCAGAGGAAGGACAACAGACTCATCTTCTCCCTAATATGAGGCAGGCTCATCTTATTTTCTCCTAAGACAACTTCTCCTAAGTTGTTCTGTTAAGACAACATCCTCTCCCTAAGCTACTTGTGGAGAAAATACTGTAAGGAGTACCTAAGTACCTGTGTAAGAGGGAAAGGAGAAAAGGGAATCACTGATACGGTATTGAAATTCTGGTTTGAATGAAACAGAAACCCTGGACTAAAGCAAAAACGTGAAACAAAATCCTTCTGATTTCTTTCTTTTTCCTCCAGATTTTTAGTACAGCTACTAGAATTTTGAGATTTATAGTTCTTTGCAAACCATATATTGGGCTGAGTACAATATATGCATCTTTAAAATTTGTTAAACATTAATGCACTTATGTAGGAAACAATAACTCCTTTCAGTACAATGGCCAACTGTTTGACCTATTGAAGTTCATAATCAACCTCACTTCATAATTGACCTAGAAGGCTTTGTAGAAAGTGGAAGTGAGTAGAACTCTTTTTGATCTTTCTATAGGGTGAGAAAATGCACTTTATTGAAATCTCACTTTGTACTTTGTGTCTGAGTCAAGCAGCTAACAGTGCTCCAGCCATTTAGCCATTGTTTTTGCAAGGGGCTGGAATAATGGGAACTGTGAAATGAAAAGACAGCCATGTGTCCTGCCGTAAACACAATTTTGAGAAATGCTTAAACATTCCTTTTTAACCAAGACTGACATGAAAGTTCCATATAACTCCTTTACAGATATCTGTTATATTGGTTTTGCTAATGCCCGCTCACCTATAATCACTTCCATTTGCTTTTGGGTGGTATACAACTATGAAATCTAGTGTCTGATCTTTACTTACAAGCATTTTCCATACAAGTTTAAATCTTAACACAAGGACTAGATCTAGCAATGTTTTTCTCCATAATTTAAAAAACCACAACAAAATACAACACTTAGATAATCTAAAGTCAATTCCATTCTTATATGCTAGAGAAATGTTTAAATCCAGTAAAGACATTTTATCAACTGTTAGTGTAATTCTTGAACATCACAATTGACTGGCATAATGCATAAAGCTGGCATAATGGCAGTAGCTCCTTTGAAATTCTTGGTGAGTGTTAGTTGATATAGCTAATGAAATCTGATATTTTACTCCATTTTTACAAAATAAGAACATAAGAACTGTTTTCTCAAATTAGCCCAGTAATTCATCTAGCCCATTAGTTCATCTAGTCCCCAACAGTGGCAGTAGGAGATGCTATTTATGGGGAGCACAGAGGTTTGGCAACTATCGGAGGTCCATTTCCCTCGTATCCAAGATCACCCTATTCATATGATCCTTCAGTGTTTCTCCCTCAATTTGTCTAATCCTGGTTTTGAAGCTGCTGTAACTGTGTGTCTTCACAACATCCAGTGGCACTAAGGAGTTCATTACTCAAATGCTATAAATTTGAGTCTGACCTGTTTTTAGCCAACCTCCCACTGGTTTAATCACCAATAGGTACACCCTATTTCTAGTACTGTAAGATTGGGAAGGAGCATTTCTGCACTTACCTTATTCACTGCTTCCCTAATTTTGTAAACCTCAACCATATTCCCTCTCAGCTTTCTCCTGACAAAAGGAAGAGTTGAAGCCTTTTTAAGTTCTCTTTTGAAGGCAACACCCCAACCCTTAGTCCCTTTATTCTTCTCTCTCCTCTACGAGAGACCCAAACTGTACACATCACTTGGGATTATGGGTGCACCAAAGTCTTACTTAGCAGCAAATTGACACCCTTTGTTTTCTTCTAAATGCCATTCTTGATGCACCCCTACATTGAAACCTATTTGCCAGCCCCCCTTCTGGATCTCTCAAGCTGGGAGATCACCAGATGTCTCCATCCCCCATCACCAGCATGGCATTTAACAACCTGAGAGAGGTTAGTATCATCTATAGACTTGAATATTTCACGGTTCAGTCCCTTCCCTACCTCACTGCTGAAGTCTTTATTAAAACCCATTCCAGCACCTGTGTCTGAGAGAACCCACTACCATTGCGTCTCCATTTTAAAATGTGACCATCAAGTACTATTCTTCACTGTTCAGTTCTGCAATTTCATACTTGAGTTCCTTCAGAAGTCCCAGGTGAATGTCACTCAGTCTTGGTCATTTAGGAACACCTGTCTTATCTATTTTATCTACTACTTCCTTTGTATTTACCTGAAATTAATCTTGCTCAAAGAATAGCTTGGATTTGGGACCTTCTCAAACACCTTCAGCATTAAAGACCTATGCAAAGGAGTCACTTGGTTTCTCTGCTATGGCCCTATTGTCACCGAGTGCCCCTTATAAACCTTTGATATGATGTGGTACTGCTATTTCCCTTGATGGCTTCTTGCTTTTCTTTAAACAAATTTTTATTATCTGCTTGATGTTCTCCTGCAAAATATTCACATTCTTTTTTAGCTATCCTTGCTGCCATTTACTCTTGATCTGGTTTTTATGGGCTCTCCTGTTCATTTCAGCAATTTTTTATATGCTAAGCTTTTTCCCAACAATAGCCTCCTTAGTTTTTTTTATGAGCTATGCAGGGGTTTTATTGAACTGTTTTACTTTCTTTTTCATATGTGACACATAGTTTACTGGGACTTTTAATACAGTGTTTTTGAAAAGCCTCCAGGTTGCTTTAGGCTTCTTGCCTTTTTGACTGCTTTTTAAGGTTTTTACTATTTTTGTGATTTTTATGTATTTCCCCTTCTTGAAATTGGATATTTTTGTGATGCATTTGTTTGGCTTACTCCATGCCACTACAGCATTAAGTTCAGTTATATTGTGAAACTCTTACAGAGAAGTTCTCCCACTAGTACCTCTTGAAGCATGTCTGGTGCAGCCCTCAAGACTAAACCCAGAGCAGCATCCTTTCATGTGAGCCCCAGGGCTCACCGCGCTAAGAAGCGGTCAGTTCCTGTGTCAAAAAAGTTTATCTCTTTATCTCATCTGGATGAGGCGTTGTGCCTGACAGCATGTTGGTAGTTGGAATTTGCCAATATTGCTACCTGACCTAGTTTTGCAGCTTCTCTAATTTCACTGAGTATTTCATGATCGGTGTCTTTAACGGGGGTGTCCTAAGTACAAACCAAGTCCTACCTTTCCATTATTTCCACCTGCAAGGATTCCCTAATGCTCTCCTCTGCCCTCAGTATTTTTTTCTGTTACACTTTGTTTTAGTCTTCACATGCTGTGCCACTGCCCTGGCTGTATCTCATTTTCTGTCACTCCTATAAAATAAACAGCCTGGCAACTCTGTGTGCCACTGATTATCCTCCTTTCACCAGCATGAATATTATATCAGGATTGTCATCTGTTGCCAAGCGATATAATTTTGTAATCCTATTTTTTAGATCTCTAGTGTCGCTGTAGAACCACTTACTAATTTTGCCCATTCTCTGTTGCAAGCGCTAGTCAAATGGCATTGTAAATTATGTTATTTACCTTCCCTATTTATTGCACTTATGCTATTAATTTCTTCCCTTACCTTTTCAGGAATGTATTGCACATTAGCCCTGTCTCCCTCACAAGTTCATTCAATCTGAACCAGGTGCTCGACCATGGTGCTCAGTCTTCCCCGTGTTTCTAGTTTAACTATTTCTCTGTGAACTTTTAAATTTTGAGTAATAGCACCCTCATTCCATTCCGACTGAAGTCCAACCCATTCCTCCTGTGCAGGTTTCTCTTGTTCCAAGGAATTTGCAAGGACTCCAGTCTTCCACACAGCAGCCTTGAGTAAGCCCCCTAGGACATCCCTACTCTACTTTCCCTCATCAATGGTAGAACATAGATTGTGAGCGCTGGGTTCCTCCCTTCAACCAGACTACATACACATCTGGACATCTTGTGGGCTCTACTACCTTTGCACTCAGCAGGCCTCTCAGTGCTCTCAACTGCCTCAAATCCAGCTATCTCTATGTGATATAATCAAACCTTCCACTACCTGCTTTGTCCTCTCCTGGAAGATTCACTCTGCTCCAGGAGGATCCTCACACCAAGCAGACATTATAATCAGCTGGAGGTTTGAGTTTATCAGAGATTTGATCCCTCATTCCACGCTGATTACCTAGCTTTCCTCAGACTGACATCCTCTAAATAACTGTTTAGTCAACATCAGTTACTTTTTTTGATGATGGCCATGTAAAAGAGGCCACAGCAGAGATGGGACTGCATCCTGGCAGGCCTTGCTTCTAGACCTGTTTCCCTCCAGCTCAGCCACTCTTACCTCTAGAGAACAGATCCAGGACTTCTGCTAGGGCCAGGGGCTGCACATACAAAACCTGCCTCCTGGATCAGTGAGAACATACCTTGCACTCTTTGCCACAAACTGAGTGGTCTCAGCTCTGTTGCTTAGCTTCTGTCTGCATCCTGAGCTTACAATTTGTTAGCTCTTGAAATTTTATATTAGCATTACTAGATTACTTTTCTCTTTCCCTCTCTCCCCATGTTAAGCTAAGTAGCAACAAGGAAGATCTGGCCTCACTGAGCTGTGCCTAGGAGTCATGAGGAGAAGACAGGCTGACCTAAGCCTCTGTATACAGGCTGATCCAAGCTCCTGTTATGTGCAACCTCCTCCATTGTAAGGGTCAAGGAATCACCTTGCCAGTCACCCTTCAGACATCCCCAAGAAGCCACTCAGCAAACATGAACCCACCACCAGAAGAATTCCCACTGATCATGCAAGCCAAAAATTCACAAAGCTTACGTGCCTTGCAGTGGCCTGCCCTCACTTGTCTTTCTTTTTTTCTCTTACATTCCCAAGGTAGAAATGGTTTGAAAAATGTCCTATTTGCTCTCCAGTGTTTGCCATATACAGACCTTTGGGAATGAACTTGATCATGGCTCTTCTGAAGTAGTGTCAGATTCTGCACTTGAATGGATATGAAATACCAAAAAAAGGTGCTTCCAAATTTCATATTGCTTCATTGGCCAAGGTTAAATCTCTTGAAACTTCCAGGAAGGGAACCTGCCCACAGAGGGGAGGTATTTGGGGGAGGTTTTTGTAATGGTGGCAAATTTAAAAGCAAAATACATATAGTACTAACAAGTATTATGCATGGACAGGAAGGCACGCTTTGTTATTTCAATACTGTAATCAAGTCTGGTATGGTACATTGAGATTTAATTTTCTTTTTTTCTCTAGTCAAGGTAATAGTGGAGAGCAGATTACTGATGACTGCAAAAGTTAGGAGAGAGTTACCATAAAAAAGTGTTTAACAGTGTGAATCTCAATTCTGCTTTCAGATACAGGAGAACAGTTCCCTTTTACACATGCATTTGAGGGTACAGTTTCAAATGCATGCTTTTGTTTATGTTTATAATTTCACAACAGTGCCTTACAAGGTCTACCCAACATACATCAGTCCCTAAGGTCTTGATATTGTTCCATAGGCATCCAGATCTTGGGCTTAAGGCTTAATTGCTTGAACTGTTAGCAGTAAATAGGCCCATCATCTTTGGAGGTAGCTACCGAAGAGAAGCAGGCTACAGGTTTGCTTGATAGAACTCGAGTCAGTCTGAAACTTAATGCCTAGTTTATGACCTAATGTTTTATTTACTGAAAATTGCTTAACCTGGGCTAAATTGACTATCAATCAATTGTGTAGCTGGATACTCATGTTGGTTGCTAATTGCTGTTCTTTAGTACATTTGTCCTGACATTTTTTTGAGTGAAATATGCATGTTTCCTTTTTTTTTCGCCTGTGTTTATACATGTTTAATCAACATCAGAGATCTTTTTGAACTGGTGGACAGATGCTAGATAACTTTCCCATGAGCAAGAAACAGTGAATCCTTCCATATATGCATTCTACACATAATCTGAGATTTGGAAAGTCAGTGAAAGGTTTTCCTCAGATTCGCTTTCAAGTGAAAAATGCAAAATATGTAAGAAAAAGCAGGGTATTTCCAATACATGCAGGAATGCAATTAAATTTTATCCCCAAAATCACATTTTCATTTGTAAATGTTCAGAATATTGTAAAGAATGTTTGAATATATGCTCACTGACCAAATTTTTTTTCCTTCCTTTTTATTCTTGTGTTGTTTTGCAGAGTATTTCTGCTTCAGCCCAATATGAAACATTACTCAATTTCATAAGTAACATTTGTAAATTTATTTATTTGTAATCTAAAGGACTACAGTATTGTTACGTCCATCCCACACTAAGAAATTGTACTCCTTGTCTTTTGCTCCAGCCCTGAAAGCAAAATTCCACCAAAACCTTTTCAAATCAACTGTACAGGAGAAAAACAATGATACTTGAGTGAAAGGTAGTCAAAAGGGCATGTCCACTTTTTTACTTCCAATTTCAACTTCGTCTTTTAAAACTTCCCTTGATGGACATACTTTATCATCTCCAGCAAAATAAGTACAGGTATGCAGCATTCATACAGATTCATACTTGCTCTCTGAAGCCCATTGACCTAGGTTAGATCTGTGCAGATACTTCTCTTAAACGAACCTATATCAAAAACCTTTGTAATCTCAGCTGGTGTGATGAGAGAACAATTCAACAGTGTTGGACAAAACTCAAGAATTTGTATAATCAATCAAAATGAATACAAGGTTGTAGTTTAAACAAAAGTATGACTGAAGTAAATGTGCTGGATTAACTCTGTAATGCAGATTCAGCTTTTGTGTTTGAAATGACACCATTTGATGCCTTTTATATTACCTTTGTTGATTTATGGACTTGTTACAGTCAACTAAGAAAACAAATCTTCCAGCAGTTTGCTAATAAATTGAGAAGGTGCTTCACTGGAACTTTATTAATTTATTTTGAGGGCAGTATTTTTCAGAGTGTATCTGGCCATCTGGATATCACAAATTTCAATGAGTGATGGAGAAAAAAAGTAAGAGAAATCACAGTAAGGAATCAAGAACCATTTTATTGCAGAAGATAGAACAAAACTTAAAATTTAATTGTAGAAGATCTAACTGTCATGAAGAAATCATAGAAAGGAAACTTGTTGGAGATGAGTAGTGCAAACTTTGATCACAGTAGCTGATGCGAGGATACTGAATTACATCCCCTTAGATGTAATTTCATAACCATTTAAAAATATTAGCATACCTTTTTACTTAAAATTAAACAGCAATTATTTTTTCCCTTCCTGTCTTTCTATGAAATACTGGAAGGTATAATAAAGAAGGTATAATAATAATATATATATAATAATAATATATAGTAAAGAAGGTACCTTCTTTAGAAAATATGTACCTGCAATTAAGCAATTTGATGACTGTCTACTCATCTGCAATTCTTCTACTCATTCTGGTCAGTAGTGTCTGCACAGAACAGTACATTCTCATGTATCACTGATACTTTTGTTTGGTTTTCACATATGAATTACACTTCACTACGGAAATGAAACGCACTGTCAGAATTGTTTTAGGACAAATATCAGGCTTTGACTTCTGACAGTCAGACAGTGCAACTACTGCACAAAAATATTCTTTGAGCTTTTGGCCCAAGTTTTGCAATTTCTGCTTAGTGTGAGCAGGAGTTTAAGAACGTGCCTTGCTCTGTAACTGGGTAGCTCACACAGGCATCCAAGGGGGATAATCCAGGTCATCTTTTAGCACTTAAATTACACTCTTGAGAGTGTAAATGGTTTCTCATGACATGTGCCCAAGGCTTTACATGTTTCTCAAATGGTGCTTGTTTCTATTTTCTGTATTTTTGTCACATGGGAGCAAGTAACATTGACCCATTTTCCTTTGGTCTGCTTTGGTAAGTACCAAAGTATTAGTGGAATCCTTTGAGTCTGACCTGGAGAGACCAGGAATGTGGGAATGGGCAGGCTGTCATCACAAGCAGTATCTGCCGAGGCAGACTGAGCCTGTTCTCAGCATTTTCTTATTGACACTGAAGAGAATAAATGTTCCTTATTTAACTAGGTTTGTACATAAGATTTCCAAATACCTTTCAGTGTCTTTGCTTAATGAATGGGGCTGTTGAAGTACATGTAAGAGCTTCCATTACAGTGATCTGGAAAAGGATGACAAGCATTAAATTATCTTACAATTAGATAATCACTTTGGGATCATGCAGAAAGAAAATCTTAAAGGATAGAACTCTGTGTTTTAGGCATGGAGAACAGCTGTAGACAATGAATAAGATGCAAGCCCAAACAAATAAAACATCCATGCAGCGTTTTTTTCTCCTACAGGCTAAAATTATTTTTCTACGAAAAGATTGTATTAGTCTGTCAGATTCCATTCTGTCTAGCACTGTCATAGACACCCAGTGAAGAAAAGCTCTTTGCGTTTTTTTTGTGGGTTGGGCTTTTTTCGGTATGGGTCATGGTTTTTCAATGCAAGTCTGTGTCTAACTATTGCTTATTTTAGTAGTTAGCAAAACTAAATTTTTGCAAATATAGTATCACTGGCTAAAGAAGTATTATCAAGCCCTATAACTTGTTTAAAAGCAGGTTTATTTGGCCCCAAGGTTGTTGGCAGAGCACAGTATTGGTGTAAGAGCAAAGAAGAAAGTTCTTGCATTCACTATCCTCCCCAATACACATAGTGCATCACTCTATTCAGGGTACAGTAGCCAATATAGTCTTTCTGCAGTCTAATAAGGACTTGGATATGACTGTATTATTCTCTTCTGATCCAAATACTCCTATTTTGCCCCTATATACCACCTCTTGCTTTTGGCTGTTTCTCAGCTTCTAGATCTCTACCTCTTCTCTATTATTTTTATGACCTTTCTGTTATCTGCTCCCAACCACGCAACATCTTTTCCTTTGCCATTTCACCCCCCTTTTTGTGTTAAAGCCTTCCCATAGGAGACTTCCCTTCTTGGTAGCCTGGGAGAGGAATGAGAGAAGCCAGTTCTGGGAGGTGAAGTCTTCCCCCTGCAATACCTACAGGAGAGATGGGGAGGGACTCGTTATCAGGGAGTGTAGCAACAGGACGAGGGGTAACAGCTTTAAACTGAAAGAGGGTGGGTTCAGATTAGATATCAGAAAGAGATTCTTTACTGTGAGGGTGGTGAGACACTGGAACAGGCTGCACAGGGAAGTTGTGGGTGGCCCTAGAGGTGTTCAAGGCCCAGTGGATGGGACTTTGAGTGACCTGGTCTACTGGGAGCCGTGGTCTGGGGGCCCATGGCAGAGGGGTTGGAACTCAATAATCTTTAAGGTCCCTTCCAACCCAAACCATTCTATGATTCTATGAATGTAGGATGCTGTGGTCATCACAGCTGGGTGTGCTTGGCTGTTAGGATGTAAGCTCCTTGGGGCAGGAGCTGTTTGTGTGGGGTTGTTCATATGGTGCCAAGAGCATGGCTAGCAATTCCACATTAATGGCAGAGGTAGCAGCACACAGAGGGGCACAGTGACAACTTCTTTCCAGTGGTCAGGGACTCCAGCAGCACAGGGTCCAAAGGCACCACACCACGGTGTGGGTATTGAATTCATATACGTTCATTATTCCGGTATTTAATGAGGGCATACACTGGCATGCAGGCTTATGGACAGAACATATTTTCCACAGGAAACTCTTCAGTTCAAATATGACTGTGCTGCTACTGCAGAGTATCCCTTACCACTGTAAGACTACCTCCCTTTCTATTACAGAGCATGCTTCTCCATGTGCTTGGCACAGATGTGCAGTGTAACACCATCTTGTATCCTTTTCCACAGCTTCTATTTTACTTTATTTATGTTGGTTAGGGACTTTGCCAGTGGCAGAGACTGTAGGGATCATTCCCCCACCATCAGTGTGCCCAGCAGATGGGATAAGCTATATTGCATGAGCCCAGCCTCATCCTTCTTCAACATGTGCACAACAGAGAGGAGCTGCAGGACTAGCTCATACCTGGTGCTTGCAGCAAGGTCTTGACCGCACTGTACGGCCACAGGCACTTAAAACCGCTCAGGGTTGCCTGAGCCACAGCTCCCTGTGCAGGTCCTCTCTCTCATTCTCAGCTGGCTTCTTTCTTTCAAACAGTTGCAAAGTTGGTTTTGCTAAATGACATAAGGTTATAATAAATCAAGTGAGAAGATTTGTGCTGTGCTTCCTACTGTATGGGAGAGGTCCATATGGTTTAATTACTTCCTCTGTACGTCAGATATATGTGTATACAGTCTCTGAAGTCCTGTGTAACTGCCAAGATCCTATGGTGTGGTTTGAAACATCCATGCAGTGAACTCTCAAATGCTGCAGATGTGCTATGAAATATAAATGTAAAATGGAAGAAGTCAGCTTATCCAATTAAATAACAGCATTAAAATTAGAGAAGTCGGTGGAGAGATCCAGAGCTCAGCAGATCGGAGAAGGGGGGAAGGACCAGAAAGCTTTCCAAAGGGGGAATAGTGTTTTATCATGAAAGGAGATGGAAGAAAACTATTACACTCCCCAGAATAACAGCAGAGCAGCCTGAGGAGAGATAGCATGTCTAAGAAAACCACTTGGTGAATTGTAAAGCCATCTGAAAAATGTTGCCATAAAATATAGCTGCTGCTAACAGCAGACCTTTGGCCACCATAGAAAATTCTGCTTTAAAAATGATCTGCTCCTGTGCCTGCAGGCAAAAATGCAGGGCAGGGTAAGTAGACCATGCGGACCTGTAGAACCGGGATCATGGATGGGTCCACGTGCAGAGTGAGGAGCAGGAGGCCACCAGGCCCCAGTGCTTGCTCCTGTCCCCAGCAGGTAGCAAGGGTGCTGGGCCAGCAGCAGCCCTTGCCCACCTCCCCTTCTGTTTTTCCCTCGGTCCCCACGTACTGCCAGCACAGCTCACCCAGAGTGGGAAGTGTCAGGATTTTCTCAGGGCAGAAAGAGGAGGGGGAAAAGAAGACATGATGATGGTTCCCTGGGATGGTGCCTAACACTTGCTGCTCTGTGTCCAAGGCAGTTGTAGCCCTCCTCCTGCCCCTGGCCTCAGCACTGCCACCATTGTGGCAGGGAGCTGCTCACCCCTGCACAGGTTGAGCTGTTCTCTCGGGCCTGGCGGGTGTGTAGTGGCATATTTTCTATCTGGCATGATGGCTCAAGCATCTCTTGAGAAGAGGAACGGTATGTGTTGGAGTGATGTTGTTAAAACACAGGGCACCTCCATGACATCAAGCACCTCCAGGGCCTGATCTGCAGTGGTGACCCCTGTCAAGTGTGCTAGAGAACGGGCTAATGCTTCTCCTGCCCCCTGAGCCACCATCCTCCAGCATTGTGCCTGTGAAGCCACCTGAGCTATTTCAGTAAATAGAAGTAGAAAATGGGTCTGCTGGGTTAGTCCAGATCCAAGGCTGTCACCAAGGCCAAGGAGGAAGGGGTTGCTTCATCAGGTAGCACCCATGGGAAGGTTTTAAATTAAAAGAGGGGAAATCTAGGTTAGATATTAGGAAGAAATTCTTTCCTGTGAGAGTGGTGAAACACTGGAGCAGGCTGCCCAGGGAATTTGTGGATGCCCCATCCATGGAAGTGTTCAAGACCAGGCTGGATGGGGCTTTGAGCAACCTGGTCTAGTGGGAGGTGTCCCTGCCCATGGCAGGGTGGTTGGAACTCCATGATCTTTAAGGTCCCTTCCAACCCAAACCATTCTATGATTCTATGACCAGGGTGCCCTCTGACCACCCTCTTTGGTGGGAACAGAGTCTGACTCCAACAGTGGCCCAAAGGGCCAACACTTGACAGTTGAGTGGGACTCTTCGGCTCATGTCCCACCATGGTACATGGCATGCAGAACAAGAAACATGCAGGGGGATGGGGATCCTCCCCCTCGGGGGAAGGAGACCCTCCTGTCCCCTGCATCTCCCTCTCCAGCATATCCAGTCCTCACTAGAAGGGCACATAACCCTTCTACCACACAAGTACTCCCCTTGCTAGGAAAGTACATATATAGCCATCAAAGATACATGTTGCTGTCACAGTAGTAATTTTTTGAAGTAAGGTAATTATTTTTGCTAGCCAGTCCCAATTGTACCAGTCATAAATGCATTTAATCTTCAAAACTTCTCTGAATGACTTCAGTGTGTCCTGCCTAAGTATGACAGTTTGTCCCCTCATGTTTACTAAAACAAATTAAATGCTAAATACCATTCTCAGTAAGCACGCTTTAAAAAAGATTATTTTTATCTGCTTGAAAAGCCCCAACACTCTGGTATAAATATACACATCATATTGTCTGCCGAGTCTGTGGGCTCAGTGCATTTACACAGCTGCAGCATGGGTTGCTGTTTACTGCACCACTCACAGACATCGTGTCCTGACTTTTCCCTGTAAGGATTTTCCTTCTCTATCTATTCTTAGTTCCAGGCAGAGACCTACCCTGATTCATATGCATTGTGTAGCTTAACTGACTTCAAAGATGTTTTGCATGATGTAAATCAGAATGCAGACTGGCTGAATAAACCCTCCTGCAATAAGGCATAATTGTAAAGCTGAAAGTGTTCCTGCCTCTGTGTGCTAAATCAACAGGAGTCCTTTTCATTTTTGTGGGATAAACATACTTCTCTGCCGTGTATTTACAATCTCTGGAATGCTCAGGCGGCCACTTGTAAATCCTTTACTTCAAGAGACAATCTTTGATGTAGAGAACTTTCATACTGTAAAACCTCTTTCATACTCCTATTTCTCTAAACCAAATTGTGTCTAAAATCTCGGGAAGTGTATAGGCTGCATAGCTGTTCTCCATGTCTGGTGGAGTACAGTTTCTTTTTCAATTCAGTTAAAAGCATTCCCATAATGAAATTCAATACCTAGTATTAGTTTATAATTGTTCATCTATTCCTGCAGTTTGTTTATTCAAACATCTACCACAGTTTTCAGAAAGAAAATTGGTCAATTTGTGTTTTCGCAAGTATTACAGTCTGTTGTTACAATTAATTGAAAAAGAAGTCAAACTTAAGCTTACCCCTTAAAAATAGCCATTTAGTTCAAGGAAGAACTTCCTCAAAATTCAGTCAGTAAGAAAGCAAGTCAGTCCTAGAGTCCTATAACATATATGAATTAACCAACCGTTTTAAATGAGTACATGATACCCTTTGAGCATGTGTTGCAAATGAATCCCTTGAGCTGCAGGCACATATATAAAGGCTGCGGGAGGTATCCCGCCTCAGCTGTATGCCTGGGGAATAGATTGCAGTAATTTCCATCAGACACAGTTGAGTTGAAGCCCTGCAAGAAGAGCATTTCTAGTTTGACCATTAGTTCTCATGGTTGCTGGTCTGATTAGCTTTCAGAACTGAAATTTGACAAAAAATAACGTTTGGCTTTTTAAGAGCTAGCTAAGCGTGTAAGGATTCATAAGAGGTGCAAAGCATGTTTTGTAAGAAAGCAGAAACATCACAGGAGGATTTTATTGTGTTAGACCAGGGGAAGACCCAGGTGTTTTAAATCAAAGCTACAACATTCATACATACATATATACATACATACATACAGGAATGAAGACATTCCTGAGAGTCCAGGAGGGAAATACTTAAGCTTCCAGCTTACCCTTCTGTGAGAACCTTTTGGTTTCTTGTGATGGAAATAGGAAATAGCTATCTTTGCTTAAATTTGACTTTCAGCGGAGAATAAAGCCATCTGGAGATATTAGTCTGCTACTCTCCAGAGCAAAATAGCATCAAAACTTCTTTCTTAGAAGTGCCTTCTTCCTTGGGTTCAAAGATTTTGGTGTAATTATAGAACAAGCAGAAGTTTCTTTCTTTGAGATAGTTAGGATGGGCTGGAAGGAGGAAAGGGTAGTAGCCAGAAAGAAAAATTGTAAAAGTGTACATAGTGATATGTAAATCAAGGAAAAAGCAAGTCTTTCAAACAATCCACTAATATTTAGATACTGAAGTGTTATGAAGTAAGCAGAGACAAAGCAACGAAAACCTCAGCAATGAACTGTTATTAAGAACCAGTGACTGACAAAAACATTTTGTCTTGTAACAAGGAATTTTTTCCCTGGGAGAGGAAGTGTTGCACAACCTGTAAACACTCCAGGATGCAGGAGCATCGGCCAGCTGATGACTGATGAATTTCATTTACTTCCTATCTGACTTCTGAATATTCAGACAGATGAATACGCTAAGAATAAATTCTGGTGGGGGCTGTGAAACAATCCGCTGCTTTGTTTATGACCCTGAAACTCAGGCCAGTTTAGTCTATGTCCAGTGTGTATGCCTTTGTGCGATGCCATGGTGTTTGTAATGCTCTGATGGCTCTTACCAGCTTTTAGCCTGACATTTCTGCTTCTCTGGCTTCTCTTACAGCCAGAATCAGATGAGTCCCTGAAATGATGTAATCTCCTCTGTTGCTGTCAGCATGATATGTGTTTTTACTGCTTTGTGGCTGGTAGATATGGAGCCTGAGTAATATGAACTGCACATTTGCTCCGTTGTGTGCTACTATGTGTGTTCCTTCAGGATGCTGTTACTTTTATCGCTACGTTACAAGGTCAGTTTCTGTGTTCTGGCCTTCACCTTTTGATTTGGATATTGTGTATCTCTGTCTCAACTAGATGAGATCCCTAGGGATAGCTCCCTTGCATTTTTTCCTCTGTGTCTTTAACCTGAATCTTTAGGATGCTAAATTGCTGTCTGTTGATATTCAGAGTGGTTGAGCTATGGGTTACCTGAGCTGTTGTTAGAGCTTTTCTAATGGACAACTCTGAACAAAACTTCTTGCTTGGATGAACCAAACGTAGAAATGAGAAGTTTGAGCAGAGCATTCTTGAAAGCTGCTCAAGAAGATACTTCATTTTACTCCTCAATTCAATTGCTTAGCTTTCAACTAAGGCAGCAGAGTCACCACCTCTTCCTCACCTTCTCTCCATGTTTATCTCAGAAGAGAAAGCAGTCAGCAGCACCCTGGTACCACTGAATAGCTCTTAGATGGGAGTGCAAATTCAGGTAGAAAATCCTGACCTGCTTGTCAGTCATCAATCCTGTGTAATACACAGTTTGTGTAATCTGGGATTGTGTATAAAAAAAGTTTAAAATTACAACTATTCTGTTATTCCCTATATGCATTATTCTGTACTTCTACTACAGCCATCTGCATCCCCGTTTGACCATAAAATCCCTCTTTCACCAGTTGCCCATCCATTTTATAAATAATTCAGTCCCTTCTTGTGCTGGTACCCAGTCTTTCTGTGCCACCAGGGCCCATCTTTTCTCTCTGACTCCCATTACCGATCATTTTCACAACCTTGCTTCTGGTTTCTTGGACACCTCCAGCTGGCAGCCTATATCAACCTCATCATCCAGCCTGGCATCTCCCTGGGTGTGTTTCACACTGACTTGAGAAGGGATGGGAAGCCTGCTTTCAGTTTTCCTATCTAGCCCAGGCTGGTTTGGAAGAGGAGCTATAGGAATGATTCTCCCAGAGCTCCAAAGCATCATGGTGGGCACCCACCCAGGTATCTGCAAGTCTGACACTGCTCCACACAACTAATTGGTGGGGGTACACAACAGACCCAGCCACATGGGGTGTGCCATCTTTGCAGAGTCTGGTCCTGCTGAGGAGCTGTGAGGGTTTGGGCACACTCTGAAGCAATGGGATCAACCTGCATTTCAACAGCTGCGTAAAAAGCTTTGCTGGGTGTAAGCAACCTTAAAAAGGTTTGTAGCTTGCCCAAGTTTCAGACAGACGTCAAATGATGCTTCTCAGACACAAAATCCTTTTCCTTAATGGGGCATAGGGAGGGAAAAGAGCCCTTCAAAGAAAGAGGTCCCCAAGGAGACGCACCCAGAGACCAGGGCAGACCTATAGCGTGACCCGAAACCAACAGTGTGGGCAGTGCAGAAGATTTGAAGAGTGACTCAGGTCTTCAGGCTTTCATGTTTACCCTTATGCTAGAAGACTTAACAGAAGCATTTCTCATCTAAAAATGGTAACTGACAGTGTGTACCAACTCGCTGTTTTCTGGAAGGTGTGCTATGGAGAAGAGGCAGATCAAGTAGACTAACAGATAATAACAATTTATGGTTTTCAGAGTTCAAGATTATCACATGTTTAATTTCATGCACCACACCTTCTTTTTCAGATACCACTGTTCTGATGCATTCTTTCCACATTAGATTTGAAAAATTAAAGGGAAGAAATAGTGGGATCCATGTTCTGGGTAGTACATACCCATTTTGCACATTTGTTTCTCTGGAGAAAAGGGCTGTGAATCATATGTGTTGTGGACGAATGAGCAATCCAAACAGGTGCCGCAGTTGAAAACTATATGTCAATATACTCTTCTGTATTTTGTCCTTTGACGTTTCTAGCCAGATGTCACACAAGTACTTTGGTACTGCTTTCATGAACACTCCCTTGAAGTATTACACAAGGCTGAGCAATGGAAAGACTGTAAATGTATGTGCATTTCCCAGATGAACTGTGTTTGCCAACCAGTGCATAGGAGCAAAGTGAGCTAAAAGTCAAAGTAGAGGAATTCCTCTGAGCATTTTGAGTATGAGAAGATTTGTAGGACTTTACTGTAATAACTATAAAATACTTCAAACTGGTTTCTTAATGTCCTAACATTATTTATTTTCAGAGCAAAGTTCAGAAAATTATCAATGATAGTATATATATTTTTTTAACATGTCATGGCTCCTTCAAATATGCATATATATACTTTTTTTTTTAAAGAAATGATATATTGCCAAATTGTCTGACCTCTCAAGAGAGGAAGTTGGGAGGACAGTTTAGTAACATTTTCTTTCATTCCCAATGTGGAATAAGATCAAAAAATACGTATTTTAAATTCCGTTAATAGCCTTATCTTTTCTAAACCATAAGGTACTGGCAAAATAACAGCACAAGTAAACATGGCTCTTGATACACCACATTAAAAAATGGCTTTTGTTTATGAAAACGTTTTTTGTTGTAGAAACTTGTGGGAATAATGTTGTATTAATGGTAGGATGTTGACCTTTTCCAGCTATGGAAGATAGTCTCAGAACAGGATCCAGGAAAAACAAACATGGAAACTACTTAACTCCTTAGTTGTGTGCACGAAAATTTGTGAGGAAGCATTATTTAAACTTAGGCTATTGTACTTACAGATTGTGTCATTACATTAAAGTGACACACGCACAACCATTTTCACTAAGCACAAAGTTTTCTAGAGCTTAAGGGAACAAATAACTTCTGTGAAGAAGAATATTTCTATAATTTCATGTAATATATGTAAAAATATGCAGTCGTCTGCTATTGTCTGTGTTTTGTCTACATTTATTTATAGTCTCCCAGGTCAAAAGTAGGGCAGATTTTCTCCAGATTTTAGGGTATACAACGTAGTGGTGCTGAACAAAGTTATACTGAGAGAAAGAGTGAAAAGAAACAAATTCACTGTTAATTTGGACTTGAGCTCATGGTCCCCTTGTAGGCTAAAACTGTCCTCTGTTCTTTCGTAAGTGAAAAAAAAAAACACCTCAGGTGCACTCTGAAGAACTTGTATATGTGACCCTTGCTGTAGAGTCCACCTGCACCTCTGTTAAATTCACTCCTGAACTGAGGGCTACCCACAAAACTTAAGGGCTGCTGACATCCACTCAAGATCTTAGAATTAGATTTGGGAGGTTTACAGATGACTGTTGGTAGTTTCCATGTGGTCTGGAGAGAAAGTGATGAAGGTCCATGGCAGAGGAAGAAAAAAAATACTCTCTGATCTACCTGTGCACCATGTCTTCCTCTTTTTGAACCAACGGTAGTCAGATGCCCTGTAGGTAGTTTCTATTCCATTCCCATTCCTGTGCCCACACGTGTTTCGTCTAAAGCCTCTCTGATGTCAGTAGATAATAGGAAAAAATATCTTACAGGTCTTCTTACAGGACTATTATTGAATAGCAACATCAGCTTCAAGAAGAAAATGGAGCTAGCCCAATCAGTATCAGCTGGGCATCTCACCTATGGTCTCCATGATGTCTCATTCTCCATTCTTGGCAATCAGATTGCATTTAGCCTTATAAATAAAAAAAAATGCAGATTTTATTAGCATCAAGCAGTTCTAACCTTTTCAGTAAACTCTGCAAGTCAGGAGTATGCAAGGTGAAATCAGACAGCACTACAGTGTACCAATTCACCTTTCAGAGTGACTCATGCTCAGCAAATGAACAAAATCAGAAAAATTGTTTTAAAAATAGATTGTTTTTTTTTTACCAAAGGAGATTAGTTGTCTGTATTGTTTGTATACAATATGTAAGTACTACCTTTTAATTACTAGAAGTGCACTGTTTATCATTCTAGGGCTCTCAGGCCTAGTGGGACAATAGGTACTTTAATACACGTAATGTTTGTTGGAAGAGAACCTCAGCTTTATGCTTTATGCTTGCATAACGTGTAAGTATATGAGAAGTTGCTAGCAAAAAATGGATGCAAAAAGCATTTCCCTCTACATATACTATATTAAGTTGTCCCTGCTTCTGCGGTGGCTTGGCAGCCAGCTCATGAAGCAGCAGCTAGTCCTACAGCTCCCTTTTCACTGTGAATCATCAGTGATTCACAGTGAATTAACACTGATTTCAGCCCAGCTGTATGTACTTCTGATGGTTCAGTAATTAGTGCATGAGTGTCTGAGTTGTGGCCACAGCCAATGCACGAGCAGAAATGAGGTGCAGGAGTTGCTGCAACCTCCAGACAGGCTGTCCTGTCTTGGGGTCTCAGAAAACATTGCTTCCCTTCTTGGCTTAGCTGCAGACTCTTGGTGTGTTGGAAGGGAGGTCATATAAGGTGAATCTCAAGAGTTCGATTCTCTTTAGTTACTTAAATAAAATTGATTTTAGAAAGTGTTCATCAATGAGTTCTGTCTGTTGTGCCCTGACTTTTGGTAATTACACTTATTTACTGAGAAACGACAAACTGGGAGTTGAGGGCTCCTTAGAGAACTTGGCCAGGGTTTAATACTGAGCATTTTTGGAAGCTGGGTTCTTGTCTTTTGGTTAACACTAATGTGGTTGAGGTTCTCAACCTTAGTCAAGAAAACATCAACAATTCCCTCCTTCTGCCTTCAGCCCTCTTGTTTGTTTACAGTGAAAGCTCTCTAAACTGTTATTCAGAAGGAGGCCTTGATCTCTTTGATACTCTGTAGATAGTACAACTAATAAGCTCTTACTATGCTAGACAGGGGTTTGGGTTTTTTTTCTTATTTATGTCTTAGTAACCTGTAAGATACACCATCCCTGCTAGTGTTCCCAACCAGAGAAATGTCTAACTTCTCTGAAAGACCTCCAGTGATGGAGATTCCAGTCTTCCCCAGCAAGCTTGTCAACATATCTGAAATGCATGTGCTGGTATCTCTCTGCTGCTGTGTCCCTACTTAGTCTTTGCTACTGTAGGCTAGGGAGACCTGACTCATTTATTACTTGTTGGTAAAGCTTCTTATGTCACTGATCATTCTTTGTTATTTCCCTCTTCACTTTTGAAATGCACTGGCCAAAAGCTTATCAATACCAAGAAGAGCAAAGAGATTACTTCATGTGTCTTATGGGGTATATAAGCCTGTCTACAATGTTCAAAAACTCAAGAGGCAAGAAATGTCATTAGACAAGACAATTATCATTTCCATCTTGGATTATGTTGTTGCCACAGCATCTCTTCAGGTTTAGTCTGGTGTTGGACAAATGTGTATGTATCTGAATATTGCAGTTCAGTATTTAGTGCAACTCTATTGCCAAGTGATTCCTGTTCGTGGGAGCTTTACCTAAAGGATTTAAATCTGAAGAGGTAGAGCATTATTCCATGGGCTATACAACTACCTCTGCAACAAATACTGTAAGAATTGTCAGTCAGTATGATGATTATCTTGTCCTGTCACTAGAAGGTTTCTTCTGTCCCTAGTCAGAATTCACTGAGCCCAGGAGGCTCTGAATATTTCTAGAAAGCAGCTGGAAACTGCGGTCTCTAGTTGGGTAAAGGTGAGGAGCATGAGAAGAATGTGACATTCACCAGAATTTGTGGAAATCTGTGTATACCCCTTGGGGTTTTAAGATCATTTCCCTTATCAAAGTTTGGAAGGAGTGGTTACGCAACAGTACATCTTGTTTTCACATATGAGTAATAAATCAAGAGTGAGGAGGTATTAACATGTAAGTAGCATCACTGCATGGACCCACAATAGTTTCTACACAGGCAGCATGATACCTCCTCGACTTCTTAAGATTCCAGAAAGTGAGCAAAGCCTGTTTAGGACTGCCTTTTTGAAGCCAGTCAAAACAAAGTAAAAATAACAGGCATCTTAATCAACCTCTGCCAATTGGCCAAAATGACTGGGCACACTTCACTTAGGTCAAACTTTTGTTGGAACATATCAGTGAGTGAGAAGTTCATTTGCAGTAACTATGCCAATAAATAGCCAAAACATAACACTTGGAAAACTCAGTAGATGCAGCTACTTTTCCAATGCACTGAGAACTGGGTGGGGGAAGGGGGATTGTGGGAAGGTTTCGGGAGGGGGGGTTGATTGGAATAGTTTTAGTATGATGAGGACTGTCTTTTAGCTAATCAGTTGTATGAGTGGAATTTTATCTCTACTGGGAGGTGAGCTCATTTGCCTTTACTGACCTCAAATCCATGTTTAGAAAAAAAAAAATCAAAGTAGGATGCATTCTCCTTCTTGATGGCTTATTCTTACAAAACAGAACATGCTTCTACCACCCAGTGTCTCCTGAAAATTAGCTGTGTTTTGATTTCAGTCTGTTTTGTACTTTCTTCTGCTGAAACAAAAAATGCAAGGCCTCAGATTAGCT
The DNA here is from genome assembly GCA_026546715.1 of Gallinago undulata. NCBI lineage: Eukaryota > Metazoa > Chordata > Aves > Charadriiformes > Scolopacidae > Gallinago > Gallinago undulata. Next base: position 145,511,867 of record JAOTQQ010000001.1, on the reverse strand, counting down.
CTTTGTATTTCTGGCTGGTTTTCAGTGACGGATTTTAGAGCATTTCACAGCCCATAACAATTTTATCAAAGTACTCTGGCTACCTTCTTGTTGTTGTTTTCTTTCTTCCTCTCTTTTAAGACCAGGTTATAGAGTAGAAGTAAGGCAGGGCGTCTTATTCGCTCTAAGGTTCATTGAAACTCAGCTGGTCATCCATGCTACTAGGCAAGGAAGATAGTGCTTTCCTACCTTGCTTTCATTGCCTGTTTGTTTTTCTTTTTTCCCTGGCTATCCCTGTGCCAACCCCACCCTTCTCTTCTTGCTGGTGCTTTTCTATCCAGGAATGTGCACCTGATGAACCTGAAGATGCTCTTCTTCCCAAGTGGCTATTTGGCAAAGAGATTTTGGGAGGGTGTGGGAGTGGATGGTGAAGGAGACAGAAGGAGGAAGGTTGTGGATGTGATTTGTCTAGGAACTCACAGCAGATGGCTGGGACTGAGGCCAGAAGAGGAGAAGAGCATTGGGGAGCAGGAGGGAACAGTGAGCTGGGCAGTGGAGGAAAGCAGTCGAAACATAGCAGGGCTCAGGGTTGCACAAGGGGAGGATAACTTAAGTCCATTCCATGTAAATGTTTACATGGTGGACCTGATCCTTGATAAGCTGTCATGGAACAGAAGTTGACGTGTTTGTGTTCCTCTCTCTGTTTGAATAAAATTGCTGCAAATGGAAGGAATTGGGGATTGTCAATGCAATGTTTGTTTGTCTGATCTGCAGGTTAGGCTACAGGGTCTAACAGTGCTCAGCTCACCCACCTAGGGCAGCCATGGGGCTTTTCCTGCCACATTACCTCAGGGAAGAAGGTGAAGGAGCTTCAGTATTATTTAATCACATCTTGAGTTTGACCAGTCAGCAGAAAATAATCTTTGCTTCTTACATACTTGATTAAAAGATGTTTCTGCTAAGCTAAAATGAATCTGGTTCCCAAGCCAACCTCTGGAATATTTTCAAGCAAACACTTAAAAATGCAGTGAGGACTTAGTGATATAAATCTTATTCTGGTAAATAAACTGAATCACAATTTTCCAAAGCTGTTCTAGCAGTGGATTTTGCAAGGCTTCCTTGGTGACAGAAGGAATAGCGGTGTGCACTGGGATCCAGGGCCCTCTTCCATTTTCCCAGGCTGCAGGAAGGCTGCCGGCATTGGATGGGCTGAGGATGGAAGTGCGTGCTTCTGTGAGATGGAAAAAGTGACTCATCCATCCTCCTCTTTAAATACTGCCTAGGAAGGACAGGGCAGGCTGGATTTCTGTGCCTATCCTTTCCTATAGAGACCTTTCTGTAAAGGAAATGTGGTGGGAGGAAAAGGGAGGGGATTAGAAGAGCCGGATGCCGGTCTCCACTGGTCAAGAAGCATCTGTGTAGCCAGGGGTGTGACCCACAGCTTGCCCCACAGAAAGGGGGCCTATCCTATTGACTCCATGAAAGGGCAATTCCTTGCACAAGTACTCACAAACTTTTCTCTTCTGCGTTGGTCACCTATAACTCTCCCAGCTGTCACACTGGAGGGCCTACTCCAGGCTGATTCCGTGCTTCAAGATCGGGCATAAAAGTGATGAGGAGAAGGATTTCTTAAGAAGCTAACTGTATAGGAGACGTTATATTTTGTCAATGTTTCAGATAGAACTAATACATACTGGAAGCACCAACAGAATGTGGAAATTCAAAACTAGTGGTAGTATTCCTCTCTAAGATATCCTGTAGACGTTACTTCAGTGGTTTGAATTTAATTTTCTTTTTTAATTAGGCAATTGTCAGTAAACGGCTCAAACTTGTAATTAAATTGAAGTTTGTAGAAATATTCATTACCAAAAAATGCTAACCCTCTTGAACATGCACACATTAAGATAATAATACAGTTTGTTCTAAAAGAGCATAATGAAGGAATTCGGTGAATGGGAATTACATAAACTCTTCCATTGGCGTTGAAGGACGTGATCTATAAATTAGGAGATTGAGAGTAAACAGGAAATTCCACAGAACAATTTCAGGATAAAGAAACTATAGCAGCAGATGGAAAGATGTTTCTGTTGGAAGATTTTAGAAGTTGGTTTTGATACCATCTACCTTTTTTTTTTTAAAGAAACAACCATTCCATCTCCACATTCTAGTTGTGAATTTCAACTGTGCATTAGCAGAGGGATGCTAGCGCCAGCTAGAGCAAAACGCTGCACAGCTCTTGTCAAAAGTCCTTGTTCCCATATACAGGTCACACTTTTTTTCCCCTCTGTTTTTAGTCACATTGGAAACTTTGTGGGCATGACGTGTCTGAAAAGCACCCTAAATATGCTAACATATGGACAAGCGTGTTTGAATATGTTTGGGTTTTTCTTCAGGCTAGAGCAAGGTAACAGGTAATGGAAAGTAAATCTTGCAGTGAAAAATAATTAAAGCCTTTATGCCCAATGTACCTTATGTAATATAAAGTAGATAGTGGTTTATTTTCTGCTTATTTTAATGGTATGAATCAGGCCTTAGTAATAACTCCTGGTAGCAATTAATCACAAAAAGACTCAATTTTTTTATTTCATTGGCTTTCAGACGATCTCACAATAAAATTCAACCTGCTTTCTACAAGGATAGTCACAGAAATATGTTAATATTCCTACTCAATAAAAATAGAGTCTTTCAATATTAAAAAAAAAAACAGAAATGTTCATGTCCACAAGTTATTATTTTCATAGCAACTACTTTGTAAAACAGAAAGCACATAAAAACAACAGAAGAGAGACTAATTAGCAAATATTTTGAATACTTGAGATAAGGAATCATAATGGCTAGTAGTAAAGAAGAAACCTCACGTTTAAGATAGTTTCTCAGCAAGCTGCATAGTAATGTCCAAACATACTTCCTTTTGGCACATGGCGTTATACACAGACAAAGAAACAGGAAAAGATTTTTTTTTAGTTCCCTGTGTCAGAAGCATACACTGATACTCAGCCATAAAAGTACATTACCCTGACTAAAGAGAAAAAAAACAGCTTCGGTTTTATGCAAAGTGCTGTATTGCAGCTGGAGCGATGTAACTCTGAAGAGGATGCTTTGGTGGATGAGGTTCTGGTTTTCATCTATACACTGTCTTGGCTCTGTAGTACTGATGTGCTCTACAAATGCCAGTCGAGTATAAGCCAACTCGTAGTTGATAAAGAAATGTGGTCCTTTGCTATGCAGAGCATGGATATTCAAGGCTGCTGTAGATCATGGCAATAGAAGAGCTGCTGGGTGCAGCCGACATTGGGCTTCTCAGTTGTTCTCAGATCTAAATATAGAAAGCTGCCCGTATCACATTTCTCTCCCTGGAGGTGGACCTCCAGAGAGTGGAGCTCAGCAGGCGCACAAGAAGGATGATGAGCAAATGGGAAAGAACTGTGGGTCCCCTCCTCCGCAAAAACAGACACCTGCATGCGAGGCATGAAGAGCTTTCTGTGTGCGTGTGCGTGTGTGTTTGTGTGTATGTGTGTGCGCCCAAGACTGCTTACTCACACTTTTACTGAACAAATCACTCTCGCCATTAATATGAGGTTACTATGAAGAAAAATTCATGCAAATAGTTTTAGGGAAATTTTCTTCTTTCTTTTTTGTAAGATGAAATAAGCAAAAAGATAAACATGGACTTCTTTAATGAACAGTTCCAAATTAGTACGACAGCCCGAGTTACTGCTATTCTACTGTCAGTATTATTCACACAGATATTTGGTCCTAATATGGAAGAGGGTGTTACTCATTAAAATGATGCAAATAATGAGAAAAAGGTACAGTTTTACCACTGCAGAAGATGCTGCCTGTTGAAGTGACAGAGACAGTCTTGAAGAAGGAGGTATTATCCACTGATGCCGCTGTAAGAGCTTTGCCAGTGTTAAGAAGGAAAGGCATGGTGGACCTGAGAATTAAACTACTCAGGGCAGCAGAGCGTTAGTTAGAAATATCTTAGCTGTGAAATCATGGTAGTATTCTTAGTTTCTGCTTGTTGTCTCCGTGTATCTGTTTGGTACCAGCTATTTCATTGGAGTTGTGTCTAAATCGAAGTATACTGCAGCTCCTTGTGCAGCCAGTCCTGCAGGGCTGGTGCCCCGACAAGCTCTATTCACAGAATCACAGAATGGTTAGAGTTGGAAGGGACGTTAGAGATCAAGTTCCAACCCCCCTGCCATGGGCAGGGACACCTCCCACTAGACCAGGTTGCTCAAGGCCCCATCCAGCCTGGCCTTGAACACCTCCAGGGATGGGGCATCCATGACTTCCCTGGGCAACCTGTTCCAGTGCTTCACAACCCTCACAGTAAAGAATTTCTTCCTGATATCTAATCTAAATCTCCCTCTTCCAATTTAAAACCGTTGCCCCTTGTCCTGTCACTACACATCCTGACAAAGAGTCCCTCTCTGGCTCTCCTGTAGGCTCCCTTCAGATATTGGTAGGCTGCTATGAGGTCTCCCCAGAGTCTTCTCTTCTCCAGGCTGAACAACCCCAACTCTCTCAGCCTGTCTTCATAGGAGAGGTGCTCCAGCCCTCTGATGATCTTTGTGGCCCTCTGCTGGACCCGTTCCAACAGGTCCATGTCCTTTCTTTGTTGAGGACTCCAGAGTTGGACGCAGTACTCCAGATGGGGTCTCATGAACACAGAGTATGCTGAGCGGAGCGCAGAGAGATGGATTTCTCCATCTTCATGGGCTTCTTGCTCTTCCAGTAGAGTATGGGGCAGAGAAAGGGGAAGAAGGAAGCAAGGAGCACCTGTGTCTCATCCTGATATACAGTAAGAAAACAGCTGGGATAGGCATCTGGATCCAGGAGCTGGGAAGATTTCCTGGGTCCTTCTCTTTAAATGTAGCCCAATCTGAAAAGGAGACAAATTCTGTCCCGCATATAAAAGGACTTCTTTTGAAGGCCAACAGCAGTTGAGACCTCCCCACTCCCTTGTGAAAATTCCCAAGCATTCAATGTGAAAAATCTGATTTCTTGCCTTGTTGAGATATGTTTTAAATAGCCTAGCTGGATGGCTCTGCAGGGATGCTGACGCCACTCTAAATAAAACTACGCAAGCAATCTGGCTATGATGCCATATTAATCTCAACAAGGAGATTCTTCAAATGCAGCTGAATATTAAACCTATCACAAGAGCTCATGTAGGAGGGGATGATTATGCAGTAGCAACTTTGTTTAACATTTCTTCACGTCTGTGGCTAACACCGAGTTCTTGAGTGCGCTAGACACTACTAGAAAAGGGAAGGATTTTGCAGCTCCTGGCACTGCATATTATATACCAGCAGAAAAAGCAAAGATTTATTTTTGCTTGCTGAATGAGAGAGAGAATGAAGTGCTGAGAGCTCTGTAACGTTTCATACTCTCTTAGACGCAAAGAGCCAGATGAATATTGTTGGAAAGAATGTGTTTATACAAGAATCATATTTATCTCAGAAGCTGGGGTCCTAACATTAGACGAGGCATGGGGTGAAAAAGCTGAGCATGTAATAACTCAGCAAAATTCCTGCTTCTGCCATGTATTTGAGTAAGCTTCAATTATTATTTTTAGGGGCATGTTTTCAGAACAGCTTACATGCAATTTGTTTGCCGTAAACATTTGCATATAGATCGAGAGAAAATACAGTGTGTTCATTAAGAAAACATTGGTTTCCGACTTCGTTTAACTTTCCTGAGACAAATAGTCGCAAATGGCGCTCTTTAAATGTGTGTGTTTGAGGCTTTCAAAAAAAAAAATCACCCGGCTTTTGGACAAAGTATCGGTCTCAGTCTGAACCTTGCACTACATTGCAGGTTGTTGATAGCGCAATCTGGTTGGATTCTTCTGGGATCTCAAAGTACATTCCCATGCTCTTTGACTTCATTGATTTAATGGTAAATGGCACATTCTTGGAATGCTTTCAGCGGAAGGATTCTATATAATACGGATAGGAATAAGCATGTGAAATAGTTTGTATTTTAAGCAGAGCTGTTATTCCCTCTTGTTATATTAGTGTGGTTTCTTTCATTCCCATGTTATTCCTAAAGCTAGTTATTGTGAGAGATTCTGAGCTATGAGAAACCAGAGTTAAACTAGCTTTTACTCTGAACTGCTTTCTAAGAAAAAAAAGGAGAGACATTGGAAATTTTCCCATCACACATCTGTTAGATGTTAGACCCAAACTTGTTCCCAGTTCAGCTGCACTGGTTTAGTACTGGAGTGGTGTAATTGAACTCTGTGGAGTTAATCAGAGATGACAAAGCAATAGAGTTTATTGCAACATACTTACTGTTTAAATAGGAGTGATAACACTGTACTAAAAAATAAAATAATCCCAAATTAAGAAAACCTTATAGTGAAAGGCAGAGAAATTTATGAATCATAGATTTTAACATAAAGAAACTGTAAATGACCAGAAGTTGACCCAGAGACAACCTTATTCTAGCAGACATGCCATCAGTCTCTCTTTGCAGTCAGAACTTCTTCTGCATCTGCTGCTGCAAGCCAGTGAACATCCGATTCCAGCACTGTGTTCAGTCTGTACTACTTTTTCCATTTTCACTTATTCTTTCAGGCAGAAGTACATCTAAATCTGAGTTCTGCAGCGTGTACACTTGCATTTCAGTTCACATGATGATCAGAGAATATAAAAGTTAAACGACAATAAAGGCCCATTTAATTAAGATGAATGCTCAAGTTGTTACCTCTTTCACTTTGGGTATCAAAGCCACTATTAGTCGGAAGCTACACTGTTGGGAAGAAGATGAAAAATAAGGAAGACTAAATTTCCATTCAGCCCCCATTTGGGGGAAAGGGGAATTAAAGCTGCTCTGTAAAAGCAGCTGAAGAGGTTCCCTCCAGCATGAGGAAATCTTAGCTGGAATAAGGCCAGGAGAGCCAGCCTGGTGACATTGGCTCCATTCACAGCATAGCAGGTGTAAAAGGCAGGAGACAGCAAGATCCAAACATGCTGTATTCCAGCATAAAAGCGAAGAGACTGCTCTTGGGTTGCATATGGCAGAACAAATGTTAACAGAGCAAATTTTGCTGACCCGAAATATTTTCAAGATTTGCGATATTTTATTCCTAAATAAGGCAAAACTAAGTTTTGGGTTTGTTTTTTTTTTTAAAAAGGACTGAGGTTAAAAGACACATGTAGAAAAAGAAATACAGACATGGCAATGCAGCTGTGTCCTAGGCTTGAACCTGAGCTTCCCACGTCTCCTGTGAGTGCTGTAGCCGTTCACTAGCACAAGAGTTGGCACCTTCTCTCATTTTGACCAAAACCCCCATTTTGGAATTGGGAATTCTGTCCCATTTCCCCCTCTCCCCCCACTGACACCAGTGTCTTCAGAGCTGGTCCATTCAAAGAATCCTTTCTGATAGATTGGTGTTTTCAGATAAGAAAACATTCAGCACGATAATCCTAAACAGCTCTGGTTTTAAGGCTGCTAAAGTCCTGCGCTGGACTCTCTTTGGACTACCCTCAGAATGGGTGGCTTGTGTGGCTTCATGTTCCCAACTTTGTTTAGCCCTGCAGATCTAGAAAAGTTGCAAGTATGCAGTGGGTGAGCTTGTGTTTCACTTTGATTTTTCACAGCAAAAAGAGTAATGAGCTCTTATATGGCCTACTTGGGATCTGTAGGACCAGTAGCACTTAATTGTACAGATTTTTTGGCATTCGTGTCCAGCCTTCAAACAGTGCTTCACGATCAGGACTAACTGCAGCTTATTCATTGCTTTACCATCCATGGGCATAACATTTCACTCCGAGTAGTGCTGCTGAGAGCACGCTGTATTCCTGTTAATATTACATGATAGCTTGGGATTTTTTGGAGACTTCCTCTCTCAGACTGTTTATCCATCTACATTGATACTTGTCTGGAGGTACGTTTTACAGTCTATTTACTTACAAATGTGTCAGAAGATTGTTTACCAATAAAATGTGGATAAAAGTATTTTGTATGTGTGTATCAGTTGCCAGTAAATTTTTTCTATCCACAATTTTTTAAATGTTAGAAACATGTAATAATGCAAAAATCAATGCATTTAAATGATAAAAGGTATGCCATTTATTGGGGTATACTCAGTTTTTTCTGGCTACCACATAATCAAAATGAACTGAAAATCACACCACTTATTTTCTCCATTCAAACCAATAGAGTGCACCATTTGGACATAATTTCCAGAATCTTTTCTCACGGGAATTTTCCACTCATGTCATGGATAGTCTGTCTGAGCAACAACCAAATGATCAGACAAAACCGCAATGATTGTTGCAGGCATCTGATTATAATTGCTAGCAAAAGTTCTAATCCTTATTTCTCCAGCTATAGCTCCAAATGTTTAACTAATAGCACTACACACAAACAGTATGATGATTACTTTGGTGGGTTTAGGCACTGGGCAGTGCAAACAAATTTTGCAGCAAATTCATTGAGAGTAACTCAAAAACTCTTTGCCGTGACTGCAGCTTGTAAGCAATTTTGCAGGAGCCAGAACAGCATGTGAACAGCGATGGAAAATTATCTGAACTAATCAAACCAACTTATCATGGATGAATAGTCTTTCTGTGGAGTTAATGAGGATGGAATAGACTGGAATGGTGTATGAGAACTTAAACAAGGAGCTCTGTATTTCATGCTTGCAATAGTAAGTGGCCTAGGGACATTCATTTTTCATAGTATTTGTGCTCATTTTTAGTGTCATGGTCTTCATGCAGGGGATTAAAATGAATCTCCAATTGTTATGTGAATTTTACATAACTTTGTAAAGAAAAGTGAGTACTGCACACGAGCTATTCATTTTTTGATGTTTGTAGTGCCTATTGTAGATCAATAGCATAGAGATGGAAAGTCTTCATTACTCAAGGAAGATAGGCAGCACAGACCAGGACTGTAGGTGTAGATGCACTAGGTGCTACTGCATTCCTCTCAGTCCACATGAAGGCCAATGGAATGAAGATCTGATAGAGTGTCACCAAAGACTCCCTTAGGCAAGGCAGATGAACAACCTCCACGAAGGAAGATTCCCTGTGTTCACCCTTTGCCTCCACCCTCCCAAAAGCAAATCCACTCAGAAGAAGGTGGTACGGAGATGGCTGTTATATGCTTCATTTCTGCCTCCCAAAAATGCTGAAGAAATTTTTCTAGCAAATTTGGTGAGAAGCAGCTAACAGTTTGGGACAACTTAAATAGTTGTCTGTTGAATAGGCACCGCCAAAAATCATGAGTTCAGCTGTCCCATTGGGTTCCCATGGTCCTTAGGAAGGACAGCGAGGAGAGCAGCTGCTCTGCATAGCACCCATCTTTCCCTAAAAAGAACCTATGAACTTTGGCCAGGAAATGAGCATGGGTTTAATTTAACCAGAAGTAACTCATACTTGGCATTTTTTAGGCTGAAGTAGCAAGGCAGTGAGGTGTAACTGTTGGATTCCTTATTTCTAGGGCAACAGCCCCACCAGGAATGCCTATTGATGTCTCTTCCATGAGCTACTGCACATCAGGAATATTCACTGGTGTAGCAGTGGTGCAACAGTTTCTGCAAGACAAAATTTAATCTTTGGAGAAAGGAATCAGGAGGTACAATTTTTTGAGGTGTTCACACCACAACTTTATTACAAATAATTATTCAGTGTTTTACCATCTAAGTCTCCTGAAGGGTATATGGGAGCATTTAAAAAGAGGAGGTTTTAAGTACTTGAAATTGCTTCATGGATTTTCTCATGCACCGCTGACAGCCCTCAACCATTGCTTGAAAAAAATTAAGAAGTAGGTGTGGCTGCAAACAGCTGACCTTGACATATAAACTCTGAGTGAATCATAACATATAATTTCAGTAATACGGTATTAAAGTTACTCAAAAAGATAGGCATATTTGGGTCCATGTCTTGAAGGTCATGGACATTTTTCAAGTCTCACTTAATCCATTCAGTGGCTTCTTCTGTACCCATGGACTGTAAATTGCTGATAGTCAGCTTTACTATGTGGACATGCTGGAGTAATTCTCAGATTTCTTTGACTTGTGTCCACTCAAAATGGCCTGCAGAGTGCCCTTTTGATAGCTGGATGCGCCTAGAGCATCATGCTTTGGGTGCCACCATTTAATGCCCCTAATGTGGAACAAGGCATATTGATTACAGCTAAAATCTAACCTTTTCAATAATGTTTTTTAACTCATTTCCCAAAATTTAAAATCAACTGTGTCACCAGTTTTTTAGATCTGGGACTGACACCAATGCATTTTGCTGAACAAATACATGTTCCAATATATTTAGAAAAAGAAGTGATTAATAACATAAAAGCATTTTAAAGGGATGCTTGCATATTTTCTATTTAATCTCAGAGATTTAACTGATTTTTTTCACTAGGCATCTTTTGGACAGTGCAAGAAGTCCAACTGATGTGTGGTTTCAGTTGTTTTAAATTTCTGGATTTTTTTTTTAATTATGAGGATGGAAGCATGCTTTAGCTAGCACACGGCTGAAAAAGTCTTAAGTCATAGCCTGGCTTTTCATGTTTACATTTTTGTCACTGTGTATTATTATCCCAACATATATCTTTTGCATTTCTTCTATGAAGTTGCTAACAGCTGCACAAAAACTGCCTTTTGAAATGTTCTTCAAAGCCTCTTCCTTAGTTTTCTCCATAAATAAAAGAAGTCCTGTTTATCTCTGTGCTGATGGATTGCTGCTGATGCTGAAGCAGTCTAATAAAAATAATTGGCAAATATCAAACTGACAGAAATTCACCTCAATTTAGAAGGGCTTGTCTGAGACCCGCAGCTCTCTTGAGGTGAGATAGGGATTGTGATACCCACACTGGGTAAAAGAGGACTCGCTGTGAACTTCACAGAGGTGAGTGTGAGAAGGTGCTGGGCATTGACCGGAGGGAAGCATGCTCCTCGATGGGTCCTTTCCATCTGCAGTTCACTGCACAGGAGGCATAATGCTGTTAGCCCAGTGCAGACCAGTCTCAAGCCTCAAGCACCAGTATCTGCACACACTTACTCATTGAGGAATAAGAAAGCTGTTTTTCCTGTTTATCCTACAATCACTCTTTACTATCTGGCAAATATTAGGGTAAAAGTAAATTTTATAGTCATTTGTTCTCTAATTAAATAATTGCTACTTAGCTACTGTTTGGCTGTTGTTAGTCTAGAGAGAGTGTGAGAAAAAAAGTAAAAGAATGCAGAAAAAAGCAAAAACAAGGCAAAAAGGCTATTTACACTTAATTTTGTTTCAGCAGGTTCCCTATTTTATCTTGTGAATGCTCCACTAGAAGTCTGTATTTTTTAATAACTGAAGTATGGTTCAAAGGCTGAGTTGTCATCACAGGAGATGGAGTATACACTTCAGCAGCATCGTGTTCTGGCTTTAAGTCTGTGTCTATCAGTTTTCTTCCCAGGGGTTTACGTGTAGCTTCACATGTCTTCCCAGCTGCCTTCCATCTCGGACATACCATTTCTAACATCTCTGAATAAGATTAATGGCTGACACGTGGCTGCCAAGGCTTTAGAAATGCTGATGTCCCTTGACATGACTTCATGGAGCATTGGAGCATCTCTTGCTCCAATTCGTTGGTGTTTTCTTTTTTTCCTAAAACTTCTCTGGTTCCTTAATATTTCTAATTTATTCATCTGTAGTGAACAAAGTGATCCCCACATACAGTCAGGATAGGATTTAGTGTCCATTTCTCTTGCTAAGTTGAAATCTGTATTTCTTAAAAGCTGTATCTTATATATGAGGAAAAGTAATGCATGTGCTTTATAAATAGCATGTACCAGAAAAGACTTGAAAGAAACAGTTAACCAAACAGCCTTGCAGTAGTAATGTTTAAAGGAGGGAATCACTGATCCTGGCTTGTGGGAACTGAGGAACCTTCAAGCACCCATGTCCTGGCCGTGACTTCTACATTCTTTGCTTCAGACCTGCTGGAGGGTTGGTGGGGTTTCATAATAACCATTTGCTGTATGCAGAGAGAATTAAAGTGGTGAATGTTTCCCACAAAGTAGATAATAACAAGAGTAAACCATGCAGATAGTAGAAATCCTCCCTGAGATAGCAGCTTGCTGGCCACACAGCGAGGCTGTGCCTGTGCCTGGCACTAGGCTCTATCCACGCGTCCCTGCCTTCCCCACACTGATGGAGCCTGCTCTTCCTCCAGGGTTTTCCTCACTCTTCCTATTGCTTTCCCTGCCATTTCCTACTTTGATCCAAATATGATTCAGCTGTTTACTTTTTACTTTCAACTATTTATTTCTATTGGTGTCATCAGTGGCGATCCAGGGCAGCAGTGTTCTCAGTGCGATAGAAAATGCTGTGCTCTGTCATCAGTTAGCTTCTTTCTCATATTATCGCTGATTTCTACTGTCAAGGATTAGATATGCAATTGGGTAATGAGCTCATCAGTTCTCTAAGATATGACTTGAATGCAGTAGCAAGTTACTTAGCTGAAAAGCAGTCTACTATGTCTAAGCTTTTGCTAGATCTTGAAATACATTTCCAGCTATTTTCCCTAATATTTCTCCTGTATTTTCAAAATACATTTTATGGGATTTTTTTCCAGATTTTCTGCATACTAAGATCTGAATTTGTTGGGGAAAGTTCAGTCTAGGAGGGGCCTTGCAGAAATCTCATAACTACTTTGAGTAAAATAACAAACATTATTTGAATTTCTGTGATAATTTGAAATCTAAGAAATCCCTATCTCAATGTCTAGACAGGCCTTTATAAATTACCAAAATGAACTTGGAAATTATAATAAACCATATTTCTCTTCTGAATAAAATAGCTTTATTGAATGCTGAAAGGAAATAGTTTTGGGTTTTTTTCTGTCCACAATCTATCATAGTTAATAATGCAAATGCTTTCTCTATGATGTTTCATTAAAATTCTTCCTTACTTGCGTAATCCCCGGGGGATTACTAAACTGTATTCTTGAAGAATTAGTTCCATCTTTTCAAGGTATCTAATATGTGTAGAAACTAGATAGATAAAATCATCAAGAGTCCTCAAAACCAAAAAGAATACGCAAATAAGCAGATTTCTGGGTTTCTTCATTGAAGTTAGGTTAATATTTGTGGAACTGATGTTGCATTAACCCAGCTGGCATAACTAGAAATTAGTTTTCATTGATTCTTAATCCAGTGCTTACTGCTGCAATATGAGCCCCTGAAAATTATTTAAGCCTTATTAAGGCAAATTAATTTATATTCTTCTTTTCGTATTTCAATCTGTTCCAAAGTCTGACGTGGGTTTCTTGTTTGTTTGGAGGTGACAGGAAGGGTAGGAAGAGAAGTATGGCCGTAACTCAAAAATATCCAGAGAAAGCCGAATATCTCCATCATCTTTCTTTCTCTGTTTCTTCAAATCTCTCCTTTTACATGCACTCTCTTTGAGTTATGTCTCATGCCAAGAAGTAATGAAATATTGGTCTGTGTTCAGAAAAAAAGTAATTTTTTACTCAGCTGACGTGTTCCTGTGGAAACAAATAACAGCAGAAACTTTTGCAAGCTAGTTCAGAACTCCAAGTTCTGCCTAAAGCAGTAGAATCAGTAGTGACAGGTCTGGTGGGGTTTTAGCTGAGGTTATTAAAGCGTTGCAGAACCAGAAACCTAGCTCTCCTCATAAATACTGCACCACTTAAACTGTAAATATATGGGAGACCTCACACATACACAAATATGTCTGCAACAAGCACACAGCTATTGCATCCACAGGCAGATAGCTATAGTCACAGCTTAGCTTTTGTCAGTAATCCTAACTTTACCTGAATAGTTCATAGTAATTATTAGTGTTTAACAGTAAGGAAGTATACCGCCTCGTGTCAGTGACTCTGTTACCTGTTTTAAAGAAACTAGAGTGCTTTATGGCTTGTGTTAGATACACAGAGATCTGAAGACAGCAAACCAAAGGGAGAATAAATGCATACACAGAAAAATTCTACAGATATCACAGAGAGGAAGAAGTCTAAGCAATAGACCTGGCAAACAGCTAAATTGCAGGTTCTTAAGGAGGATTTTGAACATCGGGTATATTGCCACATTTCACAGACTCAAAGAATGGTTGAGTTTGGAAGGGACCTCTTAAGATCATCTAGTCCAACCTCCCCTGCTCAGGCGGGGTCAGCTAGAGCAGGTAATAGTTAGTCTTGGTTATCATCCAGGTAATTTGGGGGGTACCAGTCTCTGCACTGCACTGACTCATTTAGCCATCCACATTATCACAGTCTGTATTGAGCACTGTAGCACTCAGTAACAATATTGGTCAGAGTTTGTTTGCTTTCATATAACAGCAGTCCTTTGCCTCTTGAAAAAGGCATTAGCTTGCACAGGAGAGCTAGCTATTTTCAGAAGCTAAGTAAAGCTATAAGCTCTCCCAGGTGCAGAAGAGGTAAGAAAGTTGAAACATTTTTTCATGCAGAAAGGGAAGAGGGAGGTCAAAAACTCAAAGGAACAACATGAACATGAAGTGCATTTGTTACTGTCTCTGTCAAAAACGCAGAAGACTGATGCTCTCTGTGGCAGCTGAGGTCATTTCAGGTACCTGGAGGATCCAGGACCTATAAATCTAGGATACAGATGAAACAACATTAGTAAGTTTTTTTGAAAAGGAGGAGTAGCTTCTTTTGCCTCTTGCTTCTTTTCATCCTTGCCTGTAACAGACAAGGTAAAGCAGGAGAAGCATCCTAGCAGAGGTTTGGGGTCATGGTTAACCTGTGAACTGCACTGTTCTGGCGTTTCATCACCAGCAATTCAAATTTCCCTATCAATAAATGAAACCTGTCCTATTAGGCTTACGGAAGCATCTCTGCAAGTACATTATCATGTAGACAGCACATCAGTGTGCAGCACTGGTTTCTTTGACATGGCTAATACTGCAAGCAGACCATGTTTTAGCCAAGAAGGCACTAATTTAACAAAGCTTGAAGGCTCCAGAATCAGAATCTGAAATACCACATGTGCTCTCCCCTCAAGCTGAAGCCTGAAACCTAGTGATAGGACCCAGTGATAGGACCCAGATGAGCAGTCATGACAAACTCTTTAGCAAACTTTCTATTATTCCCACAGAACACGAAGGCACCTTCTGCTCTTTCCCCCTCTCTGGAAGGCTTTTCTTTTCCTCTGCATTACCTGCATTTCCTATCACTTTGAGAATAACCTTAATTTTCATCAGGGCCTCTCAAACTAATGGCATGTCCTTAAAGTAAAAGCAACTAGCCATTACCATTTACTAGTACCTTCACTCCTTCGGCATCTGCAGAATGGCCAGGAGTAAAGGATAGAACAGAAGGGTTTGCTCTGATTCTCATCCCATTCCTCTACTGAAGCAGCTGCATAGCCCTCACTGCCTACAATAAATGGTTAAAAAAATTTTCAGTAGCTTTTGAAATCAGTGTTTGAAATGATAAATAGGCTTTCTCCTTGAACAGCTGTGGAACTGTCTGCTGCTGCTGTTCTCCAGAACATCCTCTCCCATGAGTGGTGAGATTTTGGAATCTGCAGATGTGTGGTCACTCTTGTCCCCCATTATTGCTACCTCAAACTGAGTATAACAGAAAAATTAGATCTTTCATAATGGATCTGGAGAACTATACCTTCCTGTTCAAGCTCATACTCCACTCCTGACCCTCTTCAGGAATGTTGTCACAAGCTACATTGAACAGAGAGAGTATTTTTTTCAGGTAGATGATATAGAACTATTTCCTTCAGGATTCAAAGGAAAATGTTTTTATTCCCCTTCTTCCCAATTTCAAGGGCGGGGGGGGGAGAAGAAAGACTTGTGTGGGATCACAGAGGCTTCTCCAAGTAATTGGTTGCTGTAATACTTTCTCCAGATCATTTAGTTTCCCTAGATTATTCAGCTTGATCTAGTACTGTCAACTTGTAAAATATCTTCTTTGAATCTGTGCGTACAAAAGACAGGAAACTTAATTGTCCTATATAAAAGACAACTGCTGACAGCTGTCAGTACTTCTATTGGCTAAATGAACATGGCAAAACTTCTCATAAATTACTTAGACTGTTTGTTGGTTTTGGAGACAAACCCAACATGAAGCCAGACTCAGTTTAAAGACCATCAAAGTGATTGCATTTGAATAATTGTGATGTTAACAAGTCACATCAATTGGAAGGCATAAGGCTTCATTCAGCTTCAGTGTAAGCTGACTCAACAGCAGGCTCCAGCACAGTCCCAGTTGCTGAATTTTCTAGAGCATCTGCATCGGTACTAACATCAAGATTAGCAAGTCAAGTAGAGAAAACAACTGTGCAAACTCTGTTCACATGATCTCACAGCACCCCACTGCTCTTGAGACCCATCTGTCCAGAAGTGTTAGGAGAAAAAAAATGATGTCTCTTATTTTGCATCAACAATGATTCTTCATAGAGCCGCACACATCTGCCTTGAAGACCCCCATCCTTCCTGGTGGTTCAGAGCCAATCATCTGGCCTTGCCGGGAACTCGGAAACTGTCCCAAACTGTAAATTCCCATGACCGGAGTGTGAGGGTGTCTAAGGACTGCACCAAGTCCCTTGTACACGCCTAGAGCTTGTATTCTGGGCTCCCAGCTGGAGACGGTATCTCAGCACACACCTTTCTAAAAAAGCCACATCCTCTATAGGAGAATTACATTCTTTCTATGGTTAAAACAACCAGTAGTAACTTATATTTGCATGATCAAGTCAGTTTTGATAGCTGTTCCCACCACAGAGATAGTTACGCTTTTGTTTAAACAGAAGAGGAGCACGGAATGGAAAAATTGGCATATGACAGACTGAACTCCTGCGGGGGTTTTAATTTTCACATACTCTTAAACTCACGGAGCCTAATGAGCTTAACATTTTGGCCAGTTGCACAATTTAGAAATTTCAACAGTGAATGGTTTTTGGACAGAAAAAAAATGTTCTCACAAATACGAAAAGTGAACAGATGTTACTATTGGTGCTTCCAACGCCTACTGACAGAAAACATCTGTCCTGAACTTCCTGAATTTTAGGATTTGAGAACACTCCCACACACCACCGAAAGCCATTTGAAAGCAATTGGGCTGGCAGATCGGCTTTCGGGTCTATGACTGAATGTTCTAGTGCGAGCAGGTGCTGGTTGTTGTCTTGCCTTGAGGAGCCCAGCTAGCCAAACAGCAGCCTCACAGCTATCCAACCCACTGTGTTATGCAAGTTTTTAGCATGCTGTGTGAACTGTGATTTTAAAAAAGTCATTAAAAGCAGTTGATCTTAATAGTACGATGGTAATAAAATGAATGGAATGAATGGAAAGAATGAAACAAAGATTTTGCTGTAGATACTAGCAGATTAGGAGAATTGCACTGCATCGCATGGTGCCCTGGAAAGTGTCTGGCTTTTTTAATCCTGTTAAAACCCATGTTGAATGAACAGAATTTTCCTCTGTCCTGAAAACATACTCCTTGCGCTAAAAACACGCGAGACATTTGGTGTCCCTCAAAATGCTCAGTCAAACATTTAATAGGTACCATGACCAAAGTCTGTCCTTTTACATAAGCATGATACAGCAACCATCACAGAGTAGCTGGGAGTTCCCTACTTCCTCCTGCTCCACACCCATCATCTTAATGTTTGTCTGGTTGTAAGAGCAAATTTGGCAAGGTGGTTTTCCTCTGTGGTGGATTTTTGGTTGGCTATCAATCAAACTAACCTTCTCCAATTAATTAAATGGTAATGAATGTTATGCAATGATAAATCAATGTCATTTTAGTGTTCTGTAGGACATCATGAGCTCATGATCTCAACTTTAAGTTGATTCAAAATAATATCTCTAAGTTATTTTAGTTAACTCTTCCTTAAAAAATAATATTTAGTTGGAACTTAGAGGATGATCTTTACATATCAACAGAAGTAGCTTTTTTGTGTCTTAGGTAGGTACTCTATTAACCAACGTAAAATGAGTAGCTCCATTACTCACACTTCTACTCTCATGCTAACCCAAAGCATCTGTCCAGGTTACAGAGTGTTGGGCCAGCCCCAGCTCTGCTAGCTTTGCAGGTTTCTGAGATATGAAGATTTCCCCATGATCCCTCTACATCCTTCCAGAGCCCCATACCAGAATTTTTGCAGAACCCAATGTAAGGAGAAATTTCTTTATGCCTTGAATAAAGATCATAGAAACTGAGCTAAGAAGCTATGTAGAAGCACTGGTATTTATGTGGCTCCTACCAGCGTAAAAGAAACATCTATCTGAGTAGCCAGAAGGAAGGAAGCAAGGTAGGGGACAGATGATATACTTGGAATAAATGGGTAGGGTTTTGAGCACATAGCACTGTCATCTGATCACTTTTTTATGCTGAAAGATTTGTAACTTCCAAGAAAATAATATCATTTTTCACCATCAGTAGCAATGGTTTTGGCATATACTGCCTGCCAAGTTCAGTAAATTTATTGCATTTATATCCAGCTTCTCCTTCATGAAGAGTTATTTTCATGCTCAAGTTTATTTGAGTCTTAATCCTGACTGCTAAATCCACAATGCCAGGACTTGATCTTTTGGGGTATTGCCTTCTTGCACAGTTTAGAAAGCAGCGATATGGATGTCAGCATTTGGGCTAGGGACCTAAGTTTCCTTTATAAACAGTTAAGAAAAATGGGCACATTCAGGCCACCTTCATTTGACCGAGTTTGAATGTCTGCATTAGGATATATCATGCCATAAGATGTCTCTCTCACCCAATGGGAACTTTGGATGATTAGACTGCCTGTAGATAAATGTCTACATCTGTTCAAGAAGTACAACCCTTATAGAATATATGGTGCCTTTCAAGTCATTACAGGTTTCATACATAATTTGGTAGAGCGTGTTCACCAGATAGTGTATTTGCTATCATTCTGATTCCAAATTTTCAAGCCAGTAAATTATCAAGAATTAAACCAGGATATGAATTTATAGCCTGGCAACCACTGCTCCAACTTTAGCATCTGCAAGCACACTGACCCTACTACAGCTAACTTCTCAGTGGCAGAGGGATAAGATATTTCATACTTACCAGAAGTAAGAACATGAATGCAGACAGGCTCCACAAACATCTGATGTGTTGCAAACTCAAACCCTAGCTCACTTGCCACCTCATCATTTGTTTGTGCAGCCAAACTTCAGCAGAGATGCTGCTTTGAACTTTCAGAGCTATCCCGTTACTGAGTCCGCAAACAAAACCACCCTTCCCTTCTGTCCACTGCTTCCTTCCCATGTCTTCTCCTTCTGCCTCTTCTTCTTTCCTCTATGCAATAAACTTTTGAAAACTTAGCATGGAAATCCTTGTGAGGTTTTGTCTAGTTTTGCCCTTTCTGATGTTTATCTTTAGGAGACCATTGCCATGGTCCAGGTAGCATACTTTCTACAGCAGTTCTGCAAAGCACAGAAAGCGTTTCTGACATATGCTTCTATGTATCTTGTGACATGAAGAAACTTCTAACTGGTTCTTTTGAGCACTTGACCTCCATTCTAGAGTATATTTTCTTTTACGCATGTTTTATCTTCTTGGGTGACATAGCAACTTTCTGGGAGATCGCAGATTAGATCAAACCGTGGGAACAGAAAACAGTGCAAAATTATTTCATTTACTGACTACAGAGAAGGGCTGTGGCTTCTGGTGAAGAGAACCCTTTCATAGTTCTTTTTTTATGAAGATTTAATTTCTATTCCTTCCTTAATAAAAATAAAAAACCCTTCTGCAAGCTGAATCACTGCTTTGGAATTAATGTCAGTTGGTCACCACTGTCCTGAGAGAAAATGTCGCATGTCCAGACAATGTAGTTGAAAGAACAGCAAATTGTTACCATGCCATTAGGCTGAACGAGCCTCATTTTTTAGTTATTTTTAACTTAAGTGAATTTTATAATTTTTTTGTTTACTTTTTGGTATAAATAAAAAAGCTTTTTAACAAATGAGAAGGAAAGTTTTTTTTTCTGAGAAAATGAGCTGGAATGTGAAACTCAGCTAAATAACCTCTGAAGTAGCAAAAGATAAATTAAAAATAGAAATAACGATTAGCTATGTACATTTTTTTTTTAAAGCTTGCTGACTCTTTCAGCAAGATGTTCTGTGTTTAAGAATTGAGTATCACACAGTTTAAGGCACATGAGAAAAGTTTGCTTCATTTGCTTATCAATAGTCAAGTTAGGTCACAGAAGTCCATGCCTTCCTAATGCTGGTAACCACGTGATGGCAGAAGCTAATGCCAGCCCTACAGTAAAATACAGATGCAGAACATAAATTTGAGAAGATGCAGGCCTGTGACATTAAGTATAAATTTAGCAATCCATTGGAGAAATAAAATAGTAAGTTTTTCTCATTCGTCATAAAAGGCCAAGTCCCTCCACTATAGAAAGAAACTGTGCTGCTTGGTTGCCCGATGAATTTCATCGCGTTTCATTTGCACTTTGCCAGCTATCTCACTGCCAGACATTTTGCAGAAAACCTTCTGCTTTTGTTGCCGTAGACCTCACACAAAGATATTTTGACCCTACCTGGACTCCTTATCAGATTTCCTGAAGGTCATAATGTGCTCTGCAAACCTGCACCCGTGGTGGTCGTGGCTTCTGCACACAGCTGCAATGGCTGGTGCCATCTAGTGAGGAGCATCTGAATGCTCACTGCAAATTGAGATTGATCAACTTTCTTTTAGAAAATAGGCATTATTACAGTCCTGAAGACACAGAAATAAAGCAAGATGGTAATATGTTTTACAGCCTGCACAAACTTCAGGATTTTTTCTCCCAGATAATCTTTCCAGTGGCTAGCATTAACTATGTTTTGCCCTACATATTTATATTTTCTACCGTTACATGGATTGTTTTGACCTACTTTTACATCAAATTTTAAATCTTGCTAGAACAATCTCTGAGTTGCTGGGATGAATGGAACCATTCAAACTGCATTATCAGAGTACAGCATAATGATGTATGGTGTAGAAACATACCGGTGTCTTCTGCAACATGGTAGATGTTATGCTCAGGGACTGAAGTTGTATCCAGAGAAGTTTTGAAAGTGAGGTGTTTTAAACTTGGTTTATTCCAGTAACTACCAAGAAGTGTGGGTAAACAAAAATTTCATCTTAGCTGGCAGGAAAGGAAGACTACGCACATATCTCTGCCATGGAGATATTATGCAAAAACAACCAGTTAGGACCCATAGGCCCTTAAAATTGTTTTGAAATTGTTTCTGTAAATAGTCAGAGGGCGTTGTGCGATGGGCTGTCTGGAGATCTGTCCATACTGGGCAGCCTGGAGCCACTAGAAGCAGTCGCTGACTCGAAAAGAACTGGTTGAGCTATGGCACCAGGACGCTTTACGTGGTCTATTTTTCTCTGCTTTTCAGCCCAAAGCTGTCCAACCCCATAGCTGAAGTATTTCTGGCACAACGTGCACTGCATGCAGCTAAAACCCCAAATCCTTCCCTTATATATTCCCCTCTATTATGTTCAATCCATAAACTGTATTTATGCTCCAGGAGAAATGCTAGGTATATGCCCATCCCAGTCTGACTCAGTGTGTTGCAACGGGGTTCTTGAGGTTTTTCCTTGTAGTTTATAATTTTGGGGGTGGGGGACACACTAAGGTCATGCATTTTTCAGTTGGGCTCAACAATTGCTTTACTCTGCTTACCTCCATGGAAGATGCCCCATCCCTGGAAACATTCAAGGTCAGGTTGGACAGGGCTCTAAGCAACCTGATTTAGTTGAAGATACCCCTGTCCGTTGCAGGGGGTTGGACTACGTGACCTTTAAATGTCCCTCCCAACCCAAACTATCCTATGGTTCTATGATCCTGTACCTCGGAGAATCACAAGTTCCCTACGTTTATGCACCATATGACACATTTTGCCAGCACTACATTTAAAAACTTTTCTGTTTCTTCTCTGTGTGCCTGTGATGATGCCTTTTCCTGGGTTAGCACTTTTAATCAGCTCAGAAGTTCTTCATTTTACTTATAACCAATTTTATTCCCTGGTGAGCTGTTCTCTGTTCCACTTGCTGGTTTCCTTGCAGTGGAACTGTATCGAGGTCCTTGCTGTCACATCCTTTCCCCATCTGTTCTTACAAGGACTGTTCCAGGCTGAGACCTCTTACAAAAAGTCCCAGCTCCCATTTGTCCATCACGGTCAGGTCACCCTTCCCGCAGGAAGTGAACTTGTCCTTTCACCAATGACCTTTTTAAAATGTCAGGGAATTAACCTCCTTTCTGTTACTGTCAAATAAATGATGGCCTACAAGGATCGTTTTCCTGTGGGGATTACTGAGTCATCACATTCCATATACCACAAGCAGTTGCAAAATGGAAGTCCGTAATGAAATGTGGAGAAATGGGTTCAATGACAGTGAAGCTCTGCAGTAATTCTGATTCTGCATCCTCTTTATTGCAAATCAACAGTTTTCTCCTTTCTTTGTATCTCCACACTGGTAGGTGGATTTCTCGGCAATTCATGGTGTTGTTCTTGGATTTTAGATCCTTTAGAGCAGGTACTGTCATTTACTGTATCTTTATTTGTATAGCACCTTGAACAATAGGTTGCTCTCAAAATTAGTGAACCCTCCTCTACCAGTTTTGTTTCCACAATGTAAGTTTAGCAGTAAATTAGAAGGAAGAACGTATTACAACATGACATCTCTTTCGTTTGACTGATCCTAGAAGAACTGGCAATTAAAGTTCAAGCTGCAAAGCATGAACATTCAGTACAGATTTAAAAGTCTGTTCAGGATCTTCTTAAGTCCACTGGGACTTAATTGCAAAATGCAGCTACTAAATTCAGTCACAACCCTGACAGTATTTTCTTTCATGCACGTCACTGGACAAGCGACAATGTATATACAGCATTGCAAATATTTTCTGGGAAGATTTCCTCCAGGCTTCCTAAATTTCTGACCTTTGCTCCTCTCTGTAAATAGCTTTTGCACATGGCTGGGTCAGCCACATGAATTGTGCGAGACCTCTTCCAGTCAGCTGAAGTCTCAGGAAGAGCAAAGCGAGGACTGCCTATTTAGGAGTGCATCCTACCTTTAGGAGCTTTGGAATTCATCTGGATAGTCGTGGAAATTTTTTATAAGAACAAAGGAAAAACTTCTTGTTAGTCTTCAAGGTATTCCATCAGCCCACATTTTACTTTTCTTTTCACATAGTCCCTCCGAGGTGCTGTCTGTAGGATGCCAGGCACACTTAGGTAAGCCTCTTAGCACTGGCCTGTAAATCCAGTGATGGGTGACATGGGGTCATCGTGCCATGTTCTGGATTCAGGAAGGGTACCAGTTTGCCCCAGCAAAATGGGAAGCCTTCTGCCAGAGAGCACCATGGGCCAGAGCATGTTTCAGCATTGCTTTATCATATAAGGAAGGGGAGTACCAGAGCAACTACTTTGTGAGTTGTCTAAAATATGACAGATACGGATAGCATGTTTCCCTAGGCTTGCTTCATTATTTGGTTTTTTGACCTGGAAATTTAATCTGGACACAATTTCACAGCTTTGGAGAATTTTGTAAGATTTCTGACCCTCCAGGAGCACAAGCAGAGCAGTACCATGTGTGGCATGTTTCACACTGGGGACTTTGGGAAGCTACTAATTGAGTCATGCTTTACTTGGCTAAACCTTTCAAATTGATTCTTTGCTTAAATCTCCTCAGTGACCTTTGTGGAAAAGAGAATGTTCTTAGGTCATTTGCTAATGAAAAAGGGACATACTTGTTCAACAAAAGATCTAACATAAAGAAAGGAGAGCAAAAGCTGACAAGTCTGAGTTAACGAAGGTTAACAAAGTTAATTCAGTTAACAAACCAAGGTAGTAATTGGCTGAAGAATTGCACAAACATTGTCATGATATGAAGTACTTCTCCAGCTCTGACTGTAGCTTCATGCTAAACTGCTCCCAGAAGGATCGATTCTCTTGTCTTTATTCCAAACAATATTAAATAACCCCTATTCCTCAACAAACAAATGATCAGATTTTAATTGCAAATTACTAGGAAAGCACGGGGAAGGAGCATTGGTGTTGCCCACCTGTCTTCCTTGTTTTCCATTCCTTCCACACCAGATAGGAAAAAGGAACTGGAAGTGGGAAAGTGATATTTGGTGGAGGAATTAGAGGGGTAACCATGTTGCATGTAACATCCCCTTTAAAATATTGCAGCTCTGCATGGGCCCTGCAGAGAGCCAGGAGGTGCAGATTTGACAATTCTAAACATCACCAGCAGTTTATCAGAAGTTACAGTTAAACATTTCACATGTGTTCTGCCTGCAGCCTGCTGCCCACAAAAGCGGTGGTTTGCATATCTCAGGTGGATGAGTAGCTTTTGGAATTTATTTGACTTTTTTGGCTTTCAGGTACTTCAAAAATGAAGTGGTGTTTTCACTCTACAGAATCCGTGTTTTCCTTTCTTTGTGGAAGTAACTGAAACATTTATTTTCAGATCTTCTTGAAATTAAATTGCAACTGGAGCCAGCTCAAATCTCTACAATTCAATTAGGATAATTGGTGTTCTTTGCAGGTGCATGAGATATGCTTTCATCCTTCTCAAAGGTTCCTTTCCAGATCTGGAGGTATGGGAAGAACAGACTAGCTTAAGTATTCAATTAAGTTTTAAGACTTTATAGTAAAATGGAAATATTTTATACTGATATTTGCATTAAAAATTATGCTGCTTTAGAGAAAACAATAAAGAACACAGACTGTGAATTTTTAAATGAATGAAATGCCTATTATTTCCCAAAAAAGGCAGTTTCATGATGTATGCTCATATCTACTCTCTTAATTCCTGCACAAGAGCAGGTTTTGTTTAGAAATAGGGATGTTATATAAAGTTGGGCTTGGTTGTAAGCAGAGGAGAAACACTTAAATTCATGGTGTCCTTTGGCAATGCTCCTAAACCATCAGTTTTGTCAAATTAATCATAACAGTATATCAAAAGATCCATACTGTAAGAGATCCATCCTGGTAGCTTGTCCCAAGAAACTGCAGGTAATTCATTCTTCATACTGCCTTATTTATAGTGTTCTTCTAAGAAAAAAAAATTGCACTGAGTTTTGTACTTTGTTTGGCTATGTCATCTTCTCAGTATGGACTCGTTTGATTCAATACAGAAGGATTTAAAATATAAAAACCTATTCCAACTGTTGTGACAGCCATTTTCCACGAAAGCAGTGTGGAAAATTGATTCGTTTTTAAAATGAGGAGTGAACTGTGTTCCAGTCATAGTGTTTGTTTGGGTTTGCGGTATTAAGACAACTGTAACATAGATAAATATTAATTATAAATAGATGATTGACAATGGAGTTTTGAAAGTGTGTCACAAATACATCTATCCTTCAACATGAGAATATAATAAAGTTTGCCTAAAGTCAATAAGTCATTGTTCAGTAATTTTACTATGACTTCCTGCATACAAAGAAATTAAAGTATTTTCAGGTTCATTTCTGCAAGTCCCCACACTGCCCTCCTTCACTCCTTGCACCTCAATTGGATTAAATGAAGTGGGACTATTATCCTTCTCGGACAGGGTTTGTATTCATCTTCTAGCTCTTTCTTCCCAGGCATAGGTGAGAGTGTAAGTATTTTATACTGAAACAAGATGTTATTTTTTTATCGGCTGATTTGTATAAGTATATATCTGTCTGTTCATGTTTTGCTGTAATTCTTGCTTTGTGAGATACTGATGCTGTGACAGACTGGTCTGTGTAAAAATCTAATTACATTTTAAAAATGCTTACATTAAAATCAGCTTAATTAGAACATGTTGGTAAATGATGCTTTGCGACATTGAAGCATATTTCTCCAGAAAATATTGCAGCAATTTACTATTAGTGTCCTTAGTGCACCAAGTACTGTAGAGCGTGCAAACCATATGGGCCTTTGGTGACACTGCGTCTGGAACGGCTTTCACAGATCTCAGACATACTGTCACAAACCATTACTTAAACCACCATTGTGTCATTGCAAAATGATTTTTTTTTCCCCTATTGAGCCTTGTGATGTTGGCAGCCAACAGGGGATTATTTTTAAACAATGTTTGAAGTGGCCTGAAGAGCCGAACTGGCGCTGGAAGAGAGAATGACAAGGGAGCCCCGTGCCCAACTCTTCGACCTGTGTGAATGCACGCGCATCTAATCATTTTCAGGCTCCATTGCTGAATAGAAATATCATCCCCAAAGAGGCAGGAATCCCTGCCATTAAATATCAGACTCCATTTGCAAGAAATATGGCCACTAAGCAAATTTTACAGTTAAGCATATTTTATTTGCTTGGAGTATAATTATGTTGTAGGTCAGCGAGAATCACTCTTGAGAAGCCTTATTCCCAAGAAAACACCTTTTTTTTTTTCATAAAGTAGCCATAAATATTCAGGTAGTTAATATTGATTTGAGTGTTAATTTCCATGTATTGATTTTGTCACACACAATGTATTCACTGTTGCTGGAGTTTCTCTTCATGGTGATGATGACATTCATCAAAGTGTCTGACCTACCGGAATGGAAGAAGATTCTGTGATTATCATCTCCTCAAGAGATTGATCCCATTGCAGCAGCAATAACTAATCCAGCTTCATGCATCACAACTGTTCCTAAATAAATGGTTTTTTATTATTTTTATCAGGGCCAGCCAGGACTCCTTGGAGCACAGGGGTTCACTGGACCACCAGGATTGATGGGGATCCCAGGAGTGCAAGGTCCCAAAGGTCACAAAGGTGAAAGAGGATATCCAGGAATAAGTGGACCCAAAGGAGAAGTGGTAACTTTTGAATATCAGATGTTGTTAGCTAATGAGCAAAATACTGTGCAGGACATTGTTTTAATTGTGCTGTTTCACTTTAGGGGCAAAGAGGAGTCACTGGATTCCCCGGGGCAGATGGCATTCCTGTAAGTAGCCAGTTACCTCATCTTTTAGAAATCACCAACTGCAAATATTGCAGGCTAGTTTAAAGCCTTTGTACTTTAATTAAAACCTCTGGGCTAAATTCTGCATCAGCCAAGTACCCACTTTTAAGCTAAGGGTATTTATTGAAGTGAGTGGAACCACAGATACACAACAAGAGAGTGGAATCTCTGCTCCCTCTCATTCCCTTAGATAATTAAGGTCCATTTGCTTTGTCTTGTGGAAAAATCCCCTTGTAAAGGGGACAAAAAAGCATGGAAATTTCCTTTGTCCATGGAGGTTACCCAGCTAAGCAAGTTCTTTTGTAGGAAAGAGCTGTGAGGTAAGTGCTTCACATATCTTAAGCTTGTGAGCAAAGGACACCAGTGGATCATTCCTTAATTATTTCAGAGTTGCAAAGCACATAGAAAGCCCAATAATTTAAAGAATATTAGCTACTGTTATTTGCTTTATAGCTCACATGGCATGTCTGAGATAGTCTTTAAAAACTTACTGAACACTAAACAGTGTCAAACTTTGAACAAATCGACCAGGTCCATGAAACTGAAATATTCAGAGGAAAACCGGGTAAAGTTCACTGCACAGTATTTTCCCAGCTTACACTTCTTTACATCTTGTGTCATAAAATAACAAAGAAATCTGAGTCACTGGAATCCCTGGACAGAGTTCCCAGGCTTGGGTTTCCTTTGTAGTGCTCCCTGACACCGGGGCCCCGCTCTGCAGCCCACGCATCCACATCCACTCTGCTTTCACCCTTTTTTTGTTTCCAGAAGAGCTCCCTATCAAGTTTCAGGGCTTCCTCTCTCACAGTCTTCCTCCTCTCCCTCTTTCCCATTCCTATTAAGACTCCTGAAGCCAAGGATCTTATTCATCTCAACGCGTCATACTGAGTCTTTTTCTAAGCATTCTAACGTCCTGGGAAGGAGAGTAAATCGCTTCCCTGCCAAGCTCCACGTGGCTACAGATGGACCTTGCTCTTACCTGAGCAAGTTTTCTTTTTTAGCCCTGCCTTCCTGGCCTCTGCACATAACGTTATGAAGGATAAATACCTTCAGACAGCACTTGAACTTGCTTGCCCTTTGTGTCCTGTCCTCAAACCCACTTGCCCTTTCTACTCACTCACATTCTCCAACCAGCTTTCCCAGGCCAAGACTTAACACTGACCATCAGAAGGCGGATAGGTAGGCACCTGTACGAACTGTAATGGCACAGTGCTAGGATGTGGGGCTGAAGGCCAAGAGAGGATGGTGGCAAGCCTGAATCTCTTCTGGGGCGAGGAATGCCAGTACTTGATGGAGCTAGATAAGACATGGGCAGATTTCTTTTTCTTCTAAGCAAGGGAGCAGAAGCAAAGAAAAAACTCTTGCTCTAGATAGAGGAGAAGGAAGAAATGTTTTATGTTAGTTTCTGGGGTTTCTGACTGAGTCCCCTAGAAGAAAGAGCTGCTCATGGGCAGGTTTGCTTCTCATCAGCCTCAGTGCAAACCAGAAGCAAGAGCAATTAAGGTAAATGTAGGTTCAGCAATGAAAATCCAGTTTGAGACAGGAGTAACTTTTTCAGAGGCTCCATGTGGAGCTTCTGCAGTGCCCCCAGCTTCCTTGCTTTGAGCCCTGCTGTTTTCTTCCATACTGAAGCCTCATCATGACACTCAATCTAGCTCCAAAAGCATCTCTGACTTTTTTCCTGGCTTGGAAGCTGTTCAAAGCCAGTGAGGAACCTTTCTTCCTACTCTTGCAGTGTGAAGAACTGAAATGCTTAACAATCCCCATTCTTGGTGGCTCCCCGCACAGCAGCCTCATCTGGCTCAGTTCTCTGCTTAACAGAGCCTGCATTGAACATAGCTTTCCTACCCTCTCTGAAAGGTCCTTCCCTACTCATTTTTTCATGCTGTCTGGGGCATCTGGTTCAAGCTGCAGCTATATTAAAAAAAGACACTGTCTGTTTCTGTCTTTGAAAATCATAGTTTCCCATGGATCCAAGCCTTGGGCTTAATGTGAGAATGTCTAAATACTGTGTGACTACAGGAAAAGGAAAACTAGAAACAGATGGATAGATAAACACTTTCTTTTTTTTTTTTCCCTCCACAGGGTCATCCAGGGCAGCCAGGATCAAGGGGGAAACCAGGTCATGATGGCTGTAACGGGACAGTAGGTGACCCTGGTGACTCAGGAACTCCTGGACTCGCTGGTTTCCCTGGTACTATTGTAAGTAGCCAGCAGTAAGTTAGTACCTGAAGCTAAGACCATTGCTGAAATGAGTTTTGTTCACATGCGTGTGAGAAGTGAACGAGACTTCTCTTAATGAAACTCCCTTTTGGCCTAGCAGAGCATCCATGTGGAACTTCCATGGACTCACTGCACTATGTATAGTTATTAAATTGCAGCCGGATCTGGGCAGTCTGCCCAGAACTATACCTGTCACGTACATTGTGTGAGGACAACCTGCACAGCTTTACCAACAGCAATAAAAGATTAAACTCACAGTTCCTGATTAAAGTAACCTTTTCCTTCTCGGTCCTGTGCCCAAAGTATTGATTTCCCATGGCACAATACGTAGGATCGTGCTGATGTGAGCAGTGGGGCTCCTGGCTTTACCAGGGCACGTGTCAGCCCTGGGGAGCCATAGTTGCTGCTCTAGCTCAGAGGTGCGACCCTGTAATACCACTCCCAGCTAATGGGGTTTTCTTTTCCTGGGATT
Source organism: Gallinago undulata (assembly GCA_026546715.1). Classification (NCBI taxonomy): domain Eukaryota; kingdom Metazoa; phylum Chordata; class Aves; order Charadriiformes; family Scolopacidae; genus Gallinago; species Gallinago undulata. The sequence goes on along the minus strand of JAOTQQ010000001.1, from coordinate 145,482,294 downwards.
GGAAATTCATTCTTTTATGTACTATGATGGTTTTCACTTTGTTTTTAAACCATGACTTTCCAAAGCTAGGCATAGGCTCTTCATCTAAACAGCAGTAAGTATATACTCATGAAAATCCCAGCAAGTATTTTTCATTACTCTCAGCTGTTTATGTATTAACTTATATGATATGAAAGCTTACTTCTATTATTTTTTCGTCACCTCCAGGGGGTCCAGGGGCCAAAGGGCCAGAAAGGGGAGCCTTATATACTGCCACCAGACATCGCAAGCCGATACAGGGTATGTCTGTAACTCCTATGGGTTATTCATGCTCAGTACTGTTTTACAAGCAGGTGATGGAGAGCTATTTTTTCTTACATTCTGAGGGACACATCCCAAGAGGCGCTCTTCGATTCTGTGTAGGCAAGGCATCTTCTGCTTTCTCTGGTTACAGCAAAGTCTATCTGATATCCAGGGAAAAAATCTCTCCACTCAGTTATTTGCAAGGAATTCCAGCCTACTAGGGGATTGCAGCAGCCCTAGAGGTGCTGTAGTTCAAGAATTGCCCTCTTTATTCAATGACTGCCTTTGTATCATGTATGGCAAAATCATTCCTTTGCCATATTTTGTCCATTGTATGGTTCTATTTCATATTAGCATCCTTTCTATATAATTTTCATGCAGGAACTTGGTTGATTTGAAATAAAATATGCTTCAATATATTATTTACTTATTTAGTAAACCCAAAATTTTCCTATGAGTGTTTTTACTGTATCTAATCCTTAAAACTTGTTTTGTAATCACTTGTAGCTTTTTCTCATACATATAGTCTTGTATAATTTGAAGGTATCAAAGATAAGGGGTTACATATGCTGAGTATAAATTGTGACAAATTTATGTACAAAACTACATCTGAGCTGTACTCAGCACAGAAGGGATCTGCTGACATTGTTTATGTGCCAGTGATGTGTGCCAAAATAGGTTTCTCTGCTGACTTATTTCTAAGTTGCCTGAATTTTTTAATGGAATCTTCTTTTCCTTTCCGAAGCTCCTTAAATCTGCACTTATTAGTAATTAGGAATGATTAAGAATGATTAAGAATCACTCAGGTGTATTGTGACCAAGGATGGATACTGACACCTGTATTCTTTTCAGAAAGTACTTGGTTCCACAAATCATTCTGTTAACTAAACTCAAATTAACTAGATAGTTAGGATGCTATTTGAAATGATTGAAGGTGTCTGGACTGAATACCACATTATTTATGGGTATTAGAAGGTCTTTGCACTAGAACATTTTTGGATCCAATTTCAAAAAACATTTCAACATGTACTGCAGTTAAAATACTGCAACTGAAAACAGTATGTTCCAAATGCTTTTAGTGACTCAGAAGAGAATTAAAATGATTCAGTAATTCCCATGCAACTCATGAAAAATGAGCTTGTACATTTCAGCTAAGGTTATAGCCCAAATTAAGCCACTGGTTAGATAGGATTTTTCAAAAAAGAATTAAATGTGGTCTGTTGTCCATTTCAGCCTTCTAGTTTGGATGCCTAACTTCCATAGCCAACTTACACTCCTACTGTATTGCATGTAACTATACTATATATAATAAGTACAAAATCCATTTTAATTATCTCAATATCTGTATTGAATGCATCTGTATGCAAGTGTTTGTGTAGCATTGTATGCTATGATTAGTTTTTGAAATGAGAAAAAAAGAAATGAGTGAGGAAAAGATTTTATTCAATATTGTATATAGTATTTATTGCAATTTTTACTTCTGGTTGTTGTTTTTTTTTTAGGGGGAGCCTGGGGATCCAGGGTTCAGTGGCTTTCCAGTAAGTAGTATTACAGTGAACGTGATAAAATGTCATTAGTAACTGATATCAGAACAACATTAATTGATGGCTGGGTTTCTTTTTATTTAAAGGGGCCTGCAGGTACGCTGGGTATTCAAGGACCTGTAGGTCCAAGAGGAGAGCGAGGAAGACCAGTAAGTATGTTTAAAATATGTTCTGTAGGAAATTAACCTAACAGAAGAATCATCTCAGAAAGTTCCATTATGTCGGATTGTAACCTAGCAAATGGATAGAAAAAACAGGTTAGAAATAACAAGTAGGTGTCCTTGGATGCAAAACCTTTTAAAGAGCACTGGAAGACCCTGATTCTACAGGGAAGACCCATTCATTCTACAAGGATGAACATTGCAAAAAAGAGGTATCATTGCTTTCACGCTGCCAGAGGCTTTTGATTTACATTGTATTTCTTTAATCTTCTTTAAGAGTCATTTTTGTAAAGATTATTGAATGCAGTCCAGTCTACACCCCCCTACACTGAGCTATCAAAGATATCAGGTCCTAAATATGTTATCTTTTCTATGTATAACGGATATGTATATTAGCTCTCCACACTTCCCACAGGAGATAGAATAAATAACATTCTTCATTAGTATTTAGAATACAATTTTATTTTTAAACTGCTTTTCAGTCATTTTTTCCAAAATCAACATTTACAGCATTGACGTTGACAACCGTTGCTGAATAGTTCTTTGGGAAGATTGTGTTCTCTTCAGATACAATTTTCTACATTTCTTATTACCATGGTTAATGGTTTTGTGGGTTAGAAGCACATGTTCAAATTCAATTTATTTCTTTTTTTTTTAGGCTTGCTTTATTTTCCTGTAAGACAAATTTATAGCATTTTCTTTTTTGTTTGTTTGTTTGCTTTTTCAAAATTCATTTCAGACCTGGTCTACATCACTGTTTTGGGCAATAAAATAAAATAATTCAGTGCTTCTTATGCACAGCATCCACAGCTGTTTACAGGGACACCCTCCCTGCCCCTGCAAAAAAAAAATAAAAATTCTAGGACTAAATCCACAGAACACTAAGCCTTTCCAAAATTTATTTTCTGCAATGCGTGTTTTATCATCTGGACTAAACTGCACTTTGTCTTTCTCCTCTGGTCCTCCTGAAGAGAAATCATAGAATGATAAAATAGAATGGTTAGACCTGGAAGGGAGCTTAAAGATCATCCAGTTCCAACCCCCCTGCCATGGGCAGGGACACCTCCCATTAGGACAGGTTGCTCAAAGCCCCAACCAGCCTGGTCTTGAACACTTCCAGGGATGGGGCATCCCCAGCTTTTCTAGGCAACCTGTTCCAGTGTCTCACCACCCTCACAGTAAAGAATTCCTTCCTAATATCAAATCTAAATTTCCCCTCTTTCACTTTAAAACCATTACCCCTCATTCCATCGCTACACTCCCTGATAAAGAGTCCCTCCCCATCTCTCCTGTAGGTCCCCTTCAGATAGGCTGTTATAATGTCTCCCTGGAGCCTTCTCTTCTCCACGCTGAACAACGCCAGCTCTCTCAGCCTGTCTTCATAGGAGAGGTGCTCCAGCCCTCTGATTAAATAGCTTCCGTCCTTTACCTACTCTTTCTCTAAAGTGAATCCACAAGGTTCATGAGCTTCACAGAGGAGGACAGCCTGCAGTGACTCTCTTCCAGGGTAGATGGATCACCATCATCTCCAGATCTTAATAAAATATATCCAACTATATTTACTATTTCTAAAGCAGTGGCTCATCTGTGAGAGAGGCCTGGGAGTGTTTCTCAGGTCTGAGCTTGCATCATTCCTCTTCTCTAAGTCCTCAATCCCACATGAAGGCAAGAGTGGCTCCCCCAAGTTCCTGCAGGGCCTTCAGACAGCGGGATGCCCTGCACACTGCATCTGCCCAGTAGATTAGGTAGTGGCTCACAGACTACTTAGCTAACCAAAACTTATTCAAAAGTAACTTTTTTTTCAGAAGTAGTCAATTGTTTAGGCTCAGGAAGATACATAGCAAGGCAGAGATGCATAGCAAGTTCGGGTCCCACCTGAATGTTGTTATCTTTTTCTTGCAAGTTGGGCTTGATTTTGCATAATGCAGTTACATCCCCTCCAGGGCTCAGTAGGTGGATGGTTCAATCTGCAGCTCACTTGCTTTTCTATGCCTCTTCTGCAACATTTTCCTCTCAGAATAGCTTATACTTCTTATTTACCTCACATTTGACATATTTTTAAATGTGTACAGCCTGTTAACTACCTTAGCTGACTGAAGCAAGGCAGGCTGTCTCTCCAAATAGTGGAGAGACAGGTAGGAGCTTTCCTGCTGCTCTTCTTCAGTGACTCTGGGAGCTTTTTTTCCTGTTATACTTCCATTTCTCAACATCTTCCTTTGATTTCATTCTGTACAATACCAAATAAGTAATCTGAGCTGCATATGGTAGTTCAACTCCCTTTACAGACTGATGCAGTACCAAGACACCAGTCTAGTGAAGCACTTAAGGATGTGCTTACCTTTAAGTAAGAGCTTAAAATGTTATTAAGTCAGAATCCGAAAGCACAAGTTCTTATTACTTGAAATAAAAATGGGATTTCATTAAGTCTAGGCTGGGACACTGTTATTCCATTAGGAAAGATTACGATGTGATTTAGAAGGGTATTTTTCAGAACAGTAGCGACAGCTAATGTAGCGAGGGTGGCACATTGAATGCTGAGGAATACACTGCCTTCTAAACATATATTTTAGACATAAAGTAACTGACCTCCTGCATGCACTGATTAGAAAGCAACAAGTAACTTGCTCTCCCCTATTGCATTTCCCCAGGGACCACCAGGGCCCCCAGGACCGCAAGGACCACAAGTAAGTCTTTGTGTCAGAGTTGTTTATGTTGATTTTGTGTCACTGAAGTTTATCCAAGACCCACTTGAAGGCAATAAAATAAAGAACCAAAGGCTGTGTCGCACAAGACCTTCTCTGTTGGCTGCATACCATGAGAAGTTAATCTTACGCTGGGATCGCCTACCCTGAAAAGATTAAACCAGTTCTAGAGCCAGATTTAATTTGCTACTGTAGTCACAGTAGCTTCTCATGAACAGAGAATTCTTGCAGTCTTTATAAGACTCAATTATATCTTAGTGGAAAAAATATACGAGTTCATTGTTCCAGACCACTTAGGTATTTTCATTTAACATTCAGGGCTATTAAAAAACTTGCAAAAGAAATGCTTGATCTCTTCACATTACTCAGTGAATGACTCAAAATCTGTTGTAAGAAGCACTGGTAGCATGAGATTTTAATTACAATTGTCTTTCTGAATATTTAGGTCTATAAAAATACTTTTAAATCTATAAAAATACTTTGAGGTTAACCTAGATTGTTATTTGATTGCAGTTCTTCAGTGGTGTCCTGCAAACTTGTAAGCCTGAAAAGGCCTTTAAGCATGTTTAAATTTGGATTCTACATTAGAAAACTGAGTCGTACATTTAGTAAATCTTGACCTATTGTTTTTTTCAGGGCAACAGGGGCCTTGGCTTCTATGGAGAAAAAGGTGAACAGGTAAAGGAAAACTAATGAGTTAATATCACTGCTAAAGGGCAAGATGATGTTATTTGCTATTTATAAGGGAACCTACTTAGAATACTCTCTTAATTTTCAGTTGCATCATGTAAATATAAGAGAAAAACAAACAAATATAGCTTTGAAAGTAATGAGAGCGTCCCTAAGGAATGTCATAGCTGATCTAACTTCTGCATGTCTAGGCCTAGCTGTGCCCTCCTTTACACCAACACAGAGGTAACACTTCTGAAATTTCTAGAGCCAGACCACTTTATAAAAAGATATAATCCTTACAATCATTCTTGAAACATACAGGGCAAGAGCAAGTGTTATGTTAATATGTAATATGTTAATATGCTATATGTTAATACGTTAAAATCACAAAATGAATTTACCTTGCCATAAGCGCAGTCAGAGGTTTAGAACCATACTCCTAGCAGGGGCAAATCCGTGTTGCTCCTTTTGTTGCAGTTTCTTAGACGCTGTGCTGATCAACAGCTTGCCAGGTAACTATTACTAAACACACCTTTATACTTTTTCTGCAGGGCTCCCCAGGTCCTCCAGGTCCACCTGGGCTTCCTACAAAAGAATTGCTGGGTGTCCCCTCTGACAAACACAAGGTAACTACAGCGTATTTTACCGAAATACACAAGGAACCAAGAGGTCTGCAGTACCAAAACTAAAATATTGTAGAAATACGCTTTTACATATAGTACTTAGAAGACTTCAGTATATCAAAAGAGAAATCTGCTACTTTCCTGTGTTTATTGAAACTATGTTGGCTAAAGTCATTCGGAAAGGACTTCTTGCAAACTGGAGAAGCCTTAGGCAAATTTGTTCTTTTTTGTTTAAGTGTGCAACTACTCACAACTTCTCATTTTACAAGCAGAAGTGCCTGCTGAGAAATCATTCAATATCTTATTTTTCATACTAGTGAATTAAATTTTATTCCTGTAAAAGGAACATACCTTTAGGGAAGTTATCTGAATTATTGTATTTGTTTATATTTGGTGCAGATATTCGTACACTTACAATTAAGGCTTGCTAATACATATTGGAGAATTGCACAACAGCCAGATGCCATTTATTCTCAACTATTGCTTGTTGATGAGAGCAGAGGTCCAAATACCCAATGTGTGAATATTCTGTATCAGACACCTACCTCAAGACCAATAGTTTTTCATCCCAAATTTGAAGTTAGAAAGTTCACATTGCTCATGCAATTTCTGCTGTAAGATAAGTAAATTGGTATGATACTGAAAGATCTAAAAATGCCTTTGACTGTCTGCACTCTGCATTAAGTAACATACATGCTGGGATTCCCATGACTAAGCAGAGATGTCTGCATATGAGCTACTTATCTGGAGAGCCTTTACATTCAATGGAGATATCATCAACATAGTGAATAGACTTTAGGCTATGATTTGTCTCATCCTAACAGGAACTCTTGCTTTTGATCAGACAATTCATAGATAATCAGCAGGTAAAAATAGAAGAATGGGCATTTTTTTATGCTCAGGCATAAAAAAAAAACAAGCCCAGAAACAACCTGAAGTGTTCACATTCCTAGAAACATTTTCAGAAAAACTATCAAATACTTTTTTAAAAGGCAACTTTAAAAATTTCTTGTGAAAACACGCATTTCATATGACAAGTGTATGAACAAGGAGCAGCACTAGAGTGGTGTTTCTTCTCTTGATAAACATTTGAAACTGTGTTATAGAAGTTACTGAATTTTGAATGGGAACGCCTAACATATCTTGTTCTTTCTTGTTAGGGTGAGAGAGGAGAACGTGGACAAAAAGGGGAACCTGGAGAACCAGTAAGTCAAGTGGAGAAGAACAAAGACAAATAATAATATTGGAGCTAATACTGGTGCATTCTTCATCAAAATAACGCACTATAAATATGGAGCAACCTAAGCATAGACATCAGTTCTGATACTTTATTAAAACTGAACAACATGATGTGTAATAAACTCCACAGTGAAATCAGTGGCTCTCTTAGTGGTTTACTGAAATAAGATTTTTCCCTCAGACATTTTTTAATTTTAGCTTTAGCTATTAGCAAATCTCTTTACTGCTGCTGATCTCCTGATCTCTGCTTAAAATTTCCTTTAAATTTCATTACATAAGTATATATGGAAACTTTCTCAGTCCTTTCCAGCCTACTCTCCAGCACATGCAGACTTTTGGTCTTATTGGTCATTAATCTGTTGAGTAAGTGGACAGTAATCCCATGTGCTGCTGTGTCATTTAGAGCTGTCAACCAGACTTGACTGACTGTGGTTTAGTTAACTCACAGGCAACCTGTAGACTGTCTAAATAGCTTTGCCATTGAGCGGTTCCTTTATACTTCCCAGACTGGTTTAAAATACAGTCTTTACCAGTTAGGGATGCCTCACCGAGCATTTTACAAAGCTTTATTTTCTCAGATGGTCTGGTCAGCTTCTCCACAAGGTTATGGGAGAAGGTCACAGCGTGAGCCCTGATGCCCTCCATGTGCAGTTGCTAGCCAGTTCTTCAACTGTTGGCTACATTTTACACACATAGAAATTTTTTTTACTAGATCAGGGAAGCTGTAGATTTTATGCTGATGTAGCAAAAGGGGATATTTTTTTCTTCCTTTTCTGTATGTTTTTTTTTATAGTAGGATGGAGAGCAGCATGCCTGTGTTTGCCAAATAGCTCTCTGAAGCTACAGTTTGGGCATAAGCTAAGTTGCTTAATAGATTGTATAGCTGAGAAATTGCTTTGGCTTTTCTTCAGAGTCACAGCCACAGAAGAAATAAGGAGGGAGGAGATGATAGGAGGGAAACCTTGTCCTGTCCCTAATGGCCTGCTCCTGCTATTGTAGTGAAGGAAGCATGTTGCACTTAATTTTAAGGAAAGTTCTTTCACATGCAGCTATTATTGGACCCTCCATGTGTTATGTTTGCTTCCTCTTTAGCTTCCATAAAACAGTGTCACAATTTTTTTGCACATAATGCAAAAATATGTTAAACTGCCTTGTAATGTTTCCTAGGGTGTGCTTCTCCGTACTCCTGAAAAAGGTGAAGAAGGGGTAATAGGCTTCCCAGGACAAAGGGTGAGTGACTCATTAAAGGTAAAATTCACCCAGCCAAATGTGCAAATCCAAGCTGAAAGTTTGCCTTCAGGAACAAAACACAGATTAACAAACTATAGAAATGATAATTCTTCAGCCCACTGGGTTGCGGCCAGCTCTGAATTGCCTGATACAGGAAAGTGAAAAGGCCGTTTTGAAATGGTAGTGGGAGGAGGGCCCCATGGGACTCGCAGGAATGCCCATACCATCACTGGGAAACCTTGTGCATCTCTTACCTAAAGCTGTGCTCACTAATCACAGCTACTGTCTTGGTCCTCAGCACAGCCTGTATTTCACTGTTCAAAGAAATAATAGTGGTTCTCAACCATTAAGATGTTAAGATGTCACTTTATTTTGCTAATTTTATTTTGCCTTCATAGGGACTGCCTGGCATCAATGGTTTTCCAGGACTCAGTGGAGAAAGAGTGAGTATTTCATACAAGACAGTTCTTTCTAACACATGTGTAGACAATCTGTCTGAAAAGTAAACTGTAAAGGACAAATTCTGCCTGTAACTACACCAGCTGTAGTCTAACAAATATCATCTGGATTCATCAATCATTGTAGTTTTGGGTCAGTTAGTTTTCTCATCAGTCATTTAAAAAAAAAAGCCTATAATTAAAGTCTCTTTTGCTTAAAACATGAGCATGTTTTAAGAGCAGTACAAGGAGGTGTCATTTTCATTGTTCCCATTACTTCAAACAAGATTTCTATAATTTCTACATGCAGAAACTTACTTTTTTGAATAGCTTTCTGTGGATGTGATTGAGATGTATGGTTATCTTGAACATCACAAAAGAAGAAGAAGGGAAGGAAACTGATAAATATACCCATTAAATCTCTGTCCCCATGGAAACGCACCCAAATATTTAGAATAGCATTCTGTCAGATAGAGAAGAGCTCATACTTTCTGTTTGTGCTCAGAAAAGGCTTCTTCAGACAGCATTGGAAATCACTTCCATTAGGTATTCAAATAGCTGTGGGATGCGTGACTTTTCCATGCTTCTACATCCTTAGTTGTTTAAGGATTTGTTCTGCCACCAAGGCATAACAATAATAACATGAAACACATGGGACATGAAAGTACATGAAAGATGAAAAATAACATTAGCACAAGTATTCGATCCGATCACAAAACCTGGTGGTGTGGAAGGGAATACACTATCAGTAACACATACATGGAGAGGCTGATGCAAAACCCGTTAAAGCCCACTGGTTGACCTTAACATAGGTTCATGCTCCAGTCCAAAATGGTTAGTGGCTTCCCCTTACTGAGAGTGAATCTTGGCAAGAGTTTTAGTGGACAGCACATTGGTTTGGATGAAGTATCGTTGTATAACATGTTTATGAGAGGGGACAGCCTCCTTTTTGTTGACTTTTGAGGGATTCAATTTTTAAGAAACAAAAAAGGATCGCTGAGTCCTGCCTGCACACTGATGAAGTCGCAATTAATTAGGAAGCTGCTGGTTCTCTCTTAGACCACCAGCTCCACCTAGTGTAGAGAGATTTTACACCTGATACTCAAGAGGCTCTGTTTCTAATGGTGTGATGTGCAGTTGCCATTCCAGAAAGGTCTCTGAAGTTGCCGATCTGTGAGTGGTCCAGTTTGTGGCATCTTGCTGAGAGATGTGGTATTTGCGGTGCTTCAAAACTGCATAAGTGACTTACAGAGTGTGTTATTTACATTTCAAGTGTACTCACTGGGAAACTTGGGAGATGCTGACTTTAAAAAAAAAAAAGGCTAATATTCTAACTACTGTGAATTATACAAGTCTACTGGTTTCAGTGAAACTGTGCTAATTGATAACAGTTGATGATGTGGCAACTGTTTTCTACTGAAAGCTCACCTTTTTAACACTAGTCTTTTTCCAGAGTACATGTGAACATTTTCTATATAGAAGAAAAGTTGTCAAGGAGCTGAGTAAAGCACACAGAAGAGATCATCTCTTCTGTGTCAGCATCTCTGAAATCCATGCTTTTTGCAACACCAGCAGCTGAAATACGTTCCTTTGTGACAGGATGTACCACGTTTTACCACACGTATTTTGGATTTCAAACCTTTTGAAAGAATGAAGTGGGCAGGACCTTAAATATTACAACATTTGCCAGGGTAGGGATGGAAAATTTTCCATGGGATACAACATGCCCTGGGGTGAGAGTGGTGGGTGAAGGTGTCTTCAGAGCTGAACCTGAGTTCTTCTTATTCAGCTGGGAAGGCCTCTTTGACCAAACAGGCTCCAGTCACCTTGAGAACAGCAAAAAAGGACATGTGCACTTCAGTGCTATTTCACTGCTCACTGTTTGCATACCAGTGAAAATGTGTCCAGTTGTAGTGGTTCAGACTCATTTAGTCTTCTTGCAGCAGGGGTGGTGTGTTCTGGTTGCCTGGCTCACGTGTCTTAGGGTCAACTGGCATGGTGGCCCTTTCTCCTCCCCCAGCCTGCAGCCTCCATGGGACAGTGTGAGTGTAGGTGGTTCTTCCATCGGTACCACTGCCAGGGACGACAGAGCCTGCACCACAGCAGGTCCCTCTGGCCTTTGGAGGGAGTTAGGCTTGGTCCAGGAGGTGGAATATCAAAACATGAGGAGACTTAATGGTATTACCCAAATTCTTACATCCCAAGGAGACAAACTGCTCAGCTCTGTTGCATAGTTTTCACACTAACATCGGAGGGTGGCAGCCCCCAACTAATTTTATTCTCTTTCTGATAAAGGAAAAGCCAATCATGTTTATGTTTATTACAGGGTTTTCCAGGACTTGATGGTCCACCAGGTGGCTATGGTCCTAGGGGAAGCAAGGTACTGCTTTACTTTCATTTGCTAGAAGCAATAAATCAGTTGTCATTTTTCCTTCTCTTCTTTTCTATCATGTAATGACAATTGTGTTTGTTGTCATTGTAAAATTGGTTAAGTGGTTTGTTAACTTGAAATCTCTGAGATTTCTTAAAAGTTACCTCAGTGCTTTTCAAAGATTGTTTCTTTGTGTTTCAGGGATGTACCTTTCCACTTTAAAAGAAATTCTCTAGAATAATGTGCTTAGATCTGATACTTCCAACTTCTGTTAACAGGGGGAGCAAGGCGAGATGGGTCCTCCAGGACCAGTTTCCTATTTTCCTTCCCGCATCCCAAGGAAAGGTACATCATCTTTGCTTAGATTGCTTACCTCAGCTGCGTTTTACTACCTTCTACACAGATCAAAAGCATGGACTTCTGAGAAATCAACTCCCTAAAAAACTGTGGTTTGCTGAACTGTTCCAGAAGGTATAATTGCCTTCCGAAAGAACGCCCTAGTCACCTTTTTGCAGGCAGGTAGCTTCTGTCTCTGCTGCTGAAGCTGGATTGCTATACAAAGCATTCCTCTGTCTGCAGGGAAGAAACAAGCTAAAAGTGTGTGACTTTGTTGTCCAGTGAAAGGAAGAATGGGAGAGTCTGCCTTCTGTGTCCTATTTCAGAGATTCCAGATAAAATGCAGCAATGGCAGCGCAGCGGGGACCATTCTTATAATCTAATATTTAGAAAGAAAAAAAAAAAAACCCACACAAAAAAACCCAAAACATTAAAAAAAGCCTTGAGGAGTAGACAAGGATTTTTTTTTTTCCTTTTCAGATTGACAAACTTCCTTTATGATCTTTTCACTAGGCTTGTAGCACCCACTGTCAGCTGTCCTGAAGAGCTGTGGTGGCCCTGGCTGGCCAGACAGAGAAGGTGGTATCAGTTTGCCAAGGCCAAAACTATTCCAAGGAAGGTGCTAGCAAGCAGCAAGGATGATCATGTGCCATTGTCCCAGCCTGTGTCCTCATGCCATTGAGTTTATTTGTCTTGTTGAAAGCCAGAGCCTAACAATGAATGGTTCCCTTCCTCCCAGAGAAAGGGGGCAAGAGGCCCAGAACATTGTTCAAATCACCTTGAATACTGTGCCAGGCTTTTAGGAGCAGGAGAAACTGCGTATAAAGAAGAGAAAGCAGGCAAGGGGGCTGGACACACCATATGTCCTCTGTTATCATTGACCTTCAACAAAAGGACAGTACTTTCTGCAGGCAATAGCTGGGCCCAGGCAGATGCTTTTGGTACTGGGGAGCAGAGGAAAGCTCACATATCATACATCTGTTATCATGGGAGCTTCTTATAGGAAAACAGAGGGACTCTCCTCAAACAGCTGGTCTTCTGTGCTTCCCAAGAGCAATGTAGCTCTAGCATTATATTAGTAAGAGCTGAGAGATATTCTGCCTCTTTCTGGGCTTGATGACTCCACACCATTCCTGTCACAGGCCACGCTCAGCTCCCAGGTATTTGGGCTTTACAGAAATCTCTCAAATATGTTTCTTTATTCAGTCTGAGGCAACATGAGGTAGCAGGGGTTTGCATTTCTACAGCTGCCTTTAGGAAACAATTATAAATTCTAGTTTTCTGAAACCCTTAAAGTTTGAAGTTTTTACTTTTTAAGATCAATCTGCGCTGTACTACAAGTCAGCATTTATCAATCATGAAGAGCATCACAGTAATGTGTTTTGTGGAACTGTGGGTGTCTTTCAGGTGCAAGGGGTGATCCAGGCTTTCCAGGTGTTTCTGGACTTCAGGGAGACCCAGGAGAGGAGGGAGATCGTGGGCTGCCTGGTCTTCCTGGATTCTCTGATGGTAATATCCCAGCAACGCATGTTCCAACAGCTTAACTTCATAGCCAGTTTCAACTGGTACAGGGTTGGGGTAGGGGAAGTATATGTGCAGACCATGGAATATGCAGTGCAGCAGATAACTAACTGTGGGGGCAAAACCAGAGAGGAGCATTTTGCTTCAGCCTCCATGGGCCTCTGGCAAAACAACTGAAGTAGAGATGATGACAGAGCCTGGCTTCAGTAATTGCTATTGATTTGCTCAAGTGAAAAGTGTAGTTACCATTTTCGCTCTATGCTAAATATCTCCATTTTTCCTCACCTGCTAGATGAAATTGCAGGAACTCTCCCTTCTGCTACGTTACAGCTCTTTGAGCGGCATTGTTAAGAAATTGTTCTGAACTTCTTCCCTGATTCTCTTTCAGCGGATGGGGATAGGCCTGGCTTACCTGGAGAAATGGGACCAAAAGGTGAAAAAGGTGAAACAGGATCTCCCTCTTATCAGGCGGGCCCACCTGGGTTCCCAGGTAAACAGGGCATACCAGGACTCCGTGGTCCACCTGGTCCTGCTGGAGCCCCTGGTAAGTACACAGAGAGAGATGAACTCACAGGAACATCTTTGCTTATTTTTAAGATAGCTGTTGGCAAGGCAAAGGGAGAAAGTAGATTGAGGGAATGAACCAAAATGGGTGGCAGGGAGGACACACAGGGGAGAAATGTTGTATGCCTTTCAATGAAGGAAACGTTTACATGGTTTTTAGACATTCCTGGCAACGTTTGAAAGAAAAGGTCTGCTTGGGCTGGGGGAAGGATGTGCAGATCAAGATGATTATGGGTCTGGAGCATATGACATATGGGTGTCAAGGAGTGTCTGAGAGCTGGATTTCTTCCTTATCCTGGAGAAGAGAAAGCTAAGAGGAATCATATTGATATCTTCCTCTGGCGATGTCATGGGGAAAAAGGAACCAGATGGTTCACCAAGGGGCACAGCAACAGGGCAAGAAGCAATGGTCATGAGCTGCAACAAGGGAAGGTCTGCTCAGATATTAGGAAAATATTTTTTGCCATGAGAATGGTGAGACACTAGAACTGGTTGCCCAAAGAGGTTGTAGACTCTCCATCTTTGGAGATATTCAGTACTCAGCTGGGCAAAGCCCTGAGCAAGTTGCTGTATCTTTGAGGTTGGCCTTGCTTTGAGCAGGGGGTTGGACCAGGTGGCCTCCAGAGGCCACTTCTGACTGAGACTGTGCTGCACCCTCTGAAAAGCACCACACCGCAGGAGCAGGAATGGAGAAAAAGATGTGCAGGAAGTGATCCAGAACAGGAGGTCTGCGGTACTGCAGTGTAGGTTATGTTGAGAGAAGGGAGCAAAGGAATTCAGGATGAGAGACAGCAAAGAATGCCAAGGATCATCTGCTACCAGTTGCTGAGAAGGGATGTGGGAAGATGCGAGAATAGGGAAAGAGGAAGAGAACAGGAGGTAGATTACAACAGGCTGGGCTAGACAGTAAGTGATGTTAGGGAAACAGAAAAGAGCAGATGAAGTGCAGCTCAAAGGAACAGGGAGGAAAGAGAAGAAAAGTAAATCTACAGTAGATTAATTTATATTTTTATTTACTTAAACATCTAGGTTCTCTCTTCGGATTAAAAGGACAGGAGGGGACACCAGGTAGATTTGGCTTGCAAGGTTTCCCTGGGCCAAGAGGACAAAAAGGACCTAAAGGTAGGTTATAACAGATAACTCAATAGATGTTCTCCTGTTATGCATTGTGTAAAGATCCCATTGTATTCAGTCTGAGTTTATTATGCTCGGGGACAGATTAAATTGATCTGGGGCTAACACAAGGAAGCATTGTGTTAGTTTCTTGTAATGAAAAAACTGAAACTTTTATCAAGCACTTAAAGAAACTACTCAAGTATTATCAAGTCTATATATATAATGGATACAGCTGAACATCTATTTGTTGTGATGGAGAATTCTTTCTTCTCTTTCCAATCCTTTCCTTAGGTGAAGAAGGCGATTGCAGTAAATGCCTTCTGGGTGAGGAACTCAGACGGGGCCCTACTGGCGCCCGTGGCCCTCCTGGCTTTCAAGGAACCCCTGGCCAGCCTGGGAGGAAAGGAGAACCTGGTGATCAAGGACCACACGGTATTCCTGGCTACCCTGGACCAAAAGTGAGATACTTATTTCTTTATTGCATAGTTTTATATGCCTACTAGAAAAAAAATAATGAAGCTATTCTCCCTGGAAAAATGATGAAAAGTTACTTTCTGTGCCATTTCAATAGCTTTCAAATAACTATCTACAAAATACTGAAAGTCAAAAATTGCTAGGATGGAGGTGAAAATATGATGTATTGAGAAGAGCAAAAATGTTCCACATAATCCAAAGTCCACTTCCCATTTAAACAAAGCAGACCTCTCTCAAGCATCTGTGGTACTGAGTATGATCTGACTATCTAGAAGGGTAACAATTCCAGTAGTTCCTTAAAGTTGTTGCTAATAAGATGCATATGTCAAACTGATGAAAGGTAAGGTTCTCATTTATAATACATTAAGTCTTCCTAAAAACCACCACTCAATAGCCCCGAGAAAAGGGCTTTGCTTATAGTTGCTTGCTTGTTATTTACAATTAAAGCTGCTGCTATGTCGTATGGCAACTGCATCATGGTTCCTCACAGCCAAAACTGACCTCAAGAAGCCACATCTCTCAAGATTTAAGAATAAAATTCTTGTAAAGCTGACCCAAAACTGCTTTGTTTATGCAGCAATGTCAGAGCAAACATAATGCTTATAGTTAGTGCTTTAGGCTCTTCTATACATCAAAAAACCAAACTTACTCACAAATCACTTAAATTCGTAAATTTTTAGAATTTAAACAATATAAAATTTTACTTGACTGTGGCTGTCAAAAAAAAGCTGAAAAATAGATGAACAAAAGATTTTTTTTGCTGAAAATTCAAAATACTTTTATCAAAACTGCACTTTCTAGAAATCATGAAAAAATTGACAGAAATAATTTTTAAAGTTTAATATTGAAACTTCAGTTAAATTTTGCAATTTCTGCAAGGTTTTTTTGCCTATTTCAGTATCTTCATCCCAGAAGTTAAATTCCTATAGAACAGCTGGTAGTATAGACATAGACAAACATAGCATAGCATGGCAAAATATCACTCAGCAGCAAAATCCTGTCTTTATCTCAGCTTCTGTCTGCAACAAATTAAAAGTAAAACCATTTAGCTTAAATATTCTAGGTCCGTATTCTCAGGCAGAAGTGGCTCCATTGTTCTTTGAGCACATTCAACAAGTTACATATGAGGACAATAAATATTTTTAATCTAGATCAGATCTGTATCAGTTAAATGAAAATAAAATTTTGTCCCAAGCAAAGTGATTTTCTTCTGCGTAGAGAAACAAATTAGAAACAGCTGTAAAACATTTTGAAAACACCTGTGTGCTAAATCAAGTTACACGCAACATCTAAACCTTGAAAACCAAAATAGCAAAGTGAACATCATACTATGAATGCAGTGTTATTGCTGAAGATTTCTGCAGTTATATAGTCAGTGAAATAGTTCAGCGTTATATTAAGTTCCTGAGATTTCACATGCAAAAAGTGATGTCCAAAAGAAACATCTTTACAGTGGTGACAGATGTAGCTTTGCTGATCATTAAAATGCAGTTTGCAAATATGGCTGAATAAAGCAGAAGGATCCATGTACTTGAATTTGATCTCTCCCTTTACACTTACAGAAGTGTGAACCTGTATTCCGGAGATGACCTGCAGCTGAGATACAGTTTCCACATCTACTTTTCTCCCAAGAAAATCTTGGGGAATATCAATAAAAGGCAGTGACATAAAAGGCATCCTATTAAAAAATTTATGGCACAGGAGTATTTTAAACAAAAAAACAGATGCATCAGGTCTTTCATTCAGTGTCTACCCTGGAATTCAGTAAGAGGAGGCTAGGGAAAACCTAACCTGCAAGGCATATATTTTAGTGAGTGCAAATGTAATTACTCAGAACAAAGCTATTTGGCATAAAATGATCAATGGTAAATGAATCTGTAACCTCTGGGCCTTGGCACCTAACATGGCTTCAGTCCTGTGACTGAAAGGCTCTTGGCCAGAAGCTAGCAATACCGCTTTCAGATAGGCTGTTCAGGAGGAGAATTCTGCATTCTACCAAAGGACCAGCGATGCCAAAGGCTGATCTTTATCTTGACCACACTTTGCCCTTGCAAGAGAGGAAATCTCCCTCCTTGAAGATATTCAAAGCTTGATTAAGCAAAAGGCACTGAGTAACCTGCTGTAGCTGCAAGTGGTGGGCTGGACCAGGCACCTCCAGCTCTCACTTCTAACTGAAACCTTTCCTACAGATCTGTGGTTTGGGGCAGGTCTGCACCCAAGAGACAAGTTCTTGTCTCTGGTAAATGAAGATGGTGCTACCTCTTTTAATGCCGACAACAGTGTTGTGAATCACAGTCCACTGCCAGCTACAAGGCTCTTCTGTAGCGATGGGCAGGAGGAATTACAGGTCAATATAACTGAGTTTTGTTTCCATGGTCCCAAAAAATTGCTTACACCAATTTCTTTAGTGTCTAACACTGAGTAATTTACCATGTTTCCTCTAATGCAGTTCTACCACTGCAGTCATCTGCAGGACTTGAGCTCATGGAAATCCACAGCTTTCCTGATGCCATCCTCATGCAGAAGTTTCCCTACCATGCAAAATAGATCTTGATCCTAGTTAGAGAATAGTAATAAAGATTCAGGCACAAAAATGGGTTTACTGAAGAGGAAATCATTCACAGAAAGTAACAGGAAATAAGTACAATTTAAGGAGTCTCTTTTTCTTAAGGACAGTGGAAGCACACATTTTTAAGCTGTTCTGTTTCTTTTTTTTTTTTTTTTTTAATGTCTGTAACACCAGGGATATTCAGGTCAACATGGATTTCCTGGACCAAAAGGAGAAAAGGGAGATTCCTTACACATAACTACTAAAGGTAGAATAAAAATTCACCTCATGTATTTTGCAATTATTTATGCCTTTCATGAAAAATTGGTCTCACAAGGAAAGGTCTTTTTTAGGCACCAAAGGGATACGAGGAGATCCTGGGCTGCCTGGTATCAGAGGTCAAGATGGTTTCCCAGGCAGAGATGGATTAGATGGCTTACCAGGACAGCCTGGCCTTCCAGTAAGTAGCAAATACAGCTAAACCATTTCCACCACACTCAATTAGTAATACATTTAATTGTTCAGGGTTATGATCATCAGGCTATCCTTTTTTCACAGATAATGATGCCCAACTAGACTGGCTTTGCTGGGTATTGATATATCAAACATCAGTTTTACTCTCAGGGTTTTTATAACAATCTTTCACTATCAATTCCCTTTTATTTAAACAAGTAGTAGTGTATAACCCATTTAGGCCAGCTTGCTTAGTTTGTGATAATTAGTGGTTTATTAGTGAGTCCTAGCAGTGTCTGAGAGAGATCCTGTATGACTGAACTTAAACAGTTTTGTTATGACTGAGTTAGGGAGAAGTGAAATATGCTACAACTTTACTTCCTCAAATGTAGGTTCTGTCTTCATATATATGTTTGATATACATAGCACCTCATCTAACTAACTATAGTTAGTTATCTATAAGTTAGATATGTAGTCTCAGATGATTTTCTAAGCTACTCTATAGGTAAAAGGTAAAAGTAAACACCTTGCAACTGGGGTTCATCTTGCCAATTTTAAATGCTGGTTTGGACCACAGGGATGCTTTTACATCGTATTTGTAGATGAGCCGGAGCCATATGGTCCAATTTGGACCACAGTGTGTTTTATTACCAGTAAAGATGGTACTTTCTATTACTTCTGAGCTTGGAAACATTTTCTTATGATGTTCTTAAGATGTTGATTCAATACTGTAGAAACATCACTAAAGGAACAGACAAAGAAAAAATCTGTCTGTTCAGGTGCAATTTTATGTCAGCTTTTCTCAAGGTTTCAGAAGTAAATGCTACACCGAAACATCTCTAGCGATGCATGTGGTTTCCCCAAAACCCACTTTACAGCTTTTCAGAAGGAGCAGTAAGCTTCTCCACACCAGTGATTGATAGCACCCAAGTGCTGTTCATAGGCCAACATTTTTAAGGGAATGCTCCCTCTAAGGGAGCTTGTCTCGTGGCTTTTCTGCCATGGGGTCTAAATTAAAGTCAGATTATTTCAAACATATTTTACTTCCAGTGTTGATTTAAAGAGCTGGAATGCAACACCTGAGGAATTGCTGCCTCAGCAATGTTATTCATGAGAGTAGTCCAACCATCTGAGTATTTTTTTTTCTCAGCAAAGTCAGGAATGACCACCTCCATTCACTTCCCACAGGGTGATGGTATCAGAGGTTTCCCCGGTGATCCTGGTTACCCAGGTGAATTTGGTCCAAAGGGCTTTCCAGGAGAAGCAGGCCTGCCAGGTGAAGGATTTCCTGGTCCAAAAGGGTACCGGGGTCCTCCAGGTGACCGTGGACAAGATGGAAACCTGGGATCTCCAGGTCTGCCCGGTGTACCAGGAGAGCCTGGCCAACTAGGTAAGAGTCATCACTCCATCTTACGTCAAAGCCATGGGGGATCAATACTGAATTGAGTACAGCATCTGTACAGCACCACTGTTGAAAAGGTAGCATTTGGTGGAGCGTTTTTTGCTTAAAAAGGGACTGCTTGTATTAGTTGTCCAGGAATCTTAAAGAAGGAAATACTTCATAAGTCCCAGTAGTTTCATATCAGGTGCTGAAACCTCCTGAACGAAAGTGTTAGTACCAGCAAATAACATCTTTTATGTTCCGAGAAGCTGGAGCAATGTCCTGCCATTGAAATACTCACAAGTGGATTTCTCTTGTTTTTCCCGTTCAACGCAATCTTTTAGTTGACCAGAGAAAATAACGTATCCCTCCTTCAGAGCTCTCTATAGTATCTCTGCAGCTTTCCAAGACCCTTCCAGCATAAGAATGCCAAGGGTACATTCAGAAGAGCTTAGGCTCAGATTTTTTTATTGCTCGACTTCGAGATGCCTGACAGAATATTCAAGCCAAAGCAGGCACCTGCCAACCCTACACAGTCCATGGAACACACAGCCTCCCTACTCTGACAGGGTTATGTTTCAGGCCTGGATCTAATAAATATATGGGTAGAGAGTTCCAGTATGTTAGAGCAATTATTTTGTGTTGTATGTATGCATAATACATTAAAAAAAATGCATTATCTGATGTTATAAGAGACATTTTGGTTAAAATTGAGAGAGTTTTACAATTTTTCTCTTTGAAATAATAACCATCTTTTCCCATCCCTTGCTTGTAGACTGTGGACAGGTCGCTGAAGACTTTTCTAGAGGAGATGGAACTGAGCCAATATGGTCAGGTACTCTACATACAAATGGCTGGAATATATTTTAATACTTAGTCTTATGCTGCTTATACTTTATTTCTGATGATGACTTTGGATGTTCTGGA
Organism: Gallinago undulata; assembly: GCA_026546715.1. NCBI lineage: Eukaryota > Metazoa > Chordata > Aves > Charadriiformes > Scolopacidae > Gallinago > Gallinago undulata. Next base: position 145,461,713 of record JAOTQQ010000001.1, on the reverse strand, counting down.
TTTTAAACTATTTGAACTTCAGGTTACAAATAACCACGCATGTAGCTCTGAAGTAATTTGATCACTGAATTTCACTGAATTTTCACTGAATTTTTTTTTTAGAGTTGGAAGGGACCATAGAGATCATCTAGTCCAACTCCCCTGC